>CM033360.1:13892309-14570063 GCA_019395295.1 Osmanthus fragrans
CAATTCATCTATAGGTCAAATTGAAGATGTATAATGATCACATTATTTTGAAAATATTCACATGAATGATATATTAGGCAAAAAATATGTAATGTTAGGTTCACATGTTAGCATTCGTTGCACATTTTGATTAGAAACTTGAGCAAATTGACGTAAAAAATATATATTTTTCATTGTAATTTAGTTGAAAAATATTTACATGAATAAGCTTGTTGGATTTATTGAAAAAGATAAAACTAATATTGTTTGTTTCTTAAAGAAATCACTATATAACCTGAAGCAATCTCCCAGACAATGGTGCAAAATGTTTGATATATTTGTTCTATCTTTAGATTTCAAAATAAGTAATTATGATTATTACCTATATACAAATCTAAAATTGATGATTCTTATGTCATTTATCTGTTACAGATGATATGTTATTGGCTAGTCATTTCAAGTAGGTTTGGGCACGGGTCGGTTCGGTTCTGAAGAGAATCGAACAGAATCGAAAATTTTCGGGTAGTTAGCAAACAGAACCGTCGGGTCCAAATATAATTTTGGAACCGTTCGGGTTCGGTTCCATTCGGTTCAGTTCGGTTCGGTTCGGTTCCATAGTATAATTAATTTTTTTTTAACATTTATAACAATACTACAGTCTGACATGTTCAATCTTAACTTTTACAAATTAATGTATTCCAATTTAATAAGATATAAATAACTAGTTGTCCAATAAGATTAATTTACCAATATATACAAATAACAAAAAATAGATAGTAAATTAGTAATATTAAAATATCGGTGATCCATATAAATTAAAAATCATAGGCACGTAAAGATAAAATATTTTAAAGTATTGCTAATACATTAGTACATACTTAACAACTATTTGATTTAACCATCAATTACTTGACTTGTCATACTAGATACTAAAAAAATTCTACAAGAAAGATTGAAAAATCACATTTAACAAATATAAATAAACAAAAAATTGTTCAATTAATAAAATTTAATAGAAAAAATATAATATATTTTTTATTACATGTCTCAATGCCATCATAGAACCCAGTCTCTTCATTGCAAACTCTATATTTGTTAATTTATTTTTAAAAAATTAAATAATTTGATTTTCCCATATATAAAAATTAAAAAAATTTAAAAAAGTTCGGTTCTTATTCGATTTTTCAGTTCTGGGTTTAGAACCGAGAACCGACCCATACCCGTCGGTTCTTGATTCTAATACCCGTTCGGGTATTTCATTTACGAAAAATCGCTCGGTTCGGTTCGATTCGGATCCTGTTAGATTCAGTTCGGTTCGGGATATATGCCCATCCCTAATTTCAAGACTGATTGATAAAATAAAAAGGTGCTTTGTCCTTAAATTTAGACATGAAAGATCTAGGAAGTGCAAAAAGAATTTTAGAAATGAAAATTGTTAGGAATAGACCCAAGCCTGAACTAAGATTAATCCAAACTGTATATATATTGGAAGTACTTAAAAGAAAATTTGTATGCTTAGTTCTAAATCTGTCAGTACACCTTTAGCTAAAACTAATAAAGAACTTCAATATTTGGAGAAAGTTCCATATGCTAATACTGTTGGATCTTTAATATATATACTATGGTATGCACTAAACCTGATCCTGCTCATTCTATAGGTGTCTTAAGTAGATATATGTCTACTCCAAAAAAGAAACATTGGGAAGAATTAAAATGGGTATTTAGACACTTAAGAGGAACTCTAGACTTAGGGTTAACTTTCAGACAATACAGTGAAAGAATGAAGTTAAAAGGATATGTTGATGCTAATTATGCTAGTGACAAGGATAGTAGGAAATCTGTTAATTCATATGTATTTAACATCGATGATGGATGTGTGAGCTGGAAATCATAGTTGCAACATATTGTCACTTTATCTACAACAGAATCTAAGTACGTTGCATTACAGAAGCTATCAAGGAAGCATTGAGGTTGGAGGTTTTGTTAAATAAATTGAATTTTTACATGATGAAGTAACTGTATATTCTGATAGTCAGTCTGCTATTCATTTATGTAAAAATAATATATTCCATGAATGTGCAAAGCATGTCGATATAAAGTTACATTTTATAAGGAATATTGTATCAAATTTTTTGATAAACTTAGAGAAAATTCCTTCTCAGTTTAATCCTGCTGACGTGGGTATCAAGATTTTACCTTTGGAAAAATTTGAATCTTGCCTATCCATGTTAGATTTGGTAAGGCTAACTTAGTTTTTAATTTGCAGGTATATATGTGATGATACAATAGAATGACTACTCGTTTGCAAACAAAATCACTGTGTCATTGTGGAGAATGTTGTACTATATTTGGTGACAAGTGATTATTTCCTTTTAAATTCGTGTTTCTTATTTTACAACTTATGGTGGAATGTACCTTTAGTCATGTGGCTTAATCCCGTCCCTTCAATTGGATGGTCTGGATTGGTTGATGTGTGTGGGTGCGTGTGTGTGTTCTTCTATCATTAGGGCAAGAGTGTATTTGGTTTAAGGATGTTGTTTTTTGTCTCTTCGTCCTCTCTGTACTTAGGGTTTTCATTTTTGTGGTGGATCATCTTCATCGCCATTAGAACTACGTGTTCTTGTCATTGTTGTGTGTGAATTTGAGTAGATCATATGTTGATCATAGGATTGAGAGAATAAATATATAGAGAGGAAGTTGTGAGGCTTTGTTCAACAATCTCGTTGATTAAGAGACCCGTGTAAACTTCTTGTGCAATCTTGAGACTATTTGGAGATTATGTGCAGACAAACATCCATTTGTTGTGGAGTTCGGGGATGTAGTTTTGATTGAACCATGTGAACAATTTTTGTTATTCTTTATATTTTGTACTTTTGCAATCGTTTGGTTTTGGTTATTTTTTGGACAAATTCACTCCCGTGCTTGGAACTACTTCAGATGAATTTTATTCAACAATTGATGGAATTTGATGTAACCATAATAAAGAACTGACAAAAAAAATATACTGACGACTCAAAATTAATCACGTCTATAGGTCACAAAAAAAAAAAAAAAAAACACACACACACACACAATGGAAAAGAAGATAAATGTAGTGAGACAAAGAAATGTAAGCCCATGACCAAAATAGGCCCCGCCATATTAATATAGAAGAAGATCCTACCTTCCTGACAAAAAGTTAATTTTACGAGTATTTGGCATCTTCCTCCACCCAATTTCACATGGCTTCTGATAATCCCAACAGCAGCCTTGTACTTATCAATAAAATCTTTTTCACCACCCAATTTCTTACTAAAAAATCTCAAAACTCAAAATAAGTAATTTTTCACTTTTAAGCATAAAGTAAATCATCCAAACACGGTTCAAAACTAGAATTTACTTTAAAAAGTTAATTTCAAATAAGAACTCTGCTACAGGTACATGTCGTGCTTCACAGTACCTGTACACGACACGCACATGAGAGTAGGTGGAGCCATATTTTTTGACAATATTTTAATCACATGGATTCCACCCATGTGAGTGTTTTGTAAAATTTGTGTAAAATATTTTTTTGTATATATGACATTTTCCTTCAAACAAGCTTAGCCAAACATATGCCTGCTAGCCTTCTCCAACAGGTTAAGACTTAAGAATCAATACCAATATTACTTAGAAAAGTTTCAAGTAGGAGTTTCTTCTCTCTTTCCTCTCCATCATTCCATGTATTCAACTATACCAGTGCAAAGAACATACATTTAATAAAACAGTGAAAAATGTTCCAATCCAATAATAAAAACCTTAATTATTTCGGAAGCTACCGATCATATGTAGAAGATAATTAGATAAAGACAGGACAGGAGAGAAATTGAAGAAAATCCCTTGTCATTTGTTGCTTTCTTTCGTTTTCTGATCCCTTTTTTCAGATCCAATCTTACATGAAAGAATAGGAAACAGTGAAAGGAAATGGGTAAGACGAGCAAGTGGATAAGGAATTTCTTGACAGGAAAGAAAGATAAAGAAAAAGAGAAGAAAAATGCAAATAATCTTCAGATTTCTGTTGGAAATGCCAATCAGCAGCCTCCAACAACTCCGATTACGATACTGCCAACGACCCCAAAAGAGAAAAGGAGGTGGAGTTTTCGCCGGTCATCAGCCGCGGCCGCACCGGGGCAGCAGGAATTGAATTCTGGAGAGAGTGTTACTGCTACAACGCCTGCACAAGCAGCTGCATTGGAATTGGAAATGGAAAGTGATCCCACAAAGCATGCCTTGGCTGTAGCGGTGGCCACGGCCGCAGCTGCGGATGCCGCTGTGGCAGCGGCCAAGGCGGCTGCAGCGATGATCCAGCTAACGACTGCTGCCTCTGGGAGAACCTCTACTGTTGAAGAGGCTGCTGCAATCAAGGTTCAGTCTGTTTTTCGTGGATACTTGGTACGTCATTCTTGAATTCTACATTCTCTACTCAGTTTATTTCCTATTGAATAGTACACACCATAGAATTTTATTTATTTATTTTTGCTTAGGACCTGATCCGTTAGAGTTCTCCGGTTGGACTCTGCAAAGCCTAATTCGTACTCAATACTTGCTGACGGAGGAGTCTTTTTCATAATCTATACTTTTCCATACTATACTTCCTGTGTTAGATTTTGTGAAGTCTAATTATACTCTACACTTTTTCCTCGACTGCATGTCGACTCTACACTCAAATTTTCCTACTACATAAATAATTTTGTGAACCCGGTTGTGCGGGTGAGAGGCGTGAGAAAGCCCATTTTTTGTTTTTAAAATCTGCACCGACAAATGAATTTAATTTTCTCATTGCGAGGGATCCAACTATAAATCAGTGTTTACTTATGCTTGTTTTTCCAATTTCATTCTATTTATTTGCTCTCGCAAGAAGGGATTAGGGCTTAATCCGTAATGTCTTTTTCAGGCAAGAAAAGCTTTGAATGCACTTAAAGGCTTAGTGAAGTTGCAGGCATTGGTTAGAGGGCATTTGGTAAGAAAACAGGCCACTGCTACACTTAGGTATATGCAAGCATTGGTGACTGTTCAAGAAAGAGCTCGAGCCCAAAGAATCCGAATGGCAGAAGAAACAACACAATTCAACAATCAAAGGCAATTCAATCATAGAAAATCAACACAAGAGAGTAGATTTAGGCTCTCAAATCAAGTATGAATCCCTCCAACGATTTTCTGTTGTCCTGATCTTGAAAATAGTTATAGATCTGATCATGTAAATTGAAGAGAAGGGTCGATTTCGGCCTCTTTTAACGAATTCTATCTGCTGAGATTGTTTCAAGAATTGGCTTACCTTATTGTTGTGTGATGTAGGATTTTGAAGAGAACATCAAGATAGTGGAAATGGATCTTGGAGACTCAAGGCCAAGTACAAAAGGTAGAAACAGCTATTCAAACTATGGACACATCGAGAAAAATGAGCACAAAATTTCCGTGCATAACGCATGCACAAAACCCGAACATCAACAGATCTCACCAGCACCCTCAACCATAACAGATATGAGCCCAAAAGCGTGTAGTGCCCATTTCGATGAATGCTCGTTCAATACAGCACAGAGTAGCTCTCAGTGTTACTCCGCCTTCTCCAAACCCGATACGTCAAGAAACCCGTCTCCTTATCCTCGATCAGAATACGCAGAGTCTCTTTACAATGAGTACCCATTTTACCCGAACTATATGGCCAATACAGAGTCCTCAAGGGCTAAAGTGCGTTCCCATAGTGCGCCCAAGCAACGCCCTGTTGAATCCTTCGAGAGGCAACCGAGCAGGTATTAGAGTTGAATCTGATTAGTATCGATATCAGTTTTAGTATTCTAAGTAGATGAATCCAAATGCTCTATATTAAAGAAATAAGTCGATAACAACATTCAACACAAATTTTCATTTGTTCTGTTCCAACAACAGGCGCAGACCGTCTCTCGAGGGAAGGAACGTCCCCCGGGCAGTCCGAATGCAACGATCAACGTCTCACGTTGGTTCGACAGCTCAGACTTATCATTACCCTTGGTCAGTCAAGCTTGATAGATCAGCAGTGTCACTCAAAGACAGTGAGCGTGGATCAACTAGCACTGTGCTTACTAACACCAATTACTGCAGATCCCTTGTTGGATTCGAGGTGAGTAAAAAAAACCGACGACAATATATCTATATTCTATCCATTGTTAGGCTTGATATAAACAGAAATTCTTCGCATTCTTCATTGTTTTTTTTGCCTGCAGGTTCAAGGAAATAGGTAACAAGTACTAATTTCTTCTTGTTCAACCGAAGTGTGTTTCAGAACTCGATGTACAAATGAAAACGTTCACAATCAAAGGATCGATTCCGTACAAGTACTCCAGTCTTTTTCGTTTCTTTGGGAAAGTTAATTTTTTTCCCCCCTGATTTGATTTATTTCAGGGGAGCGTTGTTTTGACTTTTGAAGCTTTCTTTATGTAGAGTTGTGTTGATTCTGAACTTTAGTTGTGCTTTTGAAGACAGATTTGTAATGAAACTTCAAGTGTAAGAAGCTTTTTAATCAAAATAGAATTTTAAACGAGAGAAACAAAAAGGGGGTAAAGACCACTGAATAAATGAAATTTATTAAAGATTTTTTTAAAATTCTATTTTGATAGAGTGTGTTTGATGTTGATTTTAATGAGAATAAAATTTTTGGAATAGTGATTGATAAAAGAATGTGTGGTGAAAAAATAATGAAAATTTTTAGATTTGTATGTAATATTATTTTATTTGAAAAATGTGTGATTGAAATGAAGAAAGAGAAAAAAATGAGAATGGAACAAGGGCCAAACGGGCCATTATATATATATATATATATATATATGCTTTCTTGACAAAAGGAATTGTTGAGACTTTCATGTGCGAGTCATCGTCTCTTAGGGGTTGTTTGATTGATTTTCTTCCCATAAAAAAATGGATTTTTTTTTTCTATTTATCATTAAATTAATGGTGTTTGATCGTCAAATTTTTTCATGGAATCGATTTTCCTTCCACCACTCACGTGACCATCTTTTCCAGGATTTTAAGGAATTGGTTTTCCTTTAATTTTGGTGATTTTTAGTTTTTCACATTTTTTTTGGCAATTCAAACAAATTATATTCCCAATTGTACAAAAATTATCCATTTAATTGATAATTTGCATTAAAAACAAAGCCAAACGAATGATTTTGGGTTTAAAACAAACTCTAGACAATTCCATTCCCTACAATTCGTTTTATTTCCACCCAAATTTCATCATTACAATCAAACGGATCCTTAGAGAAGTTCTATTGTAGGAAAATAAAATTAATAAGTTAATGTTTTCCCCTTCGTGTTTAAATGGATGTTCGACGTGCACGACAACAAAAAATCAAGGCTTGCACCTCATAATTTTGAATTTGACTTCATAAAAAAATAAGCCTGAAATCATCACTTGAATCCACAGCAACTTTCATCATTTCAAATAATCCAATTCATTTCGAAATCATCACTTGAATCAACAACCAGATTGTTTGGTGGATATTAAAATTAGATTTTTTGATAGATTGTGATAGAAATTTTTGAAATGTGTAGTTGAAAAGTTGTGAAACCCATGAAAAATGTGGTTAATATTAATTGTTTGACTTTGACTTTGATTAAAATTAGATTTTAAGCCGACTCAAATATGCTCTTTATCTGAAATGGTTTGGAATCCTATCTGATCAAGGAAGATTACAATGACGTGACTAGAATTCTAATCATGGATATTCCAAGTTAATATTACTTGGTTTCATCCACCTTTATAATAATTGAATAACACAATTATATCAACTTTTTTGCAACTACACGATGCTGGAAAATGGTATTACGAGTAGTAAAGTGGCCGACTTTGACTCAAATCCCGTAAATCAGTTTGATGGAGAATGTAGTTAAAAATTAAGGAAATTTTTTGGATTTTGCGTGTAATATTATTTTATTAAAGAATGTGTGGTTGAAAAGAAAAGAGAAAAAAATGAATTTTGGAAAAAATGGGAATTAAACAGGGGCTGAGTAGAATTCGCTCGATTAATAAACTTTTAAACTAATTTAAAAATCTAAATAAATGTGTAAAATATAATTATCAACATTTTCAAACTTAAATTTAACTAATCTAGAGCAAAACCATATACTCACCATTCTAACACATGCAAAATTAAGGATTCGCTTACTTAGACAACTATTTAAAAGACTTAACATTAAAAAGTGAGCAATTATTTCACAAAAAGCTCCAAATAAAGCTACAAAAAGAATTTGACTCATTCTATGCTCGATCAGTGTGTGTGGATGGTCAACACCAATTACCATCTAGGTTCGACTAAAATAGTATTAAAGAATGAACTTTCAAATTGGTTCTAATCTCGACCATTAACGACGAAATTTGTCCTTTGTCACACACGAGATGAACACCTAAACTTTCAAATCGGTTCAAATATTGACCCTTAATGGTACAATAGGTCCTGCTAACGAATTTCTGACATTTGTCTTCCACGATACAAAGATTACGTCCAGCAACAGGAGCACTTGAAATTACATATGCCAATGAACTTATTGATGTTGTGAACTCTCCTTATATGAAACTCAACTCAAAATAAATACTGAAATTATTTTAAAATGAATATGCATCAACATGATAATGCAATGATGAATTCAATGAATGAAATAATTGGGTTCTATATATAATTGCTGGAAAGTTGAGTCTCAAAAGACACAACCCTAAAAAAAACACAACTATTATAATTTTGCCCAGATCACACACTACAACAAAAATACCATTTTGCAACACTTAAAAGGCAACATTTATGTATTAAATGTTGGTAAATGGGTCAATTGCAACATTCGTATAGGTGAATGTTGCCATTCCGTAACATAATTGAGTTTTGGCAACATTTTTTAAGTGAATGTTGCGATAGACCCCTTTTTGCAACTTTTTTTAGTGTTGCAAAAAATAAAATTTTTCGCAACATTTATAAAATGTTGTCAAAATTTTTTATCTTTCGCAATGTTTTTTAAACATTGCTAAAAGAGTCTTTTGCAATATTTATAAAACATTGCAAAAAACTTTATCTTTCGCAACGTTTTATAAACGTTGCAAAAGACAAACCTTTTGTCAACGTTGCGAAAAGTTAAAAGTTTTGGCAACGTTTTATAAATGTTGCCAAAAGATCTTTCTTTTGCAACGTTGCTAAAGACAAACCCTTTGGCAACGTTTTATAAACGTTGCCAGAGATTGATCTTTTTGCAACGTTTAATAAACGTTGCAGAAAGAAAATATTTTAGGTTAAGAAGGCGAATTATATTGGGTCGATTTATGGGTTGGCCCATGAAAACCCGTTGAAGCCAGACCTAACCCATTTATTAATCAAAACGAATGTTTTCTATTGCTAATACCAACGGATTAACAACAAATTATTATTTTTAAAAATTATATATTAAATTACTGACATAATTGTGAACGGAAGACTTTCATTGGTGCAATTTCGTTAATAATCCATTGGTAAAAAAATTTAAATTTTAAAAAAATAAAATAAATAATTTAGTGACAAAATTTCCCAACAGATGATTCCGTTGGAAACATTATAAAAGAGTAAAATAATTACTAATAAAAAAATCTAAAACTATTAAATAATAAATTTAGACTACATTTCATTTCCCTCACTCAAATTTTTTTATTCCCACTTAGAATTTTACTTGGCTCTAAAAATTTTCATTTCCCCAATCCAATTTCACACTTAAATCTCTCTCCCTCTCTCAAAAAATATTAAAAATGATTAAAAGTTCACAAACAAAAACCCTAAAGATATCCTCTGCCTCCCGTCTTCCATTGCCAAACTCTGCCTCCCGTTCTCATTTCTCTCAATCCGACAATTGCAAACCCTATTCGGCTTCCAAATATGAGATTATGTGTGAGCTGTGAGCTCTCCAGCCTAGTACATGAACCATCAGTGCATCGTCGTCCTCCCCCAGAAACCTACTGTCTCCGCCCCGACCCCCTAAGTCCGTGGATTGTGGGTGTATCCTAATCTCATCTAATCTTTCTATTTTTTAGTTTGATTGGTGATTTAAATATTGTTGATTTGTGATTTACATATAATGAATTGGTGATTTACAATTTTTACAGATTTGTTGATTTATTTATATTAAATTGGTGATTTAAAGATTTGTGATATTTAAATCAGTTCTTCACGCCGTGTTTCTGGGTTTGCCCCACTCGTTAACAAAACTTTCAATTTTTTCACACACAGGAAGAAAATCACAGCCACTTACTGTAGTCTGCGCTAAAGGCTAATTCTTGGATCAGGAAGCTGTAGCATCTCTCTGAGGTGAACCTTTCTCGACTTTCTTCCAAATGGGCATTGTAATTTTAATGTATGGCATGAAGAATGATTCATTTTTGATAATCATGGGATTTCACCTCTTATGAAGGGGGAATAAATCTTTGGTATTGTTGTTGTTGTTGTTTAAAAATGTTTTTATTTACTAGGCATCTTATACGTTTAGATCCGTGAATGAAACAGAGAAAAGTTCTCATTATTAAGGTTTGTATTCTTTAACATATTTGTAGATCTGATGTTTACAGTAGTGTTTGTTATATGCATGCTATCTTATAAGGTTTATTTTATTCTATTTGGGATTTTGAAATTTGAATTATAGTTGTTCCGTTCACTTCACAGCGATGATATTCAGTATATTGTAGATCAGGTCGATATAGTTAGTAATAGATTATGAGTTTTGGTGTCTGATCTTGATTTATTTTTTTATATTATGAACTGACCTCCATGTTTTGTGAATCTGTAGGAGTTTTATTAGTTAGTTGTAATGGCAGATCAATACCAGCATTCAAATCGGGTGGGGAGGGGATGAGTTTCTTGTTTTTCTACATTTGTTTCAAAATTTAAGTCAAGGATATGCAGCATGTTTTACGTTGACTTGAAGAAGCATATTTACAAGAGTGACACAATCATGGTAGATCAGATTATAACACTACTAATATGTAGATGAAAATTAAATTGGCTTGATGTGGTTGCAAAGGATTTGATTTGTTAATTCTATGAAGTTTGAGAGTGGATATACCTCTGTTATAATGAATGTATTAGGTGAAATATTTCTTTTTGTTTACAATGATGCACTTGTAGGTTTGTGGATCACTACATTTTTCTTGTTCTGGATTTATGGACCTTTCATTATTGTATTTCTACATTTGCCACAGTAATTTGTTACAAATTCATATCTGCTACATTAGTGTGCTTTTCTTCTTTTATTTTGTAAATAAAGTGACAATGTCGCATACCTGATTTTGTTTTATTCTTGCTTTAATACAGTTTTTGTATTTCTAAATTTTCCACAAGTTTGTTATACAATAAATTTGCTTCAATCATTAGTTTTCTTTTCTGCTTTCACTTTGCAAATATAGTGGCAATGTGGCATAGTTGAATTCACTTCCCTCATTTGAAACGCCAAAACAACCATTCGAGTGCCATTTATTTTTATGGAATTTTTTGATCAGATAAACACGAGTGCAAGTGATATCCTTCCTTTTACAACATCAATAATTAGCCAAGAATTCTTTTCAATTATTCAATGTTAAGATTTTTAGTGCACATCTCAGGAGGACAAAGTCATACGTACTGATTACACCGGGATTCAATAGATCTTGAACCTATTAAGTTAGTTCTCCTCCATGCGGGCATGATTTCAAATGCTAAAGGGAAAAATAGATACAACCTTGTTTTTTCTACCTGCTATTTTATATTTCTTATCTAAAATATATCTCAACATGTGTCCCCATTTGAACCAATTCATGTTTGTCTGATTCAACTGATTTCATTTTTCTGATTTAAATTCAGGGTACGAAGAGTACAAGAACTTACAGTTATGACGGACGGACAACCAATGGCCTGGATCAAACTGGAATCCTTTCTGATGGGTTTAAACCATCTGCTACTGATTTCTCTGTTGCTGACATTTACCCACATCTACGGCACAAGAGGGAGATGAAGCTCCATCAAGTTGAGGGATTTAATTTTCTTGCAAGCAATCTGATGACAGATAATCTGGGTGGTTGTATTATGGCTCATGCACCTGGTTCAGGAAAAAACCTTCATGATAATCAGTTTCCTCCAGAGCTTCATGGCCAAATATTCATTTGCAAGACTACTTGTTGTGTTGTCAAGGGAAATTTTGTCAACCTGGAAGAAAGAGTTCCTTAGATGGCAAGTAGAAGACTTGCCTCTATACGATTTGTACTCGGTTAAAGCAGATAGCAGATCTCAACAACTGCAAGTTTTAAGTGATTGGGCAAAGGAGAGGAGCATTTTGTTCTTGGGTTATAAGCAGTTCTCTTCCATTGTGTGTGACCATGGTTTAAAAAGGCGATAGTGAGACGCATGTAGTATGCCTCGAGGCAGTATTTTTGAGGCTAAAAATATGAGGGTCATAATCTGAGGCGCATGCCTCATGGAGCATGAGGCGTGCGTCTCATTTAAAATTTGAAAGGAATCTTCTTAAAAAAGAAAATGACTCAGTTAAAAAGGTATTTTGGGCCAAACAAAACAATAAAATACCTAGAAAACTAAACGAAAGCCAAAAATTAGATGACCAAAAACTGAAATTCAAAAGTCGGCCTTAAAAAAACTAATGACTATATATTCTATTTACAATATGCTCCAACTTTTATTTTTTTGTATTTTTGTATTATTTTATAATTTTTTACTTAGATTTTTTATTTTTTGTGTGGCTTACGTCTCAATCCGCCTCAAAACTTACGCCTCACCTCATAAAGAAAAATCGCCTGAGTACTTAGTTTCGCATTTTTAAACCTTGTGTGTGACAGTGGTAATGGCCAAGCTGCTATATCTTGCCAAGTTAGTTTGATGAAATTGAGATGCAAGAAGAAGACATTTATTTCAATTTTATATTTTGTACGGTTTAAATATATGTAATGCAATTTTAATCTCATTTTATAAAAAAATTTCCGTTTTATAAATGTTGCTTAATTTACATATCTCTGTTTTATGTACTATATATTGGTATTAGTAAAAATAGGTGAAATAATTACAAATAATGCGAAAAACAACAAAATATTTGTTAATCAAATACAACGTTTCGGCAACATTTAAAACACGTTGCCAAAAGTTAGCCAACATGACCTTTTTGGCAACATTTTTTAAACGTTGCCAAAAATTACACTTTTAGCAACGTTTAAAAAATGTTGCCAAAAGGGTCACTTTCGGCAACACTTTAAAAACGTTGCCAAAAGTGACCATTTGGCAACTTTTTTTAACGTTGCGAAAAGTCTTTGGCAAAGTTTAAAAAACGTTGCTGTATCCTTCCATTCTACAACAACACTGAGATTTGCAACATTCGTCCAAACGTTGCAAAAGGTCTTTAGCAACATTTTTCAAACGTTACAAAAGACTTTTTTTTTTTGTAGTGACATCACTCACTTGCTCGGTCAAGAAAACAGTTTTCTTGACTTGATATGTCCTTTTCATAGTGCACAAGTCCTTAAAGACTTTATCATAGGTAGGAACCTGTGAAATCACATGCAAGAGAGAGAGAGAGGGAGATTGATTTTTACTTGTTTGAGGTATTCCAAGATTTCACTATGTTGGCCAGGAGATTTCGGGGTAGGCTTAAGAGCTTGAGGGAAAGACACTTTAGATAGATTTTTCACTAACTCTTCACTAGGGATACTCTCATTAGACTTACTAGACTCCTTTTCATTTTCCCTAGATTTTGGGATTGGTTCTATGATCTTCCCAGATCGAGTGGTGATGGCATTTTAAGATTGTTTTCTTTTAAGCTTAAGGTTTGTGCCATGTGTTGTCCCTTAGGATTTGGTTGAGCTTGTGCTGAAAATTTTTCACACTCCACTACAGTTAAGGCATTGGTTATTTTAAACGTATGATTTTTTTATTTCTTTGTTTTCCTCAACAATTTGGGTAATCATAGTCTCAAAATTTTGATTTGTTTTACCTTGTGCCTCTATAAAAGCGTGTAAAGTGTCTTCTAAAGAGTTCCTAGAAGATGAAGATGCATGATATGGTGCGGGGTACAATCTAGGAGGCTGTGCAGGTGGCTGGTTTTTAGACTTCCAGGTAAGATTTGGGTGATTGTGCCATGCCGAATTGTAAGATTCAGAGAAAGGAGTATATGTCCCTCATCTCATCAAAAGTAAAGCACTCTTATGCAGGATGATTAGTTCCACCACACACAAAACAAGGTCTTAGAGATTCAACATGGGAAACCGTTTGTGTAGGTTTTGAGTCCTTAGCACGTAATGTTTCAATTTCTCTAGTGAGGGTTTCTACTTTGGCTTTAAGGCTATCCTCCTCCCTAAGATGATAGATATATGTGCTAGTAGGGTTTCCTGTGGATCGTGACCTATTAGTACTATCAGTGGAGCTAGGTCCAGTCCAAGTATGAGCTTTTTCTGCTAGGTCACCTAAATACTCTATGGCCTCATGAAGATCTTGTTGTAAAAATTCACCATTACACATAATCTCTACGAATTAATGCTCACTAGGTGTTAATCCCTCATAGAAATAGCTCACGATACGCCAACTCTCTTAACCATGGTGGGGGCAAAGGGCTTGTAATTCTGTATATCTTTCCCAAGCTTGGTATAAAGTCTCACTATCTTTTTGGGTGAATGATGAGATTTGCTTTTTAAGGGCACTAGTTTTATGGTGGAAAAAGTATTTATTAAAGAATGCTTGTGTCAATTCAGCTCAAGTACCAATCGAACATGGTCTCAACGAATACAACCAGCTTTTTTTTCTTTCTTTAAGTGAAAAGGGAAAAAAATTAAGCCTAGCTACATTCGTTGTACCATGTTAATTGTGGAAGGTTGCAACCACCTCCTCAAATTCCCTAATATGCACGTATGTGTTTTCATTTTCAAGTCCATGAAAATTTAGAAGAAGTTGAATCATTCCCGACTTAAGTTCCATACGTGGCATATTAGGTGGAAATATAATGATGATGGTGTGGATGTGCGTGTGAGGTGAAGGTAATCCTCATGCTCACTATCAGTCATGGTGTTGTGTAATATAGTGTTCGTGGCAACAGATGCAGTATCAAAGATAGGGTGGAAGAGATTTTCAAACACTGGAAAAGGTCCTTCGGTAGAGCTTCTTTACTCGCTTCGATCACTGTTTATAAAACACGAAAACTAAACTATATGAGAATAAAAAATTAACAATGATGAAAATTAAATTAACTAAAAGCAAAAATAAAGGAACGATATCACCCTTTTTAGTCGATCTCTTTAGTTACTTGTACCATCTCCTCGTGGAATCAACACCCCAAAGTGTGCTACAACTACCGCGTTATACTTTGAGCGTTATACTATGGTGCCAAAATTTGATTACGTCCAAAGAATAATGCGGCAGTTGTAGCACTGCTTTGGGGTGTCGATTCCACAGGGAGATGAAAAATTACTCAAAGGATCAAAATGATGGTCGTTCTCACAAATGTGTAGTGAAATTTGTATGTTTGAATGAGAATTAAAATCAAAGTATAAAGTAGTGAAACACCGAAATTTTCTCAATTGGATTGTGTCAATCACATCAATTATTCATTTTATAACTCAATTACAGAATTTTTATCCCAACTCTCTAATCGGAGGATTTAATGTGAAAACCAATTTAATTCACAAATGTAATCCTAAAATCTAGACTTATAACATATTCGCAATATTTCATTGAAATCAAATTCAAGATCGACCATATACATCAAGTATAAGGCAGTAAAGAATCACACCAATAAAATAATTAAGATTGAAACTCAACAAATAGTTTAATTCTTCGATAGAAAAAACATGACTGAATCTAAGAAAAATCTAGTAAAAGTTAAACCAATCTTAACATAAAATAATTGAAATTGAAACTCAACAAATAAGTTGATTGAACAATGGAAAAAGCATGACTAATTCCATGAAAAATCCAGTAAATGTTAAACCAACTTAAATATAAATTCAAGATAATGAAGCCTAAAATCTAGAATTGTTCGATAAGAAAATATCAAAATATATGAATAAAAGATGTGAAATCACCAATTCCAATTGAGTTCCTTCCTTGCTTCACCAATTAGTTTAGTTCTTCATGGAATTCTTGAGCCCAAGATGAAATAAAAGTGATAGGAGATGAATGGTCGGTGTTCTGGTCCAGTTTAGGGTTAAGAAGACGTGTTGTGAGTTGTTTCCATAGGTGATTTAACAAATTACCTAAAATAGAAAATTTGGCCCAGAAAAGACATATGCGGCCGCATGGTATAAACAAATGCGGTTGCATAGAACAAATTAAATTAGCTTTTGAGTTCTCGGTAATAGCCATACGATCGCATGTATTTATAACAATGCGGTAAACCATGCGACCGCATTGTTTTGCCAATTTTCTGACGGACAACTTTCAGTATTTCAATGATATCTTTCTCCCGATGTCTGATTGAGGTGATTCAAGATGAGTTGGAAAGCTAACTCCAATGGATACAACTTTTATTCAGATATAATCTTCGAATTCCATCATTGTCCATGTCAAAAACTGGTCCAATATGAGTCTAAAAATTGGTACAAAACTTTTCAGCTTGAATATTGATATATGATAATGTTTTGGCTTTATTTCATCCATTTGACTCCTTTCCTCATCCAATTGACCTCTAATATTCTCGAATATTTTTCACAAGGTTAGAAACAAGTTTATAGTATTTGTACTTTAGTCCCCGAACTTTCACTTTCATCCACTTGAGTCATTTTTCTTTCCTTTCTTCCACTTTCCTCCATTTTCATCCATTAGCAACCTAAACCAAGATATAGAGGTACTTAGTGCATTTAGGCATCAAATAATCATAGGAATACATATATTAATGGATGAAAAACGTAATAAATGTGCTATTATCACATGTCAACCTTGCTTGTATTATCCCGTTCACTTCCAACTCTAGCCGAGTCATCAAAACTGGTTGAATCACCACGAGCATTCCCAACTCCAACTAAGTTTTCAAACCTGTTCAAATCACCATGAGCAATATGATTAACAAGATCACAACTAGCTCCACTCAAACTATTGAAAAGTTCTTCAATATCATTGCTTAAATCACCATGAGCAATCCGATCACAACTACTTTTACCTTAGTTACTGCTTATCAAGCCATAAACTACAACTACATCTACAGTGATTGCTAAACTTTGTAACACATATAATTGGGATTTTCTCTGTCTCCTTAACACAATCCAGCACCCTTACTAACTTTCAGAACTCCATCTCCAAAAATATACTTTTACCACTTTGAATCAAGAATACTCAAAAAGATTATGATAAGTGTATTTTATACACTTATTTGGTCCTAACAATATAGACATTTAATAATTCTTTTAAGCAATTATAGCCTAATTTATTGTGTATTTTGTTTATTAGGTAAAACTCGATTATTCGAACTCAAATTGAAAAAAAGAAGTGAAAAGGACGAAAAATGGCAAAGTACAAAGTTTGAGGACCAAACTGCTAAAAATCCAATGGTTGATTCAGACAACACGACGATACTTTGAATATTTCTAGGAGTCAATTGGATGCAATTAGAAGTAAAAAAAAAGGAATGAAATATGATCAAAATATTATCATAAATCGATTTTCATTCATTCAAGATATTTGTCAAATTTTTAGTCAAAAATTGAGACCCATTTTTGGCATAGTAAACGTACGAATTGAAAATTTTCAATTTTCTAAAAATATTGTAGTCCTTTGAGTTGTCTTTTCAACTCACTTTGAATTGCTTCAATCGGATATCGAAAGAGAAAGTTATAATCAAAATACTGACGGCTGTGTAGAGACAAAAAAAATCCGTGCGCGAAGGCAACTTTCCTTATTCTATTGGAACTCTTTTGGAAACCAATTTGGATATGATTTTTAACCAATTTCTGACTTCTACAAATACTTAACAGCATAATACATATAAATGACATCTCGTACACCCCTCATATCCATATTATATTCTAATACTAATCAATTATTGTCATCAAAGGAGGAAAATTCATAGTTTTTGTGAGAGAATTGAAGGGGACTTGTAAGAATTCAGTCAAGTGAAGATTCAAACTTTATTTTTGGGCAAATAAGTGAGGCGCAAGTGGAGATTCATCAAAAAACCATTGAAGATACTCAAGATTTCAAGATTCATATTCATCTTCTCTATTAATCAAAATAGCAAAAATTTGAGTTATATCTTTTCATTTAAATATGATTTCTTGTAATTTTGATTTATTAGGCTAGTTTTATACATTGTTAGAATAAGATGAACCATTGTTATGATATTTTTAGTATTTAATTAATTATTTAGACTTTAATTTGGTTTTATTTGTGGATGTTAATTATCGTTTTTATCGTTCATTTCAATTGCTTGATCACCAATTGAATTTTATTGTTATCGAGAGAAACAATAGGGTTTAAACACAATATAATAAATATTGTAAGGTTCGATAGAGGATAGATATATACCTCTATGCTTCATATGATTTCAATATGTGTTCTAGCACTTGTTAATGCATTTATCATGTTTGCATATTTCAGAAAGACCACATGAGGGGAATATATTTAATCACTATCGAGAAAGACTTTCAATTAAATTAGAAACATTGATCAACACGAATGATTTCAAATTGTCACTTTGATTGTTATATTAAAAATGGAATAACAAGAGAGATTTGACATCTGAGCTATGTTTCTTACATATTTGAAAAACACATTTACTTGATTTCACTAGTTTAACCAATAGTTTAGGGATTAGTTAGAAAAATTACAACAAATTGTTTGCTATTTAAGTAAAGTTGCAATTAATTTATTACTTTATTACTTCTTCACGATTTCCTCCACTTGCGGGAAATCAAATGATCAAGTTTTTGGCGCAGTTGTGGGGAACTATTGTATTTAATTAGTTTTAATTTGAAATTTTTAATTTCTTATTTAGTTAATATCAATTATTAGAAAAAATATTACAGTGTTTACTATTTTCCCTTTTTTAGGAATTTGTATACTAGGTTTGAGAACATCAGATCTTGCTCAATTTGACCCAGAAATCGAACAATCATTCAGGTTGAAGAGAAGAAAACAATTAGAAGCACACCAAAAATAGAAAGAAGATCTCATGGCAGAACAAAATCAAGATCAAATTGTCGTCGTGGCGAATGAAGAAGCATCAAATCCAATTGTGGTTGTAGGGAATGAGAATGCTAGGTTAATGGGAGAGTTTATGATTCACCGATCGTGGAAAGCCAATCCAGTATCATATATTCTGTATTTGGTCAGTTAAATATTCATCTGTGGACGAATGTGATCAATATGTCCAAAAATGAACTACAATTCTTTGGGAGAGCTATTGAAAATCTCAATGCTCATATCTCAAGATTCTTGAACATATGTGCAACAATCGAGTATCAGGGGATTTAGAGCAAAGCAATCAGACCGAGATTTCTCCCATATACGTTGAGAGACTCAGCCAGAGAATGGTTTGACACTTGCCACTGCAGAGCATCACTACATGGAACCAATTGAGAGATAAGTTCCTTAGAAAACATTTCCCTCCAAAAAAATTGCAAAGCTAAGGGATGAGATTACTACTTTCCTACAACTGGACTCAGAATGCTATTCAGAGGCTAGGGAACGACACAAGGGTTTATTCCACCGATGCCCCCAACACGGATTTCAGAAGTGGCTTCATGTGCAATACTTTTACATTGGTTTGAATTTGATATGCAAGTTTAACGTTAACTCTGCGTACGATGATTCTATCACAAAAAGAACCTCAGATCAGGTCTACCACGGAAGACTTGGCATTCACTAGTGCACTTTGGCCTACTAAAAGGGCGAGTGAAAAGAAGGTTGTTGGAGTATATGAAGTTGATTCTTTGACAACAATATTAGATCGGTTGGCATCATTGTCACAAAATGTGGAACAGATTAGTGCAATTCAAATAGTTGAACCAAAATACAAGCATTGTGTTGGGAATCATGAGAGTGTTGAGTGTATTGTGGGTAGTCCTTTTGCTCAGTTGGTAGTGGACATAAATTATGCTCAAAATGTTCAAAAATAGCAACATAATAAAAAAAATGAGTACTTACTACCCAGACAAGAGGAATCACCTAAGTTTTCAATAGACCAACAATCATGGAGCTCAAATTGCTCCACAACAGATTGAACAACAAGGTTTTCAGCAGACTAAAAATGAGTCTTTGTTGAAAGATCTTGTTACTAAATTGGTAGAGATATCTACCCAATGCATGCAAAGAACAGATAAAACTTTGCATGTTCAGAGACTCGCCATTAAGAATTTAGAAAATTGGATGGGGCAAATAGCAAAAGCTTTCTCAGAAAGACAACCAGGAGCATTGTCAAGCAACATTGAGACAAATCCTAAACAAGATAATGGAAGTAAAAATGGTAGAGAGTGAGGAGATTGAGGCAATCACTACACGCAGCGGGGTTCAACTTCTAGAAATCACAGTCGAGAGACGGATGGAAGTAAATGAAAATGTATCTTCCAAATATGAGGAACAAGTGGATTAATTTGAACAGTCAGATGAAGTAGTTCCATATCAAGAGTCAGAAAATCTTCAGGTTAAGGTAACCACTACTATCAAACCTTATGTACCTCCTGTCCCATTTTTACAAAGATTGCAAAAGAGGAAGCTGGAAGAACAACTTACAAAGTTCTTGGCTATCTTCGGGAAGCTTCATGTTAACATCCCACTAATTGAAGCTATATCTCAAATACCAAACTATGCAAAGTTTTTGAAGGAAATCCTATCCAAAAAGAGAAAGCTTATAGATTTTGAGACCATCAAGTTAAATGAGGAGTGTAGTGCCATTTTGCAGAAGAAATTACCTCCTAAACTAAAAGATCCAGGGAATCTCAAAATACCTTACTTAATAGGAAGTGATTAAAATTTTAATTGTTTATGTGATTCAGGAGCAAGTACAAACCTCATGTCATTTTCTATCTACAAGAACTTAGGTTTGGAATAGATGAAATACACATCCATCTCCTTCTAATTAGCGACAAATAAATCAAATATTTGTGAGGAGTTGTAAAGAACCTGCTCATTAAAGTAGGCAAATTCATATTCTCGGTTGATTTCATTGTCTTAGATATAGAAGAGTCATGAGATGAAGACAGATCCTTCCTATCAACAAGTCGAGCTATCATGGACTTTGAAAGTGGTAACCTGACATTAAGAGTAGATGATAAACAAGAGAAGTTCAAGTTCTGTAGTACTATCAAGAACCTACCACATGAAGAGATTAGCAAAAAGGCTAAGGAGAAGTGCAAATATATTACTGAAAGGCTGCAGCAAGGCTCAAATGAGATAGAGCCTAAAAATTTATGGAGCCTTGAACGAAAGGAGAATGGAAGTTCAAAGTCTGGAGAGCAAAAAGAGGATACATGATTGGAAATTGCAAGGAGTGAAAGGGTTCAAGACACCTATTTAAATTACCATGATCAATTCCTCCATACAGTCTAGCTAAAGACTATAAACCAAGCGCTAATTGGGAGATAACCCAATTTTCTAACCCTTTTATTTATTTTACTTTCTGTACCACATTGCATATAGATTTATTTTGATTATTAGTTTGCATTAGTCTTATGCTCGTTTAAATTTATAAGGTATCACCATCCTATTATGTTTTCCCTTAGGCCCTTAAATTTATTGTTAGTTATTTCGATTGTTTGAGCTAAGAACACATGTTCTAGGTTATTTGAACTTTAATGTTTAACTTGGCCACTATGTGCAGGAAAATGAGGTTGTTAAACACTCAAATTAACATAGACTAAGAAAAAAAAACATGATGAAGGAGATCGTCTAGTCGTCACCCATAGTGTCCTGCACATTCAGTAGAAAACTTGAGGAGTACCTTCTTCCGTTTCTTTCCCATCTCCTTATATTCTTAATTTTGCTTTAGGACATTGAGGACAATATCGATTTTAAGTTTGGGGTGAGAAAAACTGAGTTTTTTTTGGGTATGTTTTTACGTTTTTGTGTGATTATTGTAATATACATAAGGAATAAAAATTCTCTTTTATTAGGTTGTGTGCTTGTGTGAGTTAGATAGTCTGGCCAACAATGATGATTTAATTTGAGATTTGGTGTTGATTTGTGAATTGTGAATATGTTAAATGCTTAAATTGATTGATGTTTAGCCCTGCAAAACTTGATACTATATGCACACTAGAATTGAGTTTGACATTGTGACGAAATGAGTTGATTCATATGCTGGATAGGTTGGAAGATTGAACATAGCGACATACCCAAAACTATCTTAAATTAATTGTTCTAAGACCAAATTTAGTATAGTTTGGAGGTGATTTTATTGTTATAGGAAGATACCAATGTGAATCTGGATTCCTTGTGTGAAAAGTTATGTGTGGATTATTCTAGACTGACACGATAAAATTGGGTGAAAATCTTAAGTTGGAGGTTGGTTTGCTTGAATTGGTGTTTGATAAGGGACATTGCACTAATCAAAATATGTATAATTAAGCCTGCCAGGCTATCTTTGAAAGTATTATATATATAATTTGAAACTTCTCTTTTAAACCTTTATGTCTCGAATAATTAAGCCAACAAGGCTATCTAAAAATATGGTGCCCTAAAGTCATCTGATTTGGGAGTCATCAGTTTAAAACTTGATACAAGGGTTGTTTAAAAAGAAATTAGAGAGAAAGTTGCACTTGAAACAAAAATTAATTCTCTTCAAAGCCATTTTACTTTGGTTATTAAGCCTTTTTATTTTGCTACATGGGTCATCTAGAAAGCAATATGAGAGAATGAAAAAATAAATAAATAAATGTATACTTTTGAAAATTAGAAAAATCAAGTGCACGAAAAAAGAAAAAGCATTAAATGCCTTGTTTAAGTCCCATACACTTGATTGAGAGAATTTGACTTTGATGAAGGACAATTAACATAGTTGAGTCTTGGAGGTCAAAACAATCAAATAAATGGAGAATCCTAGTTTAGTAATGTATTGACTTGCGATTAGTGAGATATATAAACTATAAAAGGTGAGGAGTTAATATACAGATTCTATCTTAGATCACACACTGAAAAAATAGTGGAAAATAACAAATTTGGAGATATGTGAATCTACAAGTGATAAAAGGACATATTTGGCCCGCAACAAATTGAGAAAATCTTTGGTGGGTGGTCGCTCCATCCTACGTGGTGCAATCGCACAACGGGAAACCGCCACCTCATTCGGTGGCCCATCCTTACCCAATGAGGTGAGGCCAACTCAGGACTCTCTTTCCACCTCAAGTCCCAGGTGGCCTTACCTCATTGGGTGATGGTGGGCCATCCAATGAGGTGTCGGCTTCCCATTAGGCGATTGCACCACCTAGGACGATGCGAACACCGGCCAAAGATTTTCTTAAATCCCAATGCTAGAACCAGTGAGACAATGTTGTGCTAGTAAATCATTATGGCAGGTTGTTAGGCCCTTTACAGTATTGATGTGTCATCATCTTCCCACTAGCGTGCATCTTGCTTGTACGTAACCAAATTTATCTACAACTCTATTTGGTGTAGCTCAAAATCATTTTTTTAGGATTTTTTTATTTTATAAAAATTGATACAATGTATGATTGGAAATTTGTGAATCCCTAAAAATATATACTTAAATTAAATTAATTGCTAATTTTAACTTAATTTGTTTTATCAAAATTTTAATCCAAACCAAACAAGTGCATACTAATGTTATATATAAAAAAATGAAATTGATCACATTTGAGGTGATGACCTATGGTGAAATGATAAAATTGTTATACATACATACATACATACATACATACATACATATATATATATATATATATATATATTGATTGACCATGTTATTTAGCGTTACCTTATATATGTGGATCATCTCCAATTTTTACACAGAGCATTACTCCTCCGGAGAGAGAAATAGTTGAAGTGGTAATAATTTTTCTTGTTTTGCTTTTAGGTAAGAATGTACTCTCTATCCGAAACAAATGAAAATTTTTAGGTAAGGACAATTAACCCATGCTAGAGTAAGTCTCACCTCATGCCATTATAAAAGTTGTGCACGTGAAAAGACATATGAATATATATATATATTTATATATATATATGCAATAATGATATATATATATATATATATATATATATATATATATATATATTGCATTATGTGATATGTTCGATTAAAGATAAAATCATGTGATTCATTTAATTGTAGATTTCACTTAATGATACTTAGTGCCCTCTAAAATGAAGTAATAATACCAGTGATATTAAATAAAATTACTCAACATTATGTTACTCTTTTAATGTTCGCTGCAGGGACTATGGGCCCAGCGAGAGAGTTGCGATTGTGATAGGGGCTTCTGACAGCCCTTGTGACATGAGCTGAGGTGGTGACACCTCAACCCTTAATCTGAAATTTGTGACACCTCATCCTTAATCTAAAATTTGTAACACCTCAGCCCTTAATCTGAAATCTGAAATTTGTGACACCTAAAATTCGCAACCTTAGCCCCTGTCACAGGGAGCTGTCAAAAGCCACATTAATCTTATATATATATATATATATATATATAGGAATTCACTCCTTCCCTTCTATGTGTCATCTTCTTCACTTGCAAGTAAAAAAGGCAGCATCAATACTGCTAAAACAAGACAAACCCTATTAAATCTCCATTTTTGAATAGTCTCTCTCTCTCTCTCTCTCTCTCTCTATCTCTATCTCTCTCCCCATCTCTCTGTTTCTGTCTCCGTCAGCATCTTTCTACATAGCCGCTTGAGTTTCTATACATTTTTCACGTACCAAAAATGGGAAATGATGATAATGAAAAGCAGCAACGTATAGAAGTACAAGTACCTCCATCAAAGCCCTTCTTCAAAACCCTGAAATCATCCCTAAAAGAAACCCTATTTCCAGATGACCACTTCAAGCAATTCAAGAACCAGCACTTTCCTAGGAGATTGGTTCTGGGATTGCAGTATTTTGTGTCTATACTCGAATGGGCTCCCCGGTATACTTTCCAGTTCTTCAAAGCTGATTTTGTAGCTGGAATCACAATTGCTAGTCTTGTTATTCCTCATGGAATTAGCTATGTCGGTTTAGCTAACTTGTCTCCAACTTTAGGCTCTCTCTCTCTCTCCTTTTGTGTGTGTGTGTGTTTGTAACAAGTCTCTCAATTATGAAAATTGTGCACATACCATCTAACACCTTAAGTTTTTATTATGATTCAATATGTATTTGTGTTAAAATAAGAGAGAAATCTGGCTAACATGCATGTTAACTTCCATCTCTAACACATTAAAGCAGGTATAAGATGGATAAATTCTCTCATTCGAGTGCTACCACTTATTCATGATACATGACGTTGGTGTTAGGCCTTTGATTAGAGATAAATATTTGTCCGCAGATTCAAGCTTTGTGCCACCGTTAATATATGCTATGCTGGGAAGTTCAAGAGATTTGGTTGTGTGGACAATTGTTGTACCATCACTTCTGATATCTTCAATGATAGGTAAGGAGGTTAATCCTTATCACAATCCTAAGCTATATTTGCAGTTGGTGCTCACTACAACTTTTATTGCTGGAATCGTCCAAGCTGCTTTAGGCCTATTAAGGTGATCATGTTATGATTAGACATTAATAAAATATAGTTTGTCCACATAAAGAAGGAAAATGGAAATTTAACAGCATTGGATTGAACTAAATAGTATGTTGAACTAAATTTTGTTGTATTTTTCTTCCATAATACTATTCACTATATTACTAAACTTAGCATTGAACATATCATAAATGTATATGAGAAGATCTACAATGTTAAATTCTCTTACTTTTTTGTAGGTTTGGATTTATTGTGGATTCTCTGTCACATGCAACAATAGTGGGGTTCATGAGTAGAGCAGCCATAGTTGTGTGTTTGCAGCAATTAAAGGGATTTCTTGTACTGGTTCATTTCACTCATGGGACTGACCTTGTCTCAGTTATGAGACCTGTACTTACCCAAATACACATGGTATTTAACTAGTAATTTCTTTACATATATATTGACCTTGAAAAATGTACCTTCAACATGGTAAACAAATCCTAAGACGTCTCACGCCCTCGCAAGCCGTATTATTACACACTTGGACAAATTGTTAGCTACACGTAACCTCCTCCGGCGGGGGTGGAGTTGGTCGCGCGCACTCTAACGGTTAAGTCAGCTGGAGAAGAAAATAAATGAGTATGGAAGGGCTCTAGACGTGAGCCTCCAATGTGAAAGAAAAGGGGGTCGGCCTTGGGAAACAGATAGTAAAATAGTGAAATTACTAAGTTATATTCAGAGTCTAAACTTGCATTACCCCTAGAATGACACAAAGTGTGAGCCTTTATACTAAAAGAGGATAAATAAGAATTGTTGGATGAAGAGTTATGTAGTCTCATCCTAGCAGCTGGGACCTCTTGTCATATCATCAATCCATTTAATGTTATGACCATTTGCAGCCCCAGGTCTGACAAGTGATACTAGGATTGATTTGTTGATTGAGTATAGCCGCCTATGCAGTGTGTTGTCACATTACCCACTTGTCACAAGATCTTGTATGAAGATCTTCCCTAAGATGCTCTTACCAACCTCCCCTCATCCATGAGGCTTTGGATTCCATAGGGGTTCGGTTAATAGTGGTTCGACCCAATTGCCACTTATGTAGAATGATGTCGAGTGTAGGGCCTATGTTCTGTTACTAGGTGGCTGCCACTTGGCAGTGCTCAGAGCCTTGTTGAACAACACGTAACAATAATCTCCCAAAGTCCATTTATGATTATTTATATAACACGTGGACTTGAAGGTTGAATAAGAGAAAAGAATATAGGATGACAGCAGTCCCCGGAGTCTAAGTATGATTATTTATATAATGCGTGGACTTGAAGGTTGAATAAGAGAAAATAATGTAGTAGATGAGGCTTCAGAGATAAAGAGATGATGCCTTTAAAGTAGGCGAACCGGTTGAAAAGAGCCGAAGCCAATGATAAGGCTTCAAAGATGAGGATGCGATGCCTTTTAAAGTAGGCGAGCCTATTGAACAGAGGCGAAGCTAGTGATACGACTTCAGAGATGAGTAGGCAATGCCTTTTAAAGTAGGCGAGCCCGTTGACCTCGAAAAATGTACTTCCAACGTGGCAAATAGATCCCAAAACCTCTCACGTACACACAAGCTGTATTCCTGCACACTGAGACAAACCATTAGTCACATATGGCCTCCTCCGATGGGGGTGGAGTTGACCACACACACTCCGACGGTCAAGTCTAGAAAAGAAAATAAATGAGTGTGAGAAGACTCTAGGCGTGAGCCTCCAATGTGAAAGAAAATGGGGTCAACCTTGGGAAACATATAGTAAAATATTGAAGTTGCTAAGTTATATTGAGAGTCTAAACTCATATTACACTTAGAATGATACAAATTGTGAGCTTTTATAGTAAAAGAGGATGGGTAAGTACTGTTGGATAAAGAGTTACGTGGCCTCATCGTAGCGGCTGTAAACTCTTATCATAGCATCAATCTATTTAGGGCCTGTTTGTTTCATATTAAAATCTAATTTTAATCTAAGTAAAAGTCAATCAATCAATATCAATCACATATTTCTTGGGTCCTACAACTTTTTAACCACACATTTCAAAAACTTCTATCACAAACTACTAAAAATCTGATTTTAATCCTCACCAAACACCCTCTTAATGTTATCACCATTTTCAGTCATAGGTCTGATATGTGATACAAGAATTGACTTGTTAATTGAGTATAGCCGCCTATGTAGTGTGTTGTCACATTACCCACTTGCTACGAGATCTTGTATGAAGATCTTCCCTAAGATGCCCCTACCAACCTCGCCTCATCCATAAGGCTTTGAATTCTATGGGGGTTCGATTAATAGTGGTTCGGCCCAATTGCCACTTGTCCTGAATAATGTGGATTGCGAACCTAGGTTCTGTTACTGGGCGGCTGCCACTTTGCAATGCTTAGAACCTTGTTGAACGAGGCGTAACAATATACATACATACTATTTATAATATATGTACACAAACAAACACTAGTCTTTTATATATATATATATATATATGTATATGTATATATAAACACGGGCTTGTGCACATGTGACACGTTTGATAAGATAGAATGTATTGTACCAAATAGTAAACAAGAAAGAATTAAAAAAAAGAAAAAAAAACTCTTGTTCATTATACTTTTATATATATATATATATATATATATAACAATGTTTTAAAACTAGATATGAGCATTGACCCAAAAGGGTAAGATCATCTTCAAAAGATTCATTATCTATAAAGAGTATCTTATGCATAATATGGAGCATCTTTAAATATAGAGGGTTAAACTTTGTAGACACTCTAACAATACTCTCTATTTTGGTTCTTCATTTTGTATTTCTCAAGAAATATTTATTGATTTCTCCTCATATTTTATTTAACATAATTTTTTTTATATATCAATGGAAAATAAATTTAAATGTAGTTTGAATAATTTAAGAAGTTGAATATTGAATTATAAAGCTTATTAAATATAATTATTGTAAATTAACAATAGAGAGTGAGTTTGGCTCTTTGCATGAAGAGTCAAATTCACTCTTTGTTTTGAAAAGTTTAAATAGATTCTTTTGGGCATATATTTATGTGGTAAGTTTAGACATTAAACATCATTCGGAGAGAGACTTTTATTTTATAGTTATGTTTTTTTTCGCTAGTTTTTCTTTTTATAATTTATGAGCTAATGAAATGATGCAGTGGAGTTTTGGGCTGTTGTTTCCTCTTCTTCCTCCTTGTGACAAGATACTTTGCAAGTAAATCTTCTTTTTTGAAATTGAAAAATTTTAAATACTAAACTAAAATTTGTTTGGATTTATGTATGAGTAATGTTATTTAGCTATACTGGAGTTACAATTCCAGTTTAGATAGCGTTAATGTGATATTAAATGATAGGTGAAACTAAAAAAGTAATTCAATTCCACATTTCATTTAACCAATCATTTAGCACCACCTAAACTAAGGATTGCAATCTCAGTGGGGTTAAATAACATTACTCTTTGTGTATCATCCACCAATTAAGCATAACAATCTCGTTTTACAACATTTAAGTTGCCTCGAATTTCTATTCATGTTTTTGGTTTCTCTTTTTTTTCAAATCTTTGCTTGATCATTAAGATTTGATGCCGTCAACTATTAATAATAAGAATTATTACATATCTCGTTTAGCTAAAAAAATTGATAAAAATTTAAGTCAAAATCTAAAATTAATTTTAGCACACACTTCATGGGATCAATAATTTTTATCAACTTTTCAACTACATATCATTATTATTGTTATTATTATTTATCAAAATTTACTAAAACTTAGATTTTTAGCAAAACAAAACATGTTCTTAGTCTATGTTTGGCTCGTATTTATAAATTATTTATAAACACTCGTATCACTTTTAATGGAACCACAAATACGAAATACTTAGCCATCAATTATTTTTATTTATCTATAATTTAAACCGTTTATACAAACACGTTTTAGTATGATATAATTTTATTATTATTTGGATAATTAATTAATTTATTTTCCCTTGATGGAGCAGAGCAGGAGGAAACCAATATTCTTTTGGATAAACGCTTTGGCTCCTCTGATGTCTGTTATCTTGGGAAGTGTTCTTGTTTACTTCACCCATGCTGAGAAACATGGAGTTGAGATCGTAAGTTTTTCTCATTTAAGAGTCTATGTTTTTAGATCAGTTATAAATTGAAAAAAATTATACTTTGAACAAACAAGAATTACGAAACGTGAGAAGCACGTGTACCCTACACGTGATTTTGATTATTTATTGATCTTTTTGTATTTATAGATTGGTCATTTGAAGAAAGGGCTAAATCCACTATCATTGTCGGATTTGGTATTTGGATCACCCCATATCATGACGGCAATCAAGATTGGAATCATTACCGGTGTCACTGCCCTAGCTGTAAGCACATAACGTTTCGATTTTAAATGTAGTTGAATTTCGTACTCTATTTGAAATGTAGCAAGTAAAGCTCTAACCTATTTTATGATACGAGTAATGTACAACCTTTTGATTCGATAGCATGTGGATCTTCAATAGGTCAATTTAGAATGTCTCAATTCTAGCGCCCAAGTTATATTAATGAAAGGTTAAAGATCCAAGCAGCATCAATACCACATCGACCAATCCTATTTATCTATAGAAGGCAATCCTTCATTATTTAGATGCAACAAAATTGATGACATGTTTGGTAAGGTGAATTTGATGAGTAAATTATTAATTTAGAAATAGACCAATATTATCACATATATACTATGAATCAAACCTCGAGGGAAAATAGTCAAAGTAATCTGAACTAATGGATGATCAATGTTCAGGAAGGAATAGCAGTTGGAAGAAGCTTTGCCATATTAAAAACTTATCAAATTGATGGAAACAAAGAGATGATTGCTTTTGGGATGATGAACATTGCAGGCTCCTGCACATCTTGCTACTTAACCACAGGTATTTCCAGAACAAGTAAAAAGGGACCTTTTTTTTCTAGTGCCTGCTAACATAATTTTGTCCTGCACTATTAAATTATGTTTGATACACCGTATGGACACGATACGATATATGATATTTTGACTTATTTTTCTTCATTAGTACTGTGTAATATTATACAATTTACCTTACCAAACAATCTATTACTGTATATCAGGGCCATTTTCAAGGACGGCTGTGAACTTCAATGCAGGATGCAAGACTGCAGTTTCTAATATTGTAATGGCAACTGCTGTAATGATAACACTGCTATTTCTCAACCCATTGTTCTATTACACACCTCTACTTGTGCTCTCTGCCATAATAATGGCAGCAATGATCGGTATTATAGACTATGAAGCAGCAATCCACCTCTGGAAGGTCGACGAGTATGACTTTACAGTGTGTATTGCAGCGTACACAGGCGTCGTTTTTGGCAGTGTCGAAACCGGCCTGGTGATTGAGGTATGCAAAACTAAATCTCCATTGAAAACTAGTCAGTTTTCCTAACTATACTTCGGATTTTGGCTAGTCTTGAATATGTGTCTCTATATTAGGCTTAACTGCTTTGTGCAAATTATTGAATTGGGTTGACCAGAGAATTGAATGCCTTCACCCAGAACAGTTAGGGAATGACTGGTGCAGAATACAGGACTGGACTGGACTGGACATTACGGTAGAAGAGATCCTTAGCTTCTTTTTATTTTTCAACATCATCTAGTACCGTCCAATCCACTCTACCAAACAGGCTAGATAAAGAATATCTTAAGATGAATCTAACCAGATATATTTATTTTGTGATAGGTCGCTATGTCTCTGCTTCGCCTACTTCTATTCATAGCAAGGCCGAGAACCTGTGTCATGGGAAGTATTGCTAATTCCATGACCTATAGAAGCATCGAGCAATATCCAAATGTGAGTAATGTTCCTGGAGTTCTCATCCTTCATATCAATGCTCAAGTCTACTTTGCCAATGACAGTCACCTAAGAGAAAGGTACATTAAACTCTCTCCAATAGATGTTAAACTGGTGATTAAACACCAAAGATTCTCATCTGGGTTGAAAACTTTCTTAGGATCTTAAGATGGGTAGATGAAGAGGAAGACAAGCTAAAATCTTCAGCCAAAGTTGGCCTGCAATATGTTATAGTAGATATGAGTGGTAAGCCTTCAATTACTAGTAGCATTTACGGACATGTTTGATACACATTATTGGACAAGAATGGACAAGAACTAATGTCCCATCCAATCAACTTTACCAGATATGTCTTGCTAGTTATTCATTGAAGTTGAACTGGTTCCAGGAAATCCATCCTTCGAAACTTTTTACTAACCCGAATTGATCAAATAACGGCTGTTGGAAGCATTGACGCAAGTGGGATCAGTGTGCTTGAAGAAGTCAAGAAAAGCGACGATAGAATATGCATTAAGGTACTCATGGTTCATACTCATCATGGACTTTTCTAGCATATTGGGTATGCTGAATTATACTATCCTAGGTAGAACTAAAGAAGAAAAAAGAACTAAAAATTGTCGATTATACCATGTAGCACTATGTATCAACATGCCATTAGCTTATTTCTTGCTTTTTCTGATAATTGTATGCTAACTGCACTTCACATTGCTATTTATAATCTTTGTTCAGCTCATATTAGCTAACCCTGGAAGTGAGGTGATGAAAAAGCTGGACAAGTCGAAGTTCATTGACACAATTGGACAGAATTGGATTATACCTTACACTAGGGGAAGCAGTAAATGCTTGCAACTAACTTCAAACATGCAATGCAAAAGCAAAGGCAAATGAATGTGTGGCAGCAGATAACAGTGTTTGATAAATTAGAGAACACACCCTCTAGGTTTGGTTTTCTTCCGAAACAAGGATGGCGCACCACATCTATATACGGATATTGTAATGTTCCAAATCTTTTTCCAAGACTTGAAATGATTAGAAACTCCTTTCTTGATTACAAAATTGATTTTGCAAGCTTTAATCAAATATCACAAAGCATGTTGTTTACTTCCCTTGCTTGCTTGGAAGTGAAAATGCTAATCCGGTCCAGACCCAATAGTCAACTTTCCCTTATGAGCATTTTGAATACTTGCCTGGAGTGTCAAGTACGGAACATTATTAAAGAAGAAAGTAGTTAAAATCTCAACCATCGTAATATCTAGTCTTATCCAGTATTATGTACCAAACATATCCTATATGTTTATGCCTGTGGAAGTAATTATAATATACAAGTGGTACGCCTGTCCCCTGATACAGAAGAAAAGCCTAAAACTCGTTGCTAGTTCCTTCTGGATACCTACCACTTTCTAATGTCTTGGAAAGTCTTCCAAAATGAATAAGAACATATTTCCAGACATTTATTTTTCCACAATGGAAAGCCCTAAACATCTAAGAGGGCGAATTTATCCTACACTAACTTGTAAGAAGATAAGTTAAACTCAAGGCATGGATCAATTCTTTTATTGACAAAGGACAAATTAGCCCTAACCTTGGTGCATTACCATACGTACACACACAAGTAGGTCATTCGTGATTTACAGTAGTTGATCTCAATTACAAAGCCCAAAGCCATTTACCTCAAGCATGAGTTTGTAAAACTCACATATACTGGTCATAACAGTGTTTTCATATGCGGCCAAGACACGAGTGCATCTCGTGCAGTCAAGGCTTATATATCCACAAGCACTCTAGGTAATAGTTTATGGAATAAATAAGTACCGTCATTTAGTGAAAATTTTTAATTTATAAAGTTTTTTAACTCATAAGTGATTTTTAATTATAAGTAATTTATACGTAATTTAATTTTCAACAATAAAAGTGAATATTTACTAATAATTAAAATTAAAATTAAAATTTATAAGTAAATATAACAGTTATTAGTTAATTTTGTACTTATATTTAATTTTTTATTCATAAGTAAACTTTTTATATTTAATAAGTGAATTTTTGTCTTATTAGCAGTATTTTTACTTTATAAGCATTTTTTTAATACATAAAGTGAATATTGTCTTATAAGTGATTTTTTACTTATAAATAATTTTTTTAGTTATAAAGTTTCTTTTTGTATATATGTCAATTTTTAGTTATTGTATTTTTATTTATAAACCTTTTTTTTTTGGGTATAAATTTTATGTATAAAATTCTCTCAAAATCAACGTCAACAGAACTAATAAGTACTGATTTTCCCAACATCTCATAAATGGTACCACCAAAAATGATCAAAACCCAATATATATATATATATATATATATATATATATATAAAATTAAAAAAAAATAATAAAAAAACACTTTGAAGCAGTCCTTAGTCTTTTTTTTTTTTTTTGCTGTAATTCTCAAGTCTTCTTGTCATACCACCAAATATTAACAATCGCATAGTGACCTGTCCCAGATACAAATGATAAAGGAACATAAACAGATAAGAATGTTTTAACTACAAACTGACCAGCTCCCAAAATTTCTTTTCATCTGTACAAAATTCACCACCTAAGAAGCAACACTGTTTAGTCCTTAGTCTTGCTCTTAATTTTTTCCTTTTACTATTCTCAACTTTTTGAATAACAAATTTCAGTAATCCAAAATGTATTAAGGAATTTCGCGATGTAAAACGCATCCTAAAAGCTATAATTCAAAGAATTGGATACTAGAAAAAGTAGACTTCGTGCGTGTAAGTCCTCTACTCTTACAATTACGTGTGACCATACTCGGAGGTGACCTTGCAGCTTTACGATGGCAAGTGATTTCTAAAAACTAAAAAGAGACCTATAAGTAACTTCCCTCTTCTTTCCCTGTAATTTTACTTTCTTACATCTGCATTTTTTTCCTTTTAAAAACAAAGTATGAGAAATTCTTGTAAATAGTTGTTCAATTTAACCCCTGATAGATGATCATTTTTTCAATTTTTTTTAACATACTAATTTTCAACCACACATTCATATAATAAAATATTTTGAATGTAAATTCATTTTTTTTTCTACTTTTAGCCACACATTCTTTTAAAAATCACTATTTAAAACTCTCTTTTCCCCCCCAAATAATAGTTGTCAAATGAGGGCTTAGTTGTTTCACTTGTTCCAGTCATTTATTTCTAAATGTTTTTTTACTAGTTTTGTGATAATGACAACTTCGTAAATTATTATTCACTGATATATTTATGGAGTAGTGTCCTATTCGTAGTCAACGGTTGCAGTATTCATCATACATGGCTCTTACGTGGCAAAGCATTATTAAAAGTTATCCCTTTTTAAATTATTAAAATAAAAATTCTTCAATATATATGTAAATGCATTAAAATGTAAAAATTCTATACATATGAAAATATAATTAAATGCAACACAAAATACAAAATAAAAAAAAAAAAAAAAAAAAAAAAAAAAAAAAAAAAAAAATTACACGATACAAATTTACTCTGTAACTGTAAACTTATACAACTGGATTCTACGGGATCTCATATTCTGAAAACGTTTCAATATTGTCTCATTTTCAACTTTTTCAAAACTTTCTTTCTCTACGTAAACCACCAAATTGTGATTCAACCAATCATATCCCATTTTTTCACTTGTCTCTAATTTCCTAATCCTAGGTTCCCAAATAACAAATCAAAACTCATTTGAGTTTTAGTTTTATGATAGGTTGAAACTGTCGTTTTGGTTGAAAAAATCGTTCCATAATTTGTACAAAAATAAAACACAAAATAAACTTCATCTTAAACAATCATCAATTTTCAATTTCTAATTTCCAACACCAATTGAACATTTATCACAAATCACAAAATTCCCAATTCATGGTCACAAATTCATATTTTTACAAAATTTACAAACTCCTCAATTTTCATAAATCATAATCATTACAATTAACATACTAAATCACCAATCAAATTAAAGAAACAAAATAAAAAAAGGGAAAAGAATAGAGGGGCTCAAATGTTCAATTGGTAGTCGAGTCGATAGTTACAATTTTAACACAAATGCTCACGAATGCTCAAAAAAAAAAAAAAAAAAAAAGAATAGAGGCGCTCACCAACTCATAGCGGCAGTCGGCGGTCAATCACATTTACGAGCGACAAGGCGCATAAAGGGTTTGGAATTTGGAAATGATAAAATATCGTGATTTCAGCCTTTGAATCTCTGATAATAGGATATTTAATTAATTGGAATGAATATATAGGACTATGGGCTAATTGACTATAAAGTAAAAAAAAAAATGGTGGCCCAAAAACAAAAACCCACTAAACACAAAAAAGGCCCAAACAAATTATTTCATCCCATCTTCTTCACTCTTCTCCCTGACTCCGTCTCCTGCGGTCTTGCCTGTTCAATTTCTTCTCTTAGTGCCAGCCGCCATGGACGGAACTCAAGGTTCTGGTGGAGCCAGCATGAAGCCTAAGTCACAGCTCTTTCTTCTTCTTTCTTCCCTCCCTCCCCCAGCTGGCGCTCACTCAGTCACACTCTCACTCAAAATTTTCGACGGATCCAGTTAAGGCGGCCGCCCTAGCTAGATCCACCACCGGTTTTGTGAAACCCCCAGAAAGGTTTTTTCCGTTTGTTGCCAGTAAATTCATAGTTATGTTTCATTTATATTGTGTTGTAAGTTCACATTTGTTGATGACATTTGTTGGGTTTTTAATTTTTCGGTGGAATGAGTGTTCACATGTCAGTAAATTGTGAGTGCTAATGTCAATTGTGAGTGCAATATTGGGTCATTGGTCCAAATTTGAGTCTGAAGTGCAAACTTGAACTTGTCGTGCAATTTTTGAGATTGCGGTTGAACTTTCAAATTTGATTGCAAATTTAGAGTTTGATGTCTAAACTTCAAGTTTGTTATTAATGTGCAAACATCAAGTATGTAATGCACCATTTGAGTTTTCTTTTGCAAGTTTGGAGCATAATGTGCAGGCAGGGACGGACCCAGCATTGAAGTTTAGCCCGAACGGACGTTGACTAGTCAACTTCGACAACCAGGGATCAATAATTAAGATCGTAAGTCCTAAATGGCAAATGGGCCAAAATCCAAATCACAGCTCAATCACCCTAAACCCTAAATTAAAGCTCAATCACCACAAATCACAACTAATTTCTCATAATCTCATTTGATACAATCTCATTTCAAATTTATGATATTGATACAAGTAATTTCTCATTCCAAATCAATGCACAAGACAACAAATTTACTGATTGCAGAAGAACCAAGTATAACTATCAGGAATGAAGTCAGACAAACATGAAATTTTTTGCATTTCATTGCACAATTTTCACTTAAATTTCATGATTTAACATCGAATATGACAGCCACATGACCAAAATAATTCATAAAAATTTAAAAAAATGATAGCATACTCAATAAAAAACAACTTACGGTTTCACTAAATCTCGCAGGCTGCGGACGTGACCAGGTTTCACGGGGTGCCTTTCTTCTTAGCACAGAAAGGGATACAATGCGGCAGTAGTCTGCTCAGCTAGACTACCTTCCGCCTTTTCTCTATCGCTTCGGGACGAAAGAAATTTTGATTACAATTTTGTGGAAATCTTACAACAGAAAATTAGAATACATTGAAATGAAACTTGATCATTATTGATTGCTGAAAACTGAAAATTACAATTGTTTGAAAGCTGGAAATTACAATGGCTAGTGCAGGAGGCGAACACTAGAAAAGTTTGAAAGATTGTTTGAAGACAAATACCCCCTATAATAGACTTCGGAACAAAAACCCAAATGACGGGAGTAGACGTCTTTTGGCCAAAGAATCATACTAAAATTTTCTAATTAAATAACAATTACAATAAATGAAATTACAACTCAAACTACTATTTACAATGTGCGGCCGAAGTTGGGTAAACTACAGCTGCGATTGGGTCAAGGGGCTAAGTGAAGCTGCGGCCCTTGACATTCTCCCCGATTTGTTTTGGCGACATCCTCGGTGCCATAAATGCATGATATTCTTCAATTAGTGGTTTGAAGGCTCCAAGGTCTTTTTCTCTTTCCCAAGTATTCTCCTCGCTGCTGCATCCAATCCATTTGACCAGGTACTCTTGATGATCTTTTCTAGAAGCCCGAGTGATTCTGTGGTCAAGAATAGCTTCAGCAACCTTCTTTCTGACTCTCTTCAGATCAAATACAGGTCGCTTTGGCTCATTTCTAGATGCGTCCTCCTTATCAGCAAAGTATGGCTTCAGCACACTGACGTGAAGGACACTGTGGATTTTGCACCATGAAGGGAGTTCCACTCTGTTTGCGACTTTTCCAATCCTCTTCACGATGGGTAATGGTCCAATATATTTTGGCACCAATCTCGAATCCTTCCCTCTTGTCAGTTTGTAACAATTTCTGTCAGGAAGTTTAACCATTACCAAATCTCCAGCATTAAATTCAACAAAACGGCGCTTCAGATCTGCAGACTTTTTATACCATTTTTGAGCTTTCTCAAGATAACTCCGAGCAATTTCAATGTTTTGTTTCCACTCTTGAGAGAAGTTCTTCGCTTGAGGGGACTTGGTACTTTGCACGATATCCACAGTATGAGGGAGTAGTGGTTGCTGGCCAGTAACTATTTCGAAATGACTCTTATTGGTGGAAGAGCTCTTTTGGGCATTGAAGCATATCTGAGCCGCATCCAAAAATTTCACCCAGTTCTTCTATGACGTAGAGATAAAGTGCCGAAGATAATCTTCCAGCATAGAATTGAAGCGCTCTGTCTGTCCGTCAGATTGTGGATGAAAACTAGAACTCATGCTCAAGTTTGAACCAAGAAGTTTGAACAACTCGGTCCAAAATATGCCAGTGAATCGAGGATTCGATCGCTGACGATGTCTTTAGGCAGTCCCCAGTATTTGACAATATGTTTGAATAAGAGTTGAGCTGTCTCTTCCGCTGATACATACTTTGGCGCTGCAATGAAAGTTGCATACTTAGATAGACGGTCTACCACGACGATGATAGTGCCAAAATCCTCCACTTTTGGCAATCCAATAATGTAGTCCATTGATACACTCTCAAATGGCCTAGTTGGGATGGAAAGGGGCTCCAGCAAGCCTGCCTTTTTCTGATGATCTGCCTTATCTTGCTGACAAATAAGACATGTTTTGACATAGATTGCAATATCATCCCGCATTTGAGGCCAGTAGTATGCACGTTGCAGTAGTGCAGAAGTGCGTTCCTCTCCGGGATGCCCTGCCCAAATCGTGTTGTGACATTCCGTAATCAATGATTTTCTCAAATCTCCACCCTTAGGAACATATAGGCGGTCACCCTTAGTCTTTACCAGTCCTCCATCGAGCCAGAACTGTCGAGTCTTGCCCTGCTTGATGAGGTCGACCAAATATTGAGTAGCTGGGTCCTTATCCAAAAGTGCCCGAATTTGGTCTCTGGTGTTTGTGGTAACTGTGCTTCCTGAAAGAGCAGCCATGGAGCAAATAGTGGCCAAGTCAGCTCGCCTACTAAAGAGCATCGGCGACATGATTGCTAGATCCAGGATGATACTCTAGCATAAAATTGAACTCTGAAAGTAGCTCCTGCCAACGAGCCTGCTTGTTTGATAGTTTCGGTTGAGACAAGAAGTGGCTGACCGCAGTATTATCCGTCTTCACAATAAATGGAGATCCAAGCAAATAGTGACGCCAACCCCTAAGGCAATGGACTACCGCCAACAACTCTTTTTCATGTGCTGAGTAATGGCGTTCTGCTTGGTTCAACTTTCGGCTCTCAAATGCTACCGGATGCCCTTCTTGCATAAGGACTCCTCCAAGTGCAAAATCTGAAGCATCTGTATGAACCTCGAATGGTTTATTCATGTCTGGTAAGGCTAAAACTGGATTCGTACACATAGACTTCTTCAACGCTTCAAAGGCAGATTGACATTGAGATGACCAATCCCAATCTTTATCCTTCTTTGTCAATTTAGTAAATGGCAATACAATCCCTGAGTAGCCATTCACAAATCTTCGATAGTAATTGCATAACCCAAGAAACGAACGTACATCATGTACATTCTTTGGGGGTTGCCAATCTTTGATGGCTGTAACCTTCTTTGAATCCATCCGTATTTTACCTTGGTCAATGATGTGACCCAAGAAACTGATAGACGTCTGAGAGAATGAGCATTTAGACGATTTAGCATAGAGTTCATTCTCTCGTAGCCGATTGAAGACCTGTCTTACATGCAGCACATGATCTTCCAATGTCTCACTATAGATGACTATGTCGTCCAAGTACACTACGATAAAATCATCTAAAAACCCATGAAGTACCTGATTCATCATCGTACAGAACGTTGCAGGAGCATTTATCAAGCCAAAAGACATCACTTTGAATTCAAAAGCTCCATATCTGGTTACCACAGTAGTCTTTGCCTCATCTCCCTCCTTGATCCGAACTTGCCAGTATCCGGACCTAAGATCGATCTTCGTATAATACTTCGCTCGGCTCAATCGGTCGAAAAAATCTGCAACCAGCGGGATGGGATAGCTATTTTTCACAGTTATCTTGTTTAAGGCTCAATAGTCGCAGCACATTCGAAGAGAACCATCGGCCTTTTTCTGGAACAACACGGGAGCTCCGTATGGTGACTTTGCAGGCACAATAATCCCATTCTCCAACATTTCTGTCAATTGTTTCCTGAGCTGTTCAAGCTCGGGCTAAGACATTCGGTACGGTGCCCTGGCGGGAGGCTTAGCACCTGGAATAAGTTCAATTTCATGATCAATCGCCCTCCTTGGTGGCAATTTCCTTGGTAATTCATCCAGCATGATGTCCTCAAATTCCCGAATAAGCCTTTTGACGGGTTTTGGAATAGGACTAGTCGTTTCTTCAATCTCCTCCATTCGAAGAGTGCACAGAAATGAAGGTTCATTTCTTTTGAAGCCCTTACTAAATTGCATGGACGAGATACTCTTCCCGCCAATCTTCCCGGATTGAGTAGGGATGACACACGGCTTATTACCCATCATCACTAGCGAATCGGAATATGGCAACACTGCTGTCTTCGTATCCCGAAGAAATTTCAATCCTAGAATAAGCTTGAAGTCAACCCTTTCATCGAGGCCCTGCTTTGATTAGAACGGATTTCGCTACTCCAACTATTGGTTGAGCAGCGGAGTTGATTGCCTTAACCTTCCCACTACCATTTTCTAGAACAAGTCCGAGTCGCTCTACTTCAGTACTTGCAAGGTAGTTGTGGGTAGCACCAGTATCCATCATAGCCCTTATTGGCTTTCCATTGATCTTCACATCAATGTATATTAGGCCTCTGGCCCTATAAATACGAACCTTTGATTCTTCCACATTTGTCTCTTTGGAGGGAATGTCGTCCCTTTTAGTAGCTCGGTGCGACAATGTGTTGCACCGATGTGAGAATGCACCAACTACATCCTCATCCTCATCCTCTTCAGAGTCAGTTTCACCATGATAGCTAGCTTGCGGGGCATCTTGCTTTGAACTTGATCCACCACCCGCTAGTTGACAATAGGCATTCACCATTCGTTTCTAAGGACACTCCGCCACCCGGTGAGGTCCCTCATACAAAAAGCATGTCAATTTAGGAGTGACATCAGATCTGCCCTTCATTACTTTCCCTCTATTACAGTTGTTACTGCTGCCACTGTTATAGTTTCCTTGACGGCTGTTAGGATGATTTCCCTGAAAGTTACTCTGGTGAGTGCCTTGATAGGCGCCTCCCTTATTATGAGAGTAACGCTCTCCCCCATTTAGGTTCAAGCTGGGTCTGTAAGGTTTGTTTCCACCTCCAATAGCTTGACTACTCCCCGAGGGTCCATCTTTCCTTAACTCTGATTGATAGTCATTCACACATTCGGCGGCTCCCATGGCCGTGCTCAAGTCAGTAACCTTCTGTCTTTGAAGTTCCGTGCGTGTCCACGGTTTCAATCCTTCCATGAAGGTGAAGAGCTTATCCTTTTCAAACATATCTCGAATGTTCAGCATATGCCCTGAAAAGGCTTTCACATACTCCCTGATGGAGCTCGTATGTTTCAGATCACGCAATGCTCGTCGAGCCTGATATTCTACATTTTTCGAAAAACTGCGACCTGATCTCTTCATTGAGAAGATCCCAATAATCTATTCGGACCCTGTCGGCCTGAATATCAGCATATTTAGACCGCCACCATAGTTTTGCATCTCCACCCAGATACATAGTAGCTGTGGTCACCTTTCTTGCTTCATCTCCAATTGAAGCTGCTAGAAAATAATGTTCCATGTCAAACAAGAAGTTCTCAACTTCCTTTGCATCTTGTGCCCCTCCGTAGGTACACGGCTCAGGGATTCTGAGTCTAGGAGCATACTCAGGTGCGGGAGATTGCCCATTGCCCACTGCCCGTTGAAGTACTCGCAATTGAGCTCTCAATGTTTCCATTTCATCCTACAGATCGGGAATGATTGCAACAGCTTCAGTCATTGCTGTGCAAGCCTTTCGGCTTTCATCCAGTTGGATGTGGAGTTCACGAATTTCCGCCTCCGATGCCTCAACCCTTTCATCGAGGCTGTCCACGGCATAGATCAACCTATCAGTGGTCTGATCAAGTGCATCCACGCGCTGTTTAGTATTCTTCTTTTGAACATCTGTCACTTCAGTGGTGTGTGACGTAATTGGATCCATAGCTCTCTTATCAAGGGTCATGAGCCACAGCTCTGATACCAACTTTCACGGGGTGCCTTTCTTCTTAGCACAAAAAGGGACACCGTGCGGCAGTAGTTTGCTCCGCTAGACTACCTTCCGCCTTTTCTCTGTCGCTTCGGGACGAAAGAAATTTTGATTACAATTTTGTGGAAATCTTACAACAGAAAATTAGAATACATTGAAATGAAACTTGATCATCATTGATTGCTAAAAACTGAAAATTACAATTGCTTGAAAGCTGGAAATTACAATGGCTAATGCAGGGGGCGAACACTAGAAAAGCTTGAAAGATTGTTTGAAGACAAATACCCCCTAAATAGACTTCGGAACAAAAACCCAAATGATGGGAGTAGACGTCTTTTGGCTGAAGAATCATACTAAAATTTTCTAATTAAATAACAATTACAATAAATGAAATTACAACTCAAATTACTATTTACAATGTGCGGCCGAAGTTGGGCAAACTACGGCTGCGATTGGGTCAATGGGCTAAGTGAAGCTGTGGTCCTTGACACCAGGGACTGAGTGTCTGAGTCTGCTATCGGAGATGGAGTGACGGACAGTTGCAACCTGACGGCGGGCTGGCTGGGCTGGTGGACGAATGGCGATTCACCCACCGACAAGCGGTAGCGACAGGCGAAACTTAAGAGTCAAAAGATTGGAGAAGGTGAAAAATTGAAAATTTAGGGATTGATTTCAAATGAAGGAAGAATGAGATTTGGGTTGGGCCTATATATATATATATATATATAATTAAGGATTGGGCCCAGACAAATGGCCGAATCCAATTACCTAAAAAAGGATAAATTAAGGATTGGACCCAGCCAAATTGGCCTAATTTCAAAACAAAAAAGAGAAAAAGAAAGCAGATGGTGGGATGAAGAAGACGAACCAGGCAGTTTGCCGGTGAAGTGAACTCCCAATCCGACAATCCCAAACTGCTCTGATGGTCTGCGAAGCCCAGCACGCGCGACCGTGCCCTCGGCCGGGTGCTAGGTTCGTTCGTCCCTGTGTGTAGGCATCAAGTTGAACTAGAAATCAAGAATTTTAGAATGATTGTTTGTCGAATTTGACTATATAATGTTGAGCGTGACTGTAAAATTTGAGTATTCTCTCCAAATTTCGAATACGTAGCGCAAAAATTTAAGCTTATTGTGTAAATTTCGAGTTTTTTGTACATCTTTCGAACCTTGAGTTTTGTGAGAAACCTTTGAGTTTTCCTACAAACTTCAAGCTTTTAGTAACCTTCGAGTTTGCTCTGAAAATTTCGAGCTCATTTTCCAAACTTCAAGTATTCAGTCTAAAATTCGAATATTATTTCTGTTTGTTTATTTTGGGACCTACGTTATAGAATTTTGAATTTTGCTTATAGTCACCGAAAAAAGCTTTTTGAACATATTGGATCATGTGTTGCATAATTATGATTAACATTTACTAAAATTTAGTAGAATTGGTCAGTTGGTTGACTTGAAGGAGACGAATCTATAATTTTTGGGAACTGATGTTGCATAAAGTTTCTTGCAATAAGAAGAAGGGTAAAGCCACTTAGCCTGCATGGATGACCCCCTACTTGATCACACCCTCACATGAATGCGTGGGTCCCCATGTGAATAAAAAAAGTCACCCCCTCGTGTGTGTGAGGTGTCATCCTCGTGGTCAACCGCGAGTTCGTGTAGCAAGGTCCTAAGAAGAGAACATGGTTCAAAATAACTGGTCCTTTTCTGAGGTCTGGAATACATGATTCATGTCCTAGGAACGTTCGTACGGAAGCTGCTTTTCAGAAGCATAGATAGCGAAGAAAATATTTCAACAATGGAAAATGTATACTTATTAGAGTTGAATAGCAAATTCACGAGATGCCAATCCCACGTTGACAAGTACAAGTTTGGATTGCTTTGATTATCAAGGGCGTGTTAAAAGCACACACTTTCCTTGGTTGACAATCTAAAAGTTTACCATACCTAATTAATGTCATTAATGCAATTAGCTGTATAAGGCACAGTGAAAAAACATTCTTACAAGTTATACAGGCTCTATATTTACTTTGTAGTTTATGCTTTCTGTCTATTTTTTACGAGTGTTTTGAAAACTTTTAGCTCCTATTCTTTCGATGTAGAGTTTGGTTAATTATAAATGGTGCTTGGATTCTCCAAAGACATTAGCTTATACGGAAATATCTAAAATAGATCACTATTGGCAAGGCTTGATCGAACATCTTGAAGGTGTTATGAGACTAGTACTAGCTAGCAACCATAAAGGTCGAATAATTATATTCTGAATAGACAAGGACCTCAAACATTAGAGAAATGTTGCACCAACATCTCTCTAATGTACAACATGTTAGTCACACGAATATTGGGCTACGGGAGTGGAAGCATGAGCGGAAGGAGTAGATGTGCTGGGGAAGAATGAACTAGATGAAAATATGTTGGAGGAAGATGAAGAACGTAATGAGGTTCATCCAACGCACACAAAGATAGTATTGCAGCCTTGACGACTCCGTACTCTCTCAAGTATAGACATTCGAAAACACGTGCATCGGCTCATGTGCCCATTCTAATGGACATCAACCTAATTGTTTAAAGGATGGTTTACTCATTCCAAATTGAGGTAATTTCTATTCGTAACATTGAAAAACTACTAAAGTTCATTTCTTTAATCTTACTGCACGTAGTATGGTACAATTCATTTATGATGTTGTGATGTACAAACTGACGTGGTCAATGCGTAATTCAGAGCTATGCATAAGTGGCAATTCAAATACTTGGTCAAAAGGAATCATTGATTGGAATTGAAGATAAATTATGTTATCGAATGGTAGCTATCAATCACCTAAAACTATATATTGTTAGAGGTTACAGGTGTTTTGAAAATCTTGTAAGTTTTATTAGGAAAATGTTATGATGTAGGATATCAATTATGTATATGAGGGGCTCGCCCAAGAGTTCTATACGAACTCAAAAGTGATATTGATATACTAGGGTCCGAACATCTACCCCAGACATGGGTACGGGGGCAGTGGATCATGTTCTCCCAGAGATGATTCACGAGTATTATCAGCTCACCTGGGATAATTTGGTCCCTATCCTAGTTAATTTTTATTGGCCCGAGGTAGCAGAGGTATTATTAGGGCGTGCGAATGCATGGCCATTACAGACTCCTGTTTGGTATCAAATCGAGCTTACACCCTCCATAGCCCTTTTATGGCTATTCATGTGCCACAATAGCCCTTTTATCGGCTTTCTCTACCACTTGGTCAGGGGGAACAAGATTGATCTTGCATCATACATATATAATCAGATACACACGCTGCTCTCTAATTTTTCCTAGTCTGATTAGTGGCATTTGTCGGGTTGCAAGGGTTACTATACCATCCGGGGAACTTTCGGAGAAGCTGAGCTCGTTCATCAAGCTTACTACATGGAAGGCTCAGGAGCGAGCTCGAGTGACGCGTCGAGCGCGATTAACTGAGGCACAGAGACGATAGCAGCAGGCTGTCCCTGATCAGGAGGCTCCTGAGGATGCTGATATGGCTCAGGCTGCAGCACCATATCCACCACCACCCGACGAGGTTGATACGCAGCTTCTACGACAGATGTTTGCCACCATGACGGGTTCCAGCTGGGATATTCAGAGTCTCCATCAGACATTTGGTACTTTGAGCATAAAGATGCAGCAAGTAGGAGAGCGCATGGACACTACTCACACTTTTGCGGTGAGCGCACATAGAGAGACCCTCACATCGAGGAAGGCCGTCGAGACATTGAGTGACCGACTCAGCTTGTACTCAAGCTGGATGGACACTCTCTAGCTACGCACTGACACAATAGCTACTGAAGTGCGGGGGCAGTCCACTCTATTTCGGGAGATTCTGGCCCGACTATCTCCACCACCGGCAGATGATACAGCATGGCCGAGCTTCTTTCCTCATCTTCACCACCACCTCCGTACTGCTCAAGGGAGTCTTTATAAACCTCCTATATTTTGTTTTGTTTAAGCTTTGCCCTTCAAATTCTGTATTCAATCTTACACTATGCACATTGAGGGCAATGTTTTGTATAAGTTTGGGGGGTGGTCAAATTTGTAGAACAAACCTAAAGATTCAATACTTGTATTAAATTATTCACTGCTTATTCGTTATTCATCGATATTTGTCTGTTTTGTTTTCGTTGTTTATGTATGTTTGTGTGTTTACTACTTGTGTGGTTGTAAAAAAAAATTTTGTTTAGTTGGTTCAATTTGTGTGCTTGTGTGGGTTTGATAGCCTTGTCGACAATGATGTGAATATTGGAATAGGTATGAACTATGGATAGTGGAAACAGTGCATGTCTAGATTAGCCAATTCTTATCAATGCAATACTTGACATTTCTTGCGCATGAGACTTATGTTGACATGTTAAGTTTGTGATCGGGTTCATAATTAAAAGAGATGTGAACATGATAGATTACACCTGAAACACCATTTATTGTGCTTAAAGATATTCTATGTTTTAGTAGTTTGGAGATGGATTAGTTATTGTAAGAGAGCATTGAGATGAGTAGGGATTCCATGTATAAAAACTATGTTGTGTAGATTGCTTAGACCAATGAGACGAAGATGAGGTGAAAGTTTTAAGTTAGAAGTTGGTTTTTGAAACTAAGTGTCGAGAAAAATAGGGGTATGGCATAAAGTTATGTGAGAAAAATACTCTTTTCAAGCCTATATGACTCGAGCAATTAAACTTATAAGGGTAAATAAAATCTGGTGCCCTAAAATCAACTGATTTGGGAGTTATCGGCCTAAAACTCGCTACATGAGTTATATAGAAAGCAAGATGAAAAGAGTCAAAAGAAAAAAGAGAAAACACATTTCTCGAGCCTTTATAATTTAAGCAAATAAGTCTGTAAGGGTGAATACAAACTTGGTGCCTAAAGTTAATTGACTTGGGAGTCATCGGCCTAATGAGAATACATGGGTTATATAGAAAGTAAATGAGAATGTGTTGAAGCAAAGAAAAATAATAGAGTGAGAATAGTGTCCTATGACATTTAGTTGATAAAATTGTACATTTGATGCAAGGCAAGTAACTTAGTTTAGTCTTAGAGGTTGAAACAGTCAAAGAAATAGGAAAATCTTTGCTCTTTGAGGTGTAAACTTGTGATCGCGAGACCTATCCAAACTAAGAGAGGGTGAGAACTTAAGTTAACCAAACCTCAATTGTAGAACACAGCCCGAGATAAGTGATTAAAAGAATAAGTTTGGGGGTGTGTGCATCACTCGAGCGAAGAAAGGAAAAATTTGACTACTGCAGGTCGGGATTTGAATCTATCATAAACTGAGCATGTTTACATGAGTATACACACACACGTCAGGTTGCATATGATAAGTTGAGGTTGATTTGATTTTGCACTGTTGACACTGTTCACTATGTTATTACTGAAGTCCAATTCTGAGACACGGTAGGTTGTTAAGCCATGTTTTGTTTAGAGTTAAGTCACCATCTTGTTTGATGACAAATAATAGTTCAATTTTGGGGGTTCGATAAGTGCGTTTTACGCACTTATTTAGGTCACAAAACATGGACAATTGATTGTAATTATGTTGAAATATGGTTTAATTCTATATAAATTGTGTTTGCAGGATTATACAGATGGAAATAATGAAAGTGAGTGAAAACGAGCAAAAAACGACCAAAATGGAAGAAAGTCAAAGTTCAGGGACTAAGATCCAATTGTTCAAAAGTTGACTCGAAACTCAAATCAAGAACAAAAATAAACTAAGTACAAGATTGACGAAATCAAAGGGTGTTAGAAAGAAGAAAATTAAGAAAAGAGATCAAAATGAAGAAGAACGGAGTTCCGGAACCAAAATGACGCAATCTGGAGTTCATTTGTACCATGCGGCCGCATGGTGCAAACATCCATGCGATCGCATGGCTTCCTCCGAGAGCAGCTTGAGTCAAGTTGAATGAATAATGCGGTCGCATGAACATGTTGACCTTAAGAATCGCTTCAAGATCACATACATTGTCCTGGGGTAACAAGCCCTTTTATGAGGTTTGGATACAAGAGCTCTATGGAATTTAGATCGTATAAATATTAGTAAGGAAAATTTACTTATGTTGGCTCAAAGATGAGGTGACACCAAAAGCACCCACTTAATAGGGGTGTCAACTAGGCTCTCAGGATACTATCAAATGTTTTCCAGACCTAATCGCCTTGGCAAGTTCGGCACTATTCAGCAAGTCTGGCATATCCATCCTAAACCCTACCAAATCAAATCCCATCGCTAGTGTGCTAGTCGAAGGTTTTACTGAAATATTTGAGCCATTTGTGGAGTTAGTGGTTGTTTTGAAAAGAAACAAATGAAAAAGATGAAGAATTTGAGCAAAAGTACAGAAAAAGGTTGACTAAAAAAGTTTTTCTTGATTAAAACTGGTTGAAAGTCCAAAGTTTCACTAAAAACCTAATTTTTTTTTGTTAGAATTCTCTCAATTTTTGGGAAAATTGTAGCCATGGTCCTAAACCATAACATTTGTTGCAAACTTTACCTCAACCTTCATTTTATACCACCACAGGTTCCACACATTTGATAAATTCGCAGCTGGAGTCCAAATGGATAAAATACGTCCACTTTTCTGTTAGTTGACCAAGAAAAAGTATTTTGACCAAATTTTAACTATTTTAAAGGGGTAAAATGATAATTATAACATTTTTCTATTATAAACATATAAAATATTAAATCAAAATTTTTTTGACAAAAGAAAAAAGAAAAAGAAAATTGCTGCAATCTGACCTCCCGTCTTCTTCTTCCTCATTACACCCCCAAACCCCCCACCCCACCTTACGCCACCCACTCTTACCAAACCTACGACAAATTGCTGCAAAATCTTCTGGTACCAATGCTTTAATATTCACTAGATTCAAAACCCATTTTAAAAATAACATCAAAATTAACATATAGCATTTAATTTCCCCCAACCATTGAAACTTGCAGCTTCAGTTTTGGATATGGTTGTTATTTGTCCAACTAGTCCAAATTCGACATTTTGTCCTGTGGACGCTGCAAACTGAATGGGTTACTAAATGGTTTTCTCCGTGATTGTGAAAACCGTGAAACTCCATTGTCGGCTAATGGTCATCGCTAATTCGAGCGTAGCAAATCACCGACCTGAATATTCATTTATTATCTTTATACAGGGACAAACATGCTGAATACACCCTTAACTATCAATTTGGCTCTGTGAAGACAGCTAAAATTGAATGCCAAAACTACAGTTTTGGTGAATACAAAAATTGGAGGCAATGGTTAAATTGATGGTTGTGGTGTGGGAAAGGTGGAGGAAACAATTAATTTGAGGATGTTGCGACGTTGGCGATGGTTCATTGGAGGCGATGGTGACTATGGCGTGGGTACAATCTAGTATTTTGTAGGGTGGGATGGTAAGGAAGATGAAGACATATTTTTCCCTTTTTATTTTTAATTTAATATTTTATGTGTTTATAATAGAAAAATGTAAAATTACAATTTTGCCCCTTTAAAATATAGTTAAAATATGATCAAAATATTTTTTCTTAGTCAACTAATGGATTCCATCCATTTAGACTCTAGCTGCAAATTTATCGAAGGTTTGGGATCTGTGGTAGCACAAAGTGAAAGTTGAGATAAAGTCTGCGATAAATGTAAAAGTTTGGGATCGCGGCTGCAATTTTCCCTCAATTTTCTCTTAAGATTTTTTTAATGCAAGTAAAATGTATAAAGTAAAGGGTTCTCCTTTATAGATAGAAGGTATCATCCTTAGCTCTTGGATCAAAAACCCAAATGATTTGATACATCCATATGTCAAGTAATCTGGAGTGTTGAATCAAAAGGCGTAATTTTGAAATTCAAAATAAAGAATATGATGCATTTGTGTCGGACATGCATGCATATGGGCGTGTCACCTCTGTACCCACACAACCTAGGTCATCATTTCCAATTATTACATATGGCCATGTATACAATGAAACCATGTGACTCTCCTAGTGTCGCTTGAAACAAGTAACCATTCAAATTATTAGCACACATCTCATCAATATCGTTTCAAAATGGGACTTCTCATTTGCAATTAAGCTTCACTGATGCAATGTCATCCCTAGAATATGGGACTTCGTCTCTACAATTAAGCTTTGCTTATGCAATAAGGCTTCATCTCAGTAAAATGGAACTTTCGCCTCTACAACTAAGCTTCGCCTATGGTAGAAGACATCATCCCTGTAATATGGGACTTTGCCTATGTAAGGAGGCTTTATCCCTACATTATGGGACTTTTCCTCTGTATTAAGCCACGTCAATGTTAGGAGGCCTCATCCTTGCAATATGGGATTTTGCCTCTACAATTAAGCTTCATCTATATAAGGAGACTTCATCAATGCAAAACAGGACTTTGCCTCTGTAATTAAGCTTCCCTTATGAAAAGAGGCATCATTTTCTGTTATATGGAATTTTGCCTCTACAATTTAAGTTTCACGAATGCAATGAGGCTTCATCCTTCTAAAATGGTACTTTGCATATGCAAGGAAGCTTCGTCCTTACAGAATGAGACTTCACATATGCACAATCAAGCTTCACCTATACAAGGAGACATCAACATGCAAAATAGGACTTTTCATCTGCAATTAAACTTTGCCTATATAGATGGCTTCATCCTTGCATTATGGAATTTCCTCTACAAAGGACTCCAGAACTCATCATCCTATTACAAAAGCTTCATAAACATTCAAAATCAATGCCTTATATACACATTAATACATAGACCTCGGGGATTGTACTCATACCTCTTTGCTTCGCCTTAAAGTCACCTCAGAATGAGTACTGACAAAATGGCCACTACTTTATCACTTAGCCTTTTACAACGAACAACAAATTTTACTACTTCACCGCCTTTCCAATTATACCAATCTTATTTAGGGCTAAAGCTATTTATCACTTACTCATCTCAGCTTAGAGGCCATCAATAAGTCCTAAGTTCCTAGAGATTATCGACAATGGATTATTCTGTTTTCAATCGGCTCGTAGTTTAGAGGCAATTCTTAATCGCTTCTTTCCCATTTCGTATTCCTCATTATGCTATTTTTAGCTTACAAGATGATTACACAAGCAACCAAACTTCATGCCTTGTATAAATATTCATGCATTGATTTGGAGAAATATTGTTACACTTCATCCTAAGGAGGCAAGTTATGTGGCAACTAGCTCAATAAAAGCAAGAAGTCACACAAGACCGCACACCATGTCGCCTTGCCGCTCCCAAGCTTCCTTCGAAGTCTGAAGTGATGGAATTGTATCCAAATTCCAAAGCATTAGTTCCGAGAAGAAAGTGCCACATTTTGCTGTAAATGGGTTTCTGATATGATCGACCTTTCCCTGATAAGGCATCTTTTGCAAACATTGCTACAACCAAAGAGATCTTTTGTACAAAGATGCTTTGTACATCTGATAGATTTTACGGTCTTGCAACATATACGTTCAATCAAGTTTTTAGTCTACTTTTAAAAGGGTTGAACCCCAACCTTTAGGGTCCCCACCATCCCACCCCTAGAGCATTGTAGAGGAGGTAAATCGTGAGATGTGCCTCAGCAGGCCAGGGTACAAGAGTTTTCATACTAGTGCCCACAAAGAGTCCAATTTCATACCTTGTAAGAGGCAAGAATCGAACTCTCACACTGCGGCTGCCAGCTCAACTGAAACTACCTCATTACCGTTCTTTGTACCACTATGCCCCGAGGGGCTAAGTTTTTAGTCAATTTTTCATATTGCAGGCCCTTGTCATAGGATAGCTATTTTTAGTCCATTTAAGATGATCAACACATATGATAGCTGGAATGGACACATTTCAAGCTTGACCTATGTGCCATTAGGATGACAACAAGCATCCAATGAGCATCATATCATTCCTCTTAATATAAAAGCTCACACTTAGTATATTCAAAAGATAATGTGATTTTAGAAATTAAGCAATAAGTTCAATCTTGAATATTTTCAATATTTCAATTTGTATTTCTTCAAACCAAAACCAACAATTCTCACCCATTGTATTCCTTCCACACCCAAATATATACATCTTCTTCATCATTTAACTTGAGCATCGGAGTGTCCGCAACCGTAGAGCCGCATCAGAGTTACGATCACGAGTAATCTAACGTGGCTGTCCAAATATACATGCGACGAAAGAGGAGCTAGAATATATTGGGCAAACAAAAACGCCGAATTTCGAGTTAACGGTGATGAATAGTGCTGAACTATAAAATAAATTCACATCATTGTCTAAGCTGATTTTAAATTTATTAAATAATAAAAAAAAGCCAACAATCGTTACCAATGATAAAAGCATTGTTTTCTCATTTTTGTCTTCTTTTGGGGGAGAAATTCTGATTTTAAACTTTTAGTTAGCTCCAATCCACTACGAGAAGATCCTAACATATAAGTTGACGAGATCATACATTTTCTTTGATGAAGTCTACTGAATTTGGTAGTTGACTTTATTTTAATATATTTCTACTTATTTTTTTATTTTATTTTTATTTTTTGGTGAGAATTAGAATTTGACAATCATTAAAATAATTTTTTTGTCAAATTCATTTTTAATCACATCTTTACAACGAAATATTTTTCTACTTTTTAACAACACATAAAAAAAAAAAAAAAAATCACTCTATCAAAATTAATTTTCTCCCAAAGATTCATTCTAATTGTCAAACAATGACTAAATGTCATATTCACGAGAAGCTCTATTTTTAAAAAGTATATTCTATAATTTAGAGAATATCTATAAATTTAGAGAGTAAAACATTTTAAATGCTCCAACAAATTGCAAACCTGATTGCAAAGGTCAAGAAAATTTCAGATAGTGATGTTTAGGCCTTGAGCGCTTTAAATTGCCCGGTTCAGGATGTTAAACAACCAAAAATGCAATGGGTGAGTTGGAAAAAACCACTAGAGAACACATTCAAATTAAATGTCGATGGCGCATCGAAAGGAAACTCGGGAGAAACCGGGGGTGGGAGAGTTCTACGCGATTCCAATGGAAACTGTTGGGTTGGATTTTCTTGCCACTATGATTTTGGTACAAATATGGTAGCCGAAACTCGAGCACTTCTTGACGTATTACGATTATGCAGGGTTATGGGAATAAGGGATTTCATTGTTGAATCGGACTCAAAGGTTTTGGCACATTGGGTGAACAACGGTGCTTGCTCCTTATGGTGGCTTTGGGATTTTTGGGAGGATATTATGGACTTAATTCGATTGCTCAACACCCAGGTCCATCATGTGTATCGAGAAGGGAATATGACGGCTGATTTCCTAGCAAAAAAGGCCAGCGAAGGCTCGCCTAACAACCTGTTTTTCGACGACAATATCCCGACGCCTCTTAGAGGAATATTACACACGGATAGTTGATAACTACCTTATCTTAGACGTTGAACTCATTGTGTGGTAAAGTGTCTATGTCTCGTTGTTTAGGAGATTTTGGTAGTATTTTTATTCTTTGTTTTTGGAAATTAAAATTTCATTGTAAAGGAAGTAGTCTTCCTTATATAAGGCTTTAAGTATTTCTTATATGTCATCACGGTATTCCTCCACCACAAGTGAGGGCATATCAATAAACTATCGGAGGTCCCGCCCTCCTTCTACTCCAAAAAAAAAAAAAAAAAAATGTGCTCCAACAAGCTCTTTAAATTTAACACTTAATTTTACTACTTCCAAAAAATATTTATTATTTTTTCCTTTTTTTTCCACTAGTTTTCCTATAAATTATTATATTGCTTTCTTTCATTGAAAATGGAAATACTTTAAATGTATTTAATAATAGAGTGTGAGCTCTTAAAATTTGGAGAGTCAAACCCATTATCTAAATTAAAATGTTAGTTTAAAGAGTCTCTTGGAGCATGATTTGAAGGATTGACTCTTTAAAATAGAGAATATCTTATATTTAAAGGGTTTCTTAAAGACGTTCTTACATAAAGGACAAATGAGTACTAATTTATCTCGTCATTTGAAGAGCTCGAGGATAAACATATTTATTTGTATTTTATCTTTAAGATGTTGGTAACGTGCAAGATGATTTTTTTCTTCTTAATCTCAAGTTTCAAAATTCCATAAATATCGTTAAGAAATCAATTTTTATAAAGAACAATAATTTATTTATTTACGTTATATTGAAACACACTATCTTACCTTATCATCTAAATTCCAACCAAACTATTGGTGGTCTGACTTTCACCAGTTTCCACATGCAAGTGGGATTAAATTAAATACGTTTATTAAGCAAAATTAAGTAACCCTTTCCAGCTATTAACAAATTCAACTGCCACACCGCGTTAATTTTTGTTATCACGTCCTTTTTTGACTTGGAATTTGAAGTTTGAAGGATAAAACTTCAAGATACGCATTTTCAGACTTATTATGAATGAGTAACACTATTCAATTATTGATGTTTAAACACCGAACTATATAGTACGTGTGTCATTAAATTATAGATTCTGTCCCTACTCGATGCACATTATTTTGTAAAGAATACATTTTTTTGGTTGATGCTGAAAAAAAAAAAGGAAAAGTTATCGACGTGATGAAAAATGTTATTTTTTTTTTAATAATATGTGGTTGAAAATGAGTAGAATAATGAGAATAAAAATTACAATATGTATCAAAAAGGGGCTCAATTAAAAACAAGAATTTTTTACTCATTTATCAGGATCTATGACATGCGGACACATAAATTAGTGTTTTACTAAATATCATTATTCATCGTGAATGGACGGGATATGATACGTAAAAATTTAATTGATGGAATCAAATGTTGTCTAATCTACCTCTAGTTACTAAACATAATATACAAAATAATCAATCTTGAAGATCTAAATAATTGGAGAATAGGTTTAAGGTCTTAATCAAGTGGATGTATCATTTACTTTGTCAATGCATGCAAGACATTCTATTAAATATAAGAGGCTCAATGTTTTGGATATCAAAAATTACAAATTCCTTACCAAACATTATTCAAAACGCAAGCAATATGCCTCAAGTAGCTAGTTAAAGATAACATAAAAACAGATAATGCTAAATTTGTTTTACATATAATAATAGTTTAATACAGCACATAGACATTCTTAATTCATAACTTCAAAACTCACGGCAACCCAAAAGTATGCTGGATTATGTCTTAATTAATTCTTCTAGAATATTGTAAGCTCAAAATTATAATTTATTGGGATTCGGCTCAATATTCGGGTCTCATTAATTCAAAACTTATATCCTTCCTTATGACCAATGCGCCGGGCAACTCCGCTAGTAACCCTCGAGTAGTCTGACAAAATATGTAAACAATTAGACTCTAGATTGTGTCCCTTTCCATATTCTGTGTCCACGGAGTTTCTTGTAAGACCATTTTAATTAGGATCCGTTTGATTGAAAGGGTGAAAAATTGATAGAAAGAAAATAACTAGTAGAAAATTGATTTGCCTAGAATTCATTTGTCTGGGAATTGTAATTAATTGTTTTTTATTGGTAAAATTTTTCATCTGGAAAATATCAAAAGTTTGGTGTCCGTTTAGTTTAGTTTTTCATGAAAATTGTTCATTAAAGTGATAAATTTTTCACCATTGGGTCTAAAATTTGTTCAAATTACAAAAAAAAAATAAATAAATACCGAATATTATTCGTTTGCCTTTATTTTTCATGCAAATTGTCTATTAAAAGGATAAATTTTTCTACCATTGGGTCTAGAATTTTTTTTTTATTGCCAAAAAAAAAAAAAAAAAAAAAAAAAAACTGGAAAATGAAAACCCACCAAAATGGTGGGAAATAATTTACACCAAAAAGCTAGAAAATGTGCACGTGTGAGGCAAAACAAGAAAATATTTTCCATGGCAAATTTGGCAAATTAAACAACCAAAACCAAGAAAATGGAAAATATTTGCCACGTTCCAAGGCAAATTTACCAAATCATACAGGGCCTTAGAAGAATAGGTCTCCAAAACCTTTCACAAGAAGATTGATAGATTGATTTTTTTTTAATTTCACCACCAAAGATTATATTAGAACCCGTGTTGTTGTTGGCTATTCTTCATCCAACCCTTTGAAAATTACAGGAAACCATCAAATATTATCCATGGATGCCAGTTCATTTCTTAAATTTAAAAGGGAAAAACCATACAAAAATGAAAAAATATAGTAAACTGAAAATAGAAATGCCTTTTCTTAATTAGATTATGAAGTCAAATTGGGATTTTTATTCCTTGCATCCATCAGCAGCTACCCAATTTGCTTTGTATTATTTTACACAGACATATATATATACATCTAGTAGGTTACAACCTTAATCAACCCTAGTTATATACAATCAACCTTAAAGGTGTAGATTGATATATGAATATCAATTCATACCTTTGGGGATTATTATGCCTCTTGTTCTTGTTCCCAAAACCCTCTTTTCAAGAATCATATAGCCCTCCATCAATCCCAAACCCAAGGTTGCAAACTGCCTTTATAGCGCTCCAAGCATGGAAACATGCCATCACAGATGACCCTAAAGGCTTCACTTCAAACTGGAATGGCCCTGCGGTTTGTAACTACACAGGAGTTTACTGCGCGCCGGCCCAGGACGACCCTTACGTCACCACCGTTGCCGGAATTGACCTGAACCATGCAGGCATATCTGGTTCATTGCCTGAAGAATTAGGCCTCCTTACTGACCTTGCTCTCTTCCATATAAACTCCAACAAGTTCTGTGGAACGCTTCCGGCTAGTTTCCGTGATCTTCGCCTTCTCTATGAGCTTGATGTAAGCAATAATCTATTTTCTGGTGAATTCCCTTCTGTTGTTCTTTGCCTTACTTCACTGAAATTCCTCGATATTCGATTCAATAAGTTCTATGGGAAGGTCCCTTCAGCACTTTATGACCAGAAACTCGACGCCTTGTTCATAAACAACAACAATTTCAAATCCACTTTCCCCAAAAATCTTGGCAACTCGACCGTTTCAGTCATTGTCCTAGCCAACAACAATCTGCAGGGTTGTTTGCCTCCAAGTATAGGCAAAATGGCAAAAACCCTTGTGAGAAATTAATCTCCAAATACGTGGAATCCGGGCTCAGTTTTACCTCCAATCGACACCACCAAGGAACCAACCCAAATACTCAACTCCGACTCTCCCACTACGGTTGCTTCTTGATATTCCCACTAGAGAAACCACAAAGGAATCAATGTCACACAGACAATAGCCACACAGGTTGAAGAAGAAGGGAAGAACTCAAGAGCACAAGTAATCTCACACACAGAGAGAAGAGAAGCCGGTTTCACGTTAAAGAGAATAGAGAGGGGCGGTTTTGTGTGTGTATGAGAATAGGGGGACGGTCCAACTTAAATAGGGTTAGGTCAAGTAAATGGGCCGCTCACGATGGGTACACAATTTAGCCATCCAAGTAAATGGGTTGGACCACGAGCAACTCTAATAAATTAGGCTACTTCGAGTGGCCCAAACGAAAGAAGAGTTGGGTCGTTCCATTAATGGTGTCGATATACCGATCAGTCATTTGGCTAAAGCCGACTGAATATTAAACCGAGTTTACATCATCGCCCGGGATTATTGGGTATCAAAACCCAACAACCCTTAACGAAATCATTCTCATCAACACTGGATTAACTGCTTGTTTGCCAGAAGAAATCGGATTGTTGACAGAGGTGACAGTTTTGGATGTTAGTTATAACAGTCTTGTTGGGCCACTGCCAAAATCTATGGGGAACATGAAGAGTATTGAGCAGCTAAATGTTGCGTACAACAAACTTTCAGGTGAAATTCCAGACAGTATTTGCTCCTTGCCGAGGTTGGAGAATTTCACATACTCCGATAATTACTTCTGTGTTGAAGCAAATTCATGTCTCAAGTTGAAAGATAAAGATGACAGGAAGAACTGTATACCCTATAGGCCCAAACAGCGATCGGCAGAGGAATGCAAGGCCTTTTATTCACATCCTGTGGACTGTAGTGCTTTTGGTTTTTTACCACCACCTCCACCACTGTCTTATCCGCCACCACCACCGCCTCCATCTTCTCCTCCTCCACCATATTATTATTATCATCATTATCCATGATCATAGAACAAAAACAATATTACAAATGATACAAAACTGATGAAATTTTCTATTCACTCAATCATTTATGATGTATAGATCTGTAATTTTTAATCAATAATACTTCGAGGTTGAGGTTTTCGTGTTCATTTCTTTCAATGTGTCAGTTCAAATTGTCCTCTCTCCAATAGGAGAAAATGTAAGGAAAAACAAAAGTAAAAATAAGTATTTTGCGATTGTCAAACTATAAAAAAAAATCTCCAATACATTGGAGTCTTCGAGTTCAATCTTAAAAATTTAACAATAATAATCCAAGTTTATATATGTCTATTACAATTTTCATATTTGTCACAAGTTTTTTACCCTTATGTAGTCCCTATAAGAAGGCTAGTATTTGAGAATAACAATTTCGGAATTCGACTACTCATTTGAGCTTCAAACAAATTTAATTATTAAGGGAATAGGCGAAAACCCCTATCCTCTAATATCGGCCGGAAAACCCACTAAATGACCTTTTAAGAGCAGAAGACCCTTCTACCATCCAAATCCGTTAGAAAACCTTTTAAACAAAGAATTAAAATGCAAAATTATTTTTTCATCTTCTTCTTCCCCAAATCTCCCACTCCTACCCAATTCAAGGCAACCGAACCGAACCCAACCCAACCCAACCCAAATCAAAACCAACCCGCCTCACTTCGGCAGGCAACCAGAGATCCAAAAAGCTTTTTGCCAGCATTCCCTTTTCATTTTTTTCTTCCTTTCCTTAATCCATGGCATTGATTTTTCATTGAGAAAATTGTACAAAAAAATTCCCCACTTGAATTTTTTGTAAAGGAGCATAAGACCCTTTTTGAAGGATGAGGCAAGCAATGTAATTTTAAATTTTCTTGTTTGTGCAAACTTCTTGTTCTTCTTTTATTGAGATTTTGAATTTTTGGTGATTTTTTTTTTTTTTTTTTTTTAATGATTTTTAGATGAATGAAATGCATTATAATAAGAGTTTGCAAGCTATATTTGTGTTAGATGCTAGGAGTCCAAAGTCCCTCCACTTCCATACCCACTTTTTAGCTTCTTTTCCAAGAACCTTGACTCTAACAAAATGAAGATATTCAAGTGCTTTGTTCTAGAATGATACAATGGATTAGTTGCTAGAGAAATTACCCCCAAATTGTCACACTAAATGACTGTTTTTTGCTTTCGTTCCAATTGCAGCTCTTTTAGAAGTGATTGAATTCACAAAATCTCTATAGTTAAATGATCAAAAGTCCTATACTCTAGTTTGGGATTTGATCTAACCACACACTCTGTTTCTTTGAATTCAAAGACACCAATTGTTACGCTTCTTTCAACGAGGCTCCAAGCATGGACCACATGAGAATCACAGAGCAAGTGAATCTAGGCCCACAATCCACATCATTCTATCCAAATGTTTTTTGTTCAACCCCGATGGAAAGGCCGAACTTGTCTATTAGGGCCGAACCCATATGAAGGGCCAAACCTTTATAGATGAGGTGAGGTAGGTAGAGGCTCTATAGAGGATCTTTTGAACAATATCTTTTAAGATTAATTGATAAGACAACTCATTGCAACAACCACTCTGATAAGTCAACATGTCAAGTCTAACTCCTACACGTCGGGCCTAGGGTGACAAAAGGTCATAAACATTAAATGCGCCTAAGCTTAAGACTGATCGATTGATGCCTACGACAAGGTGCCCAATCATTGGGATGAGGCCACGTGTCTTTTCATCCAACGATTCTTACTCCTCTCTTTTTACTATAAAAGCTAATATATTGTGTCATATGTAAGTTTATGCTCTTAACATACTACTTATGCAATCTCTCATAACTCTTTATAGTCCCTGAATCCAAACCTTTTAACTCAAGTGGCTCATATCTTAAGCACATCTCACACTCAAATACTTGCTCTTACAAAGGCTAACTTGATCATCGGAGTGTGCACGGCCCCCTTCCCCCATTCTATAGAAGGTCGCGACTCACGATTTATCCAAGTGTATAGGACAAATGCTTATATGGACGAGAGAAGACCCAGGATACAACGTCCATGTCCTCCCTACAAAAAATGAGGTCAAAAGATTAGTGTCGTGTGTAGAAAATCACACTATAACCATGAGTAACCCCATGAAGAAGCTAACGAAAAGTGTCTAAGCTTTTCCATTGAGAAATATTTTATTCTTGAATAAAGAATAAGTGGAAGTCCCAAAGATAGAAGATATAAAGTTCAACTCAGCATCCTAATTGCTCATTCCTTGAAAAATGAATATTTTAAGGTCAAAATACACTTAACAGACCCCATCTTTTAAGAAAATAGATGTTCACCCATCATGAGTTCCAGTAATAATGATTTTTGTTCAAGAAAAGCAATGGAGGTCTCTGAAGAAGAGCTCCTTAGGCTAATGTCAATCATCGTCGACTTTACTACTAGTACCGTCAAGGCGGTAGGGTGACAGGTCATCTCTAAAAAGAGGTGGAGAAATGACTGGCAACAAAAAAAATATAACACAACAAAATGCTCATAGCAGCTTCTCATGCAAATTCAAGAACAAGAAGGCTATCAAATGCCCTAAAATGCACCTTAACCAATCATCTTCCAACAACAGAATGAGGAAAAAGTACAAAGTCAAAGGGCTCATTCTCATAGGCACATGAAGGATTTTAGCCATGCTGAAAGTAAACTAGAGGTGGATGTATCCACAAATCACACATCTAGCTAACTTGCAAAAGACCCATTTCATAGAGAAGATAACTTTTCTCTGACATATAAGGTGGAATGTAGACCTCAGAGATCCACAGGTATCTTTGATAGAATCGGTCCAATATCTAGAAATAGATCCCATCAACCACATCCCACAGCATGGCCACACGAGAACATATAGAGCCACGTCCTAAGATGTCACACACCCTAGAAATAGTGATGAAAGAAGGGCATTGGAGGCTATAAAAAACCAAGCAGATGCCTCTCACCTGTCCCGATATCAAGTTGAAGATAAAGATTTAGATGGGCTATGCAGGTGCTACAGCTAGATGACGATGATAACAACCTCTCATTCTCGCAAGAGTTAAGGAATATCATGTCCCAAGTCATTTCGTGCACTTAAAGATACATAAGAATAAAGGAAAATATAACTGAGCAAAGCACCTCAACAACTATAAGACTCACATCAAACTAAGAAGTGCCTCGCCAACTTTAAAAACTGGAGCCTTCCACCTCATCTTTGATGGAGCAACCAAAATACAGTATAGCAAAAATTGAATGCTCTACCATACCCATTTTGAATGCTCTACATCATTGGCCTATGAAGAAGTTAGGCTTAGTGTCCCAAGACAACAAAATTACCCAAGGAGGAAAGGTAGAGGTCAAGAAAATAAGCTAGGAATAGGCTTTATTACACCTACCATCGAGCTTAAAACCATGATACAAAGCATCATTGGCCCAGAAAGTGGATCAGATGAACGCAACCCAGACAGTGGGACCGAGATGTAAACATTGTGGATGGGGGCACGAGAGTGTTGATAGTAATATAGGATCTCCTTTTGTTCAGACAGTGCAGAATGTGAACTACACTTAGAATTTTCAAATACAACAACATAACACAATCCAAATCCTAACACCTACTACCCAAGCTGGAGAAATCACCTAACTTTCAGTGGAGTAATAATCAGGGTGCTTAGATCGCACAACAACAGATTGCACCACTAAGTTTTAAGCAGACTGAAAATAAATCTTCGTTAGAAAATCTTGTTACTAAATTAGCGGAGATATCTACCCAACACATGCAACAAACAGATAAAACCTTACAAGTTCAAAGGAGCTGCCATAAAAAACTTGGAAAATTGGATGGGACAAATAGCGAAAGAACTTTCAGAGAGATTACCAGGAGCATTGTCTAGTAACATTGAGACAAATCCCAAATAACGGGTAATGGCAGTGAAGGTTGTGGATGAAGACAGATTGAGGTAATAACTACCTGTAGTGAGTTCAACTACCAAAGATTAATGTAAAGAGACCAATTGATACAAAAGAAAAGGTACATGCCACGGTTAAGGAGCAATTGAAGGAATCTGAGCAAAACAAAGAAGCGGAGACATAAAGAGTATCAAAGGATCCAAAGGTTAAGAAAATCGCTCCTATTAAAGAATTTGTGCTACCACTACATTTTTCACGGAGATTGGAAAAGAGAAAGCTCGATGATCAAATCGAGAACTTCTTAGATATGCTGAAAAAGCTCCACATCAATATTCCATTCATCGATACATTTCGATAGATCCCAATGTATGCAAAGTTCATGAAGGACATGATATCCAAGAAAAGAAAACTTCCAGATCGGGAAGAAGTGGCATTGATCGAGGAGAGCAGTGCAATGCTACAAAATAAATTGTCACCAAAACTCAAAGACCCATGAAGTTTCACTTTACCTATTTCGCTAGGCAAAGGATTTCATTTTAATGCTTTATGTGATACATGTGCAAGTGTAAATTTAATGTCTTTGTCTACTTTTAGGAAATTAAGAGTTGGAGAAGTCAAATGATCGAATGTGACACTGCAACTGGCATATAGGAGCATCACATTCCCATGGAGCAAGGTTGAAGATGTGCTTATCAAGGTTGGAAAGCTGATATTCCCTCGGGATGGACCTCAAAGACGACCAAGATATGCCAACAATCTTAGGGTCGACCTTTTTTAGCAACAAATCGAACATTGATTGACATGGAGAAATGTTAGTTGACCGTGAAGATGGAGGATGGACGAGATATTTAAACTACATAATCCACACAAAGAACCATTAGTACTGGAGGATGTCAAATATGTTGCTGAAGAAGTGCTACAAGGCTCGAACGAGATAGAGTCTAAACATCTAGGAAGCATTGGACGAAAGGAGAACGAAGAATTCACGGTTTGGAAGGCAAGAAGAGGATGTAAAGCTAGAAAATGCAAGGAGTGTAAGGTTGAAAGATTCCAGCATGAACCACCTTGATCAATCACCCCGTACAGTCTAGCTAAAGACTATAAATTAAGCGTTCATTGGGAGATAATCCAATTTTCTTTCTTTATTTACTTTGCTTTCTATATTTCATTGCATATAAATTTATTATTAGTTTGCATTAAACTTAGGCACGTTTCAATTTATAGGGTATCACCATCCTATCATGTTTCCCCTTGGGCCCTTGAATTTATTGTTGGTTATTTCGATTGTTTTAATTGAACATTACATGCATTCTAACCCAAAACATCTACAAAATTTGAAAAGTACAATCATTCAATCAATTCCACTCAACAAAATCTTCAGCAATACAAAAAGTATTATTGAATTCAGATAATCATAAACTCGAAAATTTTATTCTTAAGTAATATTATTATCTCATCTTAAATATTATTAACAAGTTATCATCTAACCAAATGAATATTGATTCAAAGTTCTACATTCTTTAAAGTACCATTCTGAAATTAGAATCCATTACATTCATGTCATAGCTTTGGGCAACAAGAAATATGGAGTTCTTTGTTTAATTTTTCTCTTCGATGTAGCTTTCATTTCTTTTGCAAAAATTTAAATACCATGTACAATTTGACTTCATTAGATATATGTTATGTGTTAACAGATAAAGAGTGGAGATTTGTGCATCAACTTTTTAATCCTATGTAATCTGAATCATACAAACATTTCAATTATTTTGAGAAAGGATATAATGGACATTCTCCATCCAAATTGGCCCGTTTGTGGATAATGTGTTTTGAAAAATGACCATATTTTAAGATGCACCCATCACATTTGGCTTTATTCTATTCGGAAACTCTTCTTTTTATTTAATGCACACATTTTAATTATACTTAATATTCTCAATTTTTGCTAACCGTACTAATTATATAATCAATTTTTTCATGGCATTTATATAGTTAACTTTATGTTAATTATCGCATCATGGCATTTATATAGTTAACTTTATGTTAATTATCGCATCTTTTTTTATATAATGATTTTTGCTCAGAAAAAACTATTATAAAAGCATAATATACCTTATTTGCTCGTTACATTTTAGAAAATAATAAATACAAAAGAAATTTTTTTTTTCTTATAACGCAATTTTATTTATTTTTACATAAATTAATTATCATCAAGAATGTAATGTACTCATTAATAAAAGATTGAAAATAAAAATTCAACGAAAAAATTAGGAACACAAGTGCTATAAAAAGCAAATATTGAAATTTAAGAATATGGTGAAAATTGAGAATTTTGCATGTAATGATATAACAAATAAAAATTATAATGTCAATATGATTCCATAGAGGAACTACATGACAATTATGTCCACACTACATTTTTTTATTATGTATATCATAATTTAATTACAATGATGATCCTCGATTTTGGATCATTTTTTGCACTTATGTCTTCCACTTTGTCGCATTATTATAATTAATATTCAATTAATTAACACATTTAGTCTTTGACAACAAATTCTATCCAAATATTTTGTCAAAAAATTGTATTTATTGTTAATTTTCCTAATGAAAATATGAGAGGCAAATAACTCGTTTTATGCCATCGTAACGAATTTTTAGATGAAAATCATCATTAGAAAACGATATGCGAAATAATAAAAAATTGTGGATAAGAATATAACAAAAAAATATTGGAAACATAATAAATGAGAAAATGAGTAAAGTTTAAAATATTTATTGCAATTAAAACGGGGGTGCGAATATAATTATCAAAAGATAAAATAATACGCTAGCATATCAAGACGAGAATACCCTGCAACTATTACTGAAAAGACGAAACAATCCCTTAAGGGTACAACACCATAAAGCCACTATTCTGTTGCGCACCCTATATAAATCACCAAACTAGGGTATTTTTAGCTGACCAACTGAGTTTTCCCTCTGCCGTTTGTGCATCTACCAAAGCTCGGTAGCTCGGCCGCCGCAGCGGCAGCAGCCATGGCCGTCGGGTAATCTCTCTCTGTATATACGTCACGTAGACATACATATCGTGCATATAATATGAATTCCTGATTTGGTAGTTGATATGGATTAATTGTCTGACGTGGAATAGGAAGAACAAGAGAATTTCGAAGGGAAAGAAGGGAGGGAAGAAGAAAGCGTGAGTATTTTTTTCTCTGTTTTATAGTACCTGGATATTTTTTGTTCTTCCTAAAGATTTTTTGAACTTATGTGTATGTATAGAGTTGATCCATTCGCAAAAAAGGACTGGTATGATATCAAAGCGCCGTCACTTTTCAATACCAGAAACATTGGCAAAACCCTAGTTACTCGTACCCAGGGTACTAAGGTAAAATTTTTCAGTTATTAAATAATTTACATTTCAGTGATAATTATTTGTGATTCCTTTTTTTAGATTTTACTGTATTTTAAATCAATCGATTGTTTATTTGTGTTAAATGATTGTAAATGTGTGTGATGTTTAAGTAATTTGATCTTTCAGGATTGTTTGTTGCTGTTAGGTTGTAAACGTGTTTTTTTTTGTTTCTTTTAATAATGCTGAGTGGTTTAGGTATTCCTTGACTTTCCATATTTATGCTGAGTATCTGAAATAATAAGATTGATATCTACTTGCTAGATGTGATACTCATGGATAACTTGCAAGAATGTTTGCACAATTTTGGTAAGTGCCTTTGGCTTCTGTGTCATGCTGAAATTAAGGTTTTTGCGTATTCGACTATGCTTTGTTTACTGGATAATATATTGTAATGGTGGATGATTACAATACTCAAGTTCCTTATTTAGCTAAAGTTAAGCAAGGAATCTAATAAATCTGTATGCCATGATTGATACAAGCATTCTTTTTAATTCTCAACTGCTTAAAAAAAAAAAGAAATTACATGGAGTATCTTCTTGACGTCTTCTGCCACTTTATGTTGTGTTCTATATGTATCTAAACTATCAAACTAAAATAATATGGGATTTTGTTCTGTTGAACGTGTTTGATGCCTCACGACCGATGGAACAAACATCACATATTGTATATTTTCTGAAAAACATTTCGTAGACTATCATCCTACATAGAAGCACTTAAGCTGATGGTAACATTTTCTCAATCAGATTGCTTCAGAAGGACTTAAGCATCGTGTGTTTGAAGTGTCCTTGGCTGATCTTCAAGGTGATGAGGACCACTCCTTCAGAAAGATCCGATTGAGAGCTGAGGATGTTCAGGGGAAGAATGTTCTCACGAACTTCTGGGTATGATAAAAGCTGAAGTATCTTATTCAACTTCTCCAATGTAAATGCCTTTAAGGGTGCGTTTGATTGGCCGAGATTTTCTAGGGAAAGTGGAATTGGTTTTCCATTTCCAGCTTTTTCATTGTTTGATTGGCATTTTTTTCTAGGGAAAACGTTTTCCACCATTTTCCAAGGTACAAGTTGTTGATGCACAAAAGCTGGAAAACATTTTCCCACCACTTTGGTGGGAAAATGTTTTCCAGCTTTTTGACCAACAAATTTTTTTTTTTTTTTAACCAATTGGAACACATTCTAAAGTTAATGGTAAAAAAATTTATCCATTTAATTAACAATTTGTATAAAAAACAAAGCCAAACGTAAAAATTTGTCAGGTGATAAATTATACCAATCAAACACCATTAATTACAATTCCCTTTAAAACAAATTCTAGGCAATTCAATTCCCTGCAATTCGTTTTCTTTCCAACCAAATTTCATGTTTTTTATCAAACGGACCCTAAGAGTAATTTCTATGGCCTTGTTTGATTGAGCATATTTTCCATGGAACTTGGAAAATAAATTCCAACTTCCATTTTTTACTTGTTTGATTGTGAATTGGTTTTCTAGATTCTCTTGATGTCTATGGAAAATGATTTCCCACCTTTTTGGTGGTTTTTCATTTTCCATTTTTTTTTTTTTTTCTTTCTTTTTTGGCAATGGAAACAAATTCTATCCCCAATTGTAAAAGAATTTTGTCCCTTTAATTGATAATTTCCATAAAAAACGAAGCCAAACGTACACCAAATATTTTCCAATTTTTTTATTTTTGACAATCCAAACAAATTATATCTTCAATTGTAAGAAATTTTATCTCTTTAATTGACAATTTTCATAAAAATAAAGTCAAATGGACACCAAACTTTCAACATTTTTCAAGTGGAAAATTATATCAATCAAACACAATTAATTACAATTCTTAGTAAAATAAATTTTAGGCAATTCAATTCCTTACAATTCGTTTTCTTTCCACACAAATTTCACCTTTGCGATCAACTGGACCCTAATGCCCATTGTTTCTTGTTGAAATTTTAGGGCATGAATTTTACAACTGATAAATTGAGGTCACTTGTGAGGAAATGGCAATCACTGATTGAAGCTCACGTTGATGTTAAGACAACTGATAACTATACGTTGAGGATGTTCTGCATTGGTTTCACTAAGAAGCGTGAAAACCAACAAAAGAGGACATGTTATGCACAGTCAAGCCAGATTCGCCAGGTAAATTGGAATAATCTGTTGCTCGATGTTTGCATAAACTGAAGCTTGGAGGATCATTTTGACTGCCATTGTTGTAGTCATGTTAAGGGTTTTCTGTAATTGTCTTTTTTGTTTACCATTGTCATTGTCTTTTTCTGTCATGCTTTTTTAGATCCGACGAAAGATGTGCGAGATCATGATCAACCAGGCACAATCTTGTGATCTCAAGGATTTGGTTCAGAAGTTCATTCCTGAGTCAATTGGGAAGGAGATTGAGAAGGCAACTTCTAGTATTTATCCTCTGCAAAATGTTTATATTCGGAAGGTTAAGATCCTGAAAGCTCCCAAATTCGACCTTGGCAAGTTGATGGAGGTAAGTTTCTTTCATGCTCTTTTATGAACTCAGTTACATTCTCAAATGCACATGACATAGTTAAGACCTTTAAGTTGGGGCTAGCTTACCAGTCAAATTTTAGATTTTGTGGCTAGTAATTGGAGTGTTAATGCCAAATATTTCTAAAATTAATATTTTTTTCATGATCATGTAGGTCCATGGTGATTATAGCGAAGATGTTGGTGTGAAGTTGGACAGGCCTGCTGAAGAGCCAATGGCCGAGGCAGCTGAAGTTGTTGGTGCCTGAATCGATGCCTCCTAAGTTTTCCTTGTCCATACTGGCTGTCTTTTGCAGCTGGTGTTAATTTCCTCGAAGACGTATTTTTGGAGTGATGTAGGAAAGAGAATTTTACTTTGTTCTGAGACAATCATACATTTTTGACATTTATTGTATTTTTATTTGCGGAATTTATATTTATATAATTTCATTCCATTGCGGTAGTATAATCCAGTTTCCTATGTGGTTCTTGCCATTTGATCTAGGGAAATTCTGTCCAGGAAAAATGGCTGCAAACCGTTCTTCCGGAAATGTGTACATATATCTTAAAAAACTTGCCTAATGTAAAAGAGGGTTCTGAAAGTTTGATACATCATTAAAACCATGTAACTGGGGATGGCAAAAAATTCGTTATATCCAATGCTCGACGGAACAGGGATGAGAAGGGTGGTCATGATAACAATTCCTCAAAGTTAGGGCTTAACGTGTAGCTGTCGATGTTAGGACATGTGGAGATGTGATCTGTAAGTAAACATGACGTTGAAAAGATTGACAAATTTCAATGAAAAGGATTTGCCCCACAATAATGAATCATTTCAAACAACATTTTTGGTAAAATTACCCAAAAATCTAAATCCCATGCTATTCAAAAATAAGTAGGATTAGTTTTAAATTCCATATATCTACAAAAAAAAATCACTCACTTTTTTTTTTCCTCTATGAACCAATCTCACTTTCTCTCTATAAACCACTCACTTTCTCTTTCTTCTTCAAATAAACTACTTTCTCACTATCTCCCTCTATAAATCACTCTCATTTTCTCTTCTTCAAATAAACCACTCTCACTTTCTCTCTCTGTCTCTCTCTAATTTAAATTCTTCTCTAGCAATTTTTATATTTCTCTCTATAATGAACAAATGTAATTAGATATTTTAATCATCTTACAGTTCGAATCCTAAATAGCTATAGGATGAACCCGCTAATATGCCCAATGTCCCTACTGCAATATAATGAGAAGCTAACCCTGGAAGATGACCCTATTGGAGGAAGCGAGTAGGGTGAATTTACGTACCGATCCTAACAACCTAGCTAACTCTTGATTCAATGTCCTCTTGATTGGAGTATCAATGTGAATTCAACCTCAAAATAACATGCTTTAAACATGTATCACATCTCAATACTAACAGGTGAGAACATTGAATTTAACTTAGTATGCATGCAATTGAAAATATTTTATGGCTAAATTTCAAGTTTAGTTTTTAACGTATGGGATAATTGATCTCTTGCGCAGGAATGGCATGTTGAAAGTTTCGATAACCTCGTGACAACTTAAATCATAAATTAACACGCAAAATGTGATGCTATGTATTAAAGTACAAAAACAATTAGTGCAACTTAATCGACACTTGAGTGGGAAAAACATTAACTAAGGGAAATTAGCACATAAAGTCTCTACATTTTATTACTATTGTGTAAAATGTCTCTTCCTTCCATTTTGTGGCATTTTCACACTCAATTACACATTTGATTGCGCAAAATGTCATTTTCCTCTATTTTCTTCAAAAATCTAGGAGTGTCAACGAGTCGAGCCAAAACCAAGAACTCAGCTTGGGCTTGACAAATCAGGCTTTTTACGGGCCGAGCAGACTTTTTTTTTTTAAATTTGTGTAACGCTATTAAAGGACTAATTTGATTTTTTGACATCCCTAACTAAGTCATTGTCATCCACAAATTATGATTTTCGATCAATGTTTATTTCGTTCTTATAATAGTTTTAAAAGTAGCCTAAATTTTTTTTTAAATTTTTTTTTTTGAGCCATAACAAATACTTGAATTGCATTAATATTTAATTATAATATAATAAAGTATACAACTTATGCTATACTACTATAACTTTTAAAAAATAATAATATTTTTTTGCAAAATTACGACCCTCCTCCCTTTTCTTGACTTGTGACCGACTATAATCAATGTAAGCAGAGTTAAAATTGTATAAGAATAAAATATTGTTTATAATTTTTCTTGAAACAAATAAATTTAAAAATTACATATGTTTTTGGCATTAATTAATTTAAAAACTTACAATGTTTTACGTTTGGATCGGCCGCAATTCTTCGGCCATTATACTGTCGATTAGTTCTTGAGTACGTAAATTTGTACATTCCCAATCCTTCAAACATATTAAAGTCTCCAATATATTTTCTTTTAGTTTTGATCGTTCGTCTCATAAAACTGAACCACCTAAACTAAATGCAGCCTTCGATCCCACCGTAGACACGGGAGGTGTTGTAGATCACGTGCAATTTTTGATACAATTGGATATTGCCTTTTGTTACACCACCACCATGATAAAAGACTAAATTCTTGCAATTCTTCTGGATTTAACACATTACGAATGTCAACGCACAAATACCTAGCTAACTCGAAGGAAATTTCTACATTTGTGCCATTAACATTTATCACTCTAGATATCGATGAAGTGGAACTAAATGAAGGAACACTAGTAATGGTGTCCAAATAATTCCATAAATTATTTGAAATTATTGAAATATTACTTGAAGGATTTTGGGAAGTAGAGCTGCCCTAACCTTCTTTTTCAGCGTAATAGTTATACATTTCATATAATGTTGATTCTATATGCACATGTGATAATTCTAAATTCATGAAATTAGAAAGAGAAAATTACCTAGAAACCTACCTTTGGAGACTAATTTTCAAAAACTATGAGAATTAATTTTAATTTCAAAAATCATATGGTAATTAAATTTAATAATTATAATTAATAAAACCTAATCTACGTACCACCCATTCCATACCCATTTCATTTTCATTCTACACCCAATTCCAATTCCAAACCCTAACCATTTCATTTATTCTCTCTCACTCACTCTCCATCTAACTTCTCCCTCAATTCCTTTCCCTTTGCTATGCCGCCGCCGGAGCACCTGTCGCCAGAGACCTACCACATTTCATTTCAAATGAGGACATCGCGCTCGTCGACATCGCGTAAGCATATCCAGTGGTTTTCGGTGGCAATATGGGGTTATATGGGGAGTGAGAATTGAAATGTTCGATGTTGGCAGGGAAAACATGGTGAAGAAGAGTGGAGTTACAGATCTTTTCACGCCACCGTGTGAGGAGGAAGTACATGACAGAGAAAAACATGGTGAAGACGAGTCTGTTGGTGAGATAAAGTGGTAGAGGAATGGCATCAGAGGGTTTGGGGTTGTTGGGTTTCATGGGTAGTTCTCCGGCGCCAATTCGACCGATTGGAGCATCTTGGCTTGTCTTGAACGAATATCCATTGATATTAATTAATTTGATTTAAAACTCCTAGGCGGGAAGGGCGAGGGAAAGTGGAGTTGGCTCTGGAGGGTGGCGGCGACAACGGCGGTTGCAGTGGTGGTGTATTGTGTTGTGAAAGATTATACATGTGCTACTGCAGTTATTTGTGTAATTCAGAAGAATTTTTTCCTGCTGACAAATGAATTTTTTGAAATTGTTAATTTGGGAAATGTTTTTGGCATCTTTAGTATAACTGACCCTATGCATTCCCCATTCTTCTTACCAATTGAAGATGGTGATTGATTTCAGCAATGCCTTAAAATACACAGTGTTGAATCTATGTTTATGGTCTAGTCCGCAGATCCTAAACCTGTCATTAACAACAAAAATCAATTATTTTCTATCGATATGCGAATTTTGCGTAATAGATTTGATTTTTGAATTGTTGGAGTTTGTTGGTTTTTTTTTTATCTAATTTGCTGTGGTGTGTGCAGATTTATTTGTGATAACCTTCTGTGATCAAATATGTGTTAGTTGTAACTGATTGTGACCAATTCTGGGCTAATTGTGATCGATTGTGATTTGATCACATACGGTCATAGTTAATATTGAATTGGTCACAGACAATCACACTAAACATAAATTTGGTCACAAAGTAAATGTTGTATTTATGGTCGTGGATTTGAGTTGAAAGTGGTAGTCACGCATTGAAGGTTATGCTGGTGAATTGTGGTGCTAGTCTCTAGTGCGTGTAGATTTGTTTATGATAATCTTCTGCAATCAAATCTGTGTTAGTTGTGACTGATTGTGACCAATTTTGTGCTAATTGTGATCGATTGTGACTTGATCACATACGATCACAGTTAAAATTGAATTGGTCACAGACAGTCACACTGAAAGAAAATTTGGTTACAGTTAGTCACAATGAATACAAATATGTGATTATGAATAAATTTGTAATTGTGACATACAATGTGTCTCATGGCTAATAAATAAGTTGTGATACTATACAATGACTTGTAATCCGTTAATTTAATAAGTTGTGACCAATAAATATTTAGTAACCTATAAAATGTGCAATTTGTGACCAAAATTATAATTTGTAATTTAACAATTACAAATTATACAATTAAGTGGTCATATAATTAATTTTCCTTGGACAAATCAATTAATCGATCACGGTCACTGGTGAAAAATAATATGTCACAATGTGCACAAGTTACATATCCAATAGAACTAATCACAGATCATTGGTTAAAAAAAATCATCGGAAGTTCACTGGAGCAGCTGTCAAAGCGGTCGCTGGAGCCGATGGAGAGATGGAGGGAATGTGGTGTAGTGGAATGATAGAATGGGGTGGGCGAGATGGTATGGTGTGTAAATAATTAATATATATTATTATATTATAATTTAATATTTAATAAATTTATTTAGCACCTGATTTTTGAAATAATTTGACAAGTTTATTAGTTTTGAAAAGTAATTCTTATATATAGGTATTATGTGATGTTCCCAATTAGAAATCTCATTTATAATAGTTTTTGTGCCATGTAAATTAAGTCGATGGTCCATCACCGAAACTAAAATAAATAAATAGGGCAATTCTTCCCAATATTTACGAAATTTTAATTCCATAGAGCGGACTACATCATCAAATAATGACAAACTCCTATATTTATTAAATACTTGTGAAATGTAGAAAAAATTATGTAAAAAAAAGTGAAGATGTAGGATAATAAACGGCGTTACATTCCTTTGTAACGTCGAAAAAATGTTTTAAAAATTTCTTCACATAAAATGCAATAGACCATTCCCAATCTTCCAAATTATGTTCGAATCCATATGTATGCGTAGCATTATAATACACTGAAATAATTGTATCACAATTTTCACACAAATGTAACATAAGATATGTAGAGTTTCATCTATGTGTTACATCAGTTACAAATGATTTCTTTTGTAAGTCATACTCTACACATAAACTGTTAAATGCTTGCTTTCTTGATGGTAACACGATAATAAAATTTATTGTTTGTCTAATTTTATTTAAAGGTGATTTTATATGTTCTAATCTATTTTTGACAATCAAGTTGATAATGTGGCATACACAACGTTGATGAAAAAATAAACTTTCAAATGAAGGGTTAAGATCATTAATAAATTTTTCGATAACACATTTGTTTACACTAGCATTATCAAAAGTGAAACTTCGAGCCATATCTTGTATACTATATTATTGTATAATTTTTTTTAAAATCATGTATATATTAGTGGCATTATGAGGATATTCTAAAAATCTAAATGCAATAATTTTTTTTATGTAGAATCCACATGTGATCAATGTAATGAGCCGTAGCAGCAATATAACATTTTCTATTACCACCGGTCTATAAATCAGAGATAAACAATATAATACTATTAAAACTCTTTAGTTGTTCAATAGTAGTGATGCGAACCCAATTAGCATGATCACTATCGAGCCCACGGGAGAATGAATCGAATCCCAAGAACGCCCAAATACGACCAAAGTTTAGGATTTAACCTCTAAACGTTGAACCAAGCAACTGAAAGTATATTAAACCAGCGACCTCTTGATCACAAAGTTTCAAAATCTCACCCGGATAGTTTTGGATTTTGAACCCAACAAGATGAAACAAGTAACTCAAAGATAACGATGATGCAATGAGCCCCTTGCTCACAAATTGAAGAACCCACGAATCGATGTTTTGAACGACACAAAGATTATTCATTTTTGATAAGTTCGATAAAATTGTTCATGAAAAAACAAGGAGAAAGAAACCTTTCAATTTTTCATATAATAATCAAGTCTGCTCTTACAATAAAAATAAAGATCCTATTTATACTGAAAAAATAAAACTCTAAGAAATATGAAAAATACGAAATTTAAGACTCCTAAAATATAGAAACTTGCCAAAATTAAGAAATATGATGAAATACTGAAATTCGCGAAAATTAAATAAAATTGCTGTTTTTTTATTCTATGCAGTCGCATAGAACAACTTTTGCCAGCCTCCGAGGTCTCTGCCTGCTCCATGCGGTCGCATTATGGGAAGTTTATGTGGCCGCATGGTTTCCTGGTTTGCTTTCCGGCTATCTTCCTGTTTTTTCGAATGCCTTCCAAATCTTTTTCGACCCCGACTCCAACACAAAACTTGTTCGTTGGCTTGTCAACTTCAACCTTGTTCGCTCCATGGCTCAAACCATCAATTGTGTGGCTTGTAATGACTCTGTGAAGGCTCGAACCCAACTTTGACCCTTTCCTAACGTTCGCCCAATGTTCATTGATTTGTTGCGCACTCTGAATCACGTCATCCCCTCTCCCTTCGAAAGGATTCTTTCTCGAATCCAAACTTTGAATGCTCAAATTCTAGCCCTTCCTCCAATCAACTCAAGCACATGGAATGGTCCGTCCCCTCTTGGATGCAATTTGGACCTCTTTTGGCCTCGAATACCGCCTTCAGTTGTAAACCCAATCTCCATCACATTGATCAAAGTGCTCCCGCCTTGGCTGCTTAATATTGCAAGTTTGGAATGCTCTAATAGCAACTCCATCTGACGAATAACTGTGTCTTCTCCTTGCTTTACTTGGCCCTAGCACTTGTAACAATTTCACCTCCAATGCATCTATGTTTCCCTTGGGATCATCGACTTCGTTTGACCCCCTGCATATGAAACTCCTCTAGTACCTTTGAAATGCCATTGTTCCCTCGGGGATCACAAAGTCAATGTCCGGCATATATGGTACTCCCAAAGTAAGATACGGCTACTGAATTTTATCAATCATTTGATATTCAATCTGAGGCTCAATTCCAGGTTAGGTGGTATTCCAATAGATTTAATTTCTGGAACCAAGTCGTCGTTAACTTGTAAAACGGAATTAATCAAAATAGGGATGGAAATGTTAGTGTTCGCCAATGACTCCTCAATTTTAACCTCCTCGCCATGCAAGTTCACCCCCAACTCCTCATTTACTGTCGAAGACTCTCCTCCATTTTCCACTTCCACTTCAACCACTCCGCCCTTTTCAATTCCTTGTGGCCCCTTTTCCTTTTTCGCACAAACAACCCTTTCACTATTTTTACTTTTATTCTCTTGCGGCATCTCTTCTTTTTTTCTTACAATCAACCAACTTACTATGTTCTCTCGACCTCCTTTGTTTTTCCTTGTGACTAATTAAGTTGCGAAACTCTGAGAGGTCACGCTCATAATCCAACATAGTCCTTCCGCTTGACGTACTACCAACATACCCTACAAACGGTATTTTCTCTTCCCTCGAATACCCAACTTCAATATATCTCCTAAGCTTATCTCGAAATTTCCGATCACACCGATCCTTCCTACAAAAATGATTAGACGCATAATGCTTTCTCATAATATTCATCAACTCGCCCAAAGTTTCAATACTCATCTCACCATACCTTCGCCTGGTAGTTGTCAATTAATCCAACCAAACCACAGCATAGTCTACGAATGAGCTCACAACCGACTTCAACTTTTTCTTCTCGGAGTAATTATAGCACTCAAATATTACTTCAAACTTTTCTTCCCATGCCAAGTACGCATCTGAATCACTCATACCCTTAAATTTTGGAATTTTCGTTTCCATACCCCTAACAACACCATATTCATAATAATTCGTATCCCTTCTTCCAAACATATCACCTCTATTTTCCACTCCCCGTATTGCAGCCTCAATCCACGCATTTTCATCACTATCACCACAATATTCATATGCATCATACATGTTAATCCTAGGCTCCAACCTATTCAACATACTCCTCATATCCACCAACATCTTTTCCAATCGACCCATCCTATTACTCATTTTAACTCAAGGACTCAAAGGATTTGAACTGGACAATTGTGGGTTGGAATTTTTATAAATTCAAGAAAGTGGTTCTTAAATTGGAGTTTGGATTGAATTGAACACAATGGATTTTGGAATAAAGATAGACGATAGAATATTGGACAATTTTCAAGAAATCCAAATTATTTATTTTATTTATTTTTACTATTTTCGGACGTAAACAGTACCACGGATGAATAGTAAAAAAAATTCGATATTTTTTTAACTCAAAATTTGACTATGAGAACAGCAAAAAAAACGAAAGTTGATTTGGACTCAAATTGAGTACAAAAATAATTTTTGAATTTTTTTGGATCAAGGACTCTAAAACTGTTACTGGACACAAGAACACGAAAAACAATGAAAGAAAAAAAAACACAGGACTCAAAAGCAATAAAGATATAACCTTGATCTTGAGGCCTAAGATCTGATACCACCTGATGCGAACCCAGTAGCATGAAACTATCGAACCCATAGGAGAATAAATCGGATCCCAAGAACGCTCAAATACGACCAAGGTTTAGGATTTAACCTCTAAACGTTGAACCAAGCAACCGAAAGATATATTAAACTAGCGACCTCTTGATCACAAAACCTCGAAATTTCACCCGGATAATTTTGGATTTTGAACCCAACAAGATGAAACAAGTAACCCAAAGATAATGATGATGCAATGAACCCCTTGCTCACAAATTGAAGAACTCACTACCCTATGTTTTGAACGCCACAAAGATTATTTATCTTTGATAAGTTCGATAAAATTGTTCATGTAATAACAAGGAGAAAGAAACCTTTCAATTTTTCATATAATAATTAAGTCTGTTCTTACAATGAAAATAAAGATCATATTTATACTGAAACAATAAAACCCTAAGAAATATAGAAAAGACGAAATTTAAGACTCCTAAAATATAGAAACTTGCCAAAATTAAGAAATATGATGAAATACAAAAATTTGCGAAAATTAAATAAAACCGCTATTTTTTTATTCTATGCTGCCGCATAGAACAACTTCTGCCTGCCTCCAAGGTCTCTGCCTGCTCCATGTGATCGCATTGTGGAAAGTTTATGCGGCCACATGTTTGTCACAGTAATTGCAACATGCTTTCCAAATATCAACTCCATTTTGAACATTAACTTTTTTTACATGTTATATGTTGCAACAATCCAATGATTCTTTTTTTGACCTTTTTGTCTCGAGTACTTCTTCATCTTCAATATCTTCCAAATCCATTGGAACATTTTGACTTGCATATTCGTAGCAGGTTGGAGTACTCGAACTACCCCCTAAACTGATTAATCTTATCACTAGTAAAATCCATCGATATTTAATGGTTATTCTAGCAAAAGATACTGATTGAAGAATAAACTAGAATATTAGAGCAAAGTAACTGAATATTAGAGTAAAGAAATTAGAATATTATGAAAGTAAATATTAGAGCAACGAGATTGGAGATTGAGTTGAAATTATAATAATGCAAGTTAAAACTGATTAAAGAAAATTGATATGAAACTTAAAAATTTTGACTCCTATTTATAACAAAAAAAGTAACCGTTTCAAATTTCAAATTAGAATTTTTGAATTGTCAAATCTAAAATTATATCTCGTGAATTCTTGTACAATTTACTGTTAAATTCAAAAAAAAAAAAAATTGCCAACAATAGCTGCATGTGTGAGGCAGCTTAATAGCTGTCTCAACAGAGGTAGCTTTATTTTTATTTTTTTTTTTTAAATTTTTATTTTTTTGTCATAGGCCTGCCCCGTGTGACTTGGCAGCTAGGCTTGAGCTGATGCCCCAAAATCAGGCTCGGCTCGAGCCGCGAGCCGAACTCGGCTCAGACTTTTCACGGGCCAGCCCAGGCGGCCCGAGCCTTTTTGCCACCGCTACAAAAATCTTCATTAAGTGAAGGGCATTTTCGTCTTATAACATTTGTTCTCTTTCTTTCCATCTGAACCTATTTTCTCCTCTATTTTTTCATTCGAAAAATAACATTTAGTTTCTTGTGTTCATTGGCAGCTTGAGTGCAACAGCCACACCAAGCTCACTTTGAAATAGTCTCCTTCCTTCTTCCTTCCCGTTTCTAGTTTCGTTGGGTCTTGTTTATTGTTGGAGGGAAAAGGTAAGAGCTGAAATTGTTTTGTTGACTTGACTTGAGACAATTATGAAGTTTTCGTTTGTTGAAAATTAAACATAAAACGTCACAAGGTGCTAGAAGAGTGGAAAGCCATCGGTGGCGATGGACAAAACAAGTGGTGGAGGCTATAATAATGATTTCAAGACTCGACAGACCGAAAAATGAAAAAACTTTGGTAGGTTGTGGGACAATATGGCCATGAAAATTATAATTGAACTAGTGAAAAACTTCAAGGAAGATCAGACATGAGAAGAGTTTTATAAGCTTGATCCAAGAATAAACACGATTTCATTTACTTTTAAACTCTCAACCCAACCCCTCCTCCCAGCAGAATCTCGCTTCTCCCCTTCTATCTCTACAAACATACACAATTCAGAAATTCTAAGAACTTCCACCATCTTATGTTTTATGATTTATTTTGTTCATTTTCTAGAAATTCATAACTAGAAATTGTTCTTTTTGCATCGCATGTAATAATATTTAAAACTCTATAATAATTTTTTTTCTACTAATGATTTTCTCGGCTTCTTTGATTTTTTTTTAATCAGAATTTGGTATTTATGACCAAGCTACCAAACCTTTCATACTTAAAATTTCTGGTTATGTTGGATCTTGCTATTGTTGGAAGGAGAAGATGATGAGATCCCGATTGGGAAAATCTCGTGGAACTCGCGGAATAATTTCGAAAACGTCGGGAAAATCCAAATTCAGGTTGTAGACGATAGGATTTCGACCCGGAGATTATTAAACCACACAACCAAACAAGAACGGAACTTGAAAGATCTTTTGATTACAAAATCAACAAACCTTGATTTGTGAACGCCACAAATGGTGTCTAATCTTTTGATAAGTTCTAGGTTTGAACGCCACAAATATATCAAAATATTTGATAAGTTCGAAAGTTCATTAAAGAACCATGGAGAGAAAAGCCTCAATTTTTATTCATAATCAATAGCTTCCAGTTTACAATAAAAAATAAACCTATTTATACTTAAGCAATAAATCCTAAGAGAAACAGAATTAAAAGACTCCTAAAATAACAAAACTTGTCAAAATTAAGAATTATAGTAAAATATGGAAACTCGAGCAAAAAAGAAATATTCTCCCAGAATTAGTGCTATTTCGAATCATATCATCCCCTCCCTCTTCGAAAGGGTTCATCCTCGAATCCATGTCTTGTGATCGCGTAGGGGATAACAACCTACTACAAGTTTTATCACTGCACCACTTGGATCAAATGAAAAATTTCCCCTTTCCTGGCAGAGGATTAATGCATGACAATCATCAACTTTATAGATATGAATGAGTGTATTGCAGCACAAATTCAATCAGCCACATTTGTTGTTGTAGCAATGACACTTCAAACATATACATGTAGCATATCATCTTTGTTTCTCAAACCATCGCAAATGAACTCCTTTCACTGCCTCTGAAACTCCTTCGCCTCCTTGGGAACTACAAAATCAACTTCTGGTAGTAAAGAGAGTTCCAAGCTAATATAGGGTTGGTTAGCTTCTTTCACAAATTGTTCAATATGCTTGTTTTCAAGAATCAAGTTTTCAAAATCCTGCAAGACAGAAGTAGCAAAACTAGAGAAGGGATTGTTAGTTCTCACTAAAGCCCTCTCAACTTCACTTTTATTTTCCTGCAAGCTCTTTTCTGACTTTTCTTCTCTCTCTGGAAACTCACTTTCTTTTACCTCTTGTGGCTCCACTTCATTTGTTGCCCCCTCTCTACTCTCATTTTCTTTTTCTATCTCTTTCTTGTTGACCTATGCTTATTTTCATGTTTTGATTATAACAAACAAACCGCTTTTCTTTCATTTCTAACAATCATATTTGAGTGTTATAGCAATTGCGGCAAAATCGATCAAACGAAGACAAAAAGATTGCTATCGGAACGCTTGCAAGAAATGACCAAATGAAAGTCAAGAAAGAAGGAAAGTGTGCTCACCAAATCAAAACTCGCCAAGTCAAACATTGAAGATATTAGACGTAGATGTTTTGAATTCATAAGTAAAAGTAAAACGCTTTAACAATTGACAATAAACATATTGAAAGCTCGAGTGGTGAATTTCTTATGCACGATAAAAATTCACGTCATTGAAATATTTGCACAAGAAAAATTATTTTGAAGGTTTGAAATAAGGAAAAGGAGACCGGCACTGTGAGGCCGGTCGACTGGCTAAATCGGCGGTCGATCGGAGCCGGTCGACTGGTCATGGAGGCGGTTGACCGGAGATGCCAACGGTCCAAAAACTTGACCATTTTGAATTCTGATTTTTCGTGTACAAACGGTCATTTTGGCCGATCGAAAATGGGCAGTCGACCGGATCGGTCCACCAGCTTGACAGAGTTTTTGGACGATTTTTCAACTATAAATACCAACTCACTTTGCATTCATTTCAACACTTCCAAGAGCATTAAAGTAAGATTGTCTTGAGTTTAAACATTTGTTTTATACTCTTTACTCATATTCATTAATTTATATATTCTTGAAAAACTTTTTGAGTGATTCAACATTTGAAAATCATTTTATCAAAAGTTTCTCTCACCAAACATTTGAGTTTCATTCATTGCCAAATTATTAAAGTGTTCGCCTATTTTCTTTCATTGTACTCAACTTTGAAGATTTCATTTATTGAGAGGAATAGTTTCAAATTGTAAACTCAAACTTGTGGGTTGTGTTGAGGTCCCGGAAAGCTCAACATTGTAAAAGGATCGGTACTCCTTGGTTGTAAGTTACCGAAAGCATTGTAAAGGGTTGGATTGCACCATAAATTAATCAACATAGTGAAAAAGGCCATTGCTCGTGACGGAAAGTTTGGTAATGGAGGACGTAGATCATTGCATTGGATCGAACCTCCATAATTATATAGTTCGCACTATCTATCCCTTCTACTTAATCTTTTACCTTGTGTGAATTATATTGCTCCACTTACTTGCATACTTGTGCTTAAGTTGTCTTCTATTATTTGCTTGATTATTATATTAAAACTTGAATCATTTAAGAAAAAGTTTTAATAACCAATTCACCCCCCTATTGGTTATCCAATCTTGGGCTTTCATTTCTCACTCTCATTTTTACTCTCTATTTCTCTTCTTTCTGAATGCTCTCTTTCTTACTCCTCACTTTGAGTTGATCTACAAAGGACTGTTCTAGTGTCAAGTCAACTAGAATAATTTTTTTCCTGTCCTGAAGAAACATATACCTGTTCCTCCACCACATCATAAACAACCTTCTTCTCATACCTTCAAAGTCTCCCTTGATATGAAAAGATTTCAACGGTATCACATCACACCAAACTTTATCATTATATCTTTCATGGGTAAAATTTACTAGAACCTATTTAGTCACATTTACTTTCTCACACTCTTTCAACCAAGTCATCCTATAAGGCCAGAGTGTTGTTACAAAGGTAATCCCAATTTTTCAACCATAGTGATGCTAGCCAAGTTTGACATGTGCTCCTTATCAATAGCTAAACTATATACTGTACTACCCACAAAATACCGAGTTTGGAAAAATAAATCATCAATCATAATCTATCATTAACGTATGCGTAATCAAGAAGACTTAAGAAAAGAATTGAAAAATTGGATGAGTGAGAATTTAATTCAAGAAAGTGGTTCTTGAATTTGGATTGGACTGAACAGAAATAGATTTTGAATTTAGAAAAGAAAGTATGATATTTGGACAATTTCCAAGAAATAAAAAATAAAGAATTTTTTTTTCGGACGTAAACAGTACCCATGAACAGTAATTTTTTTTTTTGACAAACTCAAGAATTTGACTACGAGATGACAAAGAAATTGAAAATTGATTTTGATTCAAATTGAGCACAAAAACAACTGTTGACTCTTTTTTTGAAAATTGTTAGATCAAAAACTCAAAAAAATTTACTGGATACAAGAAAACAAAGAACACAAAAAGAAAGGAAAACAAAGACTCAACAAAAAATAAAAACAAAAATAGAACCTGAATTTGGAGTCCGAGCTCCGATACCACTTGAAGAGATCCCGGTTGAGGGAATCTTATGGAACTCGCGAAATGATTTCGAAAATGTCAGGAAAGCCCAAATTCAAGTTGTAGACAGTAGAATCTCAACCCGGAGATTATTGAATCAAGCAACCAAGCAAGAACGGAACTTGAAAGACCTCTTGATTACAAAACCAACGAACCTCGATTTGCAAACGTTAAAAAGGGTGTCTAATCTTTTGATAACTTCTAGGTTTTAACGCCACAAATATATCAAAATATTTGATAAGTTCGAAAGTTCATTGAAAAACCATTAAGAGAAAAGTCTCAATTTTTATTCGTAATCAATAGCTTCCAGTTTACAAAAAAAAATATACTTATTTATACTAAAGCAATAAACCCTAAGAGAAAAGAAATTAAAAGAGTCCTAAAATAACAAAACTTGTCAAAATTAAGAATTATAGTGAAATATGGAAACTCACGCAAAAATGACGCATTCTTCCAAAATTAGTGCTACTGCGGATCATATCATTTTGATGAGATCCCGGTTGGGGGAATCTTATGGAACTCGCGAAATGATTTCGAAAACGCCAGGAAAGTCCAAATTCAGGTTGTAGACAACAGGATCTCAACCCGGAGATTATTGAACCAAGCAACCAAGTAAGAACGGAACTTGAAAGATCTCTTGATTACAAAACCAACAAACCTCGATTTGCGAACGTCACAAATGGTGTCTAATCTTTTGATAAGTTCTAGATTTTAATGCCACAAATATATCAAAATATTTGATAAGTTCGAAAGTTCATTGAAGAACCATGAAGAGAAAAGTCTCAATTTTATTCATAATCAATAGCTTCCAGTTTACAATGAAAAATATACCTATTTATAGTAAATCAATAAACCCTAAGAGAAACGAAATTAAAAGAGTCCTAAAATAACAAAACTTGTCAAAATTAAGAATCACAGTGAAATATGGAAACTCGCACAAAAAAGGACATATTCTTCCAAAATTAGTGCTATTTCGGATCTTATCATCTTGATGAGATCTCGGTTGAGTGAATCTCATGGAACTCGCGGAATGATTTTGAAAACGTCGAGAAAACCCAAATTCAGGTTGTAGACGATAGGATCTCGACCTGGAGATTATTGAACCAAGTAACCAAGCAAGAACGGAGTTTGAAAGATCTCTTGATTACAAAACCAACGAACATCGATTTGTGAATGCCACAAAGAGTGTCTTATCCTTTGATATGTTCTAGGTTTGAACGCCACAAATATATCAAAAGACTTGATAAGTTCAAAAGTTCATAGGAGAACCATGGAGAGAAAAGTCTTAATTTTTATTCATAATCAATAGCTTCCAGTTTACAGTGAAAAATAAATCTATTTATGCTAAAACAATAAACCCTAAGAGAAACAAAATTAAAAGAGTTCTAAAATAACAAAACTTGTCAAAATTAAGAATTATAGTGAAATATGGAAACTCGCGCAAAAAGGAAATATTCTTTCAGAATTAGTGTTATTCCGAATCACATCAGAAGGAAGAAAGAAGACATGAGAAGGAAGAAAGAAGAAGACCACTTCAAAGTTTTAAGATGAAAATATCCTTCACTCAATGGAGAAGTTTGATGAAAATGGAGGGAAGACATTTTGCACAATCAAAGGTGAAATTAGAGGTGAAAATGTCAAAAAAAAATAGAAGATAATGATGTTTTTCACAATAGTAATAAAAGGTATGAACTTTATGTACTAATTACTCATTAACTTAACCCTAAATTACCAACCAACTTTATGACTGATGGTTGCAAGAAATCCAACATAATGTATTGATTAAATTTTATGCCACTGCAAGTATAGTTTAAGCACTAATATCACATCTTTTCATGAGATTAGGTCATATAATATTATTGATGCTTGGAGTACAGAAGAGAAACTTACAAAAGTTCTACAGAATACACACAAATAGGTTGGGTCCAATTTTTTTTTTTTTTTTTTTTTTTTCTTTTGACAATATTTAATTCACATGGGACCCACTTCCCATGTGAGTATATGTAGCATTTTTGTAAGCTCTTTTTCTATACAAAGGGCTTTGCTAAATATCATTTGAGACTTGTACTACTTCAAGAACACAACATAATATTCTTTGAGAGTACTGAAACATATTAAGTTATTTTATAGGACCTATAATACAATATTGTTTTTTCTCAAAATTGATTTAGATGAATTTATGCTTCTTCAAGGACAAAATTTTACTAAAATAAGAATATAATATGAAGTTCTCCTTCTTTGAGAGAATCAAAATTATTTTCTTATAGAATAATGATATTTTTTAGGTTAATTTTCTTCTGCAGCACCAATATAATATTCTTCTACATTATATGGACACATACATGTTTGTAATTCTTCAAGAACACAACGTAATATATTCTTCTAGAATAATAATAAATTTAAGTTTCTTTGAGAGCAATAATATAATATTTTTTAATTACTAATATAAAGTGTTACTTCTTCAAAGCAATTAGAGATTAATATTTTAAATATTACATTGTATAAAGATTTGCTCTTCGAAAGTTTACAATATTATACTGTAACATTAACATTCTATAAAGCTATATTCCTTCAACAAAGCATATTTAAAAATAAATAGAGTCAAGACACAATATTCTTCCAGAATATGTATCCTTCTTCATGAGCAATAGTATAATATTTTTTTGAAATATTTATAAGTTATAATAAGCAATTTTAATAACAATATATGCCTACTAAATAAATAAATATATGCACTAATTTATCTTTTGGTAAATTAAATTCAAAAGAATACTAAAGATTTTTCTTTTGGATAGAACTACTTTGATTGGCTAGAATTTTACGCTTTTCTTTTTGAACAGAAAAAATAACTCAGTTGGCTGGTATAATTTTCTGATGATAACACAATATAAACTAGAGAGAAAATAGATGTGAAAAAAGGTCATATAAAATCATTAATTTACATCATGTAACGAATAAATAATATTTAGTCAAATATTTATGCGATATGTGCTACTAATAAATTAAAAGCATTTTTTAAGTTGTGCTGCTCAACAATCAATTCGCTGTTCACAACACTTTTTATCGACAAACAAACTCTTTGGTGACAACTCTTTTTGAAGAAGCTCTACTCATGCACACACACTAATCATAACAGCAATGCCGAATAGATTATAAGTGAACCATAGAGATTATATAGTTACACATTGTGTTATAGCACGTAGAACACCAAACTTTTCAGATTCCACTTGAACATAACAAGGTACAAACTTCATAGCTTATTTTGAATTAGATTAAATCTAATCCTCATAATTCCTCCAGCTAGACTAGGAAAATCAGTTCTGACAAACTAACTGAAAAAGATGATCCTTTCAGTATATAATACAAGAACCATTTCAGCAAAATGCTAGTCAATACAAATTCAGTAAAATGTAAAACTTACAAGCTCCTTCCATTTCTACTAGTTGAAGGCCTAAAACATCCACAAAAAGGAGCCTTCTTTCTCTTCCCACCGTTCTTCCTCCCATGGTAAATGAAGTCCCTCAGAATAATGCTTGTTTTGCTCCGTAAAAATTTGCCTCGTCCTTTGCTTTTCTTTTCATCCTCAAGTTTCATTAACACGTACTGGATCTTATGAAGCTCTAATTGCAAACGACCAATCCGCTCAGACCCTTTTTGTGCTTGTTCCGAAGCTTCCTTTCTGCTGAGTTTCACAGCCTCTTTCGACTCTGGGGATGCCCTACCGTCTGGTGAGCGACTCTCCGCAATATTTTTCACCAGTTGACCATTTAAATAAACTAGTTGTCCAACAGTTTCCTCGGCTTCTGCTAACTGCTCCTGAACTGTTTCAAAACCAACATTCATAGGCTTTCTAGTATTTCTGTTCATCTCCAATTTCCTTCTCAAGTTTTGCATTGTTGTCTGAAGACTTACGAGTTTCTGCCCATCGGATGCAAGTCTCTCGAGGATCTTTCTACTGCTCGTCACGACCGGGCTCTGTATATCGTGTAGATAGCTCCAACTTATCAATGCCCAACTCCTTCTCGACTTCTATGTCTGTACAAGGTTCAGTGTTTCTCTTTAAGTTCTCCAAATGATCATACACTACATCACTATCTGTCAATTTATAAGCCTGCTTTAGTGATTCTCCAATTGTTTGACCATGATTTCCATCCTCGGCAGTTTCCCACAGCTCAAGCATCTGATCATCAGCTCCAACAGTACCTCGCCTGCGTACTCCACGTAATGTGCTATCAGAAACATTATCAAGAGGAATATCTTTCATTAGCATCCCATTCCGGGCTTCGATGGATTTTGCTTTTATTTTCTGCAACTTGGGGGAATTGCTGAGGTCATTATAAAGTTTGTCCTGACCCGATCTTCGTCGTTGTTTTAAATGCTCAATCTCAGCCGTTGAATCTGCTTGCTTGATGTTGGAGTTTGATCTTCCCTGCAAAACAGATTTGTTCATTTCTTCCATTATCATTCCAATTTCTTTGATTCTGACCTGCAATTTTAGCAAATCTTGAAATTCATTTGGCACGTGGAATTCCACACGATTTTGGGACACTGGTTCTGAACACTGCAACAAATGTGGCACAAAAAAAGTTCAGCGAAAGCATTTACCAGTAATGAAAAGATATTCCATAAGAGAAAGGATGAGAATACAGACCTCAGTCGCTTTCCGTTTTAGTTCACATAGATATTGAACAAATATACTTTCACATAATATCTTCAACTTGGAGATGTGTAGAAATCAAAATGTCTTATCTTAGTCATGTCATGAATGCAGAGACTGAGTGAGCAAGTTTGGTGAAGCCTTACAAAGAACCTTAAAATTAAGTTTTAAGCTTGGCCAACCATATGTATAAGCTGAAAAGTTACTTCTAAGAAACTCTTTTTTACACAAACATGTCTGCCAAAAAAAATATTAAAAGTAACTTTCAGTTCAAAAACTTACTTATTTTTTTTAAAAGTTTGTCTTTACTTCTTTTCTTTTTAAGTACTTAAATTTTCTTTCTAAACATAACCAAACTGCCCTATACATCATGCTACAGACTTTCAGATTCGATATATACTTCAGATGAATCTCTGCAAAAACATCACACAGACATTGGTAATGGTAATGGTAACGAAATAATTATGAAGACACGACTAACTAACATAAAAGGGTTGTTCCTCGTGCGACATTCTCAATTTCTTAAAATTATAGTTTATCCCATAAAAAGAAAAATATAAAAATATAAAATTCTTGTTCCTTCACACTTCTCCGACTATTACAATGGCAACCCCTCATGTCCACTGAGGTCTATTTTAGGGCCACAATTAGAATTGCATGTCCAAATCATAATTCTAGGAGACAAAACAGTAAAATGGTATTATGCAGGTTGAGTTGGAGTGAATGTGAAAGATGAATATGACAAAGTTCTCTAAGCTTTCACAATGAAACCGTAAATCTGCTCATTAGAAGAAAGAAATTTACCTCTAGCTCCCGGCCAAGAGCTGCATTAAGCTTTGTATGAAGGAAAGCATTATGCTCAAGTGATGCCACATCATCTTTTAAAGAAGTTACTACAGGAGCATATGCATACAGTTGGGATTTTAATTCTTCAATTTCAGTCTCCAGTGAACTAATTTTCCCTTTCATCCGTTCAATCTCTGATGTTTTTGAAGCACTTTCATTCTCAAGACTCTGACATGCCCCAATAAGCTCATGCACCTTATTTTCAAATAAAACTTCATGGATGGAAGAAATTTGAAGATCAAAATAAAATGTAGCTGCTTCGGCCTCCCAGAGTTCAAACTCACTGTTCTTCTCTTCAAGCTCTAAACTCAGATTTTGCTCTCTGATTTTGCATTCTCCTATTTCTTCATGTTGTTGATTCAGTTCAGACACTAAATTTGCATTCACCACATGAAGACTTTCAATTTCTTTGTATTGAACAGCGCTTTTTTCAGAGAGCTGAAACATCTCTTTTTCTAGATTCTCTCTCATCTGCATTGATTCTTGAATATCACTCTCCAGTCTGTCCACTGTTTTGCACAATGTCGAGTTCAGGTTTTCAGCAGCTTCAAGCTTCATCTTGGCATCTAAGAATTTTGCTTCTTTCTGAATTAATATCTCCTTTCCATTAAAATTTTCCTGCTCCATCTCAACATTAGATTCTCTGATCTCTTGCAGCTCCATTTCCATCCTATGAACAGCATCCTTAAGTATCAAATTTTCCATTTCTTGCATTTCCAGCTTCCCTCTCAACGTGGTTATTTCCTTTTCAAGATTACTGTTGACCTCATGTTGGCTGTGCAAATCTTCAAGAAGTAAGTTTAACTCCATAATTTTTTCAGTCCCAAAGTTCCTGAAAACTAAAGATTGGTTAGCAATGGCTAACAATTCCAGAAGAGCAACATCATTTTCTTGATCTACCAGCCATTTCTCCTCCTTAAAATCAGCTAACTTTTTCAGCAAAGATCTGTTTTCATGAAGAATATGGGAATGCGCTTCCTGTAATGCAATGTACGCTTTATGCAAGTCAGCCTGTTGGACACAAAGCCTTCCCATTTCAGTATCAAGGAGAGCAGTATGTTGGTGACTCTTGATCACCTCGGATTCCAATTGCCTGTTAATATTTAGAAGTTTGTCTTTTTCGTTTTTAACTTGAACGAGCTTTTTGGCTTCAATTTTGAATTCTTGCTCAAAGTATATCTTCTGTGACTCAATTTCTATGCCCTTCGACTCCAACTGCTCAATTAGTGTTACAAGAACGGAGTTTTCAACCAAAAGCTGCTGCTTATCATCCTCGTGTTTTGAGATCGTACATTTCATATCCTCGATATTTTCAAGAACATGATGCACAAAGGTTTGCTCATTTTCAACCTTGTCCTCGGGAGTGAAATCGTTGCCGATTTCAAGGGACCTGAACACTTGGTAGATGCCCAACCTCAGTCTTTCAATTTCATCCAACAGGAGTTCCGCTTCTACCTGCTGCTCAAGATTCTCACTCTCCAGCTCTGCAATCACTTTATTTGCCAATTTGGAAGCCTCAACGTGTTTTTGACAGTCAATAATGAGAGAGTAATTTTTTTCTTCCATATCTTTAATGAATTTTTGCAAAACGTACATCTCGAACTGAGCTTTCAGAGCTTTATCACGTTCCTCTTCACATTCCTTTTTTTTCCATCTATTTTCTTCTTGCAGGAGATGAATATGGTTTTCTAATACAGAGAACCGACCCTCAGTTTCAAGACTGGAGTTTGTTCGTTCTTGCTTCTCCACACCAAGTGATACCTTTAGTTCTTCTACTTGAAAGTGCATACCTTCTTTATCCTTCTCTATCCCAACATATTTTTCTTCCAACCCTGTAAATCTTTTCTCTAGACATTCTAGTCTTCTCTCAACATTTTCCAACTTCGCAATTAAGGTGCCCTTTTCACTAAAAAGATGGGATTTTTCGTCCCTAAGCAATTGACAGATCTCTTCTAAGCCCTTTGACTTTTCCCTCAAACCTTCAAGTTCAACCTTTGCAGTTGACAGAGAGTTCTCCAGAACAGCATTTTTCTCCAATAACTTATGCGTGTTCTCAGTTACAGCGTACAATTGAGAAAGAATGGAAGCTTTCTCGGCAAATAGGGCGGACTTCTCTCCATGGAGAAACTGGCAAGATTCTTGCAATGACTTCATCTTTTCACGCGATCTTTCAAGCTCACCATTTGTGTCTGACAGGGAGCTCTCCGCTGCAGCCTTTTTCTTCAAAAGTTCTTCCATGTTTTCCAACTTCTTCAACAATGCTTCTTTCTCATTGCTTTCCTGCTCACATATTTGTCTCAGCCTAGAGTTCTCATCCTGAAAGCTCTTTATTGAAGTTCCAATACAGTTTTGGTTCAGCCCTGCTGCTTCCACTTGCTCGACTAAAGCCTGGTATATAACGTTTAAGCCTTTCATTTCCTCTTTCAAACACAAAGTATCCTGCAGAAGCGAGTTACTTTTCGCCAGTTGGTGGGAAACCTCTTGTTCAAGCCTCTCCTTCATCTCCCTTAAGCTAAGGATTTCAGTTTGCATATTCTCCATTGAAACAGTTGAAGATAATTTCATTTGACTCAAGCTATGATTTTCATCCTTAACCTGTCTAATTTCTTCTTCCAAGCCATGTTTGCTTATTTCCAAGTCCTTCAGCATTTGTAACCCATTCATGAGCTCCAGTGCCAGAGCCTTCTGGTCTTCTTGTGATTGTGAGTGTAAACTTTGTAGAGTCTGGAGAGTGGCTTCAATTTGTGCATAACGTAAGTGCTCGTCTAGAAGTCGAGCCTGAAGTTTCTCCAACTCCTCCTCCTTCTCGGAAAGTTCTTGATCTTTCATTGCAATCTTCTTCGCCAAATTTTCTGCCTCAACACACAGTGATTGATTCGATGATTCCAACAGAAAACACTTCTCTTCAGCATTCTTGAGCTTTTCTGTTCCATTAAGAACTTCACTCATAAGGCGGTTGCATTCCTCTTTGGCAAGACTTATATTGTGCTCAAGCTTTGATACGGTCTCCAGGCAGCACTTGTACAAGAAGGCAATAGCTTCTTTCTCCTCCTTTAGCTTAGCAAGAGCTTTTCTCAGTTCATTGATTTCAGTTTCAGATCTTTCTGCTTGTTTCTTAAGGGCTCGGGCTTCCTCCTCGGCCATAGCAATTATGCTCTCCAAATACGATATTTTTCCAAGACACTGTTTGTACTGATGATATGAAGTTTCTTTTTCAAACTTTAACCTTGAAATTTCATTTTTCAGAGTTTGAGCTTCATTTTCAGTTTTAATTGCTCGTTCCCTCATATGCTCTTGGGTTTGTAAAGCCATAGCCTCTAGATTAGATATCTTCTCCAAGTACTCCTTTTGTTCGACTAAAGCAGTGTCCCTGTCGGCCTCTAACTGCGTAAGGGCTTCCTTCAATGTTTGAACTTCAATTTCGGCCCTACTTGCTTTTTCATTGAGCTGCATAGAATTATTTTTTGCATAATCAAGCTCTCCCTCAAGATTAGATAGCTTTTCTAGACACATTTGATACTTAAGAAAAACATCTTTCATTTCACCTTGCATATCAGCAAGCGCTTTCTTCAATCCTTGAACTTCATTTTCCGCTTTTCCTGCTCTAGTGGACTCAGAAAGAACCTTCTCTTTGAGATTCTGATTTTCGTTTGACAAGTGGAGCACTTCATCGTTAATGCCTTCTTTTCTTTCTTTTTCCACGTTCAAACTTCTCTTTACTCTTCCTTCAGCAGACCTTCGATTTTTTGCGTCAGCTTCTTTCCCCGAGAAAATTTCATGGAATTGTTTCAAACCTATACTACTATTCCCCCCTTCAATTTCTCCCATACGAGGTCCATCCTCCAAGGCATTCTTATGCAAGTCATGTAGGTCAACTAAGGCACACAGTGCACGTTTTATTTCTGGTGTGTGAGGCTCCATATCTTGTCCCACAGATTTCGAAGGTGAATCTTCAACCACTTCATGAGGTACTTGATCCGGAAATGCCTTGGCTATGGTTCGATGGGCATGTTGGAGTTCCCCAGTTGCGTGATCATATCTTTCAGCTAATGCACGGTAAGCCCGGTAGAACTCCTCCACCAATTTCATCAACTCGGGCCGTTTTTTGTAGTACATTTCAGCCCTTCTTGCAAATGAATCAGCATCTTCTTCAATGAGCTTGATCATGGATTTCACTTTGGCATCCATATCTGTTCACCAAACACACAGTTTATATTTCCATTTTGATGTGATTGGCTCAAAACCAAGAAGAGAAAAGAAGTAGTATTATGTAAAAGTAACAGAGTTCAACATGGGGAAGGTCAATCAACAAAAGTATGATTTTGATATTTGTATTATGAGTGCTTTCTTTCAGATTTTGCTCACAATGTGCCTCAGACTTCCACATGAAAGCAACAAGCAGCATAACATCCACCAAAGCAATAAGTGAAGCTTAAGCAGCTGTGATGCACCCCAAGAGAAGCTTACAGCATTTATTTCTGAGTTCAATCGTGTTATCATGAATATAAAAAATTACCTAATTATAGTTAATGGCTTGACAAAAAAGTGTGTGAATCCAGAAATTCTTATCTATTGCTTTAATTGTATATAAGCGATGAAGTCAACAGTTGTTATGGGTCAAATTTATAATCCCCAACTCCAAGAGCTATAAAAAAATACACAAACCAAATCCACAAAGTGGTTCAACCTGAGTTTGAGATTTGAGTCACCCTCAATGTAAGAGCTACGACAACCTGACGTGGCAGATTTTCACTATAATGATAAGGAAGACTAAAAAATGTTTCATACACCTCACTGTCTTCTCTACTAAAAAACGCACCCCCCAACCCCTTTACCCCAAAATCCTTTAGAAGTTTACAAGGTCAATTGACAGTCAAGGAAAAAAGTGTGCAATACGATTATAGTCCACATAGTCCAACATATTTTACATATCAGATAAATAAAGAGAAAATATCTTAATACCATCTTGTAATGTAGCATATTAAGATACGAGAGAGAGAGAGAGAGAGAGAGAGAGAGACTGCAGAAATAACCCACCTGTAAGGTTGTCTTTGAGCCATTTTGAATTCTTTGGGCAAATGTGGCTGTCCCACCACCAAGAATACAAGCGCCTGGATTCGGAGTGTAACAAAGTTCCCATAACTCCAGCAAATAACAAAAACGCAACTGCCTTTGACTTCGGGAAAGCTCGTCCCTTATAATCCAGATAATTGATCAAGGCCAGTATAAGAATTCAAAATTCAGCTGAATTATGACAGGTTTCTTGAACCTGGTCATCAGAATGACAAAAACAAACATGATGTTGCAAGAGTGAGCTAAATCTTTCTCTGGAATCTCAATACTTTATGCTTTCATATAGAATTGAAACAGTGAAATTTAAAGTTACCTGCTCAGTCAGGCACCAATCAGAAGTTAAAAAGAAAATACAATTCCACCGGAATGACCTCTAAGCTAATATTCACAAAAAACCTGCCGCAGGGGATAAGTAAATACAACGTTGTTCGGATTTCCTATACACATTGCAAACTCGAAATGTAAGTGGGCCTCATCGATTTTGAAAAAATGATACAGCAGTTATACAGATGGTGACTAAAATTCGACCATGATTCATAATCTACTTCTTGATCTACCAAAGACTGTAGAAACAAAAAGGGAAAAAATAACAGTAGCATCGTTAAATAAAATAGCAGTGCTGATATTATTTAATTAACTCCTACAATGATTCATCAAAGAGAGCATCGTTAAATAAAATAGCAGTGCTGATATTATTTAATTAACTCCTACAATGATTCATCAAAGAGAGTAAAGAATTTTTTTTAAAAAAAAAATAAAAGACATTTAATTCTCAAAATTTGTAAGCTTATATAAATTGATCAACTGGCTACACAAATTTTTTTTCTTTTTTAAACAAAGAAAAAATTGCAAAGGAGAAATCACAATAAAGGACAAAACTTTTTGAAAGAAAATCCAACCACATATTTGCAAAAATGGGGGGGGGGGGGCTGTAAATATTTCAGACACCAACTACATAAAAACACAAAAATGTGTTTAGATCAAATAAGGAGAAATTAAAAGCACAAAATAAAAGAACAGATTTCCATGCCAACAATTCTCAAGAGAAGAATAAGAAGAAATCTAGAATAAACAATTGCAAATCAAATTCCTAAATCGTGAAATTAAACTTTACAGAATGTTAAATCAATAGATTCGCGTAATATTTAGAAATTGTAAAATCGTGATTCATGAAAAAAAAAAAAAAAAAACTTTACTAAATCTCAAATTCCTAAATACATCAAAAATTTCAGTCAAGTCATCTTTTAGCAAATGGGTCTCTTAAAAAACTTCAAGAAATTGAATCTTTGAATTTCTTGACAAGCAAAAACGAGGAAAAATTAAGCAAGCAAGATCAAAACTTACAAATGAAGATGAAAATCTGATTTGCAGAATCTTGGTCAGCAGCTGTTGTAATGAAAACCATCCAACGGCTAAGATTTTCACTTTCAGTCCATATTTCACTCACAAATTGAACTCTACAACTCAGTTTTCTCTCTTCATCCGTGTTGGGTCATCTGCATTTTCATTCTTCAATATCTGTCAAGTACCGACGTACCGTGTTGCACAATGAACTGTAAAAGTACTCAAAGTGAAAAGCCCCTCTCTCTCTCTTTATATATATGTACAGTTTATACACACTTTTTTCCTTCATATATACACACACAGAGCATCTTTTTTGTGGGCTGAGGGATAAAAATATGGAAAAATATGAGTAACAGTCACGATTTCATTAATTGGGATTCAGTAAACGGACATGTTTCCTCTGTGAATTCTGTCGTTACTTTGTTGGGTAACACAAATGAGGTGTACTCATGACAAAAGCAAGAAAATGAGGTATGGAGATAATGAAAAGTTAAGAAATCTACCCTTGATTAAGATCTTAATAAGAATTTAATCTACTTGTACAAACTTAATTTACAAAATTAATTTACAAATTAAATGTTGACAAAATCTAGGTCATTGATTTCAAAAATTATTTTTAAAATGATTGATCTAGATATTGCCAACACATAATTTATAAATCAAGTTTATCATCTAGTTTGTACAAATAGCATGATTTTCTCGATAACGTGCTTCTTTGTTTTCTAATTGCTTGCGTAGCACCTTGTTTGGATATCGTAGTTTAAAACTTAGTTAATTTTCGATTTTGAGTCATAATTTGAACATTTTTAAGAGACTATCTAACTATAAGATATTCTCTATTATAAAGAAGCATTCGTTAAAAATAAGTTTAAAACCCCTATTTTAAACTTTTGAAATAAACACGGGTTTTTGCTCTCTAAACTTGAATAGCAATATTAATTCTCTATTATTACTTTATAATGATTGCATTTAATAATCTACCTATTCCAATACTTAATTTTTACATTATACAAGTAATATTTGAATGACTGATCATTGATAAGTAAAAAAATATGTTAATGAAAATATGAAAAAAAAAAACAAAAACAAAATATTTTTAAAAAAAATAAAGAGTCAAAATAGATAGCATTTTTCAATTGTATAAAAATATATATATCTCTTTAAATTTAAAGATGATGTGTATTATGCATGAGATACTTTTTATGATGAACAAATTTCTTAGAGATGCTCTTAATGTATCGATAACAAGTTGGTCAAGTTGGTAGTTCGACGTGAAAAAATTTAGTGCTTAAGATAGTGTTATTTTATTTTTAGTATTAAGTTTCATAGTTTAAAATTTGACTATAGATAATATGTGAAATAATTAGTGCGTCTAGTCAAGGCATCGATGAAATATAGGAGTGTCAATTCAACTCGGCGGCTCAAGTGACCTATAGCTCGGCCCAAAAAAAGCTCGAACCGATCCAACTCGTGGCTCGAAGCCAAGGCTCAAAACGAGCCACACGGGCCGACCAGTGTCATGAGCAATTTTGGCCCAAGCTTTAAAAAAATGATTTAAAACCTGTTAAAACAGCTATTAGCTACATTTTTATAGTTGCCTTGTTAAAGCAGCTACGTCTGTTGCCTGTTTAAGGCAGTTGCACTGTTGCCTTAAACAAGTAGCAGTAATCATCTGTGCAGATGAAATTTAAAATTTTGAATTTTAACTCCTGTTTGATTCTTATTCTTTGAAAAAAAAAATACATTTTTAAAACAGTGATTTGATATCATTTTAACCACACATTCGTCAATAAAATAATATTATACGTAAATTCAAAAATTTTCTTTATTTTTTAACCACACATTTCTCATCAATACACTATTCAAAAATGCATTCTTCTGAAAATAATGGGGCTCAAACAGGGGCTTAAATTTGAATTTCAAATTTAGTAGAAATTGTTTTTTTTTTCTTTGGGCTATAATTATGAATTAAATTTTTGAGTTTCATATCAATTTAACAGTATAATGGACGAAGAGTTGCAGCAGATCCAAATGTTGCTATCTCTATAAGACGAATGTAGAATAAAGTTTAAGATTGAGTCGTGAATATTTTATGATTTTGCATCCATAGAATATATGCAATTGAATAGAATAAGATTGTAAATATCGTGAGACTATCAGAATAAGTTGAATCGAAAAAAAAATCATACATCCAATCTTATACTGTCAATTTTGCACGAGAGAAAATCAAATGATTTTGAAAATGGATACAAGATTAAAATATTATGAAGAATGTTAAATATTTTGATTTCTCAAAATCTCCTAAAAATTGAAACACATCAAATACTTTTATGATGACACTTTAAAGGAAACGAAAAGAAAAGGATACACGTGATAGATGGTGTTGGTCAAATGAATGATTGTACACTTGGTCCTTCACCTATTGTATAATTAGCGAGTTGACATCCAAAGGCAGTTTAATCATCATTTTTTTGATATATAGTTACAACATTAGTCATCAATTATATAAATCTATGATAAACTGTTACATGGTCGGTCCTCATGATAATTTTTTTTTTTTTTTTTTTTTTTGTGTATGTGTAATTCAAAACCCTTCCATACTTCTAACAACACATTTTCTTGAAAACACTATTCAAAACTTTGTTATATAAATATTTACAATGAAAACAATGGTGAATGAAATAAAAATGGAAACATATTAATATATAGGTTTTTCACTATGTATATATATATTAGAAAATGAGTTTTAAAATATTTTATATGTCTTGTACGTTACTTTTTTACTGCCACGTCTAGGAAAATATAATTGAAAATTATTGTAATTTGCATGCTTCAGCATGTAAAATTAATAAAGATTGTCTTTTTTTGGCCATACAAGAAAAACTTTATAAAGGTTAAAATATATATATATGTGTGTGTGTGTGTGTGTGTGTAGGTCAATATCACCGGCCTTCTTTTCTTTGTGTCGGCATGAAAATATATCATAAAGCCAATGTTGAATGTTTACACACAGACTCTACACAATAATTTGCTACCAAAATATGAGAGTTTTGAATGGATAATAATTGAAACAGAAGCTTGTAGGGGCCCTTTTTCTTTCCGCAATAAAAATGTGGGGACTGATATGTAATGAAAATTTAACTTTTTCTGTCAAAAAAAGTAGTGAAAATTTTACCTTTTTCCCCTCATAAAACTTGCTTCTCTTTTTTTAATTCTTTTCAAATACTGTTATAAATTTGAAATATTGTCCTACTCTGCACTTCAATCTAAAGACATAATTAGGGTTGAAGACGGTTCGATTCTAACGAGAATTGAATCGAACTCAAAATTTTCAATTATTTAGTTAGTGGAACCATCAGATCCAAATTTAATTATGGAATTGTTCGGGTTCAATTCGGTTAGGTTCTATACGGTTCCAAAGTTCTATACTATAATTATTATTTTTTAATATTTACAAAACTACATTAATTCAACTAAATACATGTACAATCTTAACTCTTACAAAATAACATAGTTCAATCTTATGTGTCTTTTACGTTTCTCTTTGTTGAGTTCTTTATAGATTTGATTGTAAAAATCACAAGAAGATGATGATAACGAGTTTATAATAATTAAGAAAGACGCTGTCTAGTTTCAATTCGATTTCTCCATAAGAAACGACACTAAAATATAATAACATATTTGGATAAAACTTAGGTCAATTTGATTAAGTTGAGTTTGGACTGAAAATTAGAAATAAAAAAATCATATTTTTTTATTAGCAAATTTATTTGGAAAAAAAAATAATTTGACTTATTTAAAATAAAAAAACTTTTAAAAATTAGGAAAATTTGGTTCTTATTCGATTTTTCGATTCTTGATCTAGAACTGATAACCAAACCTAACTCGTCTGTTCTCGATTAAGATACCCATTCGAGTATTTAATTTTAAAAAAACTACTCGATTCGGTTTAATTCGATTCGGTTTGAAAGTTTTGACCAACTCTAGACATAATGGTTAAAAATGAAAATAATGCCTAAATAATTAATATATAAGAGTTTGAACTATATATTTTCTCTTTAAAAAAAAAGACCTTTTACAGAAGAACCTCAAGACTTAACATGATATTATAGTCTAAAAAGGCTCAAATGGGGGCAATTGGACTCAAACTACTTCTAATTTTCTTAACAACATGATAAATTGTTTAGTTGTATACAAACACGACGAATATAGAGATACTGTGGTAAAAATTCATGATGGCTAACTATCACTATATCTTGAAGTTTTTCTTTCTTTCTTTTTCGCACACAAAGAAAAGCATGCAATATAAGTTAAATACAATACAGAGTATAATATTTTTGACGTTAGAATATCAAGTTACAGAAAACAATATTTATACTATGTTTGATTTTGCTACATATAAGATTTTTAGTAGATTTTAATAAAAAAGTTGATAAAAATATGGATCTCATAAAATATGAAGTTAAATTAATTATTGACTTTGACTTATATTTTTTTTAAAAGTTTTTAGTAAATCAAATAGGTAGTTGAAAAAAGTTATGAATGTAATAAAGAATATACTTGCTTGTATTAATTATTAATGATCTCTAACGATTAGAAAATGGGAAGGTGGTTGGCTTTGATATTTAGAATGGAGCTGCTTTAATAAATTATTGTGTGTGGTTGTAATATTATTCGTAATTCAAAGTTCAGAGCCGCAGCTCATTGAAGATGCAGCCAGGTTTTCTTACAAAATATTATCCGTGGTCCACTTTTGCATGTGGGCGATTCACAAAATCCTTTTATCAACTAATATCTTGCTTTTCCTTCACCTAAAACTACTAAATTTTTTTTACTTTTTATATTTATAGGTTTTTATGGGGTTATGCCCAAGTTGTGTGTACAAAATTCTACGTCAGTTAAATAATAATTTTGTAAGAAGATTCGCAATGCCCACAACTTGGATGTGCCCCGGGGGGCAACTACTAATATATTTTATTTTATGGGGACGTGTGTACAAAATTCTACGTCAGTTAAATAATAATTTTGTAAGAAGATTCGACTACTCTTAGCCCCACTTTGTTGAAATTTCTTTTAAAACTCTTTTTTTCTTTTACATATTTATTTTCACCACATTCACACATTAGCCTGAGCCCCATTTTTTGTCCCATTTTTGGACCAAAAAAAATGTATTTTGAATAATATTTTGTTGGAGATTGTATGGTTAAAAAGTAAGAAATTTTTTTAGATTTACGTATATTATTATTTTATAGGAGGATGTGTGGTTGGAAATAGTTTTTAAAAAAAAAATGAATTTTTGAAAAAATGGGGGCCAAATATAGGCTAAAATATTATACACGTAAACTCAAAATTTTCTTTACTTTTTAACTGCACATTCTCCAAAATTCACAACTTATAACTTTATTTTTATCAAATATTGGCCATCAAACATGGACTTAAGAAGTTAACATGTTAGGATTGAATATAAAGAAAATTCTTGAGTGACGTTAGAATTAATATTATACAATATAAATCTAAAGGTGGTAAATCCAAAATTAGCTAAACATGCTTAATATTTGACAAGAGGGTTTGGAGGATTTGCAGAAAATTATGAGGATTTGGTGCAAAGAAATTTAATGTCCACTTTTCTATAGCTTAATTAGTACAACTCAACTACTCGTACAGAAGAGCTTGATAAAAGAGGTTGACAGAAATACTAACAATGAAGAGCTCCACTTTTATTTTTGGATTTTTTTATTCACAAGGGACTCACACGCATGTGAGAGGATGTCAACCTCTTCTGTCAATTTCTTCTGGACAAGAAACTTTATTCTAATTAGTATAGGTGCAGTAATTCAAGAAAATGTCGATTGATATTAGAAAATTCAGTTGTTGAAGGGTATGGGCAGGAGATTATATATATATATATGGACTTCTTCCATTACAAAACTCTCTCTGATATTCAATGAAGAATTCAAATTTTTGTAGTTTGTCATGAAATTTAACATTAGATATAGAAAAATTTGTATCGGAAAATTTATTAATTGATATGTCATATCTCCTTTTTAGGGGATGGTTGCAATCATAAGCAAGTGACAAAATGCATGGAGCCCTAAAATCACACTTAAGATAAGCATGTGGCTCAATAGACGGTCTAAAATGTATTGACAGTTGTTGCGGTTCTATCTCTAGAGGGTGAAGGTATCGACTTTCTTGTGCTAGTTCTTAAGCTCAAAGTTTCTAGTTTTTCAACAAAATTTAAGTTTTAGTTAATAGTCTGAGCCTTCTGCATCAACATCTAGTCTTAATTATTGTTCTCGTTCACTTTCAATCATGTTAACTATTTACCTGGATAATTTATTGAGCACGTGAACTCTTCAATCTCCCAAGAGGACAATGCTCCCCTCTTGTCTGAGGTAACTAGAAGGAAAACAAAGCGGACTTTAATTGGATCAAACAAAAAATCATTATATGATGCTTTCTCTATTTGACGCTAATATCAACGACGAAATGTTCGTTGCCTATTTGAAACTGGTTTTTTTTTTTTTTTTTTGGAATTAATTTGTAAATTTAGCATATTTTCCTATTAAAAGTTAAATTCACGTTTTTTTTAAAATAAAATTACAACATTTCAATTAAATACTTTATATTAAACTAAATTTTTGAAAATTTAATTTTAAAAATAACTAAAAATCATTAGCAACTCAAGTGTAAATGATACAAAAACGTGTCATGATGGACCAAGTCCAATTCAATCTTGAGAGAAAATCTTGAAACGTCAACTCATTAACAAGAGTAGCGTATACTCTTATATTTCAGTTATTATTTTATGTCTATACGATATAGAATTTTACCCTTAACATATTACTGCAAAATGTTGTGACTAGTTTGAAAACAGCATTATTTAGACTCTGATATATTGATTTTTGAAATTCTATCTTGAAACGTCAATCTTGTGAAAGCGTAGTCTTTCAAACTTTTATATATTCATTATATTTAATCGATGTAAAATTTTATTATTAACAATTATTTTCAAATCTTGAAGGGTAATTATAGTAATGTGATCCCTTTTCATTTTTAAATTAAATCATGATCTTTTTACTGGAAGTTGGGAGTTTTAGTGACTATAATTGAATGAACAAGACTATTCACTTTAAAAGTCATAATAATGCACCAAGAAAAAGTTTTATTAGGTAGAATCAAATATATCAATTTTCACACATCGAGTTTCCTTGTTCCACTTGTTATCTACCAACAAAATGAAAAAGACCATCACTGTTGTTGCTGAAAATACAAGGTTATCAAGACATATCTGCTTGTAGAATTATTGAGTTGAGTAAAAACAAAGACTTCTTTGTCTAGACCATTACCCACTTTTAAGTTAACCTTAAACTACATTGACGGTAGAGACAAAATAGGCAGAAAATTCAAGAAATTTAAGTACTCAGGACATCTAGTTTAAGTTTAACATCTAGTTGTGCCTCGGACTTGTGCTCAAGTGGATGAAGCAGAACATTGATTACTCGACCTTCGTCCAACCGTCGCTTGAGCGACGGACGCTTCGCTCGAGTGAAACAGCTCATCGCTTGAGCGACAATGTTATATGGCCAAACTTAATTTCCGATTTTCGAGATTTTACTCGGGCCATATTACCAAAAAGTCCAACCTTTTTTGAACCACAAATTGAACATTGTGCTCATTGAGAGAAAATATTCTACAGATCTTAGATCCAGTTCAATCCAACCTTTTGATATGTGCCTAAATTTGTGAAAACATAAAAAAAAAAAAATCAAACACCAAAGTGCAATCTTCGCTTGGTTTCTGTCAAAGGTTTGGAGATCAAAGAAGATTATTGAAGAGCGAAGAGTTCTTTTCAGGATCCGTATGAGATAAACGTTCGTGAAGAGTCAAGAGTGGAGTTCGTGTGCTCATTCCAGGAGGACTGCTTTACAAGAAGAGTCAAGTTTGGTGATAGTGTGCACATTTTAGGAGAACTGCTTCAAACTTCAGACAGGAGGTCAGAAAACTTATGTCATCAACTTTGCTAGCAGTTTGTAAATTTATTAATACTTTTATAGTGAATTTTTTACTGGTAAAGCGCCCGGAGTTTTTCTCACATTGGGTTTCTCCGTGAACAATCATCGTGTTATTTACTACTTTATTTATTGTTTTGATAAATTGTGATATTCAAAGTTAAGATAATTGACTTGATTAATTAATCGTCTAAATATAATTAACTTGTAATTTGTTGTTTGTTAATTAGATTTTAAATTCCACATTTTCACTTAATCGCCCCCCTCTAAATGTAGTTGTGCCAAAATGTGCGTTTTTCAATGCGAAACAAGTATTGCACGCCCAAAGCTCTCTCCACAAAATACCAATTATATGACACAATTAATGGTTCTAAAATAATGCGAAACAGTCCACGACTATTCACAAACTGAGATAATACTAAAATTATAGAGGACTTATATATTTGAGAGGAAAGAAGATGACTAACTATTCTTTTCTGCAATGTAACAATTTTTAATCGTCTCAATCACTGACTAATTTATAGAAACTTTAAACCGTCCAACTAATTAATCCATTTAATTAAAATTATTAGCCATTTTTAATTTATTTTTAAAATGATTAGTCATTACATTAGTTAACCATTTTATTCTACATCAATTGTTGTAAGAGAAAGACAAATAAGACAGCATGCATTTTTCATCTAAAGGAAACATGATGGCATTGATGTTGCTCTCCACCAGCTTGTACCATTCTTTGAATAAACTCTACCCAATCTTCACCAACACACATAACTGTGTGTATATAAATATAAAATTGGTCTTTAACCTATTGTTTATGTAAAAAAGAGCAAGTTGGTCTCTAACTTTTATTATAGCTGTTTAAATATAATTATTTAAATCTATATTAATTTTCATGTAACCCTCGTGTGTTTAAGTTTATGATAGTAGACATTGCTTCCTAGCTTAGGATGGTATAAACATGAAGTGATTTTTGTTATTGAGATTGATTGTATTATAGTGAATGAATGAAGAACCAGCTTGCTAATTAGACAATGAGAGAAGAGAGGACCAATGACAAAATTCTCTCTCTCTCTCTCTCTCTCTCTCTCTCTCTCTCTCTCTCTCTCTCTCTCTCTTCATTAATATAGTGTGGAAAATTTAGATGAGAGACAAATGTAGATGGACCCTTTGCCTTAGACTTTGAAACCCATTTTAGACTTGCATAATACATTTCGTTTTAAAATGCAAAATCTTTCCACCAACTTCTTGCATAAAAAGGAACAATAATTTTGTGTACAAAATCTAGAAAGTTATCTAGGGAGAAAAGAAAAAGTAATAATATGCATATGGGGCCTTGCATAAAGATAAGATCCAAATGGTGTTTTTGTTTCCTAGCTGTGTGTGATGGCCAGCTAAAGACCCCATCCATGTTCCCCCACTAAAGATTCTCAACAATGTTTATGGGTTTGTGTAATTATTTTGCTCTGTACTATGAAAATACAAGTCCATGCCATAGATTGCCCCACTCTTTGATAGATCATTGGTCCTCTACTTTTTTTTTTTTTTTTTTTTTTGTTTATGCCATTACGTCATTACTGGCACCCCCACCTATTCTACCCTGAACGTTAATGAAGGAGGTAAATCGCAGGTTATGCCTCCAAAGGTACAAGATGGAAGACTGCTTGTATACTTGCACTTATCCAAAAGCCAAATCAATATTTCAGAATTCGAACTCTTGACGCGGCATCTTCAAGCAAAGTTGAATTTCTCCACCTTTCTCTTTTACCACTTGGAGATGTGTCTTGGGGGCGATCATTGGTCCTCTACTTTATTACATGTGTAGATGTGTAAAGTTATGTCATATTATTTCTAAAAGAGTGATGTTGTCTAGCTCCAAATTGCTACAACACTATACATCAATTTAGATGAACATATATGATATGTTCAATTAAACGAGTAACGTGTCATTATTTTGTGTATATAAATGAGCTAATCATTTAGGGTCTGTTTGATTGCAAGTGTGGAAAATGGGTGGAAAGAAAATGAATTGTAGGGAATTGAATTGCCTAGAAAATGTTTTACAGTGAATTGTAATTAATGGTGTTTGATTGATATAATTTTCCACCTGACAAATTTTTCGTTTGACTTTGTTTTTTATGCAAATTGTCAATTAAATGGATAATTTTTTTTATCATTGACTTTGAAATGTGTTCCAATTACTAAAAAAAAAAAATTTGTCAAAAAGTTGGAAAATGTTTTCCCACGACTATGGTGAAAAAACGTTTTATAGATTTTGTGCATCAATCGCTTGTACCTTTTAAAACATTGGAAAACGTTTTCTCTGAAAATTTAGTGCAATCAAACAGATAAATAGTAAAAAGTAGGAAAACGTTTTCCACCTTCCACGAAAAATTACGGCAATCAAACAGGCCCTTAGTCCCTATTTGATAGGGGATTAAAATTAAATTTTATAAGTTTTGATAAAAATTGGTAAAATGTGTAGTTCAAATGTTGTGAATTTCATGAAATATATAATTAAAATTAATTATTGATTTTAACTTAAATTAAAATCTTGATTTCAAAACAAAAGTTATTAATGTCATCTATGTTCATCTAGAGTCATATTAAATATCAATGTGACTAAATAACATTAATCTTTCGAAAATGATTTTGCACGATTCTCACTTTTTGAGTAAATAATCAGCACGTGTAAAGAAGGTGCAAGACCCAACATTTCAACAAGACATATAATCATGGCCCCGAATCGAGCATACCATCAAACTCGACGTTATTTTTTATATTATTTTTTCTCTTTTATAGCTTTTTAATAACAAAAGAGAATGGAAAGGCCCATTTTAAGTTCGAACTTTGATAGTTATGGGCTTTTTCCAAAAAAGAAGAAGGAATAATTGCAGTCGCGGTCTCTAATCTTTACGTTTTTTTATAGACTTTACCTTAACTTTCACTTTATACTACCTGAAATCCCAAACCTTTCATAAATTCGCACCCGAAGTCCAAATGGACGGAAACCGTCCAATTTGACCGTTAGTTGACTAACAAAATTGATTTTGATCAAATTTTGACCATTTTTAAAGGGTAAAAATGTAACTTTATTATTTAACCCTATAATAAAATAATTAACTAAAACAAAATAAAAATAAAAATAAACTATTCATCTTCTTTCCCACCCCACCCCACCCCACCCCACCCCATACTACACTGCCACCGTTGCCAAGACCACACTGCCAACATCACAACCACCTCCACCACCCAAATACCAACAATAAATCAGATCCAAAATTATCACAATGACTGCTACGTTCACCAACATCACCACCACATCTACTAGCACCGTCAACATAACTACCACCTCAGCACCGCAGCCAACATCACAATCACTACCACCATTTGCAAAACACCAACAAAAACTACCCCTAAACTTTCAATAAGCAAAGAGGAGAAAAAAAAAATCCCAAAACTGCACAATGTCGCTGCGACTGTCACTAAACTCCACCACTGCACAGTGCCGCTGCGAATTGCTGCTGCATGCAGTGCTCAAAGAGACGCTAGTAAGGTGGCACAACTCTATTATGCACCGACCCATACAGAGTCCTACACGGTGCTCATGAGCTTCGACTTAGGGTGCTATTGGAGATATTTGACGAGACGATACCGGAGATTTGGGAAATCAGAGAATGGATGGTGGGTTGTTGAGTAGTGGTGGTGGTGTAACGTCGTTGTTTGGGGATAGGAAATTGGGGAGAATCTGGAGATGACAAACCAGAGAATCTGGGGATTGGAAATTGAGGCGTACAATTTTGGTTTTGTTGACTATTTTGATTGACGAGGCCATTATTGTGGATTTTTTTTTTTTTTTTTTTTTTTATCTATTTTCAGGGTTTCTTGGAGTGAAGAAAGATTCAGCGGTAGTTATAGATATAGAAGGGTTTCTTCGAGAGAGAGGAGAGATTCAGTGGTAGTTATAGACACAGTAGAGAGAGTGTGTAGTACTATACGGGTGGTTTTGGGTGGAGAATGGTGGTGGTGGATTTGTTTTTTTTTTTTCTGGAGAACTGGTGGTGGTTTTGGGTGGGGTGGGGGTGAAGAAGAGAATGAATAGTTCCTTTTTTATTTTTATTTTGTTTTAGTTAACTGTTTTAATAAAGTTACATTTTTACCCTTTAAAATGGTCAAAATTTGGTTAAAATCAATTTTATTGGTCAACTAACGGTCAAATTGGACGATTTCCGTCTATTTAGACCTCGGGTGCGAATTTATGAAAGGTTTGGGACTCCGGATGGTACAAAGTGAATATTAGGGTAAAGTTTGTAAAAAATGCAAAGGTTAGGGACCGCGGCTACAATTATCTCAAAAAAAAAAAAAAAAAAACTCTACATTCCAGCTAACTGCTAACGTATTCTTTGCACTCAATAAATTAGAGAATGATTATATAAATATTTTTTGGTCGCTTTTCGACTCATTGCTATATCTTTAAGAAAATTCAATCCTTCAACAATACGTACATTCTATATTGACTCCGCTCGAAGCACATTGTAGCTTGTGAAATTCAGCACACGAATATGTACTAACTCCAGCAATGTGACAAGAAGATTAAGAGAAACGTTTGAATCATTTGGATGTGCTTAAACAAAACTTAAGTTTATTTTACTAAAACAACTTTCTCCAGAAAATAAATCTAAACATGCTTTTTAAAGAATTAATTTTTAAATGCAACCAAACATGAGCTAAAGCTCACAACAATAGCAATATTTACTCTGAGAAAAGTAAAACAATTAAACATAAATGAATTAGATGAGTAATAATATAAACTTATGAGCTTGATATAAAGTAGCACAATTTAAACAATTTGCGTATTCTATAAATTTAAGCAACGTCATCTTAATAACATCAATAACAACATGTGGATAACGGCTACTAGAATTTGTATCACTAGTATCAATAAAACTAAGCACAAAATTAAATTTTTTTAATGTGTCATTAATTATATTATATTAATTTTGAGACAGTAAATAGTTTTTGAAACTAAATAACATAGAGGGTAAGACAAGTGGTCGTTTGCATAATTGCATCGATTATACATGGTACAAATGACTCTCTACTCCTAGGTTCACTACCAAGGAACCCTTTATATATACGGGTGAGTCGACAGTTGTTTTGACTGAGTCGGAGGAGACAACACTTGCTGATCCCTACAAGTATACACTTCTAAAGAAATTTTCACACCGCAAGCCAACCACGAGGAAAGTACGTGAAATATTTTCTAAGTTTGGGTTTCATGGTTGCTTTGAGGTGTGATTGATTGACACAACACACATACTTATACACCTTGTGCATGAGGAGAATTACAGCAGGATTTTTCTTAAGCGTTTCTGGTATATTGATAAATGTCTAATGAGGGTCCTTAAGTGGACATGTGACTTTAGACCTGAGCAATAGACTTTGATAGTTCCCATATGGGTATCATTTCCTCTACTTCAGGTACATTTGCGTTCCAAAGGGTTCATTTTTGCTTTATCTAGATCAATAAGAATACCCTCGAGGATTGATGACGCCACCTCTGACTTGAGACGACCTAGTGAGGTTTGGGTGTGCATTGAGGTGAATTTGAAGCTTAAGTTGCCCGACATTAGATTGAAGATGCTGGAAATCGTGGCTTCTGGCAAATAGTGATATATAAGAAGTAGTCGATTTTTTGTTTCACTTCAGACACTTAGGTCACTCCTATGATTTGTGTACTTCGGGTACACTTTCTCTTCCTCTCCCCGATTATTGTATTTCCCCCCTGCTAGTAGGGTTGACAAAGGTAAAGACAAGATAACTTTTGTGGAGTTCAGGAAGCAGTGGGTGTCAGTTTCAGCAGTGCTTTCTATGCTTCCCACTACTTTTACCACAGTTGTGACAGAGTTTACATCTACATCAATAGTTCTTATCTCGACTTCCACTACAGTTCATTCGGTTGCTGAGGCTCCAGAGGTATTACCAATTGTTCATTCACTTGTTGAGCCTAATCCAGAGGCTCTTATCAAAGTACCTCTTCCACTACTACTACTACTGCTGCTACTACTACTACTACTACAATTGCTATTCACAACCTCATTACTGAGGAACCAATTCATATTCTTGTCAGTACAAGAAAAGTAAAAAAAAAAAACTTTAATTCTCTCAATCTTGTTCCCTTTGTGAATTTTCATTGCAGGCTGGACAGTTGGAAAGCAGTGGATTACAATCGTGATTGTTCGTGTTCCAAGAAAAGTAAAGGAATTTGTAGAATTCAACAAATGTATAATTTTTATCACAATTTCTATTTAAACACAAAACAGATCTTTGATGAGAATTGAAAATTTGTTTATTTTCCGCTGTGCATGATTAAGTAAATTCCCAACAGATTTTCATCTTCAAAAGGTGGTTGTATCATCACAAAATTCACAAATAGAGTTTTGTCACCTACAGACGCAATGGTAGTGTTATATGTTATAGTATAGTATGGTGATGAATCCTTGAAATGATATATTTCAAAGATTAACTTAAATAAGTTCGCTATGATATCTTTGAATTAAAGTAGGACTCTAATTTTTCTAATTCAACGGCCTTAAGTTTTGAAATTAGAGTTTGACTCTAATTTACTATTTAATTAAACTTTGATTTTAATTAAATAGTTCCGCCCTATAATTGTGAAATTAGAGTTAGACTTTAATTTGGTATATAATTAAAATTTTATTTTGATTAAATATACCCACTAACTAAATTAATTGATTAATATGATTAATTAATTATTGAATTCTTCCTATTCATTTGTCTAAATTAGTTTTGATGACCTTAATTGCTAGAAACTTAAAACATATATGCATATAATATTAGATATTATATAGAAAAGCATTTATATGATTAATGTTTTAATAGTGGATGATTATGGACTCGATTATATGGATGTGTTAAATAAATAATTTTTATTTTTGTAGTTTTATGGGCTTGCGAGCTCTTATTTATTTTGGACATGTGAGTCCGTTGTAATTTTATGGGCCTGTTTGTCCAATTATTTAGGCCTACATGCCAACTAGTATAAGATACAAGTTGCAGCTGGATTAATTGAAGAAACAAGAAAATGAGGAGACCATAGAGATGGAACATTGTATGAATCAATGCAATACCCCCACGAACTCACCGACTAGTCTTTCTTATGGCTCAAGAAGACTAGATTGTAAAAGTCATAATCGTCCACACTATTACATATATGTTTACTTGCATGCTAGATGTATAATAAAATAAATACAATTATTACGATGAGACATTTGTATAGTATGGTGATGAATCCTTGAAATGTTATATTTCAAAGATCAACACTTCATATATTTGCATGTGCAGTCATTCAATTTATATATGCAGCCAACAAATGCAAAGATTAACACATCACATATGTAGTCATTCGTGATTGGAATTGCATCTTATGGTGACACCAAATGAAAACCCCAAAAAATATATAATCTGTCATAGTTGTTTTCACACTTCGAATTGTGAAGTAACATAGTAGAAGGAACATCTTAGATTAGAGAAAATTCGAATAAATGGAGCCCTAAACTTGATTCAATAATGCTTTTCAAGATCCCAAAACTCAACAGAAGTATGTGCTTCCATGAGGTAATAAGCATCCTCTAAACACGTACCAAAATCTAGAAAAAGTTGGATATTAATTGTGAAGCAATATCTCCAATTTCAACACATACCAAATATAGCAGATTTTGGGTACCTTTTGCCCATTAAGAATTATGCATTTTATATTAATTTTGGAGAATAATTAATTGATAAGCTTAATGTTAGGGTGATTTGAAAAAACGTCAGTTACATCATTGTTTGGAATCTAATTTTGGAATGTTGTATTTTTCAACTTATTTATCAATCCTAATAGTATATTTTTCGATAAAAAAAAATTTAATTTAGTATTATCTGTTCTTTTATTTCATAATGATGCAAATATGAAATTTTCCATTTTGATTTTGTTTGAAAAAGAATTGGACTATTTTCTTTTAAGAAAAGGTCCAATTATAGTCCAAGACATTAGAAGATAGTGTCAAACACCAAATTGCTAAAATTCGTAATGTAGTTGTTTTCAACACGGTGCAACTCAAATACTTCCAATCTTCTAAAATTTCACTCGTGCATATTTTTTTTGTCTCTAAAAAAATTAGCGAGTCATTTCTCTTGATATATATGTTGAATAGTTTTATCGCCCCAAATTAAGTATATGTTTGGTAAAGTATACAGTTATTTATAAATTGGTCAAAAAATTATTTTTATCTATAAATTTTGTATGACTTATAATATTTATCCAATTTTTAACTACATATTCATTGGGTGTTTGAGGATGTTGGGGATTCATTTACCCTTTTGAAAAGGTTAGGGATTCCAACTGAATTTTTATTATTTTCTTTTTCCTTTTCTTTTTTTCCTTTTTATTTTATATAAGGTAGATGGTTGATTTTTCATTTTACATGAATTAATAGAAAAATTGAACGAAATGATCGGTAGAGACCATCTGCATGAATTACTGAAAATTTGGAATTATACGTGCTAATAATTTTAATAGGGACAAAATCAAGACAATCAAAAGAATGGGACCTAGAGTGTATTTTTTTGTTAAAAAGATTAAATATTACCGCCGTTTGATAGGGACTACAATCTAGATTTTAATTTAAATCAAGATCAATAATTAATTTTAACTACATATTTCATGAAATCCACGATTTTTCAACCACATATTTTATTATCTTTTATCAAAATTTACTAAAAAATTTAATTTTAATCTTCACCAAACACGAACATCATCTTTGATATATTTACAAATTATACGTTAAATTACTTACCAAATATAAACAAGCATTTTACAAGTAAAAAGTTAAATTTATTACTACTAATACATTATTATAAGGGAAAATTTCATAAATCCTACTTTAAGAATAGTGTATTTCCAAAATCAGAAATTAATTTTCAAATTTTCAAAATCAGATATTCATTTAAAAAATATTTATAATTTATCCAATTAATTATATATTTTATTCATTAAACAAATTAAGGTCACAGATTTATACAATTTGATCACAGATCGAAATTTATTCGGTCAAAATTTTTTTTCGAGATCACGGATCGAAATTTATTAGGTCAAATTTTTTTCGAGGTCACGAATCGAAATTTATTAGATCACAGATTTTTTTCGAGGTCACGGATCGAAATTTTAGTAAGTCACAATTTATTTTCAAGGTCACATGTCAAAATTTATTAGACCACAGATATTTTTCGAGGTCACAGATGTGAATTTTAATAAGTCACAATTGGTCACAGATTTGTTATTGATCACAGATTAGCTAATTTAGAGGTCACAGTTAATCAAATAATTTGTGATCATCGCCCGACAGCCGTCGCCCCTCGCCACACCACCACCTCACAAGCTGATATGGAAATCACTACCACCGCCGCCACCACCACCACCACCTCACAATTGCCACCGCCACCACTTCACAAAGTCGGATCTGAAAATCAACACCACACAAAATTACAAAACTACCCTCACTGTCGCCACTCACAAGCACCATCGCCACCACCTCACCAGCCAGATCTAGAAATCGCCACCACCACCATTGCCAACACCAACACACAACTGCCACCACCACTTCACAGCGCCACCATCAAATCCACCGTATAAGCCATGCAAACATACCGCAGAAATCGAAGAAACCACCTCAGATCTGAGCGTCGCGACTTAGATGGCGATACTGGACGGTGACGCTCAGAGTGATAATGAGTCCATTCGAGTCGCCAAAACCAGTAGCACCAGATCTGAGTCTCGCGACTCAGATTAGCGACACCAGACGGCGACAAACGGACAGCAATTGTCGAAACTGCCTTTTTTCTACATCTTGTTACCGGAGCTGTCGGGGAGAGGAGAGGGCGGCGGGGCGGCAGTGGGAATATATATATATATATATATATATATATAGAGAGAGAGAGAGAGAGAGAGAGAGAGAGAGGTGAGATTTCGTGAGAATAGAGAGGGTGAGAGTTGAGCAGGAGACGTTGGTTGGAGGTATAGATAGTGAGAATTAATTAGGGTTGAGGAAATATTGGAATATAATATTTAGTAAAATATTTATTTTATAAAACATTTAATTAAAATAAAACATTTGATTTTGGAATTTATAAACATGATTTCTGATTTAGGAAATAGGATTTTGAAAAGTAGGGTGTGGTGTAATTTCCACTTATTATAACCTCACGGTCAATGGGCTAAAAAATCTCGTCATTATTGGTCGATCAACCAACGAGCCCAAAATAGGTTTCCATATGATATTTTAACGGGATAGGTTGCCCTAAGCCCAAGTTTGACCCTAATACTAGTCTATCACAACCTATAGAATCGAGAATAGTCCTTAAATTAACCTGGAAAAAAAATTGATGTGGTATTATAAATTAGAGAGAAAAGAGAAAAAATAAATAAATAAGTCAATAGATTTGTGTGTATTTTATTAAAAATCAAATCACCATATTCATAGGGAAAAATTAGAATTGTAAAGGATACAATAGTCATTCATAAATATTACTTGATTTACAACACTCCCCTAGAATGACTATTTAGACAACAACTGTCACATTAAAAATAGAATGATGCATAGTTAAAACCTTGTCAAAAAATTCAAATGGGATAAAATTGAGCGAAGATAAAATAGTACAGTTGTTCTCCTTAATATCAATAAATGAAAATTCTTGTATTCGAGCTGCCCATTTCATGTACACCAATATCTTCAATATCGTAATTTCTGGTGAAGTGTGTCTCATGTTGTATTGTATAGCATTCAAGCAACGTCGTTTTTATAGATGATATTTATCCATCTTTTATTTTTTTTTACTTTAGTCAATATAATGATTTGCTGAAAAATAGATTGTGTTGTTCATCTTTTCGGTAGTCTACACAATTTGTAACATATAAAAATATTTATTTTGAGGGTAAGAGTCTTGTAGGTTATGAACATCATTACACAAAGAATATGACTTGTTAAAACCTTATTAGAAAAAATCCTGTGAAAAAAATCATAATGAAGGAAAAAAAAAGTACATTATTCTTTTGAGTAACTACAAAAGTTGGCTCATTAAAAATATTGCTAGAAAAATCCAATAGGACAAAACCATATTCAAGAAAAAAGGAGTACAAGCCGTATTACTTTTCTCAAGACACTATTACTTGAATTATATGCTCCATGCATATTAAAATCCTTTAGGAATAAGTATAATATTAATAATCATGACTGATGTGTTAGCTATAATTACATTTAAATTTTCATGCATTGTCAAAATGACAAAATATGGACTAGTGATTACATCTGCCACAATCATTGCAAAATTTATTATGTTAAGAGTTGTGTATTACATGCTAAGACTTCATTTTTTTTCTATTTTCATTTCGTATAAGTATACACCTTTAGATGTTCGGACTATAAATTCAAAAAAATTCTCCAATAAATTCAATTTTGCTAGGAATGTGTCCATTTATTTGGCCAATCATTTCTTATATCGATATGATGTGATTAATTTATTTCGATATCCTGGTCTTTTACAGTATGAAACAGTACACCTTGTACAAAATTGTTGTCTAATTTTTTTTCCTTTCGATTACGTTTTTTCTATAATAAGAGATAACTACTTTCAATATTTCTAATACTTGAACATCTTTTTGAGTTTTACAATTAGTTATTTTTATATGTTCTTCAAGAACATACACCTCCCAAATGAGACTATCTTCCTTATATGCACTATTTTCCTTTGGAGATTTTTATTAAAATCGAACGTATTCACATCTCAAGCATGCCATAGATATATTAGATATAATGTTAACGAATTGGCCACACACGACATCAATTCGAGTTGGAGTATTTAAAACTGTTGTAAGAGATATTATTGATCTCTTTGATAACAAATGTATCTAAATGAATTATCTTTTGAAATTCTGGGTCGAATTGTCTTTTCTGAGGATCTAGATAATATCATGATGCATTTTATATTATTTTCAGCTTTTTAATTCATTCCCAAATAAACAATCATTGCATGAAACTTTCCAAAAATAAATTTTTTCTCTCAAACTGTGTAAACCCTACCTCTGAATCTCGCAAGAATGGCAGGGGCGCCTCCCTTGCGACTACTGGTCAAGGTGGCTGGGGGGAATACGACCTATGCGTCTATGGTACAAGCTCGGCCTCAACCGATCCCGGAGGTAAAGATAGAGATAAGACAGCCAAAGGAGAATGATGGATCTATATGGTTTCATTTTTCCAAAGCCGAACTGGAGCAAGCTGCCTCTCCATTCCGTTTCTCTGTTATGATGAAGTTTATGAAGAGAAGACCTACACTAGATCAGATCCGGATTTTCATCAAAACTAGATGGGGAATCAAAGGATTTTTTTTTCGGCTAGCACCATGCAACGACAACATAATGTTTTCATCAGATTCTCAACAGAAGAAGATTTTGGCATAGCATGTGAACGAGAGTCATTGGATATTGATGGAACACCATATAGACTTTTTATTTGGTCTCAAGATTTTGATGAAGAACATGAATCTTCTTTGGTTCCAGTTTGGGAATTTCTTTGTGGATTACCCCCCCCCCCCCCCCCCACTTTTATCATGAATCTATGCGACGTATTATCACCGGTGCCTTTGGTCGATTCTTGAAGAGGGACAATTTTACGACGTGTGCGTCTCGAACGGATGGGGCTCGTGTTTGTGTGGAGATGGATATATCAAAACCTCTGGTGGAGTCCTTTTGGTTGGGAGTACTGCACCATCCATCTAGCAGACACCAACAAATAATCTATGAAAAATTCCCAAAATTCTGCCATTTCTGCAAGAAAAACGGTCACTTGGAGGAAACATGCAAAAAAAGGAGTATGAAGAAATCAAAAAAGTTGAAATTATCTCTATGGCACCTAAACAGATCTGGCGGAGAAAGGAAGAAAGAGTGGGCCTGGCGTTGGAAAAGGCAGATCATATGGCGGAAGGGGGAAACACAATCGAAGATAAAAAGAAAAAAATTCTGCAACAAGATATAGTGATTCCATCGACATCAACACTGTTGTAACTAATGAAGGCATAATTGCTACGACATTTAAAGATGTGGGAGACCAAAATATGGTGAAGGACCCCCACGTTTCAGTAAACGATAATTTAGATGACAATGCTATAGTACTCAGCACAGGGAATGACAGATACGCTAGCAATAGCTCGAACCAGAATATTAAGGAAAATATGGGCTCAAAAAATTTTGTACTTGAACAGGCTATAATGAGGGGATGTTGATACTGTACAAGTTTTAATTATGGACATTATAGATAACATTGCAGATTTAGTCATCAGAGGAGAGCCTCTCCCCCAAGCTTCTCAAAACATGGAAATCTTGATGAACGATGGATAGGCTATGGAGGTTCAGAACACATCTGATGGTGAGTTTGAGAATGAATTACCTGAATTACAAGTCTTGAATTATGATACAGATCCTATTGTATCAGGCCACCAAAAAAGAATATGGGGAAATAGCCAGAAAAAGGTGACTCTAGGTATCACCACAAGATCCAATTTTTTTTATTAATGATTAATATTCTCGTATGGAATGTAAGGGGTGTGGTATACTCTAAGAGCAGGTTCATGGAGTTGAGAAAATGGTATAATCCTTCTATTCTAGTGTTAATGGAACCTTTTGTTTCTTTTGAAAAAATTGCTTGTTGGACTCGACGTTTAAGATTTCTGTATTTTACTTCAAATGTCGCGGAAGGAGGAAAAATTTGGAAATTCTGGATTAATGAGCTATCCTTTTCATTGATTAATGTATCGGGGCAAATGATATCTGGATGGTTTTTGAGTGGAAATGATTGGGTACTAACCTCTTTTGTAGATGTCAGTTGTTGTCAGAGAAGAAGAAGGGAGTTGTGGGATCAGTTGAAAATGATTGATAGTGGAGGATTTGGATGGTTTGTAGGAGGTGATTTTAATATTGTTCGCTCCAATGAGGAAAAATTGGGTGGTCTGTATTCATCTTCAATGGCCACAAGAGAGTTTAACACCTTTATTCATGAATTAGGTCTGATCGATATTCCTTTTGATGGACCAAAATTGTCGTGGTGCAATGGACGACAAGGTACTCGTTGTATATGGGCTAGATTAGATCGTATATTGGTGGATCAGAATTTTAAAAATTAGTTTCCATTGGCTTCATTATCTTACCTGGAACGAACTTCATCATATCACTATCCAATGGTTTTACGTTGCAGGGATAACTTAAGTTTGCTATGCCCTCGACCGTTTCGATTTTTACGCATGTGATGTTCTTATAATGATTTTCTGTTGCTGGTGAAACAAATATGGGAAATGAATGTTATAGGTTCCCCAATGGTTTGTCTTGGGCTCAAACTTCGGGCGTTGAAGGCAGCTTTAAGATCTTGGAATGGCGAAGTATTTGGACGGGTACAACAAGAAATTGGATATTGTGAAGACAAATTGGTTCATCTTGAAAACTCATTGATTGAAAGTTTCTTACTAGAAATCAAACATCAGCTACTACAATGCCGAAATCAATATGCTGACTGGCTTGAAAGAAAAGGAAGTTCTATGGAGGCAAAAATCACGCATTAAATGGCTTCAAGAGAGAGATGGTAACACAAATTTTTTTTCATGTATTGGTTAAAAATAAAAAGAAGAGCCAAATGATTGATCACACGAACCTCGAAGATGGTTCAGAACTACATTCAACAGATGATGTCCATGAGGGTGATGTCCAATTTTTTAAGGAGCTTTATTCAGTCTCACCAATTTCTTTAGATGATAATGAACTAGATATATTGACGCCAATCATTACAGAAGGAGAAAATCTGGATTTGTACAAGCCTCCAATATTAGAGGAGGTTAAAGATGCTCTTTGGTCTATCCTGAAAGATTGTCCTGGACTTGATGGATTCAACGCAAGTTTCTTCATTAACGTCTGGGATATCGTTCAGGTGGATCTCCTTGCAGTAGCTACAGATTTTTTTGGGTGTTGTCCTTTAACTTGTGCTTTGGATGCTACAAATATTGTTCTGATTCCTAAGGAGGAATCCCCGAACAATTTTGGGAAATTCAGGCATATTAGTCTCTGTTCGATAGTGTACAAGATTCTATCCAAAATTATGGTTGCTAGGATGGTGCCTTTGTTAAATGAGTTGATTTCTCGAGAACAATCTACTTTTATTCAAGGAATGAGTATTTTTGATAATATATCTATCGATCAGGAGATGGTACATAGACTTCATAAGAAGGTGCAATGTGGAAATATTTTAATGAAGATTGATATGGCCAAAGTATATGATAGAGTGAATTGGCGATTCTTTCTTGCAAGTTAAGGAAATTGGGATTTTCTGACCAATGGAGAAATCTTATCTTTAATCGCATTTCTTCTCCATACTATTCAATTATGTTTAATGGTAAGACACGGGGTTTCTTCAAACCATCTAGAGAGCTACGCCAAGGAGATCTACTATCACAATATTTGTTTATTTTGGCACAAGAGCTCTTGTCAAGAATGATCAACCAGACTTTTGCAATAAATCATATTCAACCTTTTCATTCTGGAGGAATTGTAGTTAGTCATTTATTTTATGCTGACGATTTACTGATATTCGCCAATGGAAAAAAAAGGTCGATTGGAAATCTCCTTCACATTGTTAAAAAATATGAGCTGATATCTGGCCAAATGATAAATCCTATAAAATCTTCTATGTTCTTTTCTAAACATATATCTGCAGGGTTCAAAAGAAGCTTATTGGCTTCTTTGGGTTTTAAAGAAGGCATTTGGCCTTGTACTTATTTGGGTGTACCTCTCTACACTGGTCGACTAATGAAGCATATGTTTGAGCCAATGATGGATAAAATCCAAAAGAAACTGGCTGGCTAAAAGGGTCGTCTACTCTCTTTTGGGAGAAAAATAACTTTAATTAAGCATGTTCTTTGTAGCATGCCTTTTCATATACTTTTGGTCCTGAACGTGCCCAAAGGAATTCATAATGAGTTGAACTGTATCTTATCATCTTTTCTCTGGAATGCAAGTGATGGTTCTAAGAGACGACGATGGGTTTCATGGAGAAAAATTTGTTACCCGGTGGAGGAGGGTGGTTTGGGCATTCGAGATTTTAACGAAGTGCAACGAGCTTTATTTATGAGATTCGCATGGAAGTTGCTGGTTGGAGGATCTTTTTGGGCGAATTTTTTGCATCTAAATACATGAAGAATAAACCTGCTGCCTTGGTGAAAATGTCCCCCACACAATCTCGTTTCTGGAAGGGGTGATTTCGGCATTGCTTATCGTATTACAAAACTCATTTTGTCGTGTTCGAGACGGATCATCAAATTTCTGGTATGATAATTGGATAGGCACTCAAAGCTTGGCCGAAGCAGGTCTCAAAGTGAAGAAACCACAATTACAAATCAGGGACCTCTTGATGATTAACGGGAAATGGAATAGAAGTCGGCTTAGAGAATTATTTGATGAAAACCAAGCACACTTTATCGAAGGTATGCACATAAAATTATTTGGGGTATGTGACAGTTATGTATGAAAGCCTAGTAAGGATGGCTCTTTCTCAACTAAATCTGCTTGGGAATTTATTCGTAAAAAAGGTGTGGAATGCACGTGGAAGCGCTAGCTGTGGCACAATAAAATTCCCAAAAGAATGTCTTTCGTGGCATGGAGAGCCCATTTAAATTGCTTACCTGTTGATGATGTGATCCAAGCTATTGGAATCTTGTTAGCTTCTAAATGTGAATGTTGTGTAACTCTTTCGACAGAAACTACCGATCATGTTCTGTGCAATGGGAAGGTGGTTCAAAAAGTCTGGTCTTATTATGCATCCCACTTCAACCTATCCTTACCACATTGTGCAACTTGGAGAGGCAGATTAAATTTATGGTGGAAACATGCTTCTACCATTTCACAGGTGGGAGTTCTCCGTGGCATTACGCCTCTTATTATCACTTGGGCGCTCTGGAAATTCAGATGTGAGGCTAGGATGGAAAGTCACCCCATTATATGGCAGAAAACAGTTTGGCAGATTAAGTCCTATATATCCCAACTCACGAGTATGATTACCAAAGTCAGAAAAATTTCAGAACATGATATTCATTGCTTGCGCTCATTAAACTGTCCTATTAATGAGGTTAAGTAGCCAAAAGCGCAAATGATCAGCTGGAAGAAACCAGTGGGTAAGCAATTAAAGTTAAATGTTGATGGCACATCTAAAGGAAACCCGAGATTAGCTGGAGGATGAGGAATTTTACGTGATATGAATGGAAAATGTTGGGCTGATTTTTCCCATTACTACGGCTCTTGCACAAATATGGAGGCTGAAACTCGTGCTCTATTGGATGGGTTACGTATGTGTAGGGACCTGGGGGTAAGAAATATTACGGCGGAAACTGATTCGAACGTTGTAGCTCATTGGGTGAAAAAAAGGTTCTTCCTCCTTATGGTGGCTTTGGAATTTTGGGAAGATATCATGGACTTGATTTGTTTACTAAATGCCCAGGTTCATCATGTGTTTCGAGAGGCAAATATGGCTACAGATTTTCTCGCAAAGAAGGCATGTGGAGGTTCTTCAACAAAGATATTTTTGTTTGGCAATGAAATCCCGACCCTTCTTAAAGGAATATTGTGTACTGACCGTTGGGAATTACCTCATTTTAGACGTTGAAGTGTCATTCTTGATGAAGTTCTCTTTGTTTTTCTTGTGTAATCACAGTGTTTTTCGCCACAAGTGAGGCTTTTCAATAAATTCCCACTTTAAGGAAAAAAAATTCATTCTCATAATGCTAAGAGAAATGTCGAGTTAAATTGACAATCAGTAAATTGCATTTTAAAATATGACCCGTTAGAGCTTAAAATATTTCATATGGGTTCAAACTACACATTTATTCCCAGTATTCTATATTTTCCATCTCAGTGCATTGTGGTAGATCAATAATACATATATTGCATTATCAAAATAATAAGATGAAAATATTAGGCTTTGACCATAAGCCAAATACAGCGAGGGAAAACTTTTAATATTGACATGATGCTAATAGCATTCGCTAGAGAGAAATGGAAAGCATTTTGTTATCAATAGTAAGAAATTAGAAATTAATTGAAGGTGTTTAACAAACAATAGTATTAAATTATTCATCACCATCTCAACGAATACTTATTAAAATGTTGAGATTTATGCTCACTAGCACTAACAAGATATGCGGTCTTTATTGTATAATCTGAAAATTATACTTATAATTAAAATTTTTAACAGTAATTTCAAAATTTCAAGTTGAGAGTATCATGCAATCATCTAATAGATGTATAATATCTATCGGATACAAATAGTATCTAGATGGTAAACATGGAGGGTGACAGAACCTCATATATACTCTAATTAATTTGCAAGATTATAAAGAATTAATTCTTATATTAGCTAATGATGGTCAACGACCAATTTATGATATAAAGAACAAGCATTATATCGTGAATTAGTTGAATTGAAAATTCTCATTTTTTTCATTAAAAATTCATTTGCATATGCATTTTAAATCATTATTGATCTAGCGATGGTTTAAATGGACATGTCAACAATAAAATATTAGAGTTATTGAACTTTTGGTTCAATACAATATTTATTTTCTGGAAAACAAATTACTAGTGTACCATTAAGAACACCGTTAGAAACTTTATATGTTTTTCTTTATTTTCTGGAAAACAAATTACTAGTAAGTTTTTCTGCTAATCACATAATATTGACTCTTATGAAAATTTCATAAAAATCTCATAAAACATCAATTCAAATCTTCGTTTGATATTTTTCTGGAATAATAAAATAATACCCTTATTGAATATTTATGTGATTGTTTCTTTATGACCATCAATACAATTTTCTTCATATTAAGCTGTGCTTTTTTATAAGCAATATATCAATATTCTTCTGAAATATTAAAATTATAATTCATGCTCTTCTGGCTAAGTAATATTTTTTCAATATATATAACGTTGTGCCTCTTCAAGAGAAACAAAAAAATTAAATAAATCAATTAATACAAATAATATATTCTATGTTATGATTAATTATTACATGCAAATCGAATACAAAAATTGAATATGCCAATATGATGATTATAATCTATGCATGTCAATCAATTACAAAAAAAATTGGTAGTTTATTAATTAGAATTGATAGGTGGATGTGTATACTAGAATAGTTATATAATGTATGCAATTTGTAAAATTGAGACAATATGCAATTCTTATATTAAACAAGTAATTTTAAAGAATTTAGTTGTTCACGTAAAGATTTCTCATGAATGGACCATCGGATATTAATAAACACTGGTTTTGAAGAACAATGGGTTATGAAAAAGCTATCCAAATTTTACCAAAATGGGATCATGAAATGCTAAGATATCAATATTTTGATCACAGTTGTGCAGACTATCCAAATTCAGCAAATTTCTGCACTATTAATTCCGAAACAATAATATAACTCTTCCATAGTATATGGAGTCACGTTTTTTTCGCAAGTATCAATAAAATATTCTTTCAAAATATTTTTGATTCATACTTTTATATACGAAGCAACAATAAAATATTTTTTAGAAGTTAAAGATGTATAATGTTTATACTTCTTTGGGAGTATTAACACAGTATTTTTTATAGAATATTATTTGAAAAGAATTATATTTTATCAAGAACATTGATATTTAATTCGTTTTAAATAAATATGTACAAAATATTTTTTTTAAAAAAAATAACAATATAATACTATTTTTAATATTGTTATTGTGTGAATTTGTGCTTCTTCAAGAGAAATAAAATAATCTAAATAAAACATTCTTTTCCAATAACACTATAAATATTTCGATTGTTTTTCTTCAAGAATAATAAAACAACTAAAATAGGTATGAAACAAATCTTCGTGTCCTCCTGGTGGTGCAAGGTGTTTCTACTACTTCGATGAACAAATGTTACCTGCGAAATGAGATTGAGACTTTTTCCCCCATTGTACCTCTGGCGTGAGAATTAGTATAAAATTTAGGAACGTAAACTTAAGAAGAGAAGATAGAATGTGTATTCAGAAAGCCAAAATCTCAAGACACGTACCTATCTCGCCTTAAGAGTATTTATAGGTGTGTAAAGTCTTGTAACTACTGAGCAGTTATTGATTACGCCCAAAGTGTTACGCGGTGTTGTAGTGTAACTTTGGGGTGTCGTATCCACAGGAAGATGGAAATTAAATTAAGAAGTCTCTAAATAGGTGCTCGTTCACCCAAAATTGTCTAAAGATATCAATGTTGATTAGATCAATATCAAAATTTAAGGATAAAATTCAATAGTGCAAGATAGTGAAACTCGGAATTCCCTCACCCGGTTTGGATCGTTCAATGTCAATTATTCAATTTATTAACTCAATTCAAGGCTTTCATCCCGGCACTTTAACCGGCTGATTTGATGTTTAAGATCAATGTAATTCACAATTGTACTTGTAGATCCTAATTTCTTTTCACAATTTTTGCAAGCAATTATTGGAATTAGATTACAAATCAACCCTATACATATAGCATAAAATTGTAAATAGTCACACGAATAATATCCAAGTATTGAAAATTCAATAAGTATTTCGATTTTTCAATAGGAAGAACGTGATTAATCCTATGAAAACCTAATACAAATTAAACCAAATTTACAACAAATCATCAATAAACTTATATGAAATTGAAATTCAATGATTAGTTTAATTCCACAATAGAAGAAACATGTTTAAGTCTATGAGAAATCCTGTAAACATTAAACCAATTCCACATATACATATAAGAATGAAACCCTAGATCTACAAGTGTTTTAAATCAGATAAATACCAAAGGAATTGAACAATTGACATGAAATCCCCAAAATCGATGAGTTCCTTCTTTGCTTCACATAATTCTTTAGCCTTTCATGGAGTTTTCTTGAGCCCAAGAGATGTTTTAGAGGTCTCGGAGATGAAGAATGATCGAATTTTTTTCTTCTGGTCAACTTTAGGGTGAGAAAAATGCGTCCAAAAACTTTCCATAGTTGATTTCCGAAAATAAAAGATTTTTGACCCAATTTATACCTATGCGACCCCATCGTATAAATCCATGCGGTCACATAGAACAAAGTAATTCAACCTTGAAGCTCTCGGTAATAGCCATGCGGCCGCATGGCTTTACAACCATGCGACTGCATGATTTTGCCAATTTTCGTCGGACAGTTTTCAGTGTTTTTGGTCATATCTTTCTCTCTCGATATCCGATTGACATGATTAAAAGTGTGTTGGAAAGCTGACTCGATGGGCTACAACTTTCATTTAGATGTCAACTTCTAATTCGATCTTATACCATGTGAAAAGGATCTAAATATGAAGCTAAAAATCGATGCAAAACTTTTCAGCATATGTGATGACGTTTTAACTATATTTCATCCCGTCGACTTCTTTCCTCATCCAATTGATGCTGAACACCCTCAAATCTTCATATCTTCATTTACCTTCCGAGTCATCTTTTGGTATTTCCATTTTGATCCTTTTTCACTTGTTTCTTCCATTTTTCACCTGTTTCACCCATTTGCCACCTAAACCAAGATATAGAAACGTTTAGTGCATTTCGGTGTCAAATAATCATATAAATGAAAATATTAAAGGGTGAAAAACGTAACAAATGTGCTACTATCACACCCCTAACTTGTTTATTGCTAGTCCCTAGCAATTTAATGTAAAACGAAACAATCAAAGACTAATCAACGTCGCAAGTCAAATTATCAAGTTCTAATTTACCACAATGCATACTCTTTTCAAACTCAACACCACAAAGAAATCAAAGTGTCATGATCACCAAAATGTCAAAAACACATGCCAAATGTGTAAGTGTGTGTCAAGCCATAACCATCTTACCGCTAACCCTAACACATGCAACATCAAGTATATCTCGAGTTAAAGATTCAGCTCCATAACTCACGGGTATCAAAGTGTTTAGTACGGGATTTCTCTCTATGGAGCTGAGAATAAGATACGCTCAAATAAGGAGGCTTAAATATTCATGAATAGGCAACGAGAAAACATTGATCTTATGATAGACATACTATCAAATGAGAGTTCATCAACTTCTTACCACAAACCCACTTGGAATCAAAACAGTCAATGTATAAGGTTGTAATGAGGTTTAGGTTGGGATATATGAAATGAAGGTTTAATGAATCAAAACTTCCAAGCACATAGTCAGGTATTTCATTATGCATTTCAATAGATTTCATCATTTAACCAATACATTCTCATCAACAAATTAGTTGTCATTTTTCATCACTTTTTGTTTTCTTTTTTTTTTTTCATTTTTTTTTCGTTTTTTCATTTTTTTTACTGATTTATACAAGCACCCATCGACTCTTATCATTTTGCTCATTACTTTTCTTCTCGAATGAAGTTTCATTACCTACTATACACTTGGAAGTGAAAAATTTGAAGGATGTTTACGTTGTATTCCAATGTGTAAAGGTATGGAATAACATAGTTGCATCAAAGAAAAGGCTATATATGTGTATTGGCTCAAAGTGGCAGCTAGAGGGCTGCAGATTAGCTTGAAAAGTATCCTAAGTTGACTGTTATCATTTTTCAAGTATAATTCATCATCTTACCACGGACCGTGTAATGTTATGCTCAAAAGAAGTTCCCAATTCACAAAATCAATGCATGTTCATCACATTTTTAGTGTATTGTAGCTCTTAATACTCACCAATTCTCTCACATGAAAATTTCAACAAGAGACTTCTCTAACTACATGTGTTAAACAACCATCTTACCACAAAACTTGTGTGCATAAAAATAATTTAGCAAGTGTCTTGACATCTAGACTTTCATAACAAAATTACTCCTAGTGGCATATTTTGTCATTCAAGAGCACAACATACAGCAAATCAGAGACTTAAAAGAAAAAAAATTAAATCAATCATGACAAATTCAACAAGGGTACATGATAATCATGGTAGAATCCAAAGTAACTCTCTTCCCAACTAAATATTGCATTGTCCTCAATACATAAACATGAATACTAAATAGGGAAGGAAAGATATCACTTGGAGGGGGATGTGAGTCAATATAAGCACGAAGAAATGTGAACCTGGAAGTTCTCAATGGGATGGTAATGCAAGAAAAATAACTAAAAATAACTAAAATGAATGCAAAAATAAAAAGAAATGAAATGAATAAACTTCCCATGGGTTGTCTCCCAAGCAGCGCCTTTGTTTATCGTCGTTGGCTCGACCCAATGTTCCCATTTTTAGCCCGCATCTAGCCAGGGCGATCCCAAGTTTCCTTGCAGTGCATTAAACTCATTGGCTATAACCATCGTGCAGCTCCTCTGCCTCCATCTAATACATGTGTGGGGTCACTAGGAGAGGGCTCGAAATTTGTAATGGAGGTCTGCAACATAGAAGGTAGAGTCCTCTTGTTAAAAACTGGTGATGTAAAATAAAGACTATTACCTGTCTCGTGATCTGTCCTCTCCACAATGTCCAAACCATCTGGTTCTGGAAATTCCTATGCTGGTCCATGGAATATATTATCGGCTACCTCTTGTATGAGTGTGTCAATCATATGAGTTTGTTGACACTCGTCATCTTCCTTTGGCTGCCTGATGATGTGAAAAATGTTGACTTCTAGAGTCATATTCCCAAAGGATAATTTCATGAGACCATTTCTAACAATTAATCAAAGTATTAGCAGTAGCAAGAAATGGTCTACCAAGAATGATAGGAATTTTAGAAGCAACGCTCACATTAGATTTTACATCTACGACCAAGAAATCAACGGGGTAGTAAAATTTTTCAATTTGAACTAAGACATCTTCAATTACTCCCCTAGGTTTAATAGTGGACCTATCAGCTAATTGTAGGACAACAGAGGTAGGCTTCATCTCACCTAATCCTAGCTGCGAGTAAATTTCATAAGGCATGAGATTGACACTAGCCCCTAGATCACGAAGGGCTTGTCCAATCTCATGGTTCCCAATGATGCAAGAGACAGTAGGACAACCAGGATCCTTATACTTTGGTGGGGTCTTCTGCTCAATCACGACACTCATGTGCTCAGTTAAGAAAGCGATTTTCTTGACATGATGTTTTCTTTTGACAGTGCATAAATCCTTAAAGACTTTAGCATAAGCAGGAACCTGTGAAATCACATGCAAGAAAGACAGATTGATCTTTACTTGCTTTAGGTGCTCTAGGATCTCGCTATGATGGCTACCAGATTTCGAGGTGGACTTTAGCGCTTGAGGGAAAGGTACTCTAGTAGGAATTTCTACTACCTCCTCACTACGGGCACTCTCCTCAGAATTTCTAGAATTTTTTTCCTTTTCCCCCAACTCCCTAGAATTGATGATTGGTTCTATAACCTTGCCAGATCTAGTGGTGATGACATTGACTTCTTCAAAGTTATTCCCTTCTGAACCTGAGGTCTGAGCCATGTGTTGTCCCTTAGGGTTTGGCTGAGGTTGAGCCGGGAATTTCCCACGCTCCCCTACAGTTAGGGCATTGGTCAATTTGGACATATGACTTTTCATTTCCTTGTTATCCTCAACAACCTGATTGATCATGATTTCAAACTTTTGATTGGTTTTACCCTGAGCCTCTATAAAAGCATGTAAGGTGTCTTCCAAAGAGTTCCTAGAGGTTGTAGGTTGATATGAAGGAGTATTGAAAGTCCTAGGTGGCTGGGTAGGTTGCTGGTTGTCAGACTTCCAGCTGAAATTGGGATGATTTCGCCACCCTTTATTGTAGGTTTCAGAAAAGGGGGCGTATGACTTTTGGTACATGCCTAAAGCATTACAGTGTTCCTCATACACTCCCCTCATCTCAGCGTAAGTGGCGCACTCTTGTGTTGGGTGTTCGCTTCCTCCACACACAAAACAATTTCCACCAGACTCAACACGAGATGCACTATGCACAAATTTCGAGTCTCTAGCACGTAAGGCTTCAAGTTCTTTAGTTAGGGCTTCTACCTTTGCCCTAAGTCTATCCTCCGCCCTAAAATGATAAATGCATGTGCTGGCGCTCCCGAGGTGTCAACCCTTCATAGAAATAGCTCACAATGCGCCAGCTCTCATAACCATGGTGGGGACAAAGGGCTTACAACTCTTTGTATCTTTCCCACGCTTGGTATAGGGTTTCACTATCTTTTTGGGCAAAGGAATTGATTTGCTTTTTCAAGGCACTAGTCTTATGATGTGGAAAGTATTTACCAAAGAATGCTAGAGTCATTTCAACCCAAGTTCCAATTGAACGTGGTCTCAATGAATACAACCGGCTCTTCGCCCTTTCCTTTAAAAAAAATGGGAAGAATTTAAGTCTAATTGCATCCATTGTACCATGTTGATTGTGAAAAGTCGCTACTACTTCTTTAAACTCCTAACATGCACATATGGGTTCTCATTCTCAAGTCCATGAAAATTGGGAAGAAGTTGGATCATTCCCGGTTTAAAGTCTACCCGGATGATTTGAGTATGGATGATTTCTCATCGAACAATATTGTTGTTTAAGTTTTTCTCCATCTATCTTATCGTATAGACGCCACTTGCTAATTTATAAAAGTTAAGTTGCATATTCTAGCAAACTTTTCTTGTTTGATCATGTAGTAGTTATCGGGTGCGACAACTAGCGGGAGTACATCTGGCCACATAACGGTCAACTATCGACTATCGACCATCATATTATCGACAAGCATGGGTCGATTTCTACGCGATCGACACTCATGCACTAACTACGAGCCCAGGTGGCGATTTCACTTTTCATATTTTAGTTGTTGATCCTTAACCGGCTTTTTAGTATTTTTGTTCACCGTTGTGTACCTTAGGCAATGTCGAACTGTGGAGTCCCTTGGACTATGTTGAATTGCATAGTGCGGATTCTAGGGGTCTAGGGCCTTAACCAATTTTTGGTCTTGAAGGTTCTCCACTATGATCGTAGAGTGTTGTTGAGCTCATAACCAATTTCTTGATTTTGTCGCTCCCTACCTAACCCATAGTCTATGTTGAATTGTAGAGCGCAGGGTCTAGTAGTTTATGGCTTTAACCAATTCTTGGTTAAGGCTCTCCCCTAGCATCGTAAAGTGTTGTTGAACTTATAACCAATTTATTGGCTTTTTTGCTCTCTGTCTATCCCCTCGACTATGTTGAATTTTAGAGCGTAGTGTCTAGTAGTTTAGGGTCTGAACCAAATTTTGATTTTGAAGGCTCTCCACTAGTATTGTAGAGTGCATTTGAGGTGTTGGGAGGGATTTACAGCTGCACATTAACATATAAGTTGCCTAAATTTGGGAGCTCATGAGGTATACCGGGGCATCCCAACTGGGCTTGTCTTTTCTTAACGCCCTCATCATATATCGTCATCTAGGCCTTTCATTGAATAACACCAATAATTACAATAGGGCGTGCTTATAACTGTCATTACATTAGGAAAATTGATAAAACAACATATCACTGTATTTACAATAAACATTCTACATAGTAGCCTATTGATAGTATTTTTTTTAGATGCTCGGCATTCCATGGCCCACCTAGTGGTTTTCCCTTCATGTCTCTCAGATTGTAGACTCATTTTTAAAATCTACGAATCACTTCATATGATCCTTTCCACTTTGGCTCGAGCTTAGACAAAGGGTGCCCTACTGCTGCATTCATCAACACAATATCTTTTGGCTGGAAAATTCTTCGTATTATCCATCGATTAAAATACTCAGCAACCTTTCGTTCGTAAGCTGCCATCTTTTTATGGCTGCCATTTTCTCACCCCCTTGAGCAGGTCGAGTTTTGCGCTAGTCATTGCGATGTCGAGCTGCTTGACTTTTATTTTGCCAGTCTCAATTAAGATTTCAACAAGAACAACCACTTCTAGTTCGGAGGACAACTTCAAAGGTGTTTCGCTAGTCGGTTCCCATGGGGTTGTGTGATATGCCCATAGCATATTGGACAATTCGTTAGCCCAAAACCCCTTCTTTTTCTCTAACCTTGTCTTCAAATCCCACAATATGGTCCGATTTGTTACTTCGGCTTGCCCATTTGACTAAGGATGAGCAACTAAAGTTAGTCTGTGGTCGATGTAATAACTTGCACAGAAAGCTCTAAAGCTGGGATTATCAAATTGTTTGCCATTAAATGTAATGATCACTCTTGTATGCCAAACCTGCATATAACATTTTTTTTCGCACAAATCTCTACACTTTAGCAGTCATGATAGTGGCCAACAATTTTCCCTCCACCTACATAGTAAATTAGCGATAGCAACTAGTAAGAGCTTTCTTTGTTCCTTGGCCATGGGCAAATGCCCTAAAAATTTCATTCTCCATTGAAAAAAATGACATAACCTAAAGATAGTGGTATGTTGCTCGGTTGGAACTTGGATCAAGTTCCTATAGCGTTGACATGTATCACATTTTTTCACAAATTCTTTAGCATCTTCTTTCATAGTGGGCCAGTAGTATCACTCTCGTAGAGCACACAATGACAGTCATTCTTTGATGGTTACCACAAATTCCTGCATGCACTTCGAATAGTACATCTTGTGCCTCTATTGGTTGTAAACACTTCAAATATGGCATGACGAAAACTCATTTGCAGAGTTGTCCACTGATGATGGTGAACAAAGTTGCTCAAACTTGCTGCCTCTTCGACTCGAAACCATCCACAAACACATTGTCTTCTGTGAAATATTCAATTAACAGGTCCACTCAATGTTTTCCATGATCTATGTTCACAATGTCAATCATGTGTTAAACGTTAGGCTATCGCAGGACTTGCACATTTGCCGTCCGAGGCAAATTTTTTGTGCAGATACAAGTCTGGCCAATACGTATGCTTGTTCATTGTCTTTTTGGGCGACCTTAGTTATCTTAAATCTTGTAAATCCTCTTTGCAGGTCTTTTACTCTGAATATACTGCCATCTTTCCGTCCCTCATCCCTCGCTTCGAATTCCTTAATCACCTGCCCAACTATTAACTAAAAGTGGCTAATAATCTCAAACGACGATACCTCAAGTCCGATCGCCAAGCTTAGGCCTATGATTATTGCTTTATACTCAACATTGTTATTTATATCTAAGAATTAGAAATGTAATGAGTATTCTAACTCTTCGAAGTTCGGTCCTATCATTATGATCCTTGCTTTGGATCCTTTACCGTTTGAGGACACGTCCACAAAAAATTTCCAATTTATCTTCTATTGTGCTGGTTGCTTAGGCGGGATGATAAACTAAGTGTTAAACTCTGTTAAAGCCTACGTCTTAGTAGCTGTTCTTGGCTTGAATTCAATGTCAAACTCACTTAACTTGATTTCCCATTTCAACAATCTTCATTGGAGTTTCTGGTCGACGTAAAATCTGTTTACAGGCTGATCAGTTATTACCTGCACCGTGTGAGATAGGAAGTATGGCCTTAACTTTCTGACCGCATGATCAATATAAACATCAATTGCTCTGCCAGGCTATATCTCATCTCCTCGTGCTTTATACTTGGCTTACGTAGTAAACTAGCTTCTGTGCCTTTGAGAATTCATTCACTAACAGCCTAACACCGTACTAACTGCCTAGTAGAACATCATGACGATGCTGGACAACTATTATGTTGATCCCTGGAATGGCCAAGCTAGAAATTTTACCGATTCTTCCTTTTCATCGAATTTCAAATTTGCTCCAATAATGAACTCACGCCCATTTGATACCAAATTTTTTTCCAATCATATCGATCGGTTCAATTCGTCCCTTGGGGAATTTACATCCAACATCATAACTGGTGGTGAACCTTTCGCTTTTATGTTGTCAATTTATTATTTCCTCGATGCATCTTGATCCTCCTTACACACCAAAACCCTTTACTAGTCGAGAACTTCATGACTTGATGATAAGTTGAGGGAACAGCACCAACAATGTTTAACAGTGGTTGACCGTAGATGACATTGTAGGCAATAGGGATTTTGACAACTAAGAAACTTTTCATGATCACCATGGTTATTGGATAAGTTCCCAACATGACCTGAAGCTCCATAGTTCCCTCTGGTATTGTAGTTGCCCTTCCAAAGCCTTATAGATAGGTGGTCACCATTTTCAATTTCTCATGAGAGATCTTCAAACCCAAAAATGCATCCTAAGTGATAACATTTGTTGCACTTTCTCCATCGACCAACACCTTCTTAACATCAAAATGTGTTATGTCACCTATCACTACTAGGGTATCATCATGGGAGCTTGCTATGGCAATCAAGTCTTCCTCGTCAAAAGTGATACTCTAATGGAACATTGCCTTATTCAGGATAGAAAAAATCACAATGAAGGGAGTGTAACTCTTTCTAGCCGAATTTGAGTCTCAGCCCCTCGCTATTCCACCAATGATCACATTTATCACTCCGGCTCTGGGTGAAAGACAACCCTCAACTTTTTCTTTACCTCTGTCATTTCTGACATACTTGGTCAAGAGTCCCCACCCCACCTGCCTTCTCGATCTCCTCATTAAGTTGTGTACAATCTTCAGTATCATGTCTGTGATCCTTATGAAAATGGCAATATTTGCTTTGATTTATTTTGCTGGAAAACATCAACATCGGCTTTGGCCATTCGGGTTTCTTCATGTCTCATATCTCCATCAACAAATTTGTGCCTGGGGTGTTCAAATGGGTGAAGTCATTAACCTCCTCTCACCTTTGCCCGATCGATCGATCCTGAGGATGCCCCTTGTTCATGCGCTCATTTTTTGGCTTGTTTCTGTTAGTGGGTTTTTGCTCATCAATTGAATTTCGCTTGTGACTTTCTAGCTCCCATCATTCTCTGAGATTTTTCGTGACCTTCTCTGTCTCCACAATGTTAACATACTTGTCTCCCTTCTTTAGCAACTTATGCATTGATTTTTGGAGGCTCGATTTTACATCCCATTCATCAACGTGGTTACTACTGCAGATGTTAGAAGGTCCTTTATTCCAAATGTTGCTTGGCTAAACCTAGCCAAGTATTTTCGCAAACGCTCATCATTATCTTGTACAACCTGTATCAATCCAACAGTTGTCTTCATCTCCCTCTTGCTACTTAAGAAGTAGAACATAAAAAGTAAAAACTCCTAGAGAGCTCATCAAATGTTTTGATAGACCGGGGTACCAAAGTTGCTACCCACTCTTTGGCCTCTCTCCTTAGTGTTAGAGAAAAAGACTGCCACATGAGTACTCCAGGGCTGCATAGAGTTTCATCAAATCAAGTAGAGAGCCTTGTAGTGATAGACGACCTAACATGTAGCGCTCTACGTAGAGTGCCTATTTAGTAGTCTCTCTGAAATATTGTTGATGATAGATGACATCAATAATTATCTACAATGGCCAACAAGATGAAGACTGCTAAATGGGCACTCTACGTAGAGTGCCCCATGCTACGTCATCTATTACTACAAGGCTCTTTACTTGCATGCTAGGCCCCTCCACTTGCATGCTAGGCCGTCTATTGTTGCGGGGCCTTCTACACATATATTGGACTATCAACTACTGTGTGGCCCTTTACATCCACACTGGACTATCAATCACTATGAGGTCATCTACATTCATACTAAGTTGTTTGCTATTATGAGGTCGTCTACCACTATGAGACTAACACAACACTTAACCATAAAAAGGCTTTGAATTGGATAGTTTCCATGGACACAACCAACCACTGAATAGGTGGAAGTCATCCACTCAGAATGTGGGGAGTAGTGGGAGGTATAATGTGGGACACATGGAACAATAATTGTCTAGCATGCAAATAAAGAGCCTTGTAGTGATAGACGACCTAGCATGGGGCGCTCTACGTAGAGTGCCTATTTAGCAGTGTTCTAAAAAGCGTAAAGCGTGGCTAGGCGTGGAGGCCAAGTTTCAAGCTTTACGAGCCTATGCACGAGCCTATGCAAAGTTTAGGTGTCAAAAAACCTTTTTTGATTTTAAATTTTTAATCATTGTAAAAAACATTCAATAATTCATATAATATATACCAAATATCTAAAATTATAAAATATTATATGTACTTAATAATTCCTACAAAAAAGATAAGTTTCAAAATTATAATTACATAACATAGATAGCTTGTAGTTTAAATCTTATCAATTCTTTATCGGACTCTAATTCAATATCTTTTTTTTCATCTTAAAAAAAATGTACATTTAATGAAGATGAAAAGTTAAAAAAAAAAAAAAAAAAATTAAGCGATCAATGAGAATGTTGACCGCTTAATTTCCGCTTAACCTCAAGGCGAAGCGCCTTAGTCACGCTTTGCGCCTAGGCGGCGCCTATGCGCGCTTTTTAAAACACTACTATTTAGTAGTCTTCATCTTGTTGGCTATTGTAGATAATTATCGACGCCATCTATCATCAACAATATTTCAGAATAATAATGTACTGAAATATTAAACGGAAAACATTACGTTCAAGTAAATATTTATCTATCATAAATTGATATAGTCAATATGATCAGATCGAATAACTATACTACTTTGTCATGTAATTCAAAGTTAAGATAAAATTAAAATTTTCTTTGAGTTGGAAAAGAAGAGTTTTTATTTTTATAAACTCAATTGGTTAGAATTTCTTAATTTTCTTTGATTGAAGAAAAAATTCTTATTTTTAACCTTAACTTAATAGAGAGTTGTGAGGAGAAAGAGGAATAAATTTTGCAAACTTTATGTGCTTGAACTTCGTGTTTATAATGTTTTATAAATTAGAGAGAAAAAAGAAAAAAAGAAAAAAAAGAAGTTAATATACTTGTGAGCCTTTTTTTAAGAACCAAAAGTCTCATATTTATAGGAAAGAATTAAAGTTGCAAGGGATATAATAGTCATTCATAAATACTACTTTATTTACAATATGTGCAAGTTTCTTATCTATAATCTATATTATATTAAATATCATATCAAGTGAAAATCATTTTTTGGACAATGTTAATCCTCCTATAATTCATTTTTTTAATAATACATTACTTTTCATTTTTCAATAAGTGATAAATACTACAAAATCATTTTCATATATGAATTTTGTGTTATTAATTCTTAGTTAATTAATATTAACATTAATTTAGACTCAATGAATCTTAACTTAATAAATCATGATATACATTAATCTAGAGTTATTATAGATGAATTAATCTCTATTTATGTATTTAAAAATTTTAATGGATGTTTAAATCCATGCATTAGAAATTAATTTTTATGTATCAAATGTACCATAAAAATGTTGATCAGTTGTAGTATTTCATCATCACAAAATAATTGAATCATAGAAGTCAAGTTTTGAGAGTACAATTTTCTTTTCTTAAATTTCTATCCTAAATTTTGTTTTCTTTAATTCGTTTGAAACTCATCAAATTCTCCCAACAAATTAATATCAAATATTACTTTTACAGCACTTATAAAGAAATTCAGAATAAGTTGTTGTGCACGTTCAACTCTAATTAGTATATTTATAAAATATCAATTTCATAGTAGTATGATTGGTTTAATTTTGCCGATGGCTAATGAAACTTTGCACTTAGTGTCATCTTGACTATTGAATTTTAATGTTTCAAATTAAATATTAACTTTACAAAATATTTCATTCATACAACACATTTAGTTTAACATCTATTTTTTATTTTCAAAACCTATGAGTCCATGTAAAGTCACCAAAGTTTTTGGATTTCAGTTAAATCCTATGAGTTGATACACGAACACGAAAATGTTTCCATTAAAAATGGAGACAAAAAATGAGTCCGAGATGAAGTTCGATGATGAGTCTTAAAGTTCAATGTCCAATGTGATACTAAAACGTGGCTATTATTAATGGTCTAGGTTTGGGTATTGAGTGAGTCGGTCCGTGTATTTTAATACTCAAAATCACCCTAAAACATGGCTATTGGTAATAGTCTAGGTTTGGGCATCGAGTGAGTCAGTCCGTGTATTTTAATACTCAAAATCACCTATTAGATTTCAGGTATTTCATAAACAAAATTATTTGAATTCTTGTAATTACTATAATCAATCCCAAATCGCCGATTCTGGTTCCGGTTCGGTTCTACACATAATGTTTTTTTATGTACATTTACGAGGTGTCATCAACTAAAGTTTTGATTAATTTTAAAAGATTATAAATATTAATGAATTTCGTGAATTTAAATAGAATTCCACAAATTCTATAAGTACTCATTAATAATGATAAAATTTCAAAAGATTTTGTTATTCGTATTTTTAAACTTGAAATTCATCCAAATCTTTTAAAATCCCTCTATTAATGTTTTTTTTTTAAAATCCACTAATTATCGAGGATACCTAAATTTTAAAGGATTTCATTAAAATTTATTAAATTTTTGGTTGGGGTCACCTAAATTTTAATGAATTTCTTTAAAATCCATTAAAAATTCAATTAGGATTACCTAAATTTAGAAGGATTTTTAAAATTTATCAAAATTTCAGTTGTTGACAACCCCCTTAATAAACATTTTCATATAGGTCATTTCAACACGTATACTTAATATACTATTACTTGACAATATTTGTGCAATGAACAAAATTCAGCTAAAAAATCTTCAAGCTAAAAAACCTAGCAACATGACTCAAAATAGTGGAGACTAAAAATCACGAAAAGAAAAGAAAAGAAAAACTTAAAAATCACGAAAAGAAAAGAAAAGAAAAACTAACACATCAAAAAATAAATTACAGTTTGATAAGAAATGATTTTTTCTTAATAAATCTTATTTGATCAATAAATGAGGCATGTAGCTTGTAATTTAATTATGGACAATGTTTAAATTCTTTTACCCTTAAAATGAATTGACATGAAAAATACTAATTAAATACATAACTATATAATATCAATAAATTACAGTCCACATATAGAACTCGTTCTGTTTGAGTAAAATATTAAAAAAAAAGGTAATTGTCGCAAAACATCCCTACCTTTCACGTTTATTGTGTAAAACGTCCATATCTTTCATTTTTTAGCACAAAACGTTCATACATTTCACTTTCTTTGCGATGAACGTCATTTTCACAAATTTTAACGTAAAATGACCAATATACCCTCATATTTAAATAGAAGAAAAAAATGAAAAGAAAAATAAAAATAAATTGCAATTATAGGCCAAACTTTTTAAAAAGTGCAAATAACCCACCAAACTTCACTTTCTTCCAAAAAAAAGGGGGTAAAATTGTAACATTGGGGGCAATATAAATTAAGAGATATAAGCAATTCAAAGGTTAGCATCTTGGAAGGGAAGAATGAGGTTCGCAGAGAGATTGGGAATTCTTCGAAAGTGGTTACCCTTCTTTGTATAGTCGATTGCCCCAGAACCAAAATTAACAATCATTTACACAGAAATATTTTCTTTGGCTTCCTCTTAACAAGTCAACCTTGCTACGAGGAAAAGTTTAAGCCCCTGTTTAGTTTGGATAAAAATCAGTTTTTTTGTAGATCCGTATTTAGCCTCCATTTGGGAAGAATTTATAAATGATTTACAATACAAAATGAATGGTTACCAGTTTGATTCTCAAAATTATAAAGGCAGTGATGATGTTTCTTCAATCTTCCGAGCTTAGATCAGACATTGAGATAATCCGACCCGTATCTTGGCGTGGCGACCCTAGCGATATGTAAATTTGGATTTTCCTTTTCATATGCAATCGGTAATCTGCAACCTTGACGAGGTTATTTCTTTTGTCCGATCGAATAACAGATCTGAGCCTGCTTTCCCTATTATTCTGTTTAACATTTTTTTTTTCAAATTTCGATTATAATTATTTTATTCGATTTTAACATTATGCGAGAATGCTATAAAATATACAATAAACTGTAAGTTGGATGGGTTTCCATCGGGAGGTAATGCCTCTTTTGGTGAAGAGTGTCAGGTTTGTAGGAAAGAAGGTGTAACATTAGAGGAAGAATGTGGAGTTTGGTGGGTTATTTGTACTTTTTAAAAAGCTTATAATTGCAATTTGTTCTTTATTTTTCTTTTCATTTTTTTCCTTCTATTTAAATAAAAGGGTATATTAGTCATTTTCATTAAAATTTTGTAAAAATGACGTTCAATGCAAAGAAAGTGAAAGGTATGGATATTTTGTGTCAAAAAATGAAAGGTGTGGACGTTTTTCACAATAAACGTAAAAGATGGAGATGTTTTGCGCTAATTACCCAAAAAAAATTATATTTAAAAAAAAAATCACAAATTTGATATAACAAAAAAAAAAAAGGTACATCATAGCCCAAGCTATAAATGTATCAAGTTCAATTCCCACACATTTAAAAAAAAAAAAATCACTTAAACTAGTAAACAATGTAAGGGTCCGTTTGATAGAAAGATGAAATTTGGGTGGAAACAAACTGAATCACAGATAATTGAATTGCCTAAAATTTATTTGACTAGAAATTGTAATTAAAAGTGTTTGATTGATAAAAATTTTCACCTGAAAAATATAATACTTTTGATATCCATTTGACTTTATTTTTCATGAAAATTATGAATTAAAAGGATAAAATTGAATTTTAATTCCCACCATATATGTGAGAATTAAAATTCAAGGAAAATGTGAAAAAGATGAAAAGTTAGAATTCGAATTTCCTGGAAAAAAAAAAAGGGGGGGGGGGGGGGGGGGGGGGGGGGGGGGGGAGGGGGCTATAAAACAATCATAGAGGTATCAAACACAGCTAAAAAAAAAAAAAAAAAAAAAAAAAAAAAAAAAAAAAAAAAAAAAAAAAAAAAAAACTCGAATTACAAAGAATTAATGATTTAATTAATCAACTTACATGATGACCCTAACTTGAACTTTTAATTCATAGAAAATCTAAATTGCAAAGATTAATGACACTAACTATTGAAATGTAACAATCTGATATAAGATGAGAGACAAAATAGTAATATCCAATCCTGATTTCTTAGGGATAGAGTCTAGAATTTTAGAAAAATTAATATCAAAATTAGATTTTTAGATTTTGTATTTATTTTAGCCAACCTATAAATTGTAAATAAAATATTATATAAAAATCGATTTCATTTGGATACTCAAGATTCAGAAATTAAGAATCAATCCAGATCTAGTTAGTTCTCGATTCTGATTCCTAATTTATTTATTTTTGGAAGATGACCGAATCCTTCTATTCGAATTTGATTTCAGTTCAAAAGATTCGAATTCAATTAAAATGCTCAGACTTACCATTGTCATTTTGTTCAATAAAAAACCAGTGAGGAAAAAAAAAAAAAAAAAAACCTTCTTCCAGTTCCAGATTTTAGGGGTAGTTATATTAATTTTCGGGAAAAGGCAAGGGCCATAGGGGGGCACCATTTAGCTATGGGTCTGACATTGAGCCTGGCCCAATTTCACATCCCTTTAATTTTCTTTCCAAGGCTGTGTTTATTAACTATAAAGTAATAGTAGATGGGTTGTCTGCGGCTGTGCTCATACATACGCACATATACATACATTTTTCGATCCATAATAACGGCTATTTTTCACTGTTTAAAGGTTGGGATTTGGGATTCTGATTAAAGACAACCATCATTTCCGTTTTCCTTTATTTTCTAGTTCTGGGTTTTCATTTGCTGTTTATATTCTCGTTTGCTGAGTGAAGAAACCAACAAAAAATGAACCACGATAATGCCAAGTAAGTTGAGTTTTTCTTTGTTTTAGGGCAGTGGATTAATGGTTTGGCCTTGGGTTTGTGTCGATTTATTATTATTATTATTATTATGCTGAGTACTGTAAAATGCTGCCGATTTTTATTTGGTTTGTACCTGAAATTCACTTGCTGTTATATGGGTCATGCTTGATTTTATGGTGAAAGGTTGAAATTTGAAAATTAAAAAATTAAATGTTATGCTAATTGTATAAAAATTTTTTTATTCATGGGTCATGCTTGATAATCCTAAAAATTATATGGGTCATGCTTGATTTTATGTTTTTCTTTTACTAGATTGCTGTTATTCTGCTTGAATTGAGTGAGTAAATTATTACGATGCAGTGAATTGTGGTATGTTTTCTTGTTTTTTTTTTTTTTTTTGTGGGTCGGGGGTGGGGGCGAGGGGAGGGGGGTGTTTATTTTGTACTTATTTTTTATTTTTTGTCTGTTCGTTTTTCTCGTATTTACGCATTATAAAATTAACAAAAATTTTAAAATACAAACTACAAGAATTGCATGCCATTTTCTTGATTTTGGGTGTCTGGATGACCTGTTCATTTTATGGTTTGAAACTTTGGATCTTTTGTTGGTTTATCTATTATCAAACGAAGCTTGAATATCACTCCTATGACTTGAATACTTATACGTATATGTACATTTTCTTTTCGATTTAATTCCTGTCACTGTACATTGCATTTTAAACTTTGACCTTCCTGTATTAATTGCTTGTAATGTCAAAATGTGACAGCAACATGTGGGATTGGCAGAGTCAGAATTATATTCTTGAAGATAATACCTGTATTGGTGAGCTTACACCAGTCTTCAAGTTCGGGGCTATAGTAGTATGTTTAATGAAGTAAGGTTGTTGATGTTGAACTCGTCTTGCTTTGTTGAGCAGATATGTCTAAATGCCTATTGAATGGAGCGAACCAAAATGAAGATTTCCCTTGTATCTTTGAGGATGAAGCTACTCCAGTTAAGGCTTGCGGAGATTTGGCTTACCATGTGACCAACTACGGTAGATTATTACTTCTTTATAAATATATGGCTATTTCCTTACCTGTTTATCACTTATGCTTTAGCTTGCTTTCTCAATCTTTTTCTTGATGAAAATGTTTTTGCAAATTAGCTGTTTATATTGAAAATGCTTGGACAATGTATGTGCAAGTCCTGGAAACATTCAATTACATATTTATATAGGCGACGAAGGTAACATTAAAATATTGTTTGTGTTGGGATAACTGATTCTGAACATATAGATGAATCTCGGCTATTTACCAAATCTTATACTTGCTAAACAAGGTTTTATGTATTTACCGTTGTTTGGTATGTGCTTCCTGATTAACATTAAGTTCGATATGTAAACTTATCTTGAAAGTCATTTGATTGCATGAACTACAGCAACTGCAGGCAAACAGTTAGAGCAATACAGGGAGCCTTCTTCACAAGTAAAAAGGCGTCGCATGCTACAGTTTGAGTCTGAGGTTCTGGATGTGCCCCTTTGCAACGACGAGGCATTTTTGAGATCTCAGGTTGGTGTCGACTTACTTTTTTCCCTTGAAACATGCATCTAGGATCATATAATTCTGGTTTAACATTTCTACTTCCATGAAAGATCTTGTATATAGGGTTGAATTGGTGCTATTCTAATACTTCCATTGCTTTCCAAGCAATACAATGTCTTCTATCGTAGGATTGATTTGTACTATTCAATTAACTTCCACTTGATTCCAAGAAACAAAATATCATCTATCTCACTTTCCTAATCTTTGTAGTTTTAGTTGTTTCTAGTTGTTTCCCTTTTCATGTTGTGAAACTTCATTAGTCCATGGGTAAAGTATCCTGTCACCTGATGGATCGAATAGTGCAAGGTAAAAAGATTCATATACCTAGACCCAAATTTGCATGGAAAAGGTGTAGTTTTATTTTTTTATTTTTTTCTGGTCGTAGTACAGGTTTTTTAGCTGTGATATAATTTCGCAAAATTCTGCTGATTCTGGATGTCTTACAGAACAAAATTATTGAAAATTTCCAGCACCACAACCTTCATCTAAGTAGTTGGGGCCTTCAGTCTTGTGCAAACATAACATCAACTGAGTCCCAGCCTGGTTTGAATTCTTCTTTGAATGATTCAACTTGAAAAGTATAGTATGCCAGTAGCTATAACGATTTGGGCCTGGGCCTGATTGCTCATCTCACCTCTCGGGACTTTTTGGGCCTTCAGCTTCTGTTCTGTTTTGTTGTTATTTTTGGGAAAAGCCATTTGCACACCAAAAGTGTACATCATCTTTGACATCACCTGAGTTGGCAATATAAAAAATGATGTAAAATATGATGTACATTTAGCATGATTGGTTATTTTTTGTCTGTGCCGTACCCCCTTTTCAGGGAGACCAATTACTTAAGGTCCATAGTTTGCCTGGTGGGCATCAGCCTGCATTTTCCATTTCCGTCCCTGATAGATTCCTTGGTTTACAACCTGGATTTTTGGCACAAATTATATCCAAAAGTCCTATTCAAGATTATGCGATTTACAAGAGGGTTTTTTCCATCATCCAGATTCAACTACGGAAGGGGTTAAAAAAGAAGTGGAGTTTCCTAATAAAAATTTACCTAGATCACATTAGTGTTGTTGCTGTGACGGTGTTTTCTCTTTATACTTTAACCAAATTGAGCATTCTGGTGCTCCTGTTGACCATGTTTTCTGACATTGGTGTTGCTGTGATTGTCGTTTTCCTTTTACTTTCACCGAAGTGAGCTATGCACTGGTTCTCAAAGTGACTAGTTTTCTTAATGATGAGTTCTCTTGCATGGCTAAATGTGCTAAGGCAATGATTAAATTTCTATCTGTTTCCATGTTTAGGAGACCCAGGATTCTCTTGAAGAGGCTATGTCTGAAATGTCACAGTGGGTTGCTGGATTTGCAGGTTTGTTTCTTGTAATTTTTGCTTTGAAATAAAGTTGTACCAGATTTATCATTTATGTACATGATTCCAACTAAAAATTATGATTTTTTCTTTCAGAAGGTACGTCTGCTTCCAGTAACGAGTGCTTGGATCCGGCATCTGAAGGATGGATTTCTGATTGCTTTAATGATGCTGAGATGCTTTTCAACACTGACGATCTGTATGTTTTTTTTTTTTTTTTTAAAGCTTTTTACCTTCAGATTCCTTATTGTCTTGTGGAAACTAGTTATTCTGACTAGTTTATTGTGGGAAGCAGTAGTTGTGCATCTGGGGCATCTGTTCCAATTGACATTACAGGCATGTCAAAATATTCTCCATAAATATGGCATGTTTTTGTTTTTGCTGTCTGTTCAACTATGTCCGTTGCCCCCTTTTTCAAACGGATACTGTTCTATTGCAGAGTTGTGCAACACCCCTCCTGAATACCAAAGTCATACATTTCAAAAACAACCTGTTCGCACTCGTGGAAATGTTGTTCTCAGAGGTAATTTGTCTTTTATTATTTCACTCAGGTGTCATCCTTGATAATGTGGGAAGTCCAATTTTTCTTGAGTATATGACATTATTTGATTTTTATTTAATGGTTACTGTTATAGTGGCTTGCTTTGTAACTGAACGCCTTGGTTTCTCTCTTTCTCCTTTTCTTTTCTCCATTTTTGTTTTTCCCATCAAATGATCAGGTAGGAAATCATATATTCGGAGTCCTCCAAAGTTGGCTTCTACGGTTGTCTATCCATTTGCCTTCGTCAAACCATGTGGTATGCATGGAGACCTGACTTTGAAGGACATAAACCAAAGGATCCATACTCCGCCTTCAATCCCAGAGGAAAAAGATCCTTCTCTCTCTTATCCCACATCTGAAATTACTGGGAAGCCTGTGGTTGGGAAAACTAAGATTCGCACTGAAGGTGGAAAAGGCAGCATTACAATTATGAGAACCAAGGGATAACTAGACGGGCAAATATTTATCAGGTTCTGTATTAGACACAATCGATCGAGCGTAAAAGCTAAATTTCTGGTCAATGTTGACGGAGTTCATAATCGTCCAATATGTTGTCCATATGATTTTCCGAGTTCATGTCTCTATATGTAATCGACATGATTTAGTAGTCTTCGGTTCAGGATCTTGATACCCTTTTGGTTTAGTAAAGGAAAGAACAACATCGTTCCTAATTTAATTGTGCAAGGCTGTATCTATTGGGTGATATCTTTTTTTATTTTTTGACTCCAGTGAATGTAATCCTGAAGGCGCTGGGACTTGAATGTTAATGTGTTCTTGAATTTTGGGTAAATTTCTTCTGAACTTTCCGTGAATCTCAATTGAGTAAAAAAAACTTTATTTTGTCTCAATTGAATCACTGAACTTCAATTAAGAAATCAGTAATCACATTGATTTGTCAGATTACAGTAGCCAGGTATTAAAGAATTTAAGAATAAAGTTTTAAATAAATTTTTATCTGCTCAGTTTGTCAGGCATTGGGTTTGCTTCTCAATTGTCACTAGTTCGAGTTTTTTCAGGGTCACTGAGGTGAGTATCTAACTGTAAACTTCAGGGACGTATAGGATTAGTCGAGATACATGTAAGTTGGTCTGGACATCCACGGTCATAAAAAAAAATATATACATTATTTTATTGCTCATTAGTTCTTACCTATAACCAAATTGGCTTCATAGCATCCACAGCCACTTTTGGATTGTTTAACAGTATATTTCATTGAAAATTGCTACACGTACAATGAGGTTGTACACCCTGAACCTCGTGTGTGAGGGGGTTGTACACCCTTATATACAAATGAAATTGTTCTCGTTCATTTTTTTTGTCTAGCAAATATTGTTGATGAGCGATTAAAAAGAGAAAGATTGAGTGTACAGCCTAAACTGTACATTCAGTTTTACAGTGTAGACACATTTGCGGGCCCATCATTTGTGTGTGTCTACACTGTCAAAAAAACAATAAAAAAGAGTGTACGGTGTTTCAATTGAAAATTCCCCACACACATATTGCCCAGGAAATATTGCCAGTAACTTTTGGATCATTTAACAATGTGGATTGGTTTGTACCACTTCTAATCCTAACGATACAAGTTAGAAGAACATGAGAGTAAAAATCCTCCACACACACACACACACACACGTGATTAGATTATAATGAAAGTAGTTAGCAGAATATGAGAATAAAAATTCCCCACACACAACACACCTAAACTGAACCATCATCAACCACCACCATCTCCATCTAAAGTTTTTCCATCTAAACCAACCCATCATTTTGCTCCAAATCCCCATTTAACAGTCGAAATCCCCAAATCATCAATTGGATCAGTGGCGGACCCAGGATTTTAGAGTTCCTGAAGGAGGGGGGCATGGGGCTGCCCCCCGAAAAATAGCACCCCATTTTAAATATTATTTTACAGTCGAACTCGGAAACGCTCATTTTTACCATCTGACCCAAATTCAAATATGTAGACAAGAATTTCTATCAAAACCACCATGCTACCAAACAGTTTCTTGATTAGACGGATCTACTACAAGAGGTAAAAACATTGATTGCTACTGTGCAAACATCGCAAAACGGACAAAAGAACAACACCTTAATATCAAAATAAATCACAACATTCAACAACTCTCTAAATTCAAATCTTAATTAACTAAAAATTCATTTTGGAATGTTGGGTATACTTTATAGATGTTATATCCCAAAACATATATTAACAAACATGTTATATCCCAAAATTGTACACTATTTTAAATATTGAAAAAAAAATTTTTTTTTTTTTTTTTTTTTTTGGTGGGTCATAGGACCCACTAGGTCCTAGGGTGGGTCCGCCCCTGGTTACAATTGATGGGTGCGACATCGACGGTGGAAGTTGGGCGGTGAAACATGTGTTACAAAATTTATAATATTCAATTAAAATTAGTATCTTGAGAAAAAATAAGTATGGAATAGTAAATTTTTTTATATGTAGTTATCAATTCTAATTTGTGAATACTAGTGGATTGAGGTGCTATATCACCGGTACTTTTTAATATTACATTAATTTTTATTAACAACATTAATTTAATTTATATATTTAGCTATATGCCCAATTTGTACTTATTAAATTTTAATTTTGTTAATAATTAATTCAACATGAAATTAAAAAAAAAAAAAAATCATTTTCTTTTCCATTTGTTAATAATTCCCTGAATTAATTTTTAATATTATATTAAGTTTTATTAACAGCATTAATTCAATTTATTGAACATGAAATTGAAAAACAGGTATGTTTAAGGAAATCAAATGATGGTCTTAAATTCCCCTTTTGAGATTATAAAAATAAATGTAAACCCTAATAATTAAAGGGGAAGTAACGGCTAGGTGGAAATAGAGAGGATTGTTGCCAATCTTAAAGACCTTAATAATTAGGAGTTATTTGCTTTCACATATTTGCAACATCCATCCAGACGTCTCCCTTAAGAATTTGAAAGAAAATTGTAACATTTTTCAGATTTATATATATATTTTGCATTAAATATTAAAGAGAAGAATTTTTTTCAAAAGCAGTTGATTTATAATTAATGCACCATAGTCTAACTATTATTAAGCCTTGACGGTCTTTCATCTTTAGAGAAAAATATGTTACTAGGATAATGAAAATTACATTTTCGGTCATTGAATTAGTTTGGTTACTAATATAATTAAACTTCAAAAGATATTTTAGTAAATTATGTTTTTTTATGGTTTGTAAACTTGTTAAAAGGTTTAATAACTACTTTAATTATTCAATTTTTTTTATAAAGAGAGAGAGAGAGAGAATATAAGAGTCAAAGCTCAAGTATGTATTATTAAGAATCAATGTCCTATATTTATAGGGTCCAAAATAAGAATTACAATTGGAATGAAATAGATTTTCTAAACTAGATAAGATTCTATATATCATGATAACAATAAATAATCATCAATAATTATCTAATTGTTTACAGCACTCCCCATTTGATGATTATCTGTACAACAACTGCCTCGTTAAAAATCTTGTTTGATAAAAATCCAATGGAACCAAAAAAATCAAACGAAGGAATAGGTACAATTATTTTAGAGTATTAAAAATAAATGTTGCCTTATTAAAACCTTGTTAGAAAAACTCAGTAGAATAAAACCTAAACGAAGGAAAAATAGTACAACTACTACCCCTAATATTGATTATTGAAAATCTTTGAGTCGACGCATTTCAATTTTATGAACCAATTTCTTGAGTATAGATGTCGACAGTGCTTTTGTGAATAAACCAGTCACATTGTTGCTTAAGGGAATTTGTTGAACATCGATGTCGTCATTTTTCTAAAGCTCATGTGTATGAAAGAATTTTGGAGAAATATGATTCGTCCTATCACTTTTGATATAGTTTCCTTTGAGTTGTGCAATACAAGTTGCGTTATCTTCATACAAGATTTGTTGGACTATCTTTAGTTGAAGTTAACCCATATGATACTTGGATATGATGGGTCATGTTCCTTAACCATACACATTCTCGGCCTACTTCATAGATTGCAATAATTTCATAATGATTTGAGGCTATTGCTGTCAAAAACTGCTTTACAGATCTCCATAATATAGTTCTTCCTCCACGTGTAAAGACATATCATGTTTGTGATTTTACTTTATGTGAGTCAGAGAGATAATCTGAATCTGCATATCCCACTAAAGCGGATCTCGACTTTTGAAAGTAAAACAATCTCAAATCAATCACACCCTTTAGGTAACAAAAAATATGTTTAATATCATTCAAATGTCTTTGAGTTGGTGTAGAGTCACATATCTTGCAAGGAGATTTACAAAAAAAATTATATCCGGTCGAGTGCAGTTTGCAAGATAAGTTAATACTCCAATTGTACTAAGATATGGTATTTCAGAACCAATAATTTTTTCTCCATCTTCAAATGAACGAAATGGATCATTTTTCACATCAGATGATTGAACAACCATATGTGATGCCAATGAATGCGCATTATCTATATAAAACGGTTTTAAAACTTTTTCTGTATATGTAAATTGATGAACAAATAATCCTTTTGGGAGGTGTTCAATCTGCAACCTGAGACAAAATTTGATTTTACCCAAATCCTTCATCTCAAATTCATTTTTCAAATAATCAATAGTTTTGTTGAGTTCTTTGTGATTTCCAATTAAATTTAAATCATCAACATAAATTGCCACAATTGCAAATCTAACATATGTTTTCTGTATGAAAACATATGGACAGATATCGTCATTTTTATAACACACATTCAACAAATATTCATTAAGACGATTATACTACATACGTCCAAATTGTTTCAATCCATATAATATTTTTTTTTGCAATTTAATTGAGAACATAGTTCTCTAGCATGTATCATTTGTTCCTGACTTTAAGTTCTTCAGAGACTTTCATATATATATATATATATATAACTATTAAGTGAACCATACAAATAAGCAATTACTACATCTATAAGGCGCATATCAAGTTTTTGTGACACGATCAAAGTAATCAAAAATCTAAATGTGATGGTATCCATTACGGGGAGAATATATTTCCTCATAATTCCTGATTTTTGTAAGAAATCTTGAGCTACTAATCGGGCTTTATATCTTATAATTTTATTATTTTCATTTTTTCTTTCGTACAAAAACCTTTTATATCAAGGATTACATTTTTAAGAGTTCGAACTACAGGTCCAAACACTTTTCGTTTCTCTAAAAAATTTAATTTCGTATGTATGTAGGTATGGGTGTGGGTTGGGTCGATTTTTTTCCAACCCAAACACAACCTAACATAGTCGATTTGCTCAAAAATCAACCCAACCCAATTATTGATTTAAACTCAACCCAATCCAAACCAAACTTGATCCGTTTGGGTTGGGTTGAGTTGGTCGGTTTAGGTTTCAGCCCAATTAAAATTGGATCCGATTTATTTGTTAAATTTGGATAATTTTTTAGGGTTTGAAATTACTTTAAAACCTTCGCTTTTTAAATACACATATAATGAATTCTTTCTAAAAATAATATATAAATAAGTTTAAAATTTATGAAGTATTTTTTTTTTACAATTTTTTGGAATTCATTTATTTGATCATCTTGTCTTTAATTTTTATTTTATTATCAAATAATATTGCATTTGTAAATAATGTTCATGTAAATCGGTCAATGTGAAGAAAATTGACGTTTATATATTATAAGTCATTCTCTTATCTTTACTATTATATCTATTTAATTTTTTTTTATCTTACATATTAATTTTTTAATTCATCGGGTTGGGTTTTAATTCATAACCCGCTACCCAACCTCAAATTCAGTTTTTCAACTCAACTCAACCCAATTGAACGTAAAAACCCAACCCAAACCGATCAGTTTGGTTTGGGTTGGTCGGGTTGAGCAAGTTAGATTGATTTTGCCCAACTCTACCTGTATGGCTTCTTTCCATTTTGGTCCATCATTTTTATTTTGATAGTTTTTAACTGACTGTGGTTTAGGATCCTCATTTTGCATAATATCAAGAGCCACATTAAAAGTGAAAATATTGTTTATAACAACATTATTTTATTCTCATAATTTATGTGATAACATATAGGCCCCGTTTGATTCTCATTCTTTGTAGAATGAGAATGAAAAATATAGTCGTTACGGGTTCCACACAAAAGATAGAAAGTAAAAAAATTATGACTGTATGTGATTGATAACAGTCATATTTTTCATTTTTAGAAGAAAAATGGGTACCAAATGGGGCCATAATTTATTGAAATCTTATTATTTTCGAACGCTTGTGGTTCTTTAGGAACCATATTTTCAATATTTGATTTTTCGATTTTTTCTAATGTTACGTTTTCTGAAGTTTTTAGTTGATTTTTATCTTGCACTTTTTTTTTTCGAGGTACAGAATCTTTTGAACTAACTAGTCGACCATGCTTCTGACATATGTGCATTTGCTACAACAAATTGTCCTACATGGAGATCAATTTTTGCTGAATATTTTTTGTTTGGTATATATGATTTTTTCACTTTTCTCGTGTCAACAAATATATCAGGTAATTGATTTGCAACTCTTTGCAAATGAATGATTTTTTCAATCTCTTGCTCACATTGATTGTTGTGGGGATCAAAGTGAGATAGAATTGTTTCATTCCAAAAAAAAATTACCTTATTTTTCAGAATGTAATTTTTCTCTTTCCAAAGTTGGGAAAGTCATTTCATCAAAATGATAATATGCAAAACGTGCAGTAAATAAATCACTCATTAAAAGTTCAAGATACCTAATAATAGATAGTGAATCAAAACCAACATAAATCTCACGTCTTCGTTGATGACCTATTTTAGTACGTCGTGGGGTGAAATAGAGACTTGGACAGCACAACCAAAAATTCGTAGGCGAGAAATATCAGGTTCATGACCAAATGCAAGTTGTAAAGGTGAATATTGATAATAGGCAGCTGGTCTAATATGAACTAATGATGTAGCATGTAATATGGGATGACCCCAAACAGAAGCTCAAATTTTTGTTTTCATAAATAATGATCTAGCAATAAGTTTTAGACCTTTAATAAACGACTCAAATAAATCATTTTGTGTATGGACATGCACAATCGAATGTTCAATAATAATCTCAATTGACATACAATAATCATCGAAAGCTTGTGATCTAAATTCACCAACATTGTGAAGACAAATAGTCTTGATTAAGTAATCAGAGAATTGCGCTCGTAATTTTATGATTTTAACAAGTAGTCTAGCAAATGCTACATTCCTAGTGGAAAGTAGGCAAACATGTGACCATCTAGTAGAAGAATCAACTAATACCATAAAATAACGAAATGGTTCACATGATGGGCGTATTGGCCCACAATATCTCCATGGATTCTTTCTAAAAAAAATTAAAGATTCAATATTGACCTTTGTAATCGAATGTCTAACTTGTCTTGCAAACAAGCTACACATGGATAATCATTAGGTAAAAAAATCTTCTAGTTCTTTAAAGGATGTCCATGTGAGTTGTTTATTATTCGACGCATCATTATAATTTTTGGATGCCCAAGTCGATCATACCAAAGTATAAATTTTTTTGATCAACGAACTTCTAGTTCATGACAATATTTAATTTAACCATTTTTATAAATGTATAATACATGCCAGATGGGATTGCATGAAATTTTTCTTTTATCTACTTCTTGTCATACAAAATAAGTTATGAGAAAATATTCAACACTATTTTCTTGCATCGCTTCAATGTGATATTCATTGCACCAGATATCCATAAAACTAAGCAAATTTCTTCTGAATTTGTTAGAGTAAAGTGTTTCATTAAGATATAATTTTGTATTATTTAATAAAATAATACAAGCTCTTTCAGAGCTTTCCACGATATTTGACGTACCGGATATCGTATTAACATTATTTTCTGCTAATATTAATTTCAAAAAATATTTTTTTTTTTGAAAAATGGTATGTGTGGTTGCACTATCAATTAAACAGGTATCTTGGCAATCCTCACGAATTTATAATTATAACAAAATAGATATATTTAAAAAATTTAAATTTAAATTTAAAAAAGTAAAAATAATTTAATATTATGAAATTGACGATTTATAATAAAGTTTCATTTTTTTGGCGAAATGTAAAATCATATTTCGAGCTAAAATTATAAAATAAAGGGAAATACTAGAAATATAGAAAATAAATCGATCTATATCTTCCATCATACCACACCCAATCAAATGGTCAATATTTTCATTTGAATCGACAAAGAAATCAAAGACATCTAAATGAGTCACATCAATCAAACCATCATAATCAGCAAAAATTATTTTCACTTTTCTCTTTCCCTTGATTGATTTTTGATTAAAAAAAATCTACAAGTTGTTTTTCCGTACGATAGGCACGTGCCCAATTTCCTTTCATTCCATATCTAAAGCAACATTCTTCGTGCTCGTTTTTGGATGTACTACTTTGGTTTGTTTTGTGCCTTTCGAAATTGTTGTCTTGCTGCTGATAGCATTGTTGATTATTTCTTCAATGGTTTATTCCACGTGCACGTCCACGCTCACGTCCTTATCTTGATATTGCATTTGTTTTAGGAATTTGTTTCAGGCAATGGTACAGAATCAGTTGGACGTAACCCATGATTTTTCATCGGTGGTTCATTATTTTGTTCAGCAATAAACAAGTAAGATATAAGTTCTGAGCACTTTTTGAAACCACGCTCACGATATTGTTGTTGTAGGAGCACATTCAAGGTGTGAAATGTGGAAAAAGTTTCTCTAACATATCTTCTTCAGTGATTTTTTCTCCACACAAGATCAATTTTGAACATATTCTGAAGAGCTCAAAATTGTACTTACTTACAGTTTTGAAGTCTTGCAGGCGAAAGTGCATACACTCATAGCGGATTTTAGGGAGAACTATAGTCATCTGATGATCAACTCTTTCAGTCAATTTTTTTCCAAAGAGCCTGTGGATCTTTTTCGGTGTGATATTCAATTTTCAATCCATCATGAAGATGATGATGAAAGAAGATGAATGATTTAGCACGATCCTACAATGATTTTTTATTTCCTTCTTTTATTGTCTCTGTAACGACTCGGGTCTCTATGCCGCTAGCTTACATACTATCCGCTTTGTGTAGGCAGGTGCCCACTTACCCCCGGCTTTCCCAATTGGTACAAAAATTCAACCAAGTCTCTTTTAGGTAGAGTTCTTGTGCTCGAATCTTGGAGGATGCGACAGAAAGTTGTGAGGGAGGTAAGTGGGCACAGGCCCACTCAAAACGAACAGTACGTAGCTAACAGTGTGGGTTTATAGAGACCCGGGTCGTTACAGTCTCTCCCAAATCTTTTGAAACAAGATGAATATCAGCATCGAGTACCCATGATAGATAATTTTTGCCATATATGTCAAATGTAGCAAATTCAAGTTTTGTGATGTTTGTCATTTGATTAACTACACAATAAAGTAAGAGAAAATATAATTAGTTTCGAAAAATATGATTAAACATTACATAATAGTTAATCAAGTAATATCAACATGACACAAGTTACTTGTTTTTCTTCAGGGATAAACACTATTTTAAAATGATATAATCTTCAAAACGTGTGCTACTTAGGAAGTACGTTGTATTTTACTATTGCTTATTCAAGAGCAATATGTCAATTTTTTTCTGGAATAAAAAATATATAGTTCATGTTCTTCAAGAGTAATTAATATTCTTCAAGAATATTAATTATGATATTGTGCTACTTCGAAAGCAACAACAAATCATTTATAATAGATAGATTTACATTTAATATTCTTCTAGAATATTAATTATAATGTTGTGTTACTTCAGGAGTAACAACATGATATATTATTAATTTAAATATGTAAAAAATCTTTAATAATCATCAAACGTATATATTTTACATACCCGGTATGAATTGAGTAAGTTCATTAGTGAACCATGAAAATTGAATGTGGACGTGAATAAATAAAACCTATATTAGCAGACACGCAACAAAAATTAGTATGGATGAATACAAATGGATATGCCAACATGAAATTGATTACAAAATTGATTAAAATGTGTAATTTGTGTAATTTATCCTACTGGTCAACCTAAAACATGAAAATTGATAACTTGAAGGGTAATCGTGATATTCTAGGCATGATAACCTGTAGGGTAATCATGAATATTCTAGAAATTGATGCAACCTTTTTGCATGATTTCGGATATGAAAATCGGATTAGCCAAAAATAATGAATATGGTTTGAAAGTAAACTCTTTGCATGCTATGAAAAAAATATTGCTACATTTTTAAGAGAAATTATGTTGAAAAAGAGAAGAAAATATAAGAGTCAAAACTCATGATACCGTCTAAAAGATGTACTAATTAATTTTCCTTACTTATGTTAAATGTGTCGTCTTAAATAATAATAATAATAAATTTTTCTCATAATCTATTAAAATGTAATTATTACAAAGTTTTAGAATAAATAGTTATTACGTACTATAAATTCTAAAATAGCATTAATTAAAACAACTCAATCATTTAGTTGTACACTCAAACAATCAAGAAGTACAAAATGAACATTTAAACCAATAGGCTAAACATATCAATCAAGAGAGCTATAAAGCACAAATTAATTGAAAATCATTACTCGAGTTTGAAATCATCCTCAATTTCAAATATATTTAGTTACCCATGAAATATTCACAAATGACCAACATAATATTACAACTCATCAATGAAAAAATAGTTTAAAGAAAGAAATGCTTATTGATAAAGAGAGGAACGGTTGAGAGCTCTTCAATATCAATAGGTATTCTTCTCCAAGTTATCTCACCTTCAACAAGCTCCAATCTTGCCCAAAAATCCCAAAGAGAACAAAAGAAAAAGAATGAAAGAAGAAAATTGATTGTTCTTCCAACCTAGGGTTTGAGAGAATGAAGAAGAGAAGAGTTGAATAATTCCAAGAAATAGCTCCAAAAATCCTTTTAAATGACCTAAAACTGTGTTTTAAAATAGGAAAATGGGTCCAAATCAATTAAAAAAGGCCAAACAAGTCTTTAGCACGGCAACTTGGCACTGCGGCGCCAGCTACAGTGGCGCTGCAGCGCCACTTCTCCTCTTTCACTTGTTGCAGTCCAAGTCCTCGGGTATTTGCACGTTCCCGTCCCTCAACTTTCATCTTAAACATTTAAATCCTCATAATTTGATTTTTTTTTTATCAATTTCATCCTTCAAAATTGTAATCCTAGGTCCTTAAACTTTCGATAATTATACACTTCCGTCCCCAAAGTCCTCCTTTTGTGCACTTTTGGTCCTTCTTCCTTAATCCATTTTCTCCTCTAATTTGGGATTTTAGCTTTTGATCACCTATAAAATAGAAAATAACTAAATTAAATAATAAAATGTTAACGAAAATTCACAAATATCTAAATTTAACTGCTCAAATAAGTGCAAAAATTCGCACTTATCACACCCCCAAACTTAAACCTGTGTTAGTCTTCAAAAAAAATATACAAACAAGCGTGCAAACACACAAATTAAAACCAAAAGATAAGACTATAATAACAAACACTTCAAAAGTTAGATAGTTTGTCACCTTACTTCAGTTCTCACATTACGTCAATAACTTATGAAATGTACACAAAAATACTACAACAAATACTTTTGAACTTACACCATACTTGACTCGTGTGTGTGTGTGTGTAGTCATTCCAATCCATCAAAATATACAAGTTGGTGATTTTCCCAACTCTCAATGGTCAAATTTTTATTTCTCACTCATGGGATGCACACTCCCCCGAAACTTGATATTTTCACTCTAGCCTAAGGTGTCAAAAACTTAAGGTTGCCCTCAAATCACTTAATCTTTCCCTCTCAAATTTGGTTGTCTTGAACCGATAAAATTAACTATTTAGGCATGTATTTATTCCCAAAAATTTTGAGTACTTAGACCACAAACTTTCATTAGGCAAATTACTTACAATCCATCAATCTTTCAACCCTTTTATTTCTTTATTTTTTCTGATGTAGGTAGTTCTTGCTCTGATATTTAAGGATAGCCTTCTTCATTAGTAGATTGTCTCCTACACATTGGTGATGCATAGGGCCAAATTACTCAATGCTGACTGACACTCCTTAAAGTTGGCAATTTTTTCCTACAGATTTATTTATTTATTTATCAATTGATGGAAAATAACATCTAACTTTCATTTGAAGTCTAAGAACACTCCACAAAATCAATCAGTGAGAAGGAAATAAATACAATTCTAAATAATTTTATTTACCGATTCAAACACCTCCAAACTTATACTTTAATTGGTAGAGTGATCAAAGAATTATTAACAACATGGTCATTTAAGTTCCCTTAACAATCTCAAGTGCCACCAACAAGTGCGTGCATTGAATCTCATGCTCAATAAAGAGTCAATCATGAAATAAGTGCTCAATAAACAACAACACTTAGCATTCATGTCCACACTTCATAAATCAATGCAATGGAATAACTCAAAACACAACTGGCAAAGCTATCAAACCATCCAAACAAGCACAAACATTCACCCCCAAACTTAAATTGTACATTGTCCTCAATGCAAAAGCAAGAAATAGAAAGAGCAAGAGATTAAATTCCCCCCCTAAGTTGGTTTTGACAGTGATGAATGTGAGGATGGTAGGGGCCCATTGGCGGCTATTAAAGTTTAAAGCTTTGTTGCGAAGCTCGAGAATCTGTCAAATGAGGATAACAAAAATAGTAAAAAACAAAGATAAGTGTTAAAAAATAAGTAAATAAAGAACAATAGATTGCCTTCCATCCAACGATTCTTTACAGTCTTCAGCTAGACTTTTTGCTTCCTTGTTCAACCGGCATCAATTTGATCCTCAAGGTATTTACTAATGGTGACTTCCAATGTTATCACGTTCTTCACTGGGAAACCTGCATAGAAAGGTTTCGTGTTAGTAACTGATAATACACTATAAGAAATGTTACTTGACCACTGTAACTTTGGCGATGCGTTCAATGCTACAACAATCTCTTGCAAGTTACTATTCAATGATAACTTTTGATCCTCCTTTACAAGATGTTTATTAGTGGCAACATCCCTTCTAGTTCGAAAACATCTTGTGCTAAATAATCAGTCATAGCAACAGAATAAACAAGATTATTATCATTAGGGCATTTTATGGAATCATAGATATTGAATTTAGCAGTTTCACCATCAAATTTCATGGTCAGTGTGCCACTATAAGCATCTATCTTAGTTTTGGTGTCCTTAAGAATGGTCTTCATAGCAAAATGGGTATAATTTGATCACTTTTCCCATATCAAGCACATAGAAGTTAGCGGGAAAACTAAGTCATTAATTTTTCACCAGAACATCCTGAACTATACGCTTAGGGTAGGTATTAGATTTATCAGCTAGTTGGATTACAACGCCAGTTTCATTCAAAGGTCCATGTTTCAAAGAAGCGTATATAGAATATGACATGACATTAATAGAAGCTCATGAGTCTAACATGGTCTTCTCAAACCAAGTATTACCTATTGTGCGAGGGATAGTAAACATACTTGGATCCTTGCATTTTGTAGGAAGTTTCCTTTGAATGATTGTAGAGACATTTTTCCCAATATTTACCCTTTCACAACCCTTGAGTTTTTGTTGCTTCTTAAAAGTACACAATTTCTTAAGGAACTTTGCATAAAGGGGCACTTGATAGATGGCATCCAGAAGTGGTATGTTCACTTGAACCTTTCGAAAAGTCTCCAAAAAATTCCTTCTCACGTTCATCCTTTTGGATTTTTCAAACCTGCTAGAAAATGGAAGGGATGGAACATTAGTGGGAAAAGAATTTTTAGAATTTACCTTCGATCCCGAGGCTAGAAACATGGTTTCATCTTTCTCACATGATAAGTTATTCTCTTGCATTGGTTCCTCAACATGATCTTTCATCCTCCTTGGTGTGTCTTCTAAAATCTTCCAACTTCCTAGTGTCACAGCACTAACATTTTCTCTCGGGTTGATCCCTTGAGAATGAAGTTTTCCCAATCCTTGAGCCTCCATTTTACCCACCGTGTTAGCCAATTGACTCAGTTGTGTCTCCAAATTCTTGATTGAGGTCTTTATCTCTTGTTGAAATTACATTGTGCTAGAAGCCAATGACTTAACCATGTCTTCAATAGACATATTTGAACTTTGAGGCGGAGTTTGTTGACTAGGCTGCAAATGTTGTGGTTGCCTTTGTTGATTGAAACTCGGGGGGTGATTAAACTGTGCTTGTGGAGGTATGAAATGATTTCCTCCATAACTAAGATCAGGATGATCTTTCAATCCATGATTATATGTGTTAGAATATGGATCATATCTCTGTCTCTGTTGCATTGGAAATCCCCCGATGACATTTGCTTACTCTTTGGCTCCTTCATGTAGTGTCGGGCATGCATCAGTAGGATGTCCCGCAATAGAACAAATTCCCCACACTTTTGCTTGTTAAATCGTCCCAAGTGCCATTTGTTGTACAATATATGTAAGATCGACCAATTATCGTTCAAATTGGGAGGTTGCTTCCACCTCACTTATTCGTTTAACCGGTGCCTCTTCTCTACTATCAAATTGTTGTGAGTTAGCGGTCATATTGGCTATCAAAACTCTAGCAACTGTTGGTGTTTTATCTATTAAAGCTCCTCCATTAGCCGCATCAATCATACTTATCTCCATCAGAAGTAACCTTCATAGAAGTATTGTAGGAGTAACGGTTCACTGATTTGGTGGTTTGGGCAATTAGCACAAAGTCTCTTGAATCTCTCCCAATATTTATAGAGATTTTCCCCTTGAGATTGTTGAATGCTACAAATTTCTTTCCTAATGTTTGTAGTTTTTGAAGTTGGGAAATACCTCTCCAAAAAATGTTTTTGCATTTCATTCCACGTGGTAATAAGACCGAAAGGCAGATAATAAAGCCACTCATTTGCATTATCTGCAAGAGAGAAAGGGAATGTCCGCAATTTCACTTGCTCTTCTAATGTACCCATCGGTTTCATGCTTGAGCAAATCACATAAAACTCCTTCAAATATTTATTGGGATCCTCTCCGGAAAATCCATGAAATGTGGGGAGTAGATGAATCATTTCGGACTTTAGTTCAAATGCCACCTCTAATTGAGGATATTGAATGCATAGAGGTTGTTGAACAAAAGTTGGAGCATCAATTTGCATCTGCCATTTTGGATTCTATGTGCTCGGACTCACTTGAGGATTCAATGCTCAATTGCCTTAGAAGTTCAACTGGAGAAATGTCTGCTTCACTTTTCGATATGTCGGCCTCTTTTTTTGATCTTAGGTTGTCGTGTGTTGTAGGTTTTTTGCTCACTCACAACCTAGATGACAGAGAAAATAACAAAAATAAGGAGAACGATAACAAAAAAATATTGCAATCAACAAATTGATAGAACAATCCCCGACGACACGACGTCAAAATTGATATCGTCCAAAAGACGTACCAATTAATTTTTCTTACTTACGTTAAATGTGTCGTCTTAAATAGTAATATGGAAATTAAGGGTCATTCTCGCAGAGAATTAATTCAATTTTATCAATTGCATTGTAGAAAGTGAAATGTGGAATTGATTAAATGGGGGGGGGGGAGTTTGGTTCATTGAACTAAAGAAAGCAAAAATATTAAAGTAGAAAAGACTTGAATTACGAAGTAAACAAAGTAGTTTTAAATCAAATATGTGAAAATATGATTGAGGGATATTTCGTCACCACAAGTATGAATTTCCTATCAATTACCACAAAAGATTTTCATTCTCAAGATTAACAACAATTCGAGAATAATTACAAGTTCAATTATTTCAATCTCTTCTTATATATTAATTGAATAAAACAAACTCTTTATTCAATCATATTCATTAAACAACCTAGAACAAGCTCTCTAGATTTAATTTAACAAAAGCATTTCACCATAAGAGATGATTTGAATTAAGGGGCAAACTCACAAGCTCGGTTTACTTACTTAAGTGCTAATCCACATACATTCAATTGAAAATTTCTCATAATTTATTAAAATGTAATTGCTACAAGGTTTTAAAATAAATAGCTATTACGAATAAATCCAAAAATAACATTCATTGAAACAATTTAATCATTTAGTTGTACACCCAAACAATCAAGAAGCACAAAATGAACATTTACACAAATAGACTAAACACATCAATCAAGAGAGCTATAATCCACAAATTTATTGAAAATCATTACTCGGGTTTGAAATCACCTCCAATCACAAATATATTTAGTTACCTATGAAATATTTACAAATAACCAACAAAATATTACAATCCATCAATGGAAAAATAGCTTAAAGATAGAAATGCTTCTTGATAAAGAGAGAAATGATTGAGAACTCTTCAATATCAATGAGTCTTCTTCTCCAACTTATCTCACCATCAACAAGCTCTAATCTTGCCAAAAATCTCAAAGAGAACAAAAAAAAAAAGAAAGAAAGAAGAAAATAGATTTTTCTTCCAACCAATGGTTTGAGAGAATGAAGAAGGGAAGAGTTGAATAATTCCAAGAAATGGCTCCAAAAATCTTTTTAAATGACCTAAAATCATGTTTTAAAATAGGAAAATGAGTCCAAACAATTAAAAAGGGCCAAACAGGTCCTTAGCACACGCAACTTGTAGCTGGCGTCGCATCGTCCTTAGTTTTTTGCTACAGACACTACAGCACTAGTTACAGTGACGTTTCTCCTCTTTCACTTTTTGCAGTCCAAGTCCTCGGGTATTTGCACATCCAGTCTCTTAACTTTCATATTGAACATTTAAGTCCTCTTAATTTGATTTTTTTTTTTTTTATCAATTTCATCTTTCAAAAATTACAACCTAAGGTCCTTAAACTTCTGGTAATTGTACACTTTGGTCCCAAAGTCCTCTTTTGTGCACTTTTGGTCCTCATTCCTTAATCCATTTTCTCCTCCAATTTGAGATTTTAGCTTTTGATCACCTACAAAATAGAAAATAACTAAATTAAATAGATAAATGTGAACAAAAACTCACAAATATCTAAATTTAACAGCCCAAATAAGTGCAAAAATCTGCACTTATCAACTCAAGTGTGTATTATTAATAATCAATGCCCCTATATTTATAGGGTCCAAAATATGAGTTACAATTGGAATGAAATAAATCTTCTAAAGTAGATAAGATTTATCTATATATCATGATAACACTAAATAATTATCTCATTGTTTTACAACAGAATTGAATTTTTTTTTTTTACAAATTTTTTTCATTGTTCTAATGTTAAATAAATTAAATCAATAAACTTTCATTTTTAGTGGAGTCTCTTTCTCAGTGAACTTGAGGTTGACTAGTGAATCAATGAAAATATAATTTCTCAATTTTTTCTTACCAAATGTTTTTGATGAAAATGAGTAAAACAAAAAGGTGTTATTATGATCGAAGCCCATATTTTATTATTCATAACCATGTAGTGCATTACTAAGATATATCATTATTTTAATCTCAATTATTAAAAAAAAAAGATTATTTTGGGCTGCACGCATTTGAAATCAAAAGGCTCTTTAGTTTGTGTTTCAGTTTCAGTTTCAGTTTCAGTTTCATTTTTGAATTTTGAGTTCATTTCTAATTTTTTGTTTTGAGAATCCATTTTAAGATTGTTAAAAACACATTCGGTTTATCGTTTTGAAAATTATTTCTCAAAACTTAAAACTAAGAAAGACGTTTTGTTTGAAATTTTTTATTCAATAAAAATAAAACGATTGGTGTTAATAATTTCTTAAGTATTAATATACATTTTGAAATTGATTAATCTTACAATATTTTTTTCTTGCAACAAAAGTAAATATAAATAAATAATAAATTGAGTTCAAAATATAGGAAATAAAAATAAAAATTCAAGAAATGAGTTTTTAATACGTCTATGTTTTGCAATGATCATTAACAAGGTTAAAAGACAAACATTGTCTACTATTAGAATATACATTCTTGAACATGTGAATCTAATGAACAATTATATGTCGCTTTTTTTTTTCATATAATAGAGTTTCAATGGAAATAATAAAAGTTTTAGTAAAAACAAAAGTAAAAAGAAGAAAGCTGAGACGTTGACAAAAAAAAAAAAAAAGCTGATTGTCTAACAAAAGTTACATTTTTGACCTTTTATATACAAAATTTCATACAAAATATTAATCATTTATATTCTTTTTAACAATTTTAATTTTTTCTACAACAATATCAATTACTTTTTTAACGTATCATTCATCCTATACATAAGATGTTCAACACATGTACTTACTCATATAAATATATATATATATATATATATATATATATATAAGTATCAGTGTGCTTAGCACCCAACATGACACACCACAAAAGGGTACAAGCTCGCGTGCGCACACACACATATATAGTTGCGATAGTCGAGTTGTATAGGATTTTTGGGTCGAAAAACTTTAAATTGAATCAATAATGATATAGATGACTATTAATTGACAAAAATATGTATTATATTTTTGAAGTTAATACTTTAAAAGGTTTATTTGTTCTTTGATAACATATATAGCCGTTTCTCATGGTAACATGTACATGTGCAAGAAATGCTATTCAAGTGAAGGAACTAAAAAGTCAATTTGAAGTCTATTTTTGCAAAGGTCAAAAGAAGTAATTATAATATTTTTTTAAAAAAAATCAACTTTAAACACGACGAAGCAACTTCTAACTCATAAAATTTATAAAAATTAATAGGTAAGTGTAAGTGAAGTTTAAAAAATCATCTAAAATTTAATTCAGAAAAATTCATTTTCGACCATCATTTGGAAGTGGCCAAAATAATAAATCTCTTGGACAAGAATGTCTGGTTACTATTATTCAAATTGAATAATTATGTCTCTCTATCCATATATATAATTTAAATATGAGGATCTGCCGGCCTCCGGCGATACCAATTACACATAATTGGTGAATTGTTAGACTTTAAAAAATAGTTATTGTCTTTTATGCTTTGAAAATTTTACCCTTCGACTTCTTTTTTTGATTAAATTATGATCATCTAATCGTATTTCACATTGAAACAAAAATTGAAAATATAAAAAATTTAACAACATATTATTTTTGACTAGGGTGCACTTAATCTTATTTATTAGTTTGAAGAGAAATAATCACCCTAGTGGCAACTATAATTCTCGATCAAATTGAATTTAACGGATTGAAATAATGATCATCTAAGAACATTAAAATTGAATATAACAACATATTATTTTTCTCGTGCATAAAGTTTTTAGTTTGAAGAGAAATAATCACAGTTACTTAGCACAATTATATGACACATAAATATTAAACTCAATAAATTAATTAATTCCTTAGACCCACCATAATTTTTTTTCAACCATATAGTTAATTGACTTGAGATGTCAAAATTGCTTAATATAAACTAAAGGTACTTAGAGCATCTTCTAAAAATTCTCTAAATACAAAATACTCTTTATTTTAAAGAGTTGATGCTTAAAAATATGTTTCTCTATTTTTAATATACAATGATATATTACTTATTAAACTATTCAAATAACATTTAAATTAATTGGTCATTGACATATAAAAAATTACGTTAAATAAAATATGAGGAGAAATCAATAATTTTTTTTTTTTTTTTTTTTTTTTAAAAGAAAGAACTAAAATACAGGGGATTGTTTAAGTAAATAAAAAATTTGACTCTCTAAATTTAATTATATACTCTGTAATGCATAAAATGTTTTTTTTTAAATAAATAAAGATTCTTTTGAAGATACTCTTAGTAAACCGTTATATTTAACTTGAATATATAAAATAATGGAAAACAAATGAAACCTTGTCCAAAAAAAAAAAAAAGCGCTCCTATCAGAAGGAAATTTGTGGGTAAATTTTAATTACTTTTCAAACTGTTGCAAGAGGATACAGTTGAAATGTTTGAATTTCTATCTTTTAGTGGGACCCATGTGCTGCAAAGAAACGGTCACAAAATTCATTCTCGTCAGGCCAAAAATTGGAAATAGACAAGCGCAAAATCAAAATTGTCTTTGAAAATTGAAAGAGATTAAAAGTTGAGGTATGGAAATTAAATCATAGGGTAAATTCCTTCATAGTTCCTCAGCTTTTCATAAGTGTGGCAATCATTTCCCTACCTTCCATTTGTAGCATTCATATCTCCAACCTTTTAACATCACGTTTATGGTATTCGTAATAGAAATGTCTATTTAGCAATATTTTAAAAATCGATCTGAATGCTGACTCGAAAAAAATCTAATGGTCAAATCGGAGTTGACCCAAGGTCGAACCGGATATCAAAATTAAATAAACCAAACTATTTTGAATGGTTTGGAAAAAAAAAACTTAAACCTAAATATAACGATTTGGTCTAGTTTTAAACCGTCGATTTTGCCGTATATTTTTTTGCTCGTCTTCCGATTTTAAACTGTCAATTTTGTCATATATTTTTTCTGTCTACTTTTATGCCATTAATTTAGAAGTGAGCATTTTTTTTTCCAAAACCGATGGAATCGACCGGAACCATTTTAAAATCGGTCGATTCGGTTCCAATTTTTCTAAGAAATAATTTGATTTTGCGACAAATTATTAAAAATCAACCAGTTCCAGTCCAGTTCTTAGTTCTAGTATGAGAACCGTCGAGAATTGGATGGTTCTCATAAGATTTTTTTATTTTTTTGGTAAAATATATGATTCAATCTCCAATTACTTTTATAAAAAATAATAAGGTGAATTCTTTATTTTAGACCTCAACACTTTCCTTTTTCTCATTGATTCTTTTCTTGAGTTCTTATAATTTTTTGATTAACTGATTTTCAAGCCAAAGTAGAATATTGGGTAAACAATACCTAAATAAATTTATTTACAATATATAATTTCATTTCTAAGATCCAAAATTTTTATTTTGTTTTCACTTTGATTACATAGTTGTTGATCTGATCAAACTTTTCATCTAGATTTCTACAAATTATAATCGACAGAACCAGAAGTTGCAATAATTTTTTAAACGATGTCCAATTCAATGTAGAATTTTGATTTTTATTGAAGTTTGTTTAATCATTGGAGTACTATGCAATTTATATAAGTTGATGATTGTTTGATGATAGTAATTTATATGGAATACAATGTGAGATTGTTTGATGAATAGTTTCAAACTTTTAATTTAAGAGCCTATGGAATATATGAGTCTCATTTAAAAATAAATAACAAAAACCCAATACAAAAGTCTTACAAGTTACAATTTAAAAAATTTCATTTTTTTTTTAAATTTTTATATATATTTTTTTGTTGGTCCGGTTTGGATTGGTTCAAAACCATTTCGTTGACAGGTTCACGTGGTACCAAACCGATGGTTTGGTTTTCCGATTTTACGATTTTTGCTTACAGCCCTACATTTTTCCAGTTGAACCTACCGGTCCTGTCCGATTTTCAAAACATTGATATTTAGACAATAAATTTCCAAGCAACACATATGCTATGCGTTTGAAAGAAAAAAATTGTTCAAAAAAATTTCATTTATTTCAAAAATCAAATGGTGGTGTTTCTTGAACAATGTTTATCTTTTTAATAAGATATCACTTGCTTGTCGTGTAACTATTCATCGTTTAAATAGGCATTTTATGTCAAATGGAGATGTTTCAATCTAATTGTTAAAAGAGTGCGAATGCATTCTCGTAAGATGATACACATTAGCTAATAATTAGCCCGGTGCTCCATCATACTTGTTACACTTAAAAAATGTTGGAATTAGAAGGAATCTACCCTAAATTTATAGCTCTTGTTAGGGAAGAATTTATATTTTGTTAATTCATAAATATATAAGAAATGAATAAGTAGATAGTATTTTTAAATTGATTGTGATTGAAAATGAAATTTAATTATTTATAGATAATTTACAATTTGTTTATAAATTTTCGAAGGAGGCTTTGTTGATTTGTATGGGGAGTTGTACTTTTGTTACAGGTAATTTCGTTGGAAGGACATGCACGGAACAGTACATTTGTATCCTACGATGTTGTCACAGAATCTTCTCTCTCTCTCTCTCTCTCTCTCTCTCTAGACTACCCAGGAAAGCAAAGAAGAACCCCATAATTTTAGGCATCCCCCGCGCTTCTCTCTAACCGCTCTTTTCATCTCCACACACTTCTCTCTCTCTCTCTAAATTTCCGAGATATATTGACCTGCCATTCCTTCTGATTTTCCCTTTGAATTTCAAAAAGTAATTCAAAGGTCTGGTCAACCTTTCCGGCTCTCCCTTTTTTGATATGGGTTTTGAAGGTAGATTTCTGGGCTTCTTTTCGTTTCTTCAATAAGCGAGCTTGTTCTGAATCTTTTTTGGGTTGGTGTGTAAGTATTTGGTCTTTATATACAAGAAACTGGGTCAATATCTTAGGGTTTACTTTTTCTCTATTTAAGTGATTTATTTGTTAATAAAGGGTGGGTTGGTGAGGGTAAATTATTAGACTTTTGAATTCTACAAAAGTCAAATTAATTTTGTTTATTTTGGTTCGTATATTGGGGTCATTTGAAACTTATAGTGAAAAGTATTATTGTAGAAATTTGACGAAAGGGTTGAATCGTTCTTTTATTGCTGTTTTTTCTTCTAATTTTGCAAGAATTGATGATGACGAAAAGGTGTTGTTTTCTGACAATTTGATTTTATTGGATTTATGAAACTGAAATCTTGTTTTTGCCCCAGTTCTTGATTCAGGAACATCTTTGGAAATTTAGGCTCCGTGTTTGTTTGGGAGGAAAATCTTTGGATTCTTTGAAAAATGGATGTGAAAACAAGTGAAGAAGGGGTTGAAGGATCCAAAACTGGGAAACCAGAAAATCATGAGGGATCCTCCAACTTGAAGGGCACTGCAAGTGTTTGTGAAAAAGCCTTGTCCACCAAGAGTCCTGGGAGCATTAGTAACAAAGATATGATTTTCCGGGCTGATCAAATTGATCTCAATAGCTTGGATCTTCAGCTTGAAAAACACTTGAGCAGGGTTTGGTCAAGAAACATAGAGAATCAGAATCAGAGCCATAAGCCTAAGGAAGTGTGGGAAATTGATCCTTCGAAGTTGGAAATTCGATATCTTGTTGCGCAGGGAACCTATGGTACCGTTTATCGCGGTACTTACAATAATCAGGATGTCGCAGGTACACCAATATTTCCCTTTTTGTCAGAATTAATTTTATCAAGATGCTTTATTTGAATTTACAAGGAAATGGATGAGATTAGATAAATGTTGGATTTTGGCATATTGAGCAAAGACTTTTCCTTTTTTGCGTTGTTTATTGTTTCGGGGGAATTATTTCCCTCCAGTGAAAGTGAGATTATGTGCATTTCTTAGAGTAGCCAAACAATAGCTCTTTCTGTCATTCCACCGCACCAACTTGTACATATCATGCAATTCAGTGAATTTTGTTTTTAGAACAAACTCTGCAGCCTTCATTATTTAACTATTGTCATTTCTTATGGAAGTTTTCTCCCATGTTTATGGGCAAGGGTACGAATGGGGAATTTGAGGTTGCTGAGCATTATGTTCAATGAGTTAATTTGGCATAAGATTTTAAGACTAAGAGGTTGTGCAGCTAATGATTGATTGGTTTTCAACCAATAAAAGTGAATGATTTTGCCTTGAGAAAAACACTATATGTGACTTTTATAGACCCAACAACTGAAGATCATTTGTCTTACACTATTAGTTTATTATATTTATATGAAGTTAGTAGCTATTCTATAGAAGTCCTGTAAAATGCTTGGTACTATTGTAGATTCATCTCAAGGCGCATTTTCAACTTAACCCTGATTTTCAATCACAAGAACATGCCGGTCTAATTGCTGTGCTAATTTTCTAGTAGTGAATACTTTTATAGTGTCCTTATATTATGCTCTTGCAACAATAGGTGCTTGAATTTGTCTAGTCACAGCCTTTGCAAAGAGTATTATGGTTTGGCGAGATATTGAGCAAAACTCAGTATCAAGTGAAACACTAGGATAGTTTTATGGATATTTTGCATGGGAGATTGGATACCGTATTGATCGATATTCATTTAGACATAATTTTGATTAGAGTGTGCTACATTTAACGTTGACAAAATATTATAGACATATTCAACTTTTAATTGTTTGCATGTCAGAATGCTATAACATTTTTTGATTTTCCCTCTTCCCCCTATATGCATACGAGAAAAAGTTCAGCAAAAGTGGCAATCAGATTCGAGTTAACAGAATCAACAATCTTCAAGAGTTTATTTACTTGTTCTCTCAGTGGAATACTTAATGTGGCACCATTTTGCTCTGCAGTGAAGTTATTAGACTGGGGAGAGGATGGCATGGCCACAGCTGCCGAAACTGCTGCTCTTCGGGCATCATTTAAACAAGAGGTTGCTGTTTGGCACAAGCTCGATCATCCAAATGTCACAAAAGTAAATATCTGATTCCTTGATTTTTCCGGTATTTTTCCCTTTTTAGAAATCGGGAAATCAAACAATTCCAGATCAGGATATTGCTTTTTATTTTTAGGAATGGCTCTCATGGTCCTGTTTTATGACCAGAGATCTTAATCCTAAATTTCTTAACTTAATGACGACACTTGCTTGCAGTTTGTTGGTGCTTCAATGGGGACTTCACAGCTCAAAATTCCTTCTAAAAATCCTTCTGAGGGTTATACCGACCTTCCATCGAGGGCATGTTGTGTTCTTGTCGAATTTCTTCAAGGAGGGACATTAAAGAACTTCTTGTACAAGAACAGGAAAAAGAAGCTAGCTTTTAAAATTGTTACCCAACTTGCTTTAGATCTATCTAGAGGGTAACTTTCTTGTGGAATTTATTTGAGTTGAAATTCTTTTAGGGAAATATTTACTTATCTCATGGTAATTGCAGACTAAGCTATCTACATTCGAAGAAGATCGTACATCGTGATGTCAAAGCTGAAAACATGTTGTTAGACACTCATAGAACACTTAAAATTGCTGATTTTGGAGTCGCCCGTGTTGAAGCTCAGAATCCCAAGGACATGACCGGTGAAACTGGAACTCTTGGGTACATGGCTCCTGAGGTATTCATGCTGTCTCATAATTTGTTACATAATACCAGTAAATCACTGCCATAATAATGAGTCAATTAACAATATTTTTTGCGAATAGATTATACTTTCGTGCACACACACTTATTTTGTCATTGATATAAAGAAGCTAATGAGGTTTCTTGTCTTTAAGGTACTTGATGGCAAGCCTTACAACAGAAAATGTGATGTCTACAGCTTTGGCATATGCTTATGGGAAATATATTGCTGTGATCTGCCTTACCCAGATCTTAGCTTTGCTGAGGTTTCCTCTGCAGTTGTCAGACAGGTCAGTTTGATCACTTCTAGGTTCTGTGCACTTTTGCTGTATTGCATTTCCATATACTCTTCTCAAAATATTTCAGTTAACTACTGTATTTAATTGGATATTTGGATATACTTGATGTGGAAAAGCACTTAAACCAAATCCTTTTTATTTCTTGATATGATGTTTATGTAATTTTTATTTATTTCGTGTGATTTAGCATTCTAATAACACTATAACCAAGTTATTGCCAATGCGTAGATGTGACCCTGGAGCATTAAGCAAGTTGAGCAACGTATTTTAAGTTTACTCTTGAAGCATTTGTTCAGTCAAGCTTGAAATTTAATGGCACATGCACAAAATAATGTGGTCCCTGTTAATGACTTTAAAAGTGTTTAATGAGGAGGACATGAGAGGAGAGGGAAGCACAGAGAATTACAGACGTGATTGGGGTGGCTGAAGGATGAGAAGAAGCCACTTTTCACTCTTCACCATATGTATTTTAGAATATTCTTGCTGCCATGTTCTCCAGACCCAGGCATGGTTTTAAGGGACTGAGATGTTTGAGGTTGAATTTTATATAAATTTTGGTAGGAATGGGGCTTGCGGTGGGTTGGTAAAGGAAAAAAGGCTACGTATGTTACATATTTTGCGGATAAAGCCCTAATCCCTACTCACGAGAATAATAAAATCAGATATGAGAGCTATGTTCTCTTCGCCTCTACAGGTTTTTCTCTACAATGAAGAAGGTACAAGGAGATCTCATGTCTCTCACAATGGAAAATGCGGCCTCCTAAAATCCTTCACATAGTAGGAATATTAGGGCGATCCAATACATGTATGGAATATCCAAATGACTACAGCATATTATAGGTACAGACATACAGTTAATGTTTGTAGGACCCCTGGTAGTGGTTTGGATATGAACGTATTTTACAGTTATGAACATGTTAGCAAGCCCTAACGGGTTGTCATTTCACGAATTCTCTTAACATTAGGCTTGAGCTGCTTAGTTAGTTTGTTAGCTTAGGCATGTGACGGATTAATAGAAAGGTAGATTGTTTCCGCGGTAGAGGCTCCCCCCTCACCTTCTTTCCTTTCTGGCGGATTCCAAGGTTTCCTTAGAAGAGGGGGTTTGAAAGTGGCTCCATTCATTTTCAGCGGCAGTGAAGCCAATTAAACTAAACAAAACCGTTCAATACTATGCAGATGTGATGTGTTTGCACATGGAGCATCTTGTAAACTAATTATTCGCACATTCTCATAAATCATCATTAATTTTGGGGGAATTATTCACTATTATTGGTTCCATCTATTAAACTTATATATTTGTGGATAATGCTAGCCAGGCGTGGTGATATATTTGTGTGCTTCGTCATATGATATTGCCGGAAAATCTGGTTGGACCTTTTTGTTAACATCCAATGGATCAATATTTTAGACAAATATTTAGATTCTGTGCACACACTTACCAGTGTCTTTAATTTTTGAACAATTTCTTAAATATTTAGCATAGTTGTTTGTCAATTGATTTGCTTGTAGAAGCTTGACACCAGTATTCTCTTTTTGGGGCAGAATTTGAGGCCAGAAATTCCACGTTGCTGTCCAAGTTCTCTTGCAAATATCATGAAAAAATGCTGGGATGCAAACCCGGAGAAACGACCTGATATGGACGAGGTTGTGAGGTTGTTGGAGGCAATTGACACAAGCAAAGGAGGTGGAATGATACCGGAAGACCAGGCTGGAGGCTGTTTCTGCTTTGCTCCAACTCGGGGTCCATAAAAGTTGTCATCTGTTCACACTTGTCTTTCACTATATGTCCTGGGAGATTTGTTGGAAAACTCATTGGATTTGAATTAACTGGTGAAAAGTTGGAATAATATGTTTAATCTTTTCATGAAAATATTTGCGCTTAACATTGTAGTTTGGATCCCATACTTTTGCCTGTTGCCTAAACGAACAGACTCTTTTTCTACTTTACTCTGGTATGGGCCCACAGAAACTTAAATCCTTACATGTTCGAGAACTCTATTTCATGGCCATGTTTCCTCGTACATTCCCATCGATAATGTTACTTATCAAAATGTGTGAGGCCAAGCTTTAGACACGACCTACATTATTCTTGGTGAGCAAGGCCACTGCGATATATACAGTGCCCGTGTTCGAGATTTTCGTTTGATACTATATATATATATGTCACACAAACAAACAGACGATTTCCACTTTGGCCGTGGATGTGTGTGGGAGAAGGCACAGAGGTGGATTTCTACTTGGATAATAGAAACTGATTAGTAACGCATTTTTGTTCTCAGAATCCAGTTAGGTACGTGCACGTAATCTTCCAATTCTCTTGAGATAAGAACATCTTCTCTTTTGGATATGAACGAATTAGCCTTGCCCTCTAACGTGTGGAATCTATTCAATAATTAGGTGGTCACATTCTTTGACCCTGATAAAGTTTTTTAACCTATAATTTATTAATTAGATCACAGTAGTCGCAATAATATAAAATATTTTATAACAAAATAACACAAATCAAAATCACAGAAACAATGTGTGAGTCATAATAACAAATTTTAATCGAAAATCACACATTTTATTGGGTTACAAATTATTTATTTATCATTAATTACCTAATTAACCGATCACAAAATAATAATAATAATAACTATTCAATTCACCCGAGGCCACCTCGTCTAATCTCACCCCCAACCCATCTCACCAACGTCGGCACCACCAAATCGCCATTGCCACCATCAACTCAAATTCACAATCTACCACCACCACATTCACCTCGAGTCCACCACCACCAAGCGTCTGCACCTAATATGATCTTCATCCAACTCCCGCTTATTTGAATGCCGACAACGTCCACCTCCATCGCCAACATGTGTGGGATCCATTGTTCTCGGGGTTAGTATTACTTAGCAACATGGTGTCTCGAAGCCCTCTTTTGTGGCATTTTTGCCACCAAATCCACCACCATCTCCACTTCTAAGCAACCAGCACCTCAGATCCCCAACCATTAATGCACCTCCACTCCATCACCATTATCACCACTACCACCACCTGCACCTCAATCCACAACTACCGAACTATAACAACCATTTAGTTGATTGGCGACGGCGACGCAATAAAGAAGCAGCCGAAGCGGTAAAAGCAACAATTTCATTTACTTTAATTAGTCATCGTTGTTTAGGGTTTGGGGTGGAGAGGGGCAGGGTGATTCGATGTGATACCTGACTTTTGAAATAATTATTTTAAATCTTGATTTTTGAAATGCAATGTTAAACAATTGGCTGGTGAATTTTTCCATATAATTTTGTGTATTTAGCATTTATAATTCCAATAGTCTAATTCTTGGATGATCATCTAACTAATTTATTGATTCTATTACTCTTTGATAATTATATCTTTTCTTACAACTTAGAACCATGAACATGAAAAATCCAATACATCATATGTGGAATCCTAATCTTTACTTTGATCCAATCAATAATGCACTAAGCTTTTCGTGGCAGACAAGAATTGAAATCCTTGAAGATAATATGTTTGAAATCCAATAATGTCTATTTGCCCATATGTTTGACTAATATAAAATGGCCACTCTGTACCACTATTTTTGTTGGCTTTCCATTGAAGATAATATTGATATCGGAATTTAAAAATCACCCAAGTTATAACAACGTTTAATTGAAGAAATTATGATAAGAATATTAGTTAGAAATTGTTTGTAATTCCAATTCGTTGGCCTGCATGGGACCCCCAATACATCAAAGTACTCATTGGGACATAGTTCAGTATGAAATATTGTGCTAGTATTATTCAGTTATTTGAACAAAACCTATTATTCACGGTCTTTGTTGATCATGCAATTTCTTGAGTACAAGTATTTGCTTCGAACAATCCGAAAGTAATTCACTGACAGAATTACCATATAATTTAAACAGCTTAAAGAGATGATCAATATGATCAAAATGTTATGGACTTCTATAAAGTCGGTTAATAGTCAATCAAGTCCATAAAATACCCTGGGAAAAGCCAATGGTAGAACTTACCTATACCTGACCTGTACCAGTCGGACAGCAACAATGCGCGCATGTGGGTTTAGGACCGAATCCAATAGAATATATGTTTCCATCTTCCAAATATTATTGGTTCCCCTTGAGGCTCAAATCTAATCGCCAAACTTCCACTATATAAATCACACCAAATTTTCTAACTTTTCTACTTGAGATAAATGTTAAGCAATTTTCAATAAATCAAATTCTTTACTAGTTTATCGTTTCAAGTGGGTTACTTTGACATCAAATATTTCATTCAATTCTAAATGATTTCCAATAAATAAATATATCATATTAATGACATCGTCGAATAGAACATGAATATGGTTGATCCCGTTAAAATCGAAGTACTGGTCCCCCAAGAACTGGAGTTCAAAGTTAACCCAATTCACTAATTAAATCCATTTCCAACAGATCATAGATCAAACTAATGTTAGAATACGTCCTGCTTAGTAATAGCATTCTTGATTATTGAATTGCACTTCAAACTCTTTTGGTAAAATATGGCCTTGTGCCAACATGAACCACGTAATTCGTTTCTTTCTCATCTTATCACCTTTCGTTGTCATATTTCATATGAAAAATAATTTAGCTCTAAACCAGGCCAGATACATTTGGACAACAATAATTCAGTCTATATACATTTTCACCTAGAGTAATGTTATTCGCAATCGCTCACTACGACAGTCGCCCTGTGTGGTACACACATGACAAGTGATTATTTGATGCATTAATGTAATAATTTTTTATCGACTCATGAATCAAATAATCGCATATCATGTGTGTATCATGTAGTGAAAGACTGCGAATAACATTATTTTTTAACATAAGATAATGAACATAAAATTGTCATTTGAAATTCACAATAATGTTTACTTATGTAAGACAGGAGTTTTACTATTCATAGATTCTGATTTATATGAATTGAATTGAATTATATTATAATAGCAATCAAAAGGAAATTCCAATCAAATTAAACCCCCAAACAAGCAAGAAAACGAATTATTGGAGTTATAATCACAATTTATCTGTGACAAGGCGGATTCGAAAACTTTTTTAATGTTTTATAAAATGCTCGAGACGAGATTGTCTGAAGTTTGATATAAATAACATTATTAAGTTCCTTTTTAAAAAATAAAAAATAAAGTTCTACCGAAGAGGTGAATACTTTTTCATTTTGTATGGTTAGATTTGAGGAAATTTATAATTAGATTTGAATGTAAGAAAGTATAAATAGAGTTAGGTATAATTGAAAATAAAAATATATATAAAGTAATTGAGTTCACTTAGCCCTGTTTGACAATCATTAATATATATATATATATATATATATATATATATATATTTTGGAGAAAAATGAGTTTTTTTTTTTTTTTAAATATTATTCATTTAAAAAGTAGTAAAAGTTTTATGTTTATTTCTTGTGAGATTGTATGGTTCAAAATGTGTTTAAGAAAAAAAAAACTTTAAAATGAGATGAAAGTCCTTGTTTGGTATAATTATTTTGAAAATTTTATTTTCAATCAGACATTTTCTATATAAAATTATAATTTTTCTGTTTTTTTAATTACACATTCTTAAAAAAATAAAAATAAAATCATTTTTTTACCAAATGCCCTTTATTGTGTATTTTAGTAGAAAAAATAAGTTATTTATTAAAGTTGTACATAAATTTAAATGGATTTCACAAAGGCCACATGATAAATTCATAAAATGACCATTGCACATAAATTGAAATGGATTATGTTGTCGGAGATTAACTGTGCATCTATATTGGAATCAATTTAAAGGTTTTAGACTAACTTGTTAATGAAGCAATATGTTTGGGACCAACAGTATAAATTTTTAAAATGCTCGTCCTTTAAATTTGCCACACAGGGGCATTTGAAAGCTGACACATTTACAATTCTGCCAGCTTTGCTTTCTGAAAACTACTCCATCTCAACAAGAATAAGAAGAACAAGCGATTATTAGAAAAAGATAGAAAGCATTACCATCTTCAAATTTCTTGAAAGAAAAATGGAGTTAAAAACAGTTGAATCATATACAGGAGTGATGGAAAGTTTCCTCCGCCAGTGTGGTGGTTACGCCGTCATTGACGGTGGCCTTGCGACGGAGCTCGAGAGGCATGGTGCTAACCTCAATGACCCTCTATGGAGCGCCAAGTGCCTTATTAGCTCTCCTCACCTAATTACAAGGGTACCCTCTTTAGCACTTCTATAATTTTTTATTTATATCTACACACTTCAAATTTTTATTTTGTTAATACTTTTCTTTGGTGTATATCTGAGATTTTCTGGTAATTTAATTTCTCAAGTTCTTAATTAAATTTTAGTGTATCATTTTTCATCTTTAATGCCGGTATTAGCTAGCTGCTCCTACGTTTGGCTGCATCTATATATTTTCCGTTTAATTGAACCAAACGGAGAGGAGAAAATTCGAACCCCAAAATTAAAATATATAAACTTCTCTTTGATTCCGATTGACTGGATTTGAAAGGTAGATCTTTTTGTTAGAACTTAGAACCATTGTTGTGGCAAGGAGAAGTTTGATCAAGAGGAAGAAGAAGAGGCATAAAATGGATTAAAGGATATAGGAAATCTCTTTCGTGGCATTAATTTTAAGTTGAAATGATAATTAATAATTATCTCGGCACAATTTCTTTCTTTCTTTCTTTCATTTTTTTTTTTTTTTTGGTCATTACCATACATATATAAACATGGATTGATCTGTTTTTGAAGCAATATTCATGTGAAATTTCTTCCTTTGCTTAATCTTTTGGTGTATAATTAGTAAACATGTGCAGCCTTGTGTAACTTGTAAGTTTCAAATTTCATGTACTTAATTCAGGGATTAATATTGTTACTAAGTGTAACCAATTCATTTAAGATAGAAACAAAGCGTTTTAATGCTGGGACTGCAGGAATTTTTAGCTTAATTCATAATATGACTTACCAAGTATAGAAAGTCGATCAGCATCCTTCCTTTATACAGGTTCACCTTGACTACCTTGAAGCTGGTGCAAATATCATTATATCTTCATCTTATCAGGTATTTGATGTTTTCCTTTTTGTCTTCATAAGCAAAGTCTAAGCTATAGAAGGCAGAATTACCAGTCATCGGTTGTTAAAATATCTTTTTTGGTGGCACGAGGCAGGCTACTCTTCAGGGGTTTGAATCTAAGGGATTGTCCAGAGAAGAAGGGGAAAATTTACTCAGAACAAGTGTTGAAATAGCACGTGAAGCACGAGATATATATTATGACAGAGTTGCCAAAAGTTCTGGGGATACTTTAGGAGACAAAGCTGGAATAATCCCAAGACAACGTCCAGTTCTGGTTGCTGCATCTGTGGGGAGCTATGGAGCTTATTTGGCAGATGGTTCTGAATATAGGTTTGTTAAATGAACAATTCTTGCCATAAGGAAATCTAATGGTTGCTGAATCACAAATGACTAGTTGTAGCTTTTAGAAGCTTTGACTATTATTATTATTTTACTTTTACAGTGGAGTTTATGGAAAAAATGTCAGTTTGGAGAGTCTGAAAGATTTTCACCGGAGAAGGGTCCAAGTATTAGCTGATTCTGGTGCTGATTTGATTGCATTTGAGACTATTCCGAATAAACTGGAAGCTAAGGTATTTTTGTTGCTGATTTTAACCACATTTTTCATAGGCACTTAATCTTTCATTATTAGGATCATTGTCAAAGCGCTTTGAAGTATATCTCAATCATTCTGTTAATCACATTGGTCTTTCTCATTCTAGTTTTAAGTATTATTGTTTTCATGTTTTACGAGTGCAAGATTTATGCTTATTCTGATACCATGTTAAACCACTCTGGTCCCCATCTAAAAGCTTGTGTTCTTAGAGAGTGATGAACTTATTTATTTAAATTATGTCGAATGATGTTTTACGGCCTCACAAGGCTTAATATTACTTGGGCCTTAATTCTGTTCGTAAAAGCTAGCACATATGCGTGCGGTCATCAATGCAAATCATGGGTTCTAATAATAGTGGAATTAGGTGGGTTTTTATACACTAAGAATGTTGAAATCAGTAGTTGTAAAAGATTTGTGACGATTTTTTAGTACTCCAATTTGATATAGGCATATGCTGAGCTTCTCGAGGAAGAGGCCATTAACATTCCAGCTTGGTTTTCCTTTAATTCCAAGGATGGAACCAATGTCGTCAGTGGGGATCCTATTGCAGATTGTGCCTTAATAGCTCATTCATGTGCGAATGTCATCGGAATTGGAATCAACTGTACCCCACCACGATACGTTCAAGGACTTATCCAGTCAATTGGAAGGGTACGTATTCTAAGTACTTTGATGATCATTAAAATTTAACACGAGTTCCATTCTATAGCTTGTGCTTTCATGGTAAACTTTCTGCAGGTAACTAATAAGCCAATTCTCATATATCCAAACAGTGGTGAGACTTACGATGCTGATAGAAAGGAGTGGCTGGTGAGTTGACTTCGATCTGATGATAAACTTCTTGTACTTGTCCTTCTTATCAGAGATGTCGAGATCTTGAATTTTTGCTGCATAATTATACGACTTTGAACATTACTTTTACCTGCAAATTTGTTAAAACGAGGAAATGAATTTTACACTATCTTGACAATCAATGACGATTTCACTGTTGCAGCCATCGAATGGAGTGTCAGATGTAGATTTTGTGTCATACGTGGGCAAATGGTGTGAAGCTGGGGCTTCTCTTGTTGGAGGTTGCTGCAGGACCACCCCGAATACCATCAGAGCTATTTCTAAGGCTCTCTCGTCCAGGTCCAATGGGGGTTTCTCATAGACTCAAAAGACTTCTGAGAGGAGAAAAAAGATGTGGGAATACTTTTCCATGCTTTTGTATGAACTGGTGCTAAAATAAATTTAAGTTTGTTCAGTTTACTAGTTTTTCCAATAAATTCTAGGGATAATTATACATACCTTTATTTGTTCCAAAAATTGAAGAATTATCATAAATGAAGAATCCAGGGAGCAGAAAAATGAATGTTCATATTTAATGGACGAAGGGGGTTAAAGTGCAGTTTTGCCTTCATCTCACATTGTTGAATAGTTGTTCAAAATCAATAAAACATGCGTGGAATGAAAAGTGAAATCGAGGCCATAGAGCAACTGCACTAGCCGTTATTGACCATTTTTGTTTGAATTTGGTGGCTTTTTATCTTGTGTTTGGTACCACTTCGTACAACATTGTTGATGGCTATATATAAAAGGATGGTGATCGATGAAAATATATAGAAAAACCCATAGTAACATTTGAGAATATATTATTCATTCCAAATTATTGCAAAATTCAATTTCTCTTCATACTCAGAGTCACTTTCACTTGTTCATTTTGAAGACCACTTTTGTTTTTAGTGTTCTTCATTAAGATTTGATTAATCCTACAAACTATTTGTCAATTACAGTTTTAAAATCATTGTGAGAGGAGGCAAATATCGTAACGATTTGTTTTCGTGTTTAAGTCTTCTCCAGATTTTATATTCTTCTCCTCCTTTTATTTTCTTCATTGCTGTATATTTTCTAACATTCTCAAACGATATTTCGACTCTCTACTTCGATGGAGATGAAATTTACACTCGCTACAATTAAAATGATGAATCAAGACTTAGTGCGTTTTTGACAGATTTAATGGTTCCAACTTCAATTAGTGTGTCAGTAACAGATTTGAGAAGTTTCGTGACAATTAATTAATTGGATAGTAGAGTTCATCTTCTTAGTTTTTTATTCTAGTATTCGTTTCTAGTTTTCCTTTTTAATGGCCGGCAGAGTATGTTTGGGAGAATTTTTCACTTGATTATTTGTATATTTGTATCATTTCTCTCACAAATATTAAATTTATTGTTGTCATTTTTTTAAGAAGAAAGAAACAATTCCGAACAAATAGTTACTCTATTTATAATTAAACTTCAAAAATTAAAAGGTAATAACTTCTTCGTGATTCACTTAATTAATTTATTAATTAGCCAACTTCTAGGGTGACAAAAGAAATTGACGTGACCAAATTCAAAAGAAAAATATTTGTAGGATGACTAAGAATAACCCTTAAAAAAGCAATTACAAATTTTCAAAGAACTTTATGAGAAGAGCCTCATATTAATCATCAATTAAATTTAATTGGCACCATTTTATGAGGCTTCCACTTTTTCAAAAATAGTTACCTTAAGTCAGTTTGCTCTAAATGTTCTTCTATCAGACAAAAAACTTTCAAAAAATTACTCAGATAAGTTCGAAAGTAGATTCTTATTCTCAGAATTAACTTTTGATTTTTCAAAAGTCTTGCCAAACGGTTCCTAATTACCAAAACTTATATATATCCCTTGCCTGAGACCCATTTTTTTAATAGTGATTTTTTGGGAAATGTGTGGTTAAAATGTAGGAAATTTTTTTAAGTTACCATGCAAATTATTATATTTGTAGAATGTATGATTGGAATTGAATTTGAAAAAAAAAAAAAAGAGTTTTTGGATAATGAGGCTCAAACGTAAAATCAATGATAGTTGCATCACATACCTAAGAAGACAAGACAACCTCAAAAGTCTCAAACTCGCCTTTCTTTGTCAAATTTTTTGAATTGATTCATGAATTCTGCCAAGAAATATCTGCCCATGATAAAAAAGAATTTCATTGTCAATCTTCTATACCAGGAAAATTATGTGTTATCGTATTTATTACGATTGAAATTTCATTCATACCAATGACATTGGAAGCTATAAAATTGTCACTTTTAAGCACCACGCGCACCGATATTACTGACGAATCTTATTAAGGAGAGGGAAAGTGAGATAGGAGATTCCAGCTTCGTTGAGGAGAGAGAGAGTGTAAGGATTTCAGCTTCGTTGTGTGAGAGAGAGAGAGAGAGAGAGAGAGAGAGAGAGAGAGAGAGAGAGAGAGAATTGATTAAAATGATTTAGGGTTTGAAATTGGGTGGGGTGAGTGTTTTGATGTGTGTTTTATTTGTAATATAATTATTAATATTAAAGTATTAAATTGTTACCTGATTTTTTATTAAATATACTTTATATTTGATTTTTAAAATGTGATATTTAAATACATGCTCTACTGTAATTTCCACTTTGCCAAATAAGAGGACTAGTTTGAAACATAAACGTGCAACTAGCCCATTTATCATTGCTCAGTCCTGGACTATGGATTAATGTTTGGGCTGGTTCGACCCATCAACCTGCCAATTTTGCTGGCCAATTCGAATCAACATGTCATATTAGAAGATAGTTTTGTCATATTAGAAGATAGTTTTAAACTTTAGACAGAAAATTGGCTTGAACTAGCCTACTTTTTGGGGTCTAGACCCAAGGTTAATATTAAAAGTAAAACTGTTTCATACAGATAGAAATTATAGAAAGCATTACAGATGATGAGATGACAACATTGCATTCGTTGATTTAACTTTGTTTTGTATCCAATATTCAATGAATGTTTACTACCTGACAATTTGTAAAAAAATTATGTACATATAGCCCATGTTTGATAGACAATTTTTGAAGAAAAAATGAATTTTTTTGATGTGATGGATGATGAATATGTGGTTGAAAAAGAAAGAAAAGTTATTGATGTGAAGAAAAATATTATTTTATTGAAAAATGTGTGATTGAAAATGAGAATGAAAAAAAAAAATGTATATCAAACAGGGGCGTAGTATTTCTCTAATATGAACTGATTTGTTTTTATCCTTTTTTTTTTTTTTTTTTTAAATAGAGATGGAATGATTATATGAAAGTGTTAAAAAGAGAGACTTGAAATCAAGATAATTAACGTTGGAACTGGGTTTATCAAGTTGGTTTTGACCAACTTTGACAAATATTTAAGTAACCAATTATTATGGTATTATAGTCGGACACATGCTACTTTCGATTGACAAATAAATTTTTTTTTTGTCTGATAAATAAATAAATAATTTATTTTTTAATTTGTTTCAATTAAATTAAACTTTCGATTGACAAAATCTTTTCTTGAATCGTGACATGTGTCATCGTTTCTAAAAAGATTGACTTATTCACAAGGAAATGTCCTTTGAGAAAAATATCGTTCATTACAGATATATTTGTTCAGACATTTTTTTTCGAGTGTAGTGTCTTTCGAGATGCAACTTTTTGCTTATTATAAATGTATATCCATATTTTGTAGTATTCATTCATTTTTTAACAATTACATTTTTGCCTTCAAAAGTATTATGCATTAATCCTTTCATTTAAAAGGAGAGTACACGACACATTTCTTGTTCTTCGTTTCTTGTGGTGTGAAGTGTTGCTACTACAAGAAGAGATTGTAGTATCTCAGAAGACAATTATCATTCAATTATGAGCATGTATGTAGAATAAAGAACTCTTAATTCGATCTATTCATTTATTCTTTAGTCTGTATTGCGTCTTTTATTCTTCACTGACATCTCAGTCAAATTCATTTCATAAGTATTGAAATAATTTTTCTATAGAGAAATTAAATATATTTTGCATCGAAAACATATTTAATAATTACTAAGTGTCCACCTAACCTCGTTTTGATACCACTAAGCCACTATTTATGCAAATCTTCCAAACATGTCATCCCCCACCCCTACACACATTGCTTTTCATTTCACATAATGATACAATGTTTGGTTATGAATTGTGGGATTTCCAATAAATGATGTGTTAAAAAGCAAAAGTTTGATATATCAAAGGAATAAAGAAAGGTGTCTCTCTCTAAAGTGGATAAGTGAAGCAAAAGGAAAGAGAATGTTAGTATGTTTGTTGAATGGGGCCGCAAAGCAGAATATCATATTTATTCTTTGACCGTCTTCCCAATCTTTGAAATGAGGGCAGTTTTGGGTACATAAAGGAAACCAAAATCTTCCCATAATCTCATTAAACTTTGGCAGCTTGTATTTTCTCGTAATTTTAAATTAAACAATATCGTTGAGATTGATCTTGATCTTGATCTTGATCTTGATTATAAGAAAAATGTTGAATCCCAATCTTGAGGGTTCCCCATCATTCCACCCATAAAATATTGTGAAAGAGGTAAATCGTTCCTCATTCTTTCGCAAACAATTCTTTCGTTAATAACGTAATTTTATAATTTAGTTAAATATTTTAAAATCAAATCGTACCCAGAAATTCAAACGAAAGTGGTTGTAAATTCTGTTCGAATTTCTCTATCACACCTATCTAAGAACTTCACTGAAAACATTAAAATTCCATGATGACAAATTGAAACCATCTACGTGCAGTTTTTCAAAGATACCATTGACTGATCACCTCTACCTTGGATGTCACAATCATTTTTCTTATATTTTGTTCATAAATAACTTTTTAAATATACCTTAAAGTTATTGAAGTATTATATTAGGCTCTTGGTTGAAATTTTTAATGAAAGTAACTAAAAAATATATATTTATTTGTGATTTCGTTTTGAAATAAACCTCAAGAGGAAATTAATTAGTTTGTTATTACACTAATATTTGTTTAGATGATTTTTGAACCTGAGATTTTATATATTTGTGGAACATCTACGTTTATAATATATTCTAAATTAAAAAGAGAGTAAATACTCATACCCTTTTTTTTTTTTTTTAATGGAAAGAGACTCTTGTTCACAAAAGGTTTATGCACTCCTTAAAACATGCTAGATGATGGAGAGAGAGACTAAAGTTAACATGCCTTGTTTTAATTATGAATGATTCAATCATGTTAATCTCTCTTTCAAAATAATGTTAAATCAAATAGAATTTGGTTTGTCAATTTAATTCAAGTTAATCAAGTATTCTCTCTCTTCTCTCTCTCTCTCTCTCTCTCTCTCTCTCTCTCCCCCATCGGCTTCACGATGAGGCATGAAGAAAATGAACCCCAAAACTAACTTTAGATTATAATTTTCTTGAATGTAAACAAAATTTCATGCTACTTTAATCCCTAGATATGTTGTCATGAAAATCTACATCAATTTTGTCAAAGCTATAATAGAGCCCACACCTTCTTGCTCTTTAGATATTCATTAGCCAGTTATGGGCCATGGGCTCTTTAGTTTTTTAGACAATTTCTAAACTTTTATTACATTATTCAATTTTCACTTTTTCCATCTCAAATGATACCATGGCAAAAAAAAAAAATTTAAAAAAATAATAATAACAAAATGATTTGTATAGGGTTTCTACAAAAGGAGAACCCTAAACGACCCATGAGATGGCAATAACTGTAAATGGAAGCCCACTAATTAAAATTGCGCATTACAATGATGTTTTATTTTCATATTTAAAAAAAATTATAATCATTTAAAAAAAAATTATATCTCAAAAGATTAAAAGGGTTCGAATCCTGAAATATGGGTATCTCATTCCTAACCTTGATTCACCAAGGCTCAAGACAGATGGGGCGCCAAAAAAAAAAAAAAAAAAACTCTAATTGATTGGAAGGATCTTGTTTATGACAGCTTAATTCTCGGGATTGACTCAGGTTACTATCGTACAAAATGTGCGAAATGTCTATAGCAATTATTTTATCAAAAAATTAGTATGAAATAGAGGACAAGAGTAAAATGAGTAGAATGAAAGATATTATTAAAACTCAATTTGATATTGTTCTTTATGCTATAGAAAAAAAAATTCCCGATATCATTGAGGCCCCACAAAGTCCAAGATTTATTAGTGTTACACATTTTTTTTTTGGATACTCCAATATTTGAATACAGTAATTTTAAAATAAAATTAAACAACATCAAATATGGGTTTAATTAAAAATCTCGATGTCTTCTTTGATGTGCTTTTTTTTTTTTTTTTTTTATAATTATATTCATGCCACACTTTTTAATTACAAAACAACATTTTAATTGCACTTAAGGTTTCTAAATCCTTGTTTATTAAAACACTTATGTCCCTGACATTTTTAGCCCCTATTTGATTTCCATTTTGGGGGGAAAGAATGTATTTTGAATAGTTGATTGATAGAAAATTTGGAGTTAAAATTTAAGAAATTTTTTTGGTTTGGCATGCAATCTCATTGTTATCTTTAATCATTCATTAATTAACAAATCTCGTCTCTAATAACGATTTCGTCCAAATGGTTCGTTGGGTGGGGGCTAAAATGATTTATTTTTCACATATTAAAAATAATAATAAAATGTGATAAAATATTTTTTTTCCTCATTTTAAAGCATACAAACAATATATTCTTACAAAAATCATCTAGTTGTGATAATTAATAAAAGGTTGAAAATTATTCTATTGAAAAATTAGGGACATAATTATTATAATCAACAAAACTTAAGAACGTTAAGTATAATTAAAATATGGTAATGTCTATGTGTTTACCATTATTCACTTTTTTTTTTTTTTATTAGAATAGATCAATAGAAAGTCAATTTGACATATTTTGTTCTCAATTTGAGAGAAATTATAGCCTCATTTAATAAATTTTATTTTATAAAATCCTCATTTTGAGTGATTATAATTTATAGCACTCCTCAAAAACATAATGTCATGGGACACCAAGGCATTTAATTTGACAACCAAGACGCCCACCCATGAAAACAATTTGACAAGTTCCGACAACCATATGACATTATACAAAACCTTAATGATCACAAATTTTTTTTGGGACCCACAAATTGTCTTATTATAGTGGATGGTTCGTGGGAAATTTAATGAAATGTGTTAGGAATTATATTTGTTCATTAATAAAGGTTTTATGGGACAAAATAAGCACTTCCGCCGTCAGCTAAATAAACAATTATTAGTTACAAAATCCATATATTTTTTCACTACTCAAGTGCTTATGCCCAAAATAATCATAAAGAGTGCAATTCTTATACTACAGTCACTTGCATGTTAGCTTCATTCTACCAACCTTCACCCCAGCTGACGTTGGAAATTGGTTTTAGAGTAGTAGTTTTGACTAATTTTGATCAATTATTTAGTGAAATCTGTTAGTTGATCATGAAAGTTGAAAACTGAACGTGTTGTGCTCGCGAGTAGATTATCATAGTATATTTTTTCGCTCAAAACTAATTTCAAGTGAATGAGAAATGAAGGTTGAATATGAGCTTATTAAAACTTGAAACTTTGAATTAGAATGTGGTGGAATACCTAAGTTTGCTACGTGATGGAATATTCTAGAATCTTATTGAGTGAGAACTTGTATCTTTTCAGATGAAAAATTATGGCTTTAGAGTTATTATTTTTGAACAAGTACGTCTCTTCAAATGTATAAATATTCCAATAATTGTGTATTTTCGAATAGTAGTGTCTTTTCATATATTATAAATAGACACCAAATATTGCAAAATCATTCATTCATTGACCCGATTACATATTTTCTACACTACTACCCAAAAGATATCATTTTCCATATTTTAGTCATGATTTTGTGGAGAGTTCAAATATAGTCTAGTTCGTTGCTTCTCTAGATTGGAAGATAATTGTCATTCAACAGTGGAGATTTGTGTGGGACAAATTTGTCTAGGAAAGAAAATTTGACTCTCACTTCGATCAAATTCTCATTTTCTTCTTTTTACATTTTGAAATAAACGATGTTTCCATCCAACTAACATTTAGAGAGAATGAATAGGTATATAATACGAAATTAAAATTAATAACCAAAAATAAGCAACAACTCACTAATTATTGTTTCTAAATGAACAAAGTTTAATTAAATTAATCCTTAATTAATCAATCAAACACGCAGATCAAAGCAGTAAAAGTAAAAAACACCAATATTTGTTAACGAAGGAAAATCCTTGGAAAAGTCTTCACGGGAATAAAAAAAATCTTTGGGCAAACCTTGTCAAATAGATCCACTAAAAGAAATTTAACTTACAGTTTGTTTAGTACAACTAAAAATTAGTAGACTCTAACTACACAATCTGCAAAACACCAAAAAACTCTTTGATTGTGCCTACTGCACTTTTCCAGGTCTCTAGACATTTTTTCCCTCCGTGCCAACTGGAACTCCAGCTACATCTTCTAAATTTCAAAACTCTGAAAGATTAGTGGCAAAGGATTTGGTTTTTGATGTTTCAACTTTGAATTTTTTTTGTATTTTGATCTTGTGATTGAGGAAAAAGATTTATGGGATATGTATTTTATCTCTGTAAGATGTTCTCTTCAATGAAATAAAGGCTCAAACAAATTTTAGATATTTTTGGGATAAACTATGACTTGGGTATATATAATCTAGAGTGATTGAGGTTGTTTAAGATTGTAAAATCTATTGAAAATCGACCTAGGGTTGGCTGAATAGTACATCTGCTCGAGAGCTCATGGCGCGGATAGTGAGTGGTGGAGTTATTGTTAAAATCGCTTGAGCAGTGGTTAGACGCGACATTTTCTCTTTGTTCCGTCTTTTAACTTCTTCAAAACATACTCCCAACCTTTGACTTTTTGACCTTAATTACAACTCAGTAAACTTTGATTTCGATGATAGAACTCGTCAATACAATTTGGACCCAACACATTTCTATGTTTCAATAAGTCTAAATTCTATAAGACATTCAGTATGTTAAAAGTCCCTGAACCATAATATATAGGCAACACCCAGTTTAATCAATAACGATGTTGTTCAAAGATTCTACTTGATTATCTAGGACTTGAGTAGCAAAACAACGACTGAAACATGAGCAATGAACTTTGTAAATCTCTCCAACAAAAAAGAATTAAAATAAAATAAGAATATTAGCACATCCAAAATCCTTAATAACGAAAATATCTTAAACAAATTTGTAGTGATCATACGAGAGTTGACAGCTTCTGACGAGAACCGATGGATTGAGAAGGGAGGACCACACTTCATTAAATTCAAACAACTACCTCTCTGTACATGGCAAAACAATATTCTTAGCCTCAATTTGTTCAACTACATTCCCTGTTCAACATATTCTAATAGGTTTTGCTAGATGAATATCATGGATGATCGTTTGGTTGACATCATACACACACACATGAGAGAGTGGCATTTTTAAATTCATACGGAACCCACGCGTCTCGTATGAGTGTGGTGTCAACGAAAGTATCAACCATAATACCAAATAATGGATTACCGCTGAAGATTTTAAAACTAACTAAAACACATAAAAAAAAATCCCATGTAGATGTATGAGAAGTATCCCTTTATACAAAAGAATAATGCTACGTGTGTATCTCAATGTGTACACATAGCATCATCCTAAGATACATAAAAAGAAACAATTGAAAATATCTTCCTCCAAAATATACCTTAATTCTTATAGACAAAATCCACGTCCGAACAAATAATATAGCAAATATAGAAAAGAGCCATGCTATAGTGGCCGCTTACTTGACCGCAAGGATGACCACATCCACACACATTGTGAGAAAAAAATATTATCTTATTTTCTCAGGATTCACACACCCATATGAGAGTGTGGTTAAACAAGTGATTATCCAAGTGAATTGTTTAACATTTTTTATATAGAAAATAGTACAGTAATATTGTTTGTTCTACATACAAAGCATTTTTCTTTCTTTGTCTTTCTTTAAGTGCTTTAACTTTGTTTGTTAGACCAAATGGCAAAAGGGATGTATTAGTCTGAGCAGATCTCACAATTTTAACACTTTGCTGACCAAGAAAAGGGACGGGGTCGGTCGGTCGGCCGATCCAGTCGTTTTAGGCCTTTGAATTGGAGTAAAACGACATGCTGGTTGCCCAAAATCATGCTGATGGGCCGACCTTGGGGTTGGGTAAAAAAAAAAAAAAGTAAGAAACACACACCCTCACCCATATGGGGGGGTGTGGGGGTGTGTGTGTGTGTGTGAGAGAGAGAGAGAGAGTATAACTTTATAAGGGGAGAGTGCACACTTTATTCTGTTCAAAATTCGATACTTTGCTGTTACTATTCACGACTCAAAACGAGGCTGCGTTTCAAGCAAAAGAAAAGAAATGCCCTTTTTTCTTTTATCTCTCTAGACTGTTATAATTGCATAATCTCGTTCTTAAGTTTCTTGTCTCATTCTTGGTCATTCCATTTCGTGTTTCTCGAGTTGGGCACTCTTGTTTTTCTACTGTATTTCCATTAACCTCTTTGTTTTTTTCTAGTGCACTACACATTAATATACGTGTATACGAACACTACAAGAGTGATTCTTAAGTTTTCCTTAGGGGCTCCATGAAGAAATTATGTCCAGGAAGTAGAATGCTGAAGAATTAAGGAAAATCAGATGCGCCCGTTTGGAATTTTGATCAGATTTTTGCATTGAAGTTGGATTGCAGCCTCAACAGAAGACATTGAAAATAGTGAACTTTAAAGGGTTCATAATTTCTTTATTTTTTTTTCTTTTGATTTTTTGGAAAAAAAAAAAAAAAAAAAAGATCTGAATTTGTGAAAGGAGGGGGGAAGAGGAAGCGTGTAAAGAGTGCCGCATGAAGCAATAGGTGAAACAATGAGAGATGAAAATTTCAAGAAAAGCAAGGTTTTTTTTCCCCTTAATTTTCCTGGGAAATAAATTTAATAATATTTTTATTGAAATTTTTTGCTGACTTTTTCCCCTTGTTCTTTTGGGCAACATGAAGCTCTCATGGTCAAAGAAACTCGTTAGAAAATGTTTCAATATCAAATGTAAAAGTGAAGAATTTCAGGCTGATGAAGTTGTTTATAGAGGTAACTGTGTTCAATTTTCTGGATTTTATAGGTTTGATTTTATTCGGGTATACTTCATTTATCTCGTTTTCCTTGATTTCTGTTTTTCGGTTTTTGTCCGATTGACTTTTTTCCTTACGAATTTGTTGATAGATAGATAGTATTTATTAATTTTTTTTCACATTTCTCACCTCTTTTTTTGTTCGCGCTGTCATTTCTTTTGTCCTATCTTAATCTTTTATGTTACTTGTATAGTTTGAATTTGGCTGCTGAGAAAATCAGGAAATTAAATATTTTAAGAATGTTTCAGTTTTCTTGTTTTGTCTTCTATTGATAAAACAAAGTTTTAGCTATTTTTCGTCAGTTTTATACTGGATTTTTCATTTTGTGGCTGTAAAATGTAGAAGTGAAACTAAATTTCCTGTCTATTTGTAATTTTATTTTTATTCCTTCTGCATTAATTGCTGAAGTTGTTAAATAGACTTTTATTATCATGTATTTCAAGCAATAAGATTATCATTCCGTTTACTTGGTAAATTGTCAGAATTTTGATCAATGATATCAGTTAACTCTGTTTGATTTGAGGATTGAATTGTAAATGATGGTTCTCTTTCTAGGGGGCGATTTTGAATGGAGGAATAGCTTTGCGGAGAGGGAACCATGCACAATCAAGAAAAGCAGAACAGGTTTTTTGGATTGTACTTAGACTTTTTAGTCCACACATGCATAATTTTGAAATCCCACTGATATATGTTGAAATTGCTGATTAATTTACTTATATTACTGATATATGTTTATATATGAATTGTATATTATTAACCTTTTGTATACTGTAGATGCGTCTCCTTTCCTACCCTGATTATGTATTTATCTTAATTTCTTTGCCCCACTTTGTTCTACAGAAAAATCGGCCAAGAACATTGAGCGTCAGCAATCTCGTTCCCGTTCGAGACGAGGGAGAGGTTATCTCGATCACCCTCAAATAATAAACGTCCAGAATTATAGGTACTCCTCTTTTGTAGACATTCTTCATATGATAGGCTTCAGTTTGTAATTGCATTTCTTAACAATTTGCATCTTTCGGTGCAGCCTCTTTGTCTCAACATGGAATGTGGGAGGAAAATCACCACCTAGCAACATGAATCTAGATGACTGGCTACATTCTGCACCTCCTGCAGACATTTATGTACTGGGGTAAGATGCACTTCGTCATTTGTACATTTAATTTTATAACTCTGCTTATCGACTAACAGAAGTTCTTATTTTCTTTAACCGTTTAGATTTCAAGAAATAGTTCCTTTGAATGCCAGTAATATTCTGGGCGCTGAAGACAATGGCCCTGCCAAAAATTGGCTCCATCTTATAAGGAAAACGTTAAACAATGCTCCGGGAACTAGTACAGGCAGTGGGTGTTATACACCATCTCCTATCCCTGATCCAATTGCAGAATGGAATGCAGACTTTGAGGGATCAATCAGGAAAAAGGCTTCTTCTTTGTTGCACCGTCGATCTTTTCAGACACCACAACATTGGAGAATGGAGAATGACGTCCCGCAACCTCGCCTTGATCGGCGATTTAGTGTTTGCGACCGGGTGATTTTTGGTCATAGGGCTAGTGATTTCGATCCAAGTATCAGATGGGGTTATAGGCCTAGCGACTGTTCCTCTAGTCAGAGGCCAAGTGATTATTCCTCTAGTCGCCGGCCAAGTGATTATTCCTCTAGTCGCCGTCCAAGTGACTACTCCTCTGGTCACCGTCCAAGTGACTACTCCTCTGGTCGCAGGTCAAGTGACTATTCATGGAGCCAAAGGCCTAGTGACTACTCATGTGGTCAGAGGCCAAGTGACTTCTCTAGATGGGGTTCAGATGAGGATTATATGCCTGGGAATTCACCCAGTACAGTTTTGTATTCAGCAATGCCCTACAATGGACATGCACCAATGGAAGAGGGAAACAGACTGCCCGAGCATTCGAGATACTGTTTAGTTGCCAGCAAACAAATGGTAGGCATTTTTCTTACAGTATGGGTTCGGAGTGAATTGCGGGAACATGTGCGGAACATGAAAGTATCGTGTGTTGGCAGAGGATTGATGGGTTACCTTGGAAATAAGGTAATTTTTCGTAGGGTTATTGAATAGGATGGCTAACCTAGTGTTCCTAGATGCCATGAAAATAGCTACTGCTTTCTTTTGCAGGGCTCCATAGCGATCAGCATGTTATTGCATCAGACTAGCCTTTGTTTTGTGTGCAGCCACTTGACTTCAGGTCAGAAGGATGGCGATGAGCTCCGTAGAAATGCTGATGTTATGGAAATCCTAAGGAAGACGAGGTTCCCACGAGTTAACACCATCAGTGAAGAGAAATCCCCAGAAACAATCCTTGAACACGAGTAAGATTTCTTGCTTGCAGACAAATCAATCACTTCCATTTCTATATGCAGAAGTTGAAAAAGTAAATGAATAAGTAAAAATGGGTTGCATAAATAAGTGGGAGCAGTTGGATTTTTTATTGAAAATCATTGATCCTTATAAAAGTGCTAATGAATTGTTCATCCACTTATTCAATTTCAATTATTTGAGTAATCAATGTTGATGTTTTCATAACATCTTAAAAATGGAATTATTTCATTGTTTAAATTTGTTATTTTTCATAGCGAACCGTCATTATGTACTTATAGTTTAAATTTTGATCTAGTCGGGTTATTTGGATTGGCGATCTGAACTATCGAGTAGCACTGTCCTACCGGTCTGCCAAAGCACTTGTTGAGATGCAAAACTGGAGAGCATTGTTAGAAAGGGACCAGGTACCTATAGTCTTAATGAAAATTAACTATTATGTTTTCTCAAATTCTGGCTTCATTTTCTTCACTAATTGGTTGATATCCTACTAAATAAACAGTTCTTATTTTTCTCAACAGCTGCGGAACGAGCAGACACGAGGCCGAGTTTTTGATGGATGGAAAGAAGGGAAGATATATTTCCCTCCAACATATAAATATTCACATAATTCAGACAGATACACAGGTGATAATATTCACCTAAAAGAGAAAAGGAGGACACCTGCATGGTAAGGGCTCTTCATTTTTCCAAATTTGATTTATTAAATTTATAAGTTTAATGAATAAATGAATTAAAGGAATATGTCTGGACGAATAATTATTAGATTAATTTATCGATGTTTATAAGTAAAATACTGATCTGGGCACTTCCATATCTGAAGGTGCGATCGAATTCTATGGCATGGAAGTGGCCTTCAGCAGTTGTCATACTTCCGTGGTGAATTTAGATTTTCAGATCATAGGCCCGTGTCTAGCATGTTTTGGGCCGAGATTGAGTCAGTCCCCAACCGGTTGAGGAAGAGCATGAGTTGCTCGAACTCCAGGATTGAGGTGGAAGAGCTGTTACCATACTCGCATGGATATACAGAGCTCTGCTTTTTTTGAAGGAGGGTATGATTGTAAACTTATGATACTGGTACGCTCTCTCTCACTCACTCTCTTTCCCCCATGTGTGTCTAAATTTGCACGCTCTCTCTCCTTGGGCATATAACAATTGCATGCTTTGCTGTATGCTGCCTAATTATTACAGTGTGTTTGGCACACAGATTGAGTAGATGTTAGCTTTATTTTTCTACGTTAACGCTGAATAAGACTTTTGAGTCCACCTTACCAAACATGCTTGTGTTCTTGTGCATCTCATATTTTAACAGAGTATTTGTTTCACCCATGCCTAAGCTATGACAACAAAATATGATTTTTAATGAACTTGTTCTATTTTCATGGTTCCCCATGATCTTTTTCCCATTTTGTTTCAATATTGTTTTGCGGCTAGTTTCACATGCCAAGATAATAATTGTTCTAGTCGTGTGTGTTCGTCTAGTTAAGCGTCACATAAATTGCTTCTTTATTTAACGGTAATTTCTAGCCGAATGCACCTCTTATATATGTTGTTGGTCCCCATTGGCAGGTGGCAATTGTTTTAAATAAACTCAACCTAAAGAGTGATGGGGACGTTCCTTTGCCCATAAATCGATAAAGGTGAGCCTTCATCTTCTTTTACTTTTCCTTGATGGTGCTGCAAATTTATGTTCTATTCTCTAATTTTCTTGTTTTCCTCTCAGGTGTAGATACTTCAAATTTTTGATAGCTAACTTGAAAAGACCCGACTTGATTGACCATAGACCACTGTTTAATTCCACTCTAATTACATTTCATTTTGGAGTTCTATTCAATTTCAAGATTCACCGCTTCCCACTCTATGGAATCTCTAAGTTTCATACTGCAATTTCAATCCTCCTTTATAAGGTACATTCCCGTTAGCTGTCAATCACTTCCAGCATGTTCATTTAGCAGTTCAAAAGTGACTGACACTACTGTGAATAAGATTTTAACTTCTTTTTCTGTGATTTGATAAAATGTAAAGTTACTAACGAAGTACTACAAATTTGCAGGACAAAAATGAACTGAATGGCAAGTGGGAATGCAAGATTGAATTCTTTTTATTCCACGATTCTTTATGGATAAAGATTCAGAATAATTATTTCATTTTTACCTTTTTTTTTAACGAGTAGAGGTGTGAGAATCTGATGTGTACTGAGGCTAACGTGACAGTAAAAACATAATATATATTCACTCGTGCTCTGTTTGTGCCAATAATTTTACTGAAAAGTGATTCTTTTTGTTCCCTCGCATCCCGTCTATACTGTTATCTGCTTTTCTTTTCTCCATAAAAGAATTCCCAACAAATAAAAGAGAGGACAGATTTGCAGAAGTGGCAGGTGAATTGGGCGTGGAGGCTTGACTTAAGAAATTCCCTTTTTTTTTTTCCCCGTCTTTTCGGCAGAGATGTCATTCACATTGCTCGTGTACTGCCAATAATAATTAGTGCAGTTTCCTGTTTTTGGGTATAGTGAGTGGGTTGGTCGCGGGAGTTGGAGGGGACTGAAGAACTATAAATAATTAGAGGTTAACTCTAAGAAACATGAAACATCTATAGCAAGAAGAGAAAATTCGAGTACTGTCGACCTTCCAGGTATAGGTTGGTTGTGTCTTTAGCTTTTCAAAATAAAGTTGGGGTCTTCAACTTATTTAAATGAGGAAATTGCGCCTACTCCTACTTTTAACTTACCATTTCAGAATTTAACTTTATTCTTTGAAAAATGAGGTATATACTACACTCATATCTCACCTCTTATCACCCCACTTATCCTTTTATCCATTTTTTACGAGTCACAGTTAACATCCACTCCCAAAATCATTGCTTGTCACCATTGTTGCTCGTACCACCACTTACACCATCGTCGCTTGCAACCTCCCCATTCCACATCCACCCCACCTGTAGAAACCACCCTAACCCTAACCCCAAACACATTTTAACACCAATTGAATGGTTTTACGATTTGGCTCGACCCCCAATTTGTATCGTGAGGTTGGTCGAAGGTAGCGAGGGAGGCAGCAACATGATTGCATCATTGGTATACTCCATTTTAGGCAATTGGGTGGTGGGAGGAAGTTTTGAATGGGGTGACGGCGCTAGGGTTTCCATCTAGGGTAGCCAACAACTCAATGGATTTAGGATCTATTTGGGTCCCCAGTATGTAGCGTGGGACAGTTGAAGATAGGAAGGGAGACAACGGTGTGATTTAGCCGTTCATAGAGCCCATTTGGCCTCCAGTTTCAACGAATTCTCTATGCGACCGCATTTTTTTTAACTTTCTTCATTTCAAACTCACGGACATTTTTCAAATTTTATTAAATAATATTATACACAAATCTAAAACTTTTCATCATTTTTCTACCACACATTCTTCAATCAAACACTATTCCAAAAATTATATTCTCATTAAAATCAACATCAAACACACTCATAATCTATTTCCAATAGTTTGGATGGCAAGAAAAAACTTTGTAGTGGGATATGAGTGATGTGGGATGGGTGTAATGTAGGGTTGTAATTAATTAATTTAATAATTTGTACTTTATAAAAACACATTTGTGATAAATTTATTTTTGTATTTTTGTAGCTGTGAGCTTGGACAATTTGTGACTAGTACATGACTATGATTATAAATGGTGGTGATCTTGACCCATTTAATTAATTATAAGTCACAAAATTGTATTTTTAAATATCTTTTAACAAGTTTCTTATTTTTGAAAGTGTAAAATTAAACCTTTGTAGTTATGTATTTTTTTCAAATTATTTAAATATTTGATGTTAAGTGGTGATGATTTACCATCTAGCTCTAGATTACAAGAAAGTTATGTTTAAATAAACATCCACAATGATAGTTTTCATCACACAAGGTCTCATATTTACATGTGTAAATGGGCTGGGTGTATCGAACCTCATTTTTGGATGTTAGTAAGAATTATTTTCATTTTCTTAAGAAAGTCCACTTTTTTTTTTGTTGAACTTGGGTTATTTCGGGTGTATTGTTATAATTCTCTAATCTAATTTGTAATATTTGAGTACTTGATTTGGTTGGTCTCGGTTGATTTGTCAAGCCCTTGCTTTATGTTATCGATAGAGAACTTACACCTTTTCCTTATAGTCGCTAATTTCATTAAAAAAAAAAAAATTGTATTCTGTCAACAAAACGTGCTTGACACAACCTATAACGTAAATGTATTTGATCCTCTTCTAAACTATATAAAATCCAAGGGCCCATACGCTCTCAGTAGTGAATAGGCTATCCATTCTGAGGGTGATATGGCCCCCAGGGCATATCTCCAAGTGGCAAAGGGGAGGACGGTTAGGGATGTTAGTAAGAATTAGTGTGCAGAGTTCGAAGTCCCGCAAGGGAATTGGCTTTGTTGCAAGCGGGAGTTACCATTGAGTTAATAGCCCTGGCCTAACCATAAGCTCTCCACATTGGCTCCTTGGAGGCACATCCTGCGATTTACCTCCTCCACAATGGCCCAGGGCAGGGTCGGTGAGGGGCCCTCAAGGTTGGGGTTCAACCTTTTTTTTTTTTTTTTTTTTCTGAGGGTGATATGTCATCTAAGACGTATAATGACCAACCCTGTAACAGTTTTCGAGCTAACAAAATCCAACTCCGTTAAAAAGGGTTTCTCTCTCTCTCTCTCTCCAAATTTGACTGTTATTTTTACATTTTTAATCTTATTTTTGAACTGAATAGCATTTGATAATACAAAATTCTTATTATCTGGCTAATATTAAAAGTTATTATTCTTATTCAATGCCATGCCATTATTTTCAAAAAAATTTGAAATGCTTGTCAGGTCTCAACACTAAGACTATGGTTGATAGTCTAAAAAATGGGTGAAAAAAAGAAAATTAATTTTAATTTCATGCTTAATTTTAGTATTTGATTGCCAAACAATTTCATGGAATTCATTTCCACCCAAATTCTAGGTACAACAATTTAAAACACATTTTTCGTATTTTATTTTCCCATGGTTTTGATGGGAAAGTGATTTTCCATCTTTTTTTTTTTTTTTTTTTTTTTTTTTTAACTTTTTGGCAATGGAAACATATTCTAAATTCAATATTAAAAAAATTTATCCATTTAATTGACAATTTGCTTGAAAAATAAAGCCAAACGTACACAAAAAAATTTTGGCATTCCAAAGAAATTTTAAGACAGATTGTAAAAAAAATTTATCCAAAAAAGTAATAATTTGCATAAAAAAAAAAGTCAAATAGATTAGGTGGAAAATTATACCCATCAAACACCATTAATTACAATTTTCTCTAAAACAAATTCTAGACATTTCAATTCCCTACAATTCATTTTCTTTCCACCCAAATTCCACTCTTGCAATCAAACGCACCCTAATTAAGCTATTTTTGAATCGCATATCATTACATTCTATTTTTCTCTGGGATGTGCTACATGTACATAAGATTTTGTACATAGGGGTGTCCCCACCCTCACATTGGAGTGGGGTCCACACCGATGTGAAGGTGATGACACCCTTATGTATAAATTATTATGTACAACAAGAATAATTTTTTTTCTCTCTCTTATTTTTAATTATATAATTTTTTATAAAATGATATTACATGTAAATCGAAAATTTTTCCTTCTTTTTTAATCACTCATTTTTATTTTCGAAAAATGAGGGCCAAACGAGGTATTAATATCATACCAAACTATCGCTCACAGCAGTAAATGCGTCAATGACAAAAGTAAAAAATTCAAAAATCAATTATAAATTTCTGATTACTTCTACAAAAAGAGTCTGACAATATACAAATATGCTGTGAAATTTATAATTTTTTAATTTTTTAATGTTTAATTAATCATTACTTAATTAATGGTAATACAGTGGTGCTGATGCAAAACTTGTCATCAAAGCTATCACACCTTGCAGAGTTTCACACGCTTGCGTAGCATCTAGGTATCTATATTATAATATTCTCCTTAATCAAATTTTTTGACATTCAAATAAAAATTTCAAATGAGGAGGATAAAAACTTTTAACGACTGGCGTGATAAAAGAACTTTGGTTATGATTTTCTAAATTTATGACTCTTTTAGAGACCTTAGTTATGGATTGAGGGCAAATTGGTTGTTTCATTTGAAAGGACTTTAATCCTTGATATGCACAAACAACTGCGTGCATAACTTTTCTCTTCTCGTCTTTTTCTCTAAAAAAAATTTATTTTGTGTTTTTTTCGAAGAAATCCTGTGTGAACTTTGTTGTATACTTTGTGAAGACTCTTATGAACTAATTATTTTGTTAGGTAAAAAAGAAAGTGAAGAAGTTTGAGTGATTTCTTCGAACATTGTATTTAACTTGTTCTTAATTTTGATTCTAGTATCATAGCCTAATCTACCTTGGTAGATGCTTGAGGTGAAAATTCTGTGTAATTTTCTGGAAGTTAATTTCAATCTTTTGTGGGGACAAAAAATAAGGTTAATTACTTGAATGATTACTGAACTTTGCAAAAAAATTTCATGAGATCACTGAACTTTGCAAAATATAATTCCATTTATCACCACCTCAACTCTGGTTGCAAAAATTGACGGATTTATTGAGTGACTAACGTGATCGCTTATATGGCACGATATTCTTATTGATGGACGCTGAATCACAGAGTTTCTATGATGAGGGCATCTACCTTTTGTTGGGCTTGTACTTCTTTTTGGGCATCTACCATTTGTTGGGCTAGTATTTCTTTTTGGACTTGTAGTATCATTGGGCTGGCCTAAGTCCAATTGTCATTTTAATTTTATTATTTTATGTTTTGTAACTTTCTATTTATAAAAACTATGTAAGTGGAGATGACAGATGATGATTTTGAGAAAATGAATTATTGCTCAAGTTTCCACTCGCCTGACTTCTCTCTTTCCCACTTCCTCTCTGGTTTCTCCCCCTTCTTCTTCTACTGCTTCTTCTCTATCTCTATGCAATTCTACTTCTTTAATTAATTCACTGCGTCAAAGTGGTATCAGAGCAAAACCTGGATTTCCTTCATCAAAATGCTATTCAACTCTGTCGACAAACTCTGTTCACTACAAATAACCTCCGCAACATCTCCTACATATATTTCTAAACACCAAAGTCACAGACGCAACAAAGAGCCTAGCCATTTTCTAACCGCCAACCACTATCACTCACTGTGCCTCTCTTCCACGTTCAACTCCCACTGAAATCAACTCCCAACATCATATTCACCACACTTAAAACTGGCCACTGCAAAATCCAAAACCGCTTTGCTCTGAAACTACCAACAATCAACGGTCGCTACCTCTCTCGTCGGCCAACTTTCTTTGATTTTTCATCCAGAAATTGAAGTCAACTTCATCCAAACTCAAAATCAGCAGCACCACTTCAATCTTTATCACCACCGGAGCTTGAATCAACACCGTGACTCATGCAGCGACCCCTACGTCCACCATCGCCGCTGTATACACCTCTACCTGTAATGTCTACAGATACCGCAGGCAAATATGGGGCTCCATTTCGCGTGAGTAAAGTCGGCAGTCTCCGATTCCTGGTTGGGCTTTTGTTTGGGCGTTTATAGCTGCTGCTTTTGGTTATGTCTTGGACCTCAGTTGGGCTTTTGTATTTAATTGGGCTCTCCCAATAGTTTGTAATTTGGGCCTCTGGTTGTGATTTTGGCCTCGGTTTAGGCCTGTTTTAATATAGATTAATTTGAAGAAAAAAAAGAGAAAAGAAAAACAGAAAAGTGAAATTGAAAAAAAAGAAGAAGAAAAGAAAAGAAAAGATGAACATTTTTTCTAACATTGTTTTTGCGGGTACCTCTTATTGTCGTGTTGATCAGCCCAGTTATTTCAGCGAACAAAAAAAGGGAAGCCACTGTTTGTTATCTATCTTGGGATATATTACTGTTCATTTAAAATCGCATCAATTAAATTTTTTTTTTTTTTTTTGCTGCTATCATTTTAAACATTTTACCTAAAATCACGTAATTAAACCCTTGTGCAACCCCACTATTTTCCTACTTTTTACGAGATTAGATCTCGACAAGTAATTTGACCCTCGCTTTGTTATTTTACATATATCAGCAGTGTTAGCTTGCCGTATTTGGATTTACTTAATCCCAAACTTTTTTTTAAAATGCTCAAGTTGATACTTTTCGCTACTTGCACTTGTTGTTCATTGATCTCTTCATCGCATGTCATTTAGTTGGTAGTACATTGCATGCTGTTGCGTAGTGGTCGTCTTATCACCTCGAGTCTTAGTGCGTTGACCATGGACCCACTCGACTTGGATGCACTCACTAGACAATTACTTGAACTTGTCACTAGCCAGCAACATTTCCAGACTCAGTTAGCGGTTGTTCGAACCGAGATAACTGCTTCTCGTGAAGAGAGTAGAGACCTAGTTGCCAGGTTTGACCATTTTGAACAATCCACTGACGCTGATCACTCTGAAGCGTCCCATAATATGCACTTTCATCGTCGACAAGGTGGTCGACCACGTCCTCGATGTGATCGAAGAAATGAGGATCAGGGTCGTGAACGAGGTCATGGTCGCCACGATACTCATTCTCCTCCACGCCATGAAGAGCGTTACTTTAGAAACATCAAGTTAGATGCTCCTACTTTTGATGGTTGCTTAGATCCTAGAGTCTTTACTCAATGGATCAGAGACATGGATAGTTTCTTGGCATGGTATGGAGTCCCAGAGAATTGACGTGTCCAATTTGCCAGCTTGAAATTAACTGGCATCGCCCAACTCTTTTGGGAAAGTGTTGAGGATCTCCTTGAGAGGCGTCGTGCACCTCCTGTTGGAAGTTGGGAGGAAATGAAGCGTCGCCTTCAAGAGAAGTATTTACCCCAATCTTATAGGGGCAACTTGTTGGACCAATGGAATGCCCTTACACAGGGAAATCGACCAGTGACTGACTATGTTACTCAATTTGATGAATTTCGAATGCGATGTCACGTCGTTGAGGATGAGGCTATGACTTTGAGTAGGTTTAGACAGGGCCTAAAAGATGATCTTAGGCGTGAGCTTATCCTTCGAGGTATCACTACTCTTGATCACGCCTATTCTTTAGTTCAAGATTATGAGTTGGTTACTAAGACTCCTTATGGAAGGCGTAGTGACAGTCGACCTTCCGTTTCATCTGTGCTACCTACTCCAGCTAATGCTTCTCCTCCTGTTAAGTCCCTCCTCAGGCCTCTCCCAGCTAATGCTCCACCTTTATTGGATAATAAGGGTAAAGCTCCTAAAATCCCAAGAACTTCTTCTCGCTTGCAATGCTTCAATTGTAAGGGCTTTGGCCACATCGCATCCAGATGTCTTAGTCGAGCATTAGTCATTGAAGAACAGAAGGATGTCGAGTCAGTAGAAGATCAAGTCTACGAGCCTAATCTTGAAGACTTTGACGATTTGGATGATAATGAGGATACCTTATTAGGTTGTATCCGAACTCTTCCTGTGGATCTAAGGACTGTTACACCTGTCCTTGATACCTCGCGGTTAAGTGTTGTACGTTGCAGCTTTATCCATCCTAAAGATGCTGATGATTGGCGTCGTCATGCCATTTTTCACACTTATATCAAGATTAATGAAAAAGGCTGTAAAATTATTGTGGATAGTGGTAGCCGCATTAACGCAGTTTCGGTGGCTACGGTGTTCCGTTTGGGATTGCAGCCAGTTCCACACCCTCAACTTTATAGCGTCTCTTGGGTTGACACTTCTTCTATTGCCGTGAACAAGCGTTGTTTGGTACCTATCTAGTTTCTTGAGTATAAAGATCATATATAGTGTGACGTCATTCCTATGGATGTCGGACATGTCATTCTTGGTCGACCCTAGTTGTTTGATTTGGATGTAACTATCCATGGCCGGTCAAATTCATGTTCTTTTGTGTTTAATGAAAAGAAGATTCATCTTAATCCTTTACCGCCAAAACTTGTTGATTCACAGCAGGCAAAGAAAATTGTGGAACGGAAAGGATTACATATAATTAGCACTACAGAATTTGAGCATTCGCTCAAAGATAATTCTGTTGTGTTCGCCGTAGTTGTCATGGAAGTTTCATCAGAATCTCCAATATTGACTCCTGATGAGGGCCAATCAGTTCTTCAAGAGTTTCGAGATGTCTTTCCTGAGGACCTTCCTGATCTATTGCCCCCTTTATGGGATATTCAACATGCTATAGATCTTGTCCTTGGATCGTCACTCCCAAATTTATCTCATTATAGAATGAATCCTACTGAGCATGCTGAGCTCCAGAGGCAAGTAGAGGAGCTCCTTCACAAAGGATTTATTCGTGAGAGTTTAAGTCCTTGTGCGGTTCCTGTCCTTTTGACTCCTAAGAAAGATGGTTCTTGGAGGATATGTGTTGATAGTCGTGCCATCAATAAAATCACAGTGAAGTACCATTTTCCAATTCCTAGGCTTGATGATATGTTGGATATGATGGTTGGTGCCACAATATTTTCTAAGATTGATCTAAAGAGTGGATATCACCAAATTAGGATTTGTCCAGGAGACGAATGGAAGACTGTCTTTAAAACAAAGGATGGTCTTTAAGAGTGGTTGGTCATGCCTTTTGGACTAACTAGTGCCCCAAATACTTTCATGAGAGTGATGACACAAGCTCTGTAACCATTCGTGGGTAAATTTCTCGTCGTCTATTTTGATGACATCCTCGTGTATAGTAAAACTAAGGAACAATATCGAGATCATCTCACACAAGTTTGTTCTACCTCGCGTGCAACAAACCTGTATGCGAATGTGAAGAAATGTTATTTCTTCACTGATAAGGTTGTCTTCCTAGGGTTTATCGTCTCTGCTACAGGAGTGTCTGCTGATCCTACGAAAATTCAAGCCATTCTTAGTTGGCCTGAGCCCAAGAATATACATGACATTAGGAGTTTTCATGGTTTAGCAACCTTTTATCGTGGTTTCATTAAAGGGTTTAGCACGATCATGGCTCCTATTACGGAGTATATGAAGGGAAGAGAATTTTATTGGACGCAAGGAGCGGCAAAAGCGTTTAAGTTGGTTAAGAAGCGAATGACAGAAGCTCCAGTCATGCGACTTCCCGACTTCTCCAAAGTTTTTGAGGTAGAGTGTGATACCTCCGGGGTAGAAATAGGTGGGGTACTGAGCCAAGAACGTCACCCTATTGCTTACTTTAATGAGAAATTAAATGATGCCAAATTACGATACTCGACTTATGACAAGGAACTGTACGCAGTCGTACAGGCTTTGCGTTATTGGCGTCATTACTTGTTACCCCAAGAATTTGTCCTTTATTCGGACCATGAGGCCCTTCGCTACCTTAATTCTCAGAGAATGTTGAATTCTAGGCATGGTCATCGGGACAAGTTGTATGGCCTTCCTAAGACCATTGTCTCAAATAGGGATGTGCGGTTTACTAGCCATTTTTGGAGAACTTTGTGGCATATGGTTGGCACTAAGTTGAAATTCTCTACTGCATATCACCCTCAAACTGATGGTCAAATTGAGTTTGTTAACCGCAGTCTTGGAAATCTATTAAGGTGTCTGGTCCAGGAAAATCTTAGGAATTGGGATTTGATCCTCCCCACAGCCCAAATTGCATATAACAGTTCTGTGAATCGGTCTTTAGGTATGAGTCCTTTTGAAGTTGTTCATGGTTATAAACCTAGGAAGCCTTTAGACCTTATTCCTATGTCCTCACTTGCTAACGTATATGTGTCAGCAGAGGCATTTGCACAACATCTTCATGACTTGCATATTGAGATCAATAAACAACTTGAGGCAAGCAATGCATCATATAAACTTCGAGCTGATTTGCATAAAAAACATGTTGAATTTAATATTGGGGATTATGTGATGATCCGAATTAGACCGGAACGGCGTCCGTCAGGATCCGCTTCCAAGTTGCAAGCTCGTAGTGCTGGTCCTTTTAAAATTTTAAAGCGTGTTGGTCCAAATGCGTACGTCATTGATCTTCCATCACATTTTGGCTACCACTCTACTTTCAATGTTGAGGACTTAGTTGCTTATAAAGACCATTTTAATCCCTCTGATGATCCTTTTCTACCTCCATTTGTGGACCTTCAACTTGAATCTGCTGCTATCCCTACCTCAATACCACCTGAAGATAAAATTGATGATATTTTAGATGAACAGATTATGTTGACCAATGATGGAGAGATTCAACGCTTCCTTGTTCGATGGGTAGGTCAACCCGATTCTGATTGTACATGGATCTCCAGAGAAACACTACAGCAGCTTGATCCTGACTTATTGGAGCTTTATAGGAGTCAGCAGGATCTTCCTCCGCCAAGACCACCACTTACACGTGTTTATGAGCGTCGGAAGAAGTTTGTACAACCACTCAGTTTATGGTTGGGAGATTGATTGCAGCCTTTTGTGAGCTATTCACCCGACGGAGTCGAGTTTTCTCCCACCCCGGGAGAGTTGATGAGGGCATCTACCTTTTGTTGGGCTTGTACTTCTTTTTGGGCATCTACCATTTGTTGGGCTAGTATTTCTTTTTGGGCTTGTAGTATCGTTGGGCTGGCCCAAGTCCAATTGTCATTTTAATTTTATTATTTTATGTTTTGTAACTTTCTATTTATAAAAACTATGTAAGTGGAGATGACAGATGATTATTTTGAGAAAATGAATTATTGCTCAAGTTTCCACTCGCCTGACTTCTCTCTTTCCCACTTCCTCTTCGGTTTCTCCCTCTTCTTCTACTGCTTCTTCTCTATCTCTATGCAATTCTACTTCTTCAATTAATTCACTGCATCATTCTACCTACATGGAAAAAGTGTCTCACAATAAATATTTTTTAACAAAAAAGAAATGCAAAATTCAGATTAACAGTAACCCAACCCCCGGCCAGTACAATATCCATTGCCTTTTTCCCTTTTCTTTCTTAATTCTCAAAATTGCAGACAATCCATGAGCGAACATTTTTACTTGCAGAAAAGGGAAGTTCTAAATGCATTTACACGCAAAATCCTAATCTTTTACAGTCTATTCTGCAGTAAGAAACTAGTATTAAGTGAAAACTAGTGAATTTCAATAACCCAGTTGAAGCCCATATTGTCCCATTTAGACCCAATCTTCCCTTCCTCCCATGGGAAATTCAAGCCCGAGAAGTTTTCAGCATGTAGTTTTCACTACCTGCACTTCCACCCAGGCTTGCTCTTTGGTCCATCTTGTGTTGGAAATTGGTTTAACAATTCAAGAACATTAGTTAAGTGCCAAAAAATCAAACATTGGAAAGTGTGACTTAATGTCGATAAAATATTTAGACCTAATTTGTTTATGCAAATGGTTTGCCGTTTCGCCGCTCCGAAATGGGGATCGATCATCGTAAGGGTCGAGGGGGCAGCGCCCTCGAAATGAAATTTTGATTTTCGTGTATATTTGGCATGTTGAAACCAATTTCGAGTGAATGAGAAATTATAGTCCAAATTTGGAAGAAAATTTAGAGGAAAGCTGGATAACACTGTTGCTCGAGCGACATGTGTTTTCGCTCGAGCCACGTTGAGGGAAAAACGAGCGACAAAGTTTCTGCAACCCTCGCTCGAGCGAGAGCTTGGCGGAGAGCGAGCAACAGTACAATGTAGTGTTCTTTTGAAGTGTTGCACGATTTGGATCCACACCACTTCGTTCTCAACTCTTCATCTTCTATATAAAGGACCCTAGAGACGTCCTATTCCAACACCAATGATATGTAAATATAAATATCATTATCTTATTCTTTTGAACCAACTTCTTGCAATCTTGTTAGATAAATTCTGGTTTTCTTTTCATTTCATTTCATTTTGGAGTACATAAGTCATTACTCTAGTTCGTTGTACATAAATTTGAAGTGCTACAAACACAAGTGGTAGTCGTTGTATCTTGGGAGTTGATTGCCATAAACCGTGGGCACCGTTGCGAGACAAATTCGACTTAAGGACAAAGTGTTCAACACTTGCCTTGATTTTGCATTTTGATCATTTCTTTTCCGTTTTTCCTTATCGTTACTCTGTCCATTTGTCGACAAGGGTTCTTACATATACAAAATTACCCAACATCTTGTTGGGGCAGAACAAGGTTGTACGACACGATATGACGTATTGACCACAACAACAAGATGACCACACAGACAAGAATTTAATTTGGCAAAGATATTGGAAAAATCAACTTGTAAAGAAGATTCAACTATATATAGGGGGCATATCAAAACCCTAATAATATTCTTAGAGATGGAAATAATATCAAAAACACGTGGACTAAATGAAACAATATTTTCCTAGTAAAAAATGCGTGGAATAAGGGAAATAGTTTTTTCCAAAAAAAAAAAAAAAATTCTAACTAAATTTAGGTCACAAACTCAACACATCGTTTCTATTTTTTTCATCCTTCATTTCTTCTATATATCCCCTTCGGACGGTGCTGCCAACTTCATAGCCTTCAAACCGCCAATTATACGAGTCAGGTGAGCTTGGACGGGAACTATGAAGTGAAGGCCATAAAATCGGCTAAACCACAATCCAAAACAGGCTTTTTGGTTCTAGTTACTAGCGTTGCTGTGTTTGTTAGAACTCACGTTTCTATTACTCTCAAACGTCTTGGTACTACTCGTGATTTTAGGGTTTGAGGGAGTCGATTTTGGGTCTGAGAAGATATGGTTTGAGTTTTAGGGAGGCAATTTTCTGGTAGGGAAATGTGATGATCGGTTTGGGGTGGTGATATATGGCTTAAACGATGGGGATTTGTTAATAGACGTTGAGTTATATATGATTATATTTTGCAAAGTTCAATGATTAGTGAGAAAACTTTTGAATATCAATGACCTCATGAAAACTTTACTTAAAGTTCAATAATCATTCATGTAATTAATCCGGCTAAAACATATACTTGAGATCAATACTTTAATACTCCACCCAGGCATCAACTTCAAAAGGGACAAGGGTTAGGGTCAGGGTCAGGGTCAAAAAATTTAATCAAGGTCTAATCGAGGTCAAACGGGAGTTAATAAACAAATATTTATAAGCATTTTAATTTTACCTTGACAACAATATATAATTAAATTTTTACACCACTAAATCAAAATAAATACAAATATGCCGAATGCGTATTTTTTGATGTAAACACTTGCTAGTTTTTAATTTGTTGGATCACTTACAAACTCATTCCAATTTTACTAAATAATTTGTAAGAGTAAAAAAATGTTTTGCAATCCATAGGAATTGAGTAAGTTAATTTTTTAGTCATGCATCATGTGGTTATAAATAATATTGAACAACTGTGCTTTATTGAAGTTTGTCAATCTCACATTAAAAGTGTATTGAGAAAGTGTGATTTATTGAAGTTTGTCAATCCCACATTGGAGGTTTATCAATTATGGGACTAAAGAGATCCATAGGGTAGGAAAATGGGCAAATAGGAAAAATGGGTTGTCTTCTCTTAGGTAACCTTTTTATTATAATTTTTTTTTTAAAAAAAATAAGTTTAGAAAATAGGTCCAATCATTAAAATCGTGACTGATTCCCGGTTTTCGGTTTAATTGACCAGTTTATTGATTATTTGACCGATTTTTTTTATTAAAATGTTAATTTATTATAATCGGATCGGATTTTGGTTCAATTCTTGATTTTTCTGTTGAATCGATCGATTCGATTCAATTTTAAAAACATTGATTGAGATAAACAAGTGGTATCATAACCAGATACCTTAATTTTTATGTGGTTTCTAGTTTTGAAATTGAAACCCTAGTTTGTTATTATTGAAAATTTCTTTAAACTAGTTCTCAATATAGAATTTTCTGTCAACCCGCCAGTCCCTCCACCCGCCAGTCCCTCCATCACTACACTAATCTTCTCTAAATGTTTTGATGAGATCCCGGGTAGGGGAATCGCATGAAACTCGCGGAATGAATTGAAAACCCCGGGAAAGCCCAAATTCAGGTTGTAGACGATCGGATCTCAACCCGTAAATTATTGAACCAGACAACTAAACAAGAATGAAAGTTTGAAAGACCTCTTGATTACAAAATCAACGAACCTCGATTTGTGAACGCCACAAAGTGTTTTATAATCCTTTGATAAGTTCTAGGTTTGAACGCCACAAATATATCAAAATATTTGATAAGTTTGAAAGTTCATTGAAGAACCATGAAGAGAAAAATCTCAATTTTTATTCACAATCAATAGCTTCTCCATACAATGAGAATAAAATTCTTATTTATACAAAACCTAGGAAATATGGAAATAACGGAATTTAAGAGTCCTAAAATATAAAAAGTTTCCAAAGACAAAAATTCTAGTCAAAATAAAATACTTCAAAAAAAAGAAAAGTTTCTTCAAATTATGGTCTGTGCCAGATCATATCACATCTTCCCACTTGTATGATAATGGTAAATAATTCCCCCAATACTGGAGTCCACCTTCTTATCTAAGCATACTAAATCACCTTGTGGAACTTCTACATCATGTCATAGCGGTCTTACCTCATATCGGATAATTCCAATCAAGAGTCTACTCAGACGTTTAAATAAATCATCTTAAGAATCTTGATACTATACAGGCTCATAACTAGTTGCAGGGGATCGATGGGATGCATGGTTGGATGCAGGAAATATCCTCGATGAAGAAAATCTCCTGAGTAGAGGGAATCTCCTAGATGGAGGCGATCGCCATTCAATTGGATGGCGCTCCTATATAAATAAAAAGATTGATGAATAATTATTTAATTAAAATATTACAACACAAAAGCATAAATAACAATTAATTCACATATGTTAAATCACATAAACATACTATCTATCCATCCAAAACGAAATCAGATAAAGGATTATCTAGAGTAGGCTAAATAGACAATTCCTACACGTACGTCTGATCCTTTTTCTCGAGCGATACAATCAATCCAGTATGGACTTCGAGTTGACGTTTTGACATTTCAATGAGTATGGTCATACGTTGAGTTGGCAAACAAATATACAATATAAATCACACAAGTATAGTACTCAAGATTGTCAAGGATAGTAGACACATTTATGGCATTGGGATATCCAGTGTTTGCCAATGATGCATCCAAGGGTACCTTGTCTCTTTTCTGGTAGCCCAACTACCATCCAAGGTAGGGATAGTCTCGTACACCAATATCTGCAACATGTACAATTGTTATATACATAAATTTAACAAAATTTTAAATCATGAAGTTTAACATTTACCTAAAGGCCAATGAAAAGCCATATGCACTCGAATTTTGATGACTTAGGCATCTGTTACGCCATCATGAAGATATATAGTGTATCCATAAAACATCTTATACCCCATGGATAGTTGTTGAACCATCAATATCACCAAAACTTCAAATAAAAAAGATCAATTGATGTCTTATGGTGCTTGCACCTCAGTAAACTCTTTGGCATAAACTCAAATCTTAGCTTAAATGTATCCTGCATGTTGGAGCAACTATTGAATATAGCCTCCAACTGTGCATGAGTAACATTTGACCTTCCTATAAAATAATCACTCATCGGTCTTCTATTGCGTTCAATATAGGACTTTATTGTTTCTTCACTCCTAGAGTTTAACCTCGTGATGAAAGCAAACTTAAGTATCGAGAATCAGGTAACCTTTACGTCCCCTAATGAAAAAACCAATACTTCATCTTCGACTGGCTTAAGCAATCGAAGTAATAAAACATCGACGATCTAATCAAATAATTGTATTCACCATAGTGGATATGGCTTCCATAGGCTTGTGGTGCAATAAAACTTTATGCTCATCATCGAGCCCCTTAAAATTTTCTTAAAGCTCAAAAAGTAATTGGATGTAATTTTTCCAAGATGTTCTTGTAATCTAGTGTCTAGAGCGTACTTCATGTTACAATAACTTACAAATGTAAATAAATTATACAAGAAATTATGGAATAATGCATAATATCTAGAAACCCAAATAACCAATTATATCCTTCTAGTACGTAAAAAGAAAAAAAAATTAAAAGGTCAATATTTGACGTTGGTGAGTGCCCGTCTAATTGATGATGCCAAGCAGACGAGGCTCGCCATTTTTGACAAGTTTCGTCCTAAAAGCATATCATTCATTCCATTTTCATCCACTTTAACAACATACACACCTCAATACATTTATTAAAACTATAAATAACTTGATTCATCAATATATCATATAAAAATCAAAGATTTATAAAATACCGACTTGTAAAATCAAGAATATAAACCATTAATGAAGTATTTAACCTTAAATATTAGTGAAAATGAAGACAAAGAGTGCCATGGGTCGATTTGCCTCTCTCTCTCTCTCTCTCTCTCTCTCTCTCTCTCTTTTATTTGTTGAATTTCAAATGAGGGGCATTTGTGGAATTTAATTTTTTTTACTAAGAATTGTATCAAAGGCTAGTGTGCTAAATGGGTTAGATGGACTGACCATTTACAGCCCCCGTTTGGCTCCCATTAAAAATTAGACTATATTTGATAGCTTGAAAAATGGCAGGAAAAAGAAATGTATTCAAGTTTCATGCAGAAATCAGTGTTTGATTGCACAAAAGTTGACTCGAAAAAAATTCCACCTATGCTGTTAGCTGGACCTAGTAAGTCTCAAATTAATAAACTGAAAGATTTTTTAAAATCTGAATTTGTCATGAAGGATTTAAGGAATGTTAGAAAGATTCTCGAGATGGTGATAACAAGGGATGTGGCTGAAGATATATTAACAATAAGAAGCTTACTTGAACAAAGTTGCAACAAAATTTGGAATGAAAAACAGTAAAATTTTGAATGTGCTTCTTGCTAGTCATATGAATTTATCACATGCTCATTCGCTTAAATATGAGTTTGAATTGAAAGAGATGGAAAATGTACCTTATGCTAATGCTATAGATTCTGTCATGTTTTTCTATGATTACTACCAGACCTGGTTTTGCTTTTTCTATCAGTCTCCTAAATAGATTTATGTCCAATCCTAGCAAACCACACTAGGTTGGAATGAAATGTCTATTGAGGTATTTGGTTGGAATTTTAAATCTAAATTTAGTGTATGAAAAAGATATGAAAAGTTAACTCTTAAAAGTTATGTTGATGCTGACTTTGCTGTCTTTATCACCAGCAAAATCAGCACCAACATAGCCTTTTAAAGTTAACTTCTCAGATTTTTTCTCATAAACTAAGCCCAGATTTAAGGTCCCAACCAAATACCTCAACAACCATTTCAAATCAGCTCAGTGTGGTTTGCTAGGATTGGACATAAATCTACATAAATCTTGTTCAAGTAAGCTTCCCGTGAAATAGTTAACTTATCCTTAGCTATATCCCTTGTTATCACCATTCCGAGAATCTTTCTAACATTCCCTAAATCCTTCATGTCAAATTTAGATTTTAAAAGATCTTTCAGTTTATTAATTTGAGATTTGCTAGGTTCAGCTAACAACATATCATCAATATAAAGCAGCAAGTAGACTTCACAACCGCTCTTTACGTCATTAAAATACAAGCAAACATCAAATTCAATTCTTTTAAACCCTATCTTTAGCATATAAACATCAAATCTCTTATACCATTGTCTTGGACTCTGTTTCAGCCCGTACAAAGATTTCTCTAACTTGCAAACATAATCAGTTTTGCCTTTAATTCCCGACATTTTTGTTAATCAACTTACAAATGCACTTTCAACCGATAGTCGAGAAACACTTGCCCCTTTCGGTGGCCTTCACAGTTATGTGTTTTGTCGCAGCTATGAAGATCTTGTGTTCTCGGGGTTCCTACTTTGGTGACTTGCGAGTGTCCATCTTCTTCTCTTATACTTGATGAGGAGATGCAACGGGAATTGGGTCCGAAAATTAGGTCATATAGCTCTACAAAAAACCAAGTATAAACTCAATTCAGTGCAAGGAAATGTGGCATTTGCTAAACCAGAACAGGGATGAAGGGATCGCATGACAGGATCTACGAAAAAAAAAGAAAAAAAAATAGAGAAGTAATATTAAGCTTACCATCGATTCCGAATAGTATCCCCACTGAGAGCTATCACTGTCCATATTACAAGTGCTAGAGTGCTAGGAGGAAAAGGCAAAGAAATTTTGGGCCGGTGTGGTGGATATTAACACGTTTTTTTCGACCTTTTGGGGCTGAAATGAAGCAGGAAAAACTAATTTTAGAACTAATGAAGATGGATTCTGGAGGCAGGCTCTTCTTGTTGTTTGGCCAGGCATGCTCTTAGCAGTTTTCGCTGTTGATGTTTTCAGTGGTGCAGTAAAAAAGTGCAAAAATGGGTAGTAGAAAGAGGTAAATGCGGTTGATGGTTGATTGTAGGAAAGGGTAATCTCGTACATTTACACCGACAATATGGGGTGTTTATGTATTTTGCAACCCAGTGGTGCATTTGATATTCTAGTCTCTTTTAACAATTGAATTGAATACGAAGAAGGTGATAAGTAGTGTCAAGCATGTTATTAGATTGAAAAGTGAAAGAAAAAGAAAAAGAAAAATAAAGAGATTTTAATAGAGGCCAAACATGGGTGGGGGTGGGGGTGGGGGGGAGGGGGGCTAAATTGGTAAATACTCCCTATTTTCCCGAGTCCTGAAAAATGACTTCTCTTTTTGTCAGTGGAATGTTAGTGGGTCGGGTTCGTGGTGGAGCACCGCCCCAACTGCACCCCGCCCAGCCTTAGACGGGGCAGGGCAGGAGCTTGCCCCGTTTGTTGTCATTTTTTTAATTACATTTTTAAAATTTCGAGTTATGCTATTCTTCAAAGTTCAACCCTTAACCCAAAACCTAAATGTCATTTTCCATATATTTTTAAAATTTTTTAGTAGTTTTTTCGACTAAGATATTATGAACTTACTTTGATTAATTAGTATAAATCTTTCAAAAGTAAATAATATTTATTTAATTATTATAATTCAGAATTTCAGATTATATAATTTAATTGTAATAAAAAGATTGGATGACCGGATTTATAAATTATATAAAAGAATTGTTAGTTAGGTAATATTTTAAATTGACAATTGTATAATATAATTGTTCGATTAGACACATATTATAAAATTGTAAATACATTCAACAATATTTTAAAACTAATTATTAATAAAAATTCTATTTTAATTTTCTTTTTCACGGGGCGTCGCCCCACCTCATTATGCCAACTTGTCGGGACTGATTTTTTTTTTGGCTCCATTCGAGACGGTGCTCACGAACGAATTTTTTTGCTATATCTACATGTCACAAGTTTAGCCTTCTTTTCCTCTTGTACAAGACATCCTTAGGGATGACAATTTGAACTGTCAAATCGAAAATCGCGGTGAATTGAATCAAATGGGGCGAAAAAATCGGACCGATGACGCATTGAAGTGGATATGATATTTGATTTTAATGAACCGGTTCGGTTCGGGTCGGGGCGGGTGGGTATGGTATTTATGTTGTCGCCCCGCCCCGAACCGATTAATCATTAAATTTTTTTTTGAACAATTGGAATTTTTCATTATTCTTTATATTATTATGTCCAGCCCAAAATTCATTTATGAACCAAAACGGCCTAAATTTAACTAACGTTACTAAACTAACCCACCCATGATATTGTTTAGTATTGTTATGTTGATAGTATTTTTGTTAAATTCAAATTTTGTATTTAAAAATTGAGATATTGTTTGCATTTTCATGTGAGATATTATTTGTTAAATTGACTTAGTATTGTGATTTTTTTTAATAGATTTTTTTTTTCAAGTTAACGACTGGACCTATAAAAAATAATTTATTTTCGTGGTTATTAACAGTTTGAATAGAATCGAACTAACTTACATGATTATGGTACGATTATGATATAGCAAAAATATTGATAATTTGGTGATAATTTTGACCAAATGGACGCTGAGCCGAACCGTTGCCATCACCAGACACCCTCCTACCGCCCCTCTCTTAAGGTCAATCAAATGTACTGACTACCGAGCACATCAGAAAAAAAGAAAACCCCCCAGAGATTGAAAAATTTAACGAAAAGCAAAACACAAATAGCAGATCTGAAGAAAAATCAAAGTGAAAAAACAGGAACAGAGAAATGGAATCTGTCTTTGGATTGGTGGGCAAAGATTTTGCAATTGTTGCGGCGGACTCATCGGCAGTGCACAGCATCCTCGTACACAAGACCACTGAGGATAAGATCATGCTCCTTGATTCCCATAAACTCATGGGGGCCTCTGGCGAAACTGGTGACCGGTAAAACCCCGTTTCTAATAGTTACATTGATATATATGTATTTTTTGTATGTATTAGTATTTTTGTAATTTAATTTTTCTTTAGGAATGACTGATTTATTTTCGTATTGTGATGTATTTTGCTTTATACTTTCTGTGTTTTTGTTTATCTATTTTTACATAGGGTAAAAACTTTGGTAGAGTTCACGTAATATTTACAGTTATAGGTATACTTATATGTGCAAGTTTTCTGTATTATTTAATGGTTTTTGTTGGACTAATTGATTTATTTATCTTTTACTGTTATAATTTTTGTGTGTATATCTCTGGTAGAGTACAAATGTACAATTAGTGCTTGCGTATAGTAGGCAGGTGTCTATGTGTGGATGCAGATCAGCAGATGCAGATGGATTGTGATTCTTTTAGCCAATCCATTTGCTCTCTTTCGTGTTAAATAAAAGAAGAATCATTTTTTCTACCCAAGTTTTCTATACAGTTTTTACCATTGGGATCTGATTTTAAATATGTCAAAAAGTTAATGTTGTAGTACTTATATTTGATTACCTGCGTGTGTCTAAAATTTGATTATTTCAGTGAGGGATTTCATTTGTTCGTGTTTTGTACTGAAGTCCGTTCTGTCTTTGTGGCTCTTGACTTTTTTGATTGAATTCGCAGGTAAACATTTTATCTATTGTGTAGATTTTGATATGCTATGGATTCAGGATTGATTTGTTTATATTTACCTTACTTATTGGGTTTTCTTTAGTTTATTTCTATGCTGGATTAGTTTTATGACATCAGTTGAGCATATTTTATGAACATTTGTATATGATGTATACATAAGCATGCTACCCATTTGGGCTAAATATATTTGCGATAACATTGATTTCTTTTTAAACTTTCATCTTCTAATCTTTATGATGGGTAAAGTTTGCTATATTTGGGTAAATTGGGGCTGTAACTTTATTTTTTTCTTTGGACGATGATTTTATATGGTTCAGTTCAGTTTATTGTTATATTAAAATGGGTACACAAACAAACATTTGACAAGGAAAATGTTTTATGCTGGATGATTTCTATTATTGAAGGAGAATGCTTGACATGGAAATACTTATTTTAGACTTTTTAGTATTCATTTTCTGGTGTTTGGTTGGTGCAATGAAATATTTCCTTCTTCTTCTTCTTCGTCTTCATCTTCTTCATCCTTTTTTTTTGGGCGTGGGGGGTGGGTCAAAATCCTATCATTATAGTGGTCCTTGGATTAACTATGATTAATTTGCTGGGTTTCAAAAATTACAAGAGGATTTTTATGCTATTTCAAAGCAAGGGAATATTCTGTTGTGTTTTGCAAATCATAGGGTATATAATTTGCTAGTATCCTTGTAGCAAGGGAATCTCATTTCTGGTTTTTCTATTACATATACTTGTGATAACTAAGTTTGTTCTTGCGCATATATTATGCATAATCCTGAATTAATTTTGGTTTGTTGCAAGGTTTTAAAAGGCGAAATTAAGTACTGAAACGATTTTTATTTATGAGATTAGGCATAAGCCTCGAGGCGAAAGCCTCAACAAAAAACAAAAAATTTAAGTAAAAGAATTATTAAATAATACAAAAATACAAAACAACCAAAGTTGGAGTATATAGTAAATAAGATATATAACCATTAATTTTTTGAAGGTTGACTTTTGAATTTTCCTTTTTGGTCCTCTAATTTCTGGCTGCTGTTTAGTTTTCTAAGTATCTTATTGTTTTGTTTGAGCCCAAAATGTCTTTTTAAATGGGTCCTTTTTTTTTTGTTAAGAAGTTCCCTTTCAAATTTTAAATGAGGCGCATGCCTCATGCTTCATGAGGCATGCAATATTTGGAGGCGTAAGCATCATATTTTTAGCTAAAAAATACCACCTCGAGACATACTACATGCGATTCATGGTGAGGCGAGCCTCACTACCGCCTTTTTTAAATCATGGTTTGTTGAGCTTTGTTTGATGGACATTCATGTTTAGGCATTTGTAACAGCCAAAATCGTGCTATAATAATCATATGCGTGTGTGAAAATGTGTGCACTAAAATAGTTTTGAATTTGAATTACTTTTAAATTAAGGTTATATTTTTCTGGGTCTACATTTAGTTATCCTATGATGGGGATTCCACTATTTTGTGGTAATTATTGCACTGATACTAAAATTTGTTCTTTCTTTGGTCATATTCAGAGCTCAATTACTGAAATTAATATATCATCTAAACTCAAGTATATAATGTAATGCTTCCAGTTCAGGTTAAATTACTTTATGGTGTTTACGTTGGCTGAAGCGCTTAAGACCTATGTGCTCATTTTACTGTGATGGTATTATTCAACTTATTCGTGGAATGATGTATTAGGGCTCAATTTACAGAGTACATACAGAAGAATGTGGCTTTGTACCAATTTCGAAATGGCATCCCTTTGACGACTGCAGCTGCTGCAAACTTTACTCGAGGTGAGCTCGCCACGGCCTTGAGAAAGGTACAATGTTCTTTTAGAGTTACTGCACTATGAATTATTTTTATTGGTAGTTTAGGTTTTTTAATTTTTTTTTCCGTGTTAGTATAATATGCTAATACTTTCATGGTATCTTTGCATTGGAATGTTGAAACACCTAACTTGGGGCTTGGTTTTGTATAGTACCACGTTCAAGAAAATGGTTTTGTATAGTACCACGTTCAAGAAAATATGTTGAATTGTCTAATACATAAGAGCAGAACTTTCTTTTATTCATATGGTTTGACACTAGTGTGAGGAATGAATATATCTGTCCAATTTTTTCAAATAATCACTACTAAATTATTTTTGTTATAGATTTGTAGTAGGGGTTTAAGCGATCGGGTTTTATTGATTTTTGACATATTTTCAAATCAAGCTGTTTAAATCGGTTTGAGAAAAATTCAAACCTAAATCAAATCATTTTGAACGGTTTGAAAAAAACTCAAACATAAATCTATGGAAGTTGGATCTCGTTTTAAACCGCCGTTGTGATATGCTAGGTTGACAGTGGAACGATCTGCCAAAAAAATGCTACGTCACTAGTTGTGATAATTAGAATGAATAGTAATTGAGGAAAATTATGTATTGATTGAATGTAGAAATCACTACAATAGGGAATAGCTCCAAGACGTTTGAGAGGTCTAGACTCTCTCCCCTGACTCAACAAAAATGTATTGCCTCTCCCTTCCCTCCCACTCTCACATTTATTGACTCTACTTCACTCCCTCAATTCCCCATAATACCCCTGAAAAGTAAATAACTAATTATGAGTTCTGCCACAACTTTTGCACCTATCCTGCTGATTGTATCACCTTCATTCTTTCTCCGTGTGTATGTAAATATAATAGGTGGTCTATCATTATCCCCTCCTCGAAATCCACCTTGTCCCTTAGGTGGAGGTCGGGAAATTGTTGCTGAATCACCTCCAGTGGTTCCCAAGAAGATTCATGGCTCGGGTGATCCTTCCATTTGATTAACACCTCTGCCCCCTTAGTAGAAAACTCAGTATTAGGTCTAACCTTTAAGATCTCCTCAGGTTCAAAATTGGAATCTCTAGCAGCCATTAACTGAGGTGGCAGCGAGATATCGGTTGAACATCCCCAATAACCATACGTAATTGAGAAACATGAAATACAGGATGTATAGCAGTTGTAGGAGGAAGCTTCAGCCTATAAGATAGGTACCTTTGACTCCACCTCGAATGGTCCATAGTAGCGTGGAGACAACTTCTCATTCAGTAGTTTAGCAGCAGATTTCTGGCGATATGGCCTCTGCTTGAGATATACCACATCCCCAACATCAAACTGAAATTCACGACGGTGTAAATCAGCCTGCTATTTCTTCCTCTGTTGCGCTTGTGAGAGCTGCATTTTAAGTTCCAACAAAACTTCATCTCTATCTTGTAGCATTTGTTAAAGGGAATTATGGAAGGTGGATCGCGACCATAAACAATCCGAATGGGAGTATGCTAGGTTGAGGAGTGGAATGATGTGTAGTACCAAACTCAGCCCAAGACAGCCACTGATTTCATGCTCGTGGTCTGCTAGAAACAAAACATCTCAAATGTGTTTCTAAGCATCGATTCACCACCTCCGTTTGTCCATCGATTTGCGGGTGGTATGCAGTGTTGTATTCGAGGACAGTCCCTTGTGCCTTAAAAATCTTCGCCCCAAAATATGCTAAAAAATATCCGGTCTCGATCAGAGACAATAGAATGGGGAACGCTATGCAACCTGACAACCTCACGAATAAATACCCCAGCCACCATCGGTGCTGTGAACGAATGTTTTAGACCGATAAATTGGGCATATTTACTCAGTCTTCGACTACCACCAAAATTGTGTCCCAACCACTTGACCTAGGCAGCGCTTCAATGAAGTCCATTGAAACATCAGACCAAATGAGCTTCGGAATAGGTTAGTATTTGTTTTGTTGACACACTGAACAACGAGACACATATTCCATGATATCCTTCTTCATGCCTTGCCAACACACATCTTGACTAACCTGCCTGTAAGTTTTCAAGAAACCAGAATGGCCACCCACATTAGAGTTGTGGCCTTCCTGAGAACCATAGTCATCAAGGGAGAGGTTTTGGGTAAAACAACCTTCCCATGAAACAAGAGGATTCCATCATACACTGAATATCCCGCCTCGGTTGCCTTCCCAGATTGTAATTCTGTCACTAATTCATTTAGCTCGTTGTCCGCGGCGATTTTGGAAAGGGGCATCTGCTGCCTTATTCTCAAGTCCAGGGCGATACTGTATGTGGAAATTGAACTCCCATAGTTTAGTCAGCCATTTCTGGTGTTCCCCGCTCACTATCTGCTGTTCAAGCAAGAATTTCAAATTTCTTTGATCGGTTCTAACCACAAAATGTCTTCCCAATAAGTAGTGGCGCCATTTTTGTAGAGCAAACACAATGGCCATTAACTCCCTTTCATATACCGACTTCCGCCCCGCATTCTGTGGCAACACTTGACTGAAATAGGCGATAGGATGATGATTCTGCATCAAAACAGCACCCAACCCATATCTTGAAGCATCAGTTTCCACCACCAACTCTTGTGAAAAGTCGGATAAAGCCAAAACTGGAACTTCTGTCATGGTAATTTTAAGTTGCTGGAAAGCTTCGTTTGCTTCTTTTCTCCGGTTAAACTCATCTTTCTTTAACAACTCAGTCAATGGCCATGCAATCTTAGCATATCCCGATACGAATCGTCGATAATAACCTGTCAGTCTCAGAAAACTACGGAGTTCCCGAAGAGAACGGGGTACGAGCCACCTGACCATAGCATCTACTTTAGATTGATTTGCAGGTGGCTGAGATATTCCAACTGCTTTCGACCAAACGAGCATTTCTTCTTGTTAGCATACAATTGATTTTCTTGCAAACACCCCAGAACAATGCTCAAGTGCTATTGGTGCTCCTCCAAAGTGCCACTGTACACTAATATATTATCAAAGAAGATGAGCACAAACTTCCTCAAATACGGTCTGAATACGTCGTTCATTACATGTTGAAAAGCTGTCGGGGCATTGGTCAGCCCAAAAGGCATCATGAGGAATTCGTAATGACCTTCGTGAGTCCTAAATGAGGTCTTCGGAAACATCTTCAGGTCTCATTCGAATCTGATGATAACCTAACTTAAGATCCAACTTTGAAAATAATCGGGCATCGTATAGTTTATCCAACAACTCATCAATCACTGGTATCGAAAATTGGTCGGGCACAGTAATTCTGTTGAGGCCTGAGGGCGCAGTAATCAACATAGAATCGCCAACTACCATCTTTCTTCTTTACTAGTAAGATTGAACAAGAGAAGGGGCTGACGCTGGGCTGTATGATGCCTGTTGCCAGCATCTCCCTGACCAACTTCTCAATCTTATTCTTCTGGAAATAAGGATACCGATAAGGCCTGACATTCACTGGGGATGCTTCTGGCTGTAGTATATTAAGGCATGATCATGATGTCTGAATGGAGGCAGTTCGTTAGGTCAATTAAACAATCCTTCGTAACACTCCAGTACCTCTGCCAATGGTTTAGGGACCTCAGCCACTTCACCTTCTACAACCCCCAGACCCAACTTTAATAGCACTCCATGGCCCCTCCTTTGATTGTTTTCATCACTGATTTCATACTCACCTGTGTTTTACTCAAACTTGCATCCCCTTGAACTTGTACTAATTCCCCCCGCACTCTAAACTGCATTGTAAGTGTTCCCCAGTTAACTTGCATTTTTTCCAAGGACCCTAACCATTTCATCCCCAATATCGCATCGGTACAACCCAATGTCAAGGGCAAAAAATCCTCAGTCACTTCTATGCCCGGTATGAAACCTCCACCCCTTTACAGATTCCAACCCCTCTAACCGAAAGCCCCGTTCCCATCAATACTCCATAACCCGTAGTCTTCGTTGTAAGAAGCCCCAGTTGCTCAACTAACTCAGCCGAAATAAAATTGTGGGTGGCTCCACAATCAATCAAAATCACCACTGATTGCCACAAAATGGATCCCATGACTTTCAGTCTTGGGCGTGGTCAGCCCCACTATGAAATTGAGCGATAACTCGATCACTTCCTCCACACCGTCCCCTTCCTCTTCTATGGTTTCTACGACTTGCTCCTCTTGCACCACCAACATTTGCAACTCCCTGTTTCGGCACCTATGACCCGACACATATTTTTCATCACATCGATAGCAAAGCCCCTTCGCTCTTTTTGATTGTAACTCGGTATCCATAAGTCGTTTGAAGGGAGCGACTCCTTTGGTTGCCGCCGGCGGACGAAACCCAGAGACAGCGGCGTTAGGTCTAGGCACCATCACCTGTGGAATCGCCTATGTTGTCCTCAGTATCGGGCTGGAGGTCTGGAAATGTCCAGAATACTGAGGTTGGTTGGGGTTATATGGGCTGTTTTTACTTCTAACTGGGTCATAAAATGATTGGGCTTGTTTCATTGATTCATCCCTATCTTTCACCCTTTGGGCTAGCTCCATAAGTTGGTCCAACCCTCGAGGCTTCAACATCCTAACCTCAGCCCTTATTACTGGTTTCAGCCCATTCATAAAATTGCTCTAACACTTCTTCTGGCAGCGACGGCAAAGGGGCGACAAGGATTTCAAAGGCACGCCGATACTCTGTGACCGTAGTTTCTTGACGCAATGCCAAAAATTTCTCCAGCACCATTCCCTCTTGCGACGGTCGGAAACGTTCTAGCATAGCTTTCTTCAATTCTTCCCAATTTTTCATTGATTGCCGTCTCTACTCCCATTGGTACCATGCCAAAGCTTCTCCATCCAGGCACACAACTGTCGGCTTAAGTCTTTTCCCATCCAAGAGTTGATTCATATTGAAGTCTTCTCTGCTTGGAAAATCCACCTATCGGGGTTGTCTCTATTGAAAATAGGCATTTCCAACTTCTGCCCGTGCCCCTTTGCTTTCCACCCTTCTACCCTGCGATTCCTGCCATCGGAGTTGGCTCTCAACCCCCTCTGATTTGTCTGGGCCCTCAGATTGGACAGCAGCCTCCAACGAGCCAGCTGCTGGCCTTTTTCTTTTTGCTCGCTCTCGTGCCCGTTCTACTTTCACGCCATCATCTCCAACTTCTCCATTAAGAGTGCCATATCACTCTGTAGTTCTTTTCTCATGGCTCCGACTCCCTCCAGCATCTCTATACGCATTCCTCCAATACTTTCTTCCAACTCGTTAACTCGTTCAGCTAGAGTCATCTTGCCGGATCGTTGCACTGATACCAATTTGATAGATACCCAAGAGATCTGCCAAAAAAATGCTACAGCATTAGTTGTGATAATAAGAATGAACAGTAATTGAGGAAAATTATGTATTGATTGAATGTAGAAATCATTACAATAGGGAACAACCCAAGACGTTCGAGAGGTTTGGACTCTCCCCTTGACTCAAACAAAAACGTGAATGCCTTTCACTTCCCCCCCACTCTCACATTTATTGACTCTTCCTCACTCCCTCAATTCCCCATAATATCCCTTATAACTAACTGAAAAGTAAATAACTAATTATGAGTCCCTGCCACAACTCTTGCACCTGTGTTGCTAACTGTATTATCTTCATTCTTTCTCCTTGTGTATGTAAATATAATAGATGGTCTATCACGTTGCCGTATATTTTTTTGTCTGTCTACTTTTATGCCATTAATTAATTGAATTTAATCTATATTTATATCTTACTAGCAATAAATCTAAAACAAACTAATTATATCTACTATAAATTTAAATACCAACTAAATCAACGTGAAATCACAATAAACTAAAATTTAGTTTTTTGTTTGCCTTTTTTAGGCTAATGAAGTTATGATAACGTAACAATTCATGTCTACTAAACTAAATATAAGACCCAAAAAATATAATGATGTCTAACAAGACCTCATGATCATTATATCTGAAAAATGTTATTGATTAGACAAAGAGAATAACCAACCACAATAATAAAACAATTGTTTATAATATCTAAACACAAAAATTATACAAACTTACCGTTGTATGTTGTTACGAACTTAGTTTCTTACATATGAGTAAACATTAATTGTTGTCACACATGATTCATCGTGTACATAGTTAAACAAATGTATTTACTACATCATCATAGTATTAGATACTAGATAGATAAGAGAATCTTCAAAAGTATGGTAATGAAAATATAAATCACCTGTCATAACTTTCATTGAATCATCTAATTCCTCCACTTCATCTAAATATTAGCGTAGCACTATAGGTTCCTTTTTAGTTTGCAACCAATTCTTTTCGCATATACAAGTCTCAACCATTCTTGCACATAATGAACTCCTAAGGAATCAAGTATCCAATCTCCAGTTGAGAATCCGATCTCTAGTTGAGAATGCAGACTCAAAAGCAACTGTAGAAATTTGAATCGCTAATACATTTTTGGCAGTTTGGGAGACAATCTTATACTTATGAGCATTTATTTTCCACGACAATAAAATGTCGAATAGCTCCTCAGTCAAATATTCACATTGGTCTGACGAGTAATCTACCAAATCATTTTTTCCAACCTAGCATCCAGATTAAGTCTTGCTTTAAAGATTAAGGGCTGAAGTTCATCTAAATTCTGAAGAGGAAAAGGGCTTTTGATAGATTTAGTTAGTCTTGAGATTATTAGATATAAATTAGGATTATTGGATAATAATAATATATATGTAGTAAAAAATTAGAAATTGACAAAAATACTCACAAATGACAAAAAATTTTGAATTTTACATATTTGGATGAATTTTTCAAAAAATTTCAATTTTTTTTAATATATTTTTTTGCCATTCCGATTTGGTTTTAAACCGCAATTAAAATTCTCAAACATAAACCAAACCCTTTTTGATCGGTTTGGTTCGGTTCAAAACCATTTCGTTGATGGGTCTACGCTGCACCAAACCGACGGTTTCTAAATTGCAGTTTTGGTTCGATTTTCCGGTTTGGCGATTCTTGCAACCTTAATTTGTAGTAGAGACTATTTGGCAAATTGGTATTATTGTAATTATTAAATTCTTTTAGGTGCTTTGGTATGTCGGATTTTTTTTGAAATAACTATTGAGCATTTCGAAAGCTTTTTGTTATCTCAAAGTGGCGAAGCTAGGAAACCAGTGGGGGCCAGTGAGGTCCTCCCTCCACCACTGGTCTCTTTCCTCCATGTTATTGTATTTTGTGATTGTGATGGAGGAATTTTCTATCTTTCGAAGATAGAAGATAGAAGATAAAAATAATGTTTGATTAGAAAGAGAACTCAGTCGTATAGAACAATTTTTTAGTGTCTTGGTAAAATTTCACTTGAATATTTTTGGTCAACACTTGTGTGTTATTAGAAGATAATAATCAGTGACTGCTCTTGCTAATTTTCCAGTTTTGTTGAAACCTTATTAGCAACACTTCATTTTCTTTTCTCCATATTATCTTGCTAGTGGAGCTCGGAATCTTTAGTTTCCAGATAAAAAAGAGCAATAAAAAAGAAAAGAAAAGAAGAAATGGAAGCACGCACATGTTAATCTTGTTCCTAAGAGAGCGTGAATATCCACATACAACCATGTTATCCAAGATATTATTGATGTTCTAGAAATTCCCTCTGGCCGCAAGTGTTCTAGCTTATTCCCTCCCAGTTGATTTCCTTTTTTTGGAAACAGAGCATGTGCTTTTAGATGAAATGTGTGAGAGTTAGGGATAGCCTAGGGATCCTTTGGTTATTTATATGAAAACAACTAGTAATACCCACGTATCCGCCATTCATTTTAAACATGTTGATAAAGTGAAAGCTACTTTATTGAATGGAGTCTTGAGAATACATGAAATTTATTGAAGGTTAAAACCCTGTGATTGTTATTTGAAGTTTTAGAATGTTGTTACTTCACATTGTTTTGATGGATACTTTATTTACCAATACATTATTAGCCCTCGGACTTTTTACTTGCTAGAAGTGATTTGGTTTGCCACATGACAGTTTATTTTTTACTCTAAACTTTAAAACAAAGGATATCGATGGAGAGAGATCCAAAGGGACAAATCTAAGAGCAAGGTGGAGAATGAGATATTTGATGACCCACTTGTTTGGAATTGTATTTTCAAAATTGAGAATGTCTTATTAACCACCTGAATGAATAACTACCTACTTTCTTCAAATTGATAAAGTTAATCAAAAAATGCAGAGGCCAGACTTTCTTCTACGTTTTCTTTTTCACAAAAAGCCTCGTTTTATTTCCATCCAGTAAATAGACAATAAAATGGGATCTGGCTAGAATAGTGAATAACTTTTACCGTGAACATCAATTAACTCATCAATAACATGGCTGTAGGTGTATTTCAGGAATTTATTTTCTTTCATATTGGGAATCCAAGTTCTAGATGAACTAGGATTATTTCTTTACAAGGCATGCAATCAGTGAATAAATGTTTATGTAGAAAAACAGAGATCCAATTACACTAACTTTACAACACTAGGATACTTTTCTTTACCAAGTAATCCACGTATCATACCTGTATCTTTGAATGCTGCTTGTGTATTTCTTTTTATGCACGGAAAGAGTCCTCCGAGTGTGCCTTGGTTTGATTGAGTATTAATGGCTTATTTTTATTTATATCATCAACCGAGGTAGTTGGAAGACTAGATAGAAGGTGCATATTGTATACTGAAAATCTTTGATGATACCAGGAAAATAAAAGGACGAATTTCGTAAATTTATAATTAAAGTTTTTGCTGAATTTTTTGCCCCAGAATCCATATATGGTGAATATCATCATGGCTGGCTACGACAAGGACATAGGCCCATCCCTCTACTTTATTGATTACATTGCTTCTCTTCACAAGCTTGATAAAGCAGCATTTGGTTATGGATCATATTTTGCACTCTCCATGATGGATAGGCACTACCGCAAAGACATGACGGTCGAAGAAGCCATTGATTTAGTTGACAAGATCATAATGGAAATACGAAGTAGGCTGGTCGTGGCCCCACCAAACTTTGTAATCAAAATTGTTGACAAAGACGGGGCAAGGGAATATGCTTGGCGTGAATCTATTAAGGATGCCCCTGTTCCAGCTGTATGAGGCTTTTCAGGTGTATTAATAGATTTTGTTGCTCAGTTGATCGACTCTAAAATCTTAATGACTGTTGAAATATTTAAATGCTGGGATTTCTTTGTTTTTGATTTATGATATGCCCGAAGTCTTGCTTTCTGAATATGTTTATGTGCTACTACAGTACTACTTACTAGTGTATATAATTTTTTTTTATTTTTTATTTCCCCACCTTCTCTATTATCCAATTGGACCTACGTAAGTAACTCTCACACTAGTACTAACAAAATTTATTTGTTTATTTTTAATTTTAGTTGGTAGAAGTTATAAATTTTAAATTTACTTGTAATTAAATTTTTGAAAAAGGGGAAATTAGGGCTAGTTCTTTAACTTTCGAAAGTGTGATTTTTACTCCCAACCTATTTAACAATGCCCCTGTTTGGTGGTTGTTAAAATAAAAATTTTAGCAGATTTTTATAAATCAGTCTGACATTTGTGATAGAAAAGTTGTGGAGTTCATAAAATATGTAGTTAAAATAAATTCTTAGCTTTGATATTGATCTTTACAAAACAGGGGCATTAATAGAAAAGCAAAAGAACCACCACTTCCTTGAAAATGAGCACGCTTCACCCACAGCCATTGGCAGCCCATCTAACTCACTTCCTCACAAATAATCCCATTATTTCATGTGAAAATTACATGATTTTTTAAGTTATTCTTTCAAAAATCAAATTTAAAGTTTACTTTAACAAAAATCAGAACCTAATTCAACATTATAAAATTAAATTAACATATATACCCAACCTACGTCCATCCACCCACACCCTTATTATTTTCCTCCATCTCTTCTCTCTATATATGAGGAATAGGTGGCAAATAGCCGGTTAACCCATTCACTTTTCCAAAATAGCCATTGACCAAATTTTTCATTACTAACTACCTAAAATACCCCAAAATATAAAAATTGCACCCATTGTCATCTTATTATAAAATATTTTCAATTTTGTCCTCAAACTATTTTTGATCTATATTAACGCTTTCGTCTTTTCACAAAATTGGTATCAGAGCCTAGAAACGAACCTGAAGAAAAATTTTAGAACTTTATAAATATTTTCTAGAATGGATAGAAAAGATAAACTAATTTTAGAAGAATTACAGAATGTCGTTATCTTAACTAATACTAATAGAATTAAATTACAAGAGTTAGCGACAAATTTAAGTAGTAAATTTAAATCTCTAAGTGAAGAGATAAAACAAATAAATAATTCTCAATAGTTAATTGAAGTAAAAAATAAAGCATTACAAATCTTAGTGGATGAATCTCCCGAATATGAAGAAGAAGATATTATTATAAATCAATTTTTAGAACAATATGATAATTATGCGTTACCTTTTGAAAAAATCGATATAATGAATGAAGACATCATGACTCATGTGAAAAATATTGAATCAAATTTAGAAATTGTAAATGATAATATTAAGATTGGACCAAAAATCCTATATAAACAAATTGAATCAAAATTTAAAGAATTAAAACTTAAAAATAATTCTTATACTTCAATCGAACCACCTTTACCGGCATACGTTATAGAAGAATTAGAAAATAAATTCTTTGAAGCTACTGAAGAGGAATTGGAAGCTTATAAACAAAGTCTAGAACAATTGGCTATCCAAACTGAGAATATATATATGAACGATCCTCGACCTAAAGAGGAAACTACTGAAATTAATACTCCACCTCTAAATGAACAAGTTGAGCCGTTAGTCGGAGAAACTAGTGGAACTAATGTCACTACTGATTGGATTCAAGATGAATCTGATGACTGAAATTTGGAATGGATAAAAGAGCATGGAATAACTAATGAGCAAGCAGGTTATAATTTTAGAAAAGGTCCAAAAACTATTGCAACCAAGTCTATACATCTTAGAGATAATAATCCTGTTAGATTATTTACTGAACCCATTCCTACAACTGGAATATGGTTAGATATCGATGATAGCAATAATAAAAGCGAAGTTATTGATTCTTGGGCAAAAGCTACTGATTTAGCCGTTGCTTTTCATAAATGGAATACCACTCAAGCTTATAACTTTATAATCCACACCTTTAGAGGAATTACTTCTGATATCTGGAGAAGAACTTCGGAAGAAACCAAAAATCAAATCAAATATGGAGAAAAATCTACAACTACTATAGATAGTAATGAAAGTTTAGATGCTGAAAATTTTAAAGAGATTTTAAAACGAATAGAAAATTTCTTTAGACATCTACTCTTAGGAGAAGTTATACCTGAAACTAAAATTGATATGATTACTCAAGAAACCTTACAAGCGGAAAGAGAAATGGAATTATTAAAAATCTGTGATATGTGTGAATTAAATGAATATACTAAGAAATTCGAAAATATATATCAAAGCATCCAAATCCAAAAAAGAATGGAATATATCTGAAGAGGATAAAAAATTATTAAATAGATATTTCCTTAAACTACCCTGGCCATGGGGTCAGAAACTATTTGAGGAGTACCAAATCTATTGGAAGAAAATAGAATGAGAAGATCCTAATAAAAAAGCTGATACTCTAGGAATGAGAACTTCATTCGCTAAGAGAAAAATATCTGAATGGTGCAAAAAATCTATGTACCAACAACTATTTAGAAAACATGGTAAGAAAGTTAGTTTATACTGTTATGGAGAAATAGCAGCAGTGCCACAATTTAGTTGTCACAAACCACCCAAGAAACCATATTATAAAAAGAAATTTATGAAATTTCTTAAACATTGGAAGAAAAATAGAGGATTTAAGAGCAACAAGAAATATTTTAAGAAGAAAAAACCTTGGAAAAGGGAATTTAACCAACATAAGAAACCCCAGAAAAAATCTAAGGAGGAATTTTATAAAAAATGTAAATGTTTTACATGTAACGAAATATGACATATATCTCCCAATTGTCATAATAAAAATAAAAGAGAATGTTAAGTCCATTAGATTAATGGAAGTAATAGAATCTGACTCAGAATATGAGATAATTGAAGATTTAGATGAATTATCTGAAACTGACTCAATCTATGAACTAGATGTAGAAGAAATTGAAGAACCTGAATATGAACAGATTTATATGAATCAAGAAATCATTCATACTATTGAGACCAACTTAGATAATGAAGAGGGAACTTCGCAAACTGTTGTGGAGCTATAAAAGAAAAACAAATATCTTTAAGAGATAAAGATGTTTTTATAAGACCTATACTATCTTGGTTTAACAAAACAATATACATTGCCAAATATGACGAAGTACCTATTAATATTGAAAATGTTAAAGGTAATACTACTATACCTCTTATAACAAGAGAATGAGTTAATAGAGAATTAGCAAATATTAAAAAATCTACTAGAGATAGATTAAAGAATATTGTTATTGGAGGAATCCAAATTATGATCAAAGGATATTTTAGAGAAGGAATGGATATTCCTATACAGATATACTTGATGGATAATAGAATACTTCATGATCCTATGGATGCTCTATTAGGAATGGTCTCTGAAAATCTTGTTTATAAGAAAATTATATTTACTATAAGACCTGGATTTGCCATGTCTTTATCAGATGAAAACTTAAGTCTAGGACTAAATTTATATCACAAAATCGATAGATTAATGATGCCACCAAGGAGTAAAGCTGTAACTTTACATTGTAAAGCTTTATATGCTTTTACTACTACACACCAAAAGGAAATCAATAAAATTTCAGGGGAATTTATAGAAATTTATGAAGACTTTAGAAACCTAGCACAATTTACTCCCCCAAGAATGTTAAGTGATAATAATATTTCCTTACCACAAGACATATTGCTTGATTTTCATCAACGAGCTAGGAGAATAGACAGTAATGTAGGAAATCAAGGATTAGCTACTTTGAGTAACTCTGGACAACTTGTAGTTAGAATGCCTAGTAGAAGAATAGAAAGATGTATCAGTACTAGAGAACTCGTAAGTTCTGACAGACCATCTACAAGTAAAAACTACTCAACATTACCTAGAAATAGTATTGATATTGACCTAAGAAAGTGTGAGGAAGATAACTTCTTTATCTTAACAGAATATATCATTAATCAAAATAACTACGAAGAAATCATAGCCCTTGTCAATACAGGAGCTAGTACCAGCCATATAAAAGCAGACTTAGTTGTTCATTTATCTGAAGAAAACCTACCACAAGGAATAACTCTTACAGATTATCATGAAATTAAATATGAAATCAAAACATTTGTTAATCTTGAACTAAGTTTTACTGATATAAAAGGAGAACAATTTAAATTAAACCTTAAAATCCATAAAGATTATAGGAAAGGAAAAGATTTAGCCCAATATTACTTGGAATGAATTTTCTTGAAAAGGTATCACCATATGTTATCCAGAAAAACACCCTACAAATAACTATAGAAAATAAACAGAAAATACTTCCTAGAGTTAGTAAAACCAAAGAACCAATTTATATGATACAAGGAATTAGATCAATCAAAACTAGTATACTTAGTCCATATATTAAGATAACTCTCAATTTACCAGACTATTGTATGATAAAATTTCAGGCTATACTTGATACTGGATCTGGAATTTGCCTATATAAAAGAAATATATTTCTTGAACATTATTATAAAAGAGACTATAAGAAAACGACTTATGGCCAAATTGCCAGTGATATTGTTGAAATCTATAGAGATTTTGTAGAAAATGTTCCTATAGTTATAGGAAATAGAGAATGTTTTATTCCTAAAATATATGCAACCGATAAAATTGGATGTGATATCCTTTTAAGAGAAAATTTTCTCTATACATACAGCCCATTTATGCAATATAAAGATAGTTTTGAATTCGCTACACCTTGTAATCACAAAATTAAAACACCAAGAATTTATAAAGCCATTGGAATTGCACATCAACCAATACACCATAAGCCTAGACATCAGAGTTCTGCAGGTAATCGTGGTGAATGTTATACCGAAATCAATCATAAACAAAAAATCCCTGTATTAAGAATTGACAATTTAGAAGAAGAGTTAGAAAAAATTAAACTAGAATTAAAAGAATGTTATCATGAACATCCCTTAGCCAATTGAGACAAAGATAAACCTATTACAACCATTGAACTAAAAAGTCCAGATACTAAGATATCTGGAAAACAATTTCCATATAGTGAAGAAGATAAAAAAGAATTTAAAATACAAATTAAAGAACTCTTAGAATTAGGAGTGATAAGAGAATCAACTAGTCCATATAACAGTTCTGCATTTATGGTAAGAAACCATAATGAAATTAAAAGAGGAAAATTTAGAATGGTAATTGATTATAGAGACCTAAATTCTAAAACTATACCTAATAGCTATAAATTACCAATAAAAGATATGTTAATAAAACAAATACAAGGAAGTAAAATATACTCTAAATTTGATTGTAAATCAGGATATTGACAAATAAAATTAGATGAAGCATCTAAACCTTTAACTAGTTTTACAACTCCTAATCCATTAGGACAATTCGAGTGGAATGTTATGCCATTTGGATTAATGAATGCTCCAGCAATATTTCAACAAAGAATGGATAAGATCATCAGACCAATACAAACTTTCTGCATTGCTTATGTAGATGATATCCTTATCCATAATAAAAATCTAAAAGAACATATCGAACATCTTAAGAAGTTCAATTATATTGCCAAAAAATATGGTTTAACCCTATCTGAAAGAAAAGCAGAAATAGCTAAAACTGAAATCGAATTCTTAGGATATATTTTTACAGAAGAAAAAATATTTCAACAACCTCATATTGGTAAGAAGATTATCGAATTTTCAGAAGTAATTAAAGATAAAAAAGAGCTGCAAAACTTTATTGGATTATTAAATTACTCTGAAACGTTTATCAAAAATTTCTCTAAATATAAAGTCCACTTTACCAAAAAACTTAGAAAAAGGTGTTGATTGGGAATGGACAGAAGAAGATATCGAAATGATAAACAAAATAAAGAGAGTATGTAAAAATCTACCCGAATTAAATATTCCTAATGATGATGATTTCTTTATTTTAGAAACTGATGCATCTCTATTACACTGGGGAGCAATCCTCAAAAGAAAAGAAAATCATAGAGAATTTCTTTGTAATCCATTGTGTAAATACCCGGAAGAGCTTGTTGCTTATACTTCAGGTGCTTTTAAGGATGCATAAACTAAATATGATATTAATCGAAAAGAATGTTTAGCTGTCAAGAAAGGAGTAGCAAAATTTGAACCTTATTTGTTACCTAAAAAGTTTCTTATTAGAACGGATAATACTTAGGTAAAATCATTGTTAACTAATAAACTTGGAACAAGTGCAGCTGAAAGGCCACTTATTAGAATGCAAATGTGGTTTGCACCATTTAATTTTGATATTGTTCATATTAAAGGGAAAGACAATTTTATTCCAGATTTCTTAACCAGGAATGGAGCAAATCAATAAGGAACTCGAAACATTGAAATTCGAGATGAGTGTGAAAGTTGCTGCGATAGAATCTAAGATAGCGATGATGGAGATGGCTGTTGCTAAGCCAATATTGGAAAAGGCCAACAAGGCTGTATTATCTGAAGGCCTTAGTGCCAATAAATCTGAAGGTTCTAACAACAATATTGAACAAGAAGCATTAAAGCTTCATAAACTATCTGTCAAAGAGTATACTACTCGTCTCCCTCACAGGAGAAAAAACTTACGAAGGAAAGTATCTCCATACCAGAGCTTAATCGCTCAAATATTATCAAGGCCTTTAACACTCCTGGTGTAAAGGATATCAAAAATAAAAACGATTTTATTCTGGCATATGTATTGTTCAATCTTGCCTGCTGCTGGTATACTAGTATTAGAGGACGGATGAAAACTCTAACGTATGGAACATATAACAAAGTTAATATCTATCCAGGGGCTCCAGCTTATTGGGTTCGTGCTCTGTATGAAATGGGAAATATACTCTGTATTTACCCATCAGAATCCTTAAAAGAAATTTCTATGCTGCCAAAAAATGTAGTCCGTGCTATTGAAAGATATTGTCAAGTTCTTAAACATAAGAACATTTATATCAGATTTTTCACTGCAAGTCCTGAATGGGATGATGAAGAAAATAGGATACTTCCAGCAAGCTATGTCATCAGAATGGCTACTACTACTACTACTACTACCAAACATCTTCAGCCTGAAAAGAGTGAAGTTATTGAATCCACACCAGAAGATATAATCAAGATGATAACTTTTCGTAGAGCAAAGGGATAAAAGGAGCAGTTTGAGCATATCCAAAAAATTATTGAAGAAACACAAAACATATGGGTGTACGAGTCACAAGATCACATGATCTACAGTAAAGCTGTGGCACCCACTAAACAAGAAGATTGACACTATCTTGACATATTGAATGATTATATTTTTGAAGGACTAGTTAGTGGAACACAGAATACAAGAGAGCAGCTGTGTAAACAATTTTGGCGTTATCCAAAACATAAGTGCGAATGCTGTTGCACTGAAGGTGACATCTCACCAATTTCTCTAGATCCAGATGAATTTTCGGATGAGTGGTTTGAGTCACATATGAAAAAGTAGAAGAGACCCCTTTATCACTACTTTATCAGAAAGATTTTGGTAAAGAAAAACTGTGGGTTTACCCCAATAATTTTCATATTATGATAAAAGAACTTTATGCCACAGTAAGATTCTCAAAGAATCCAGACAAAAGAACTTTATTCTCAAGACCCTACACAATTAAAGCAACAATAATGAAGAATAACTGTAGAAGCTTTTTGAAGTCTATAAATTGAAGACGGATTCTCAGAAGAAGGCATCCAAGTCTTAAGCAAAAGATATCTCTCTACCTAGTTTTCCATATCTTGTAATATTTTCAGTCTTTCTTCAGTAAGGAGTGTAATAAGGTAATCTCTATGGAGTTCTAATTTCCTTAGAGAAAGTACAAAGAGTGTAGCCGAAATATGTATGTGTACTCTTATGTAAGAGATATTAGTGTGATGTGTTTATGAAATCAAAGTTGTGTCAAAACATTTCTTTTTCATCCTTATTATTTTCTCGAAAACTCTTATCTTACTTATACTCCAACGGTGAAAGCCTTGATGGTTTGTGCATTTTCTCGTTTATGTGTTGCCCTTTTTGGCGTTGTTAGAGAAAGCCATTTGAACCATGTTACCATTCGTGGTGATGTTTTAATAAGGAGTTGAAAGGAAAACTGTGATTCCGTGAGATCCATTGTGAGGTATGCAAAAGAGTCAGAGAGAAAATCAGTGAGTGTGCGGAAGTTGTATTGGACCATAACCCACTTTCTTAAATTCAAATAACACCGATCACTTATATTTGAGTATACAAACATATGGGTGCAAGCTCGAGGGAAATCTCGTTGATATTAATCTGCTTTTCCTTCTACTCTAATACTGTAAGATCTTTCTTATTTATGTTATATTATTGCATTAATAATTATTTTCTGCTATTTATGATGTTATAATTACTGTTATTAGAAGTTTAAAATCACTAAGATTATTTATTATATTTGTTGTTTGATGCCTGGATATACTATTGAAGGATTATATAATTTATTAGAAAAACTGTTAGATAAAATAAATAATATTACTTCTCAATTAGAAAATATTAATATATTATCAGAAGAATATAATAGACTTAAAGAAAAATATGAACAATAGTTATAGATTATTCCAATTTATTAGATCAAAGAATGGATTTATATTTTGAAATTCAAGATAGAAGATAAAAACTAGGTTGTAAACCGATTATAAAAGATAGGATATATTCTGCAATATTCAATTCATTTCATTAAGGGTAATATTGTCTTTTTATTTTTTGGCCATCTTTGAAAGTTTGACTGGGCTAAACTTAAAAGTACCCCCTCTATATATCTCTACATTCTCTCTTCTTTCTCTTTTTAAACACAACCACTACTGGAAATCTTACCCCTTCGCCGCACTGGAACACAGATGAAGAGAGCGGCGACTCATCTCCTGCATCACGACGCTTCAACATGGGGTGATTTTTCAACAGCAGTGACGTCATCCTCGCCTCAGATTAGATCTGCTTTGCGGTGGTTTTTATACTACCATCGTAGTTGTGATAAGGTGCTACGATGGTGGTGAATCTTTTTGGGGTGTAGTGGTGGTGTTGGTGGTATTGATGTTGTTTGTAGTGGTGGTAGTGGTAGTGGTGGTTTGGGTGGTGGTTTTAGTGGTGTTAGGGGTTTGAGGTGGTTCTTGTTGTTGTGCAGGTGGAGGTGCTGATGGTGGTGATGATGTTGAGGATGGTAGTAGTAGGGGCACTAGGGACCTTGGCGGTGGAGAGACTGTTTGGCTGACTGCTGGTGATGTTGGTGCGGTGGTGGTGATACAGGTTGTGATGGTGGTGCTACAAGTGGTGGTGGTGGTGGTGAGGTGTTGGGTTTTGATTCTTGTTATTGGAGTGGTGGTGTTGGGGGAGGGGATTTGGGGTGGTTTTTGTTGGTGGTGCAGGTGGTGTTAAAGTATGAAGATAAACCAGGTCAGCAACTCTAGCTCAAGCCATGTCAGCAGTAAAGAATTCTAGAAGGTGAAAGACTCAACAAGTTGCATAAGGAATATACTGTGGACCTCGGTTGAAGAAGAGTGTAGAAGAAATTTTTGTTAGGCAACGTGTATATCATTCATTCTGTTATGAGTATACATATATATGTGCACTGTAATTGGAGGTCACCAACAACAGTAATAATATTTATCATTCTTCTCCAATTCTAGTGCTGTAGCATCTTCATTCATTTTTCTTCTTCATTATTCATATCTTCATTTTGTAATATGGTATCAGAGCTATAACAATGGCTGAAGATCACAGCACGGATACCCAATCTGCCACGCATGAAGACCCTAATCCAAATTCCCAATTTACTTCACATCAAAATCTCGATCCAAATCCTCAACAAAACCAAAACACCTACTCTATATCAAATCCTAATGACCTTGCTCATCCCCACAGTCCATACTATATTGGTGGGAGTGACAGCCCTGGGACAACACCAACTACTATGCATGGGCAAGATCCATGAAGAGGGCCTTCAGAATTAAAAACAAACTTAGGTTCGTTGATGGAAGCCTAACACAGCTAGATCCTAGCAACTTTCTGATAGAACACTGGCTTCGTTGTAATGATCTTGTAATTTCCTGGCTACAGAACACCATGTCCATGGAAGTAAAATTTTGCACTCTTTATGTAGAAACTGCCAGACAACTATGGCTGGAACTAGAACATCGATTGGCTCAGCAAAATGCCCCACGAATTTATGAGGTAAAACAAGCCGTCAACAGCTTAATGCAAAATCAAGATGTTGTGAGTGTTTATTTTTCAAAATATAAAATTCACCTCGATGTATTAATGAATTATGAATCCATACCTAACAGCACTTGTGGAGGACTTCGTACTGTTTTTAATAATCAGCAAAGAGATTGGGTCATGCGATTTCTTATGGGACTTCACGAATCCTATAAGGATATCAAAGCTCAAATTCTTCTGATCAAGCCTTTGCTTGATCTCAATGAAGTATATTCTATTATACAACAAGAAGAGAAGAGAAGGCAGATTTCAACAGACTCTCCAACTAGTGATTCCATGGAAATGATGACTTAGAGGAATTTGAAATGGAAGTCAACACTCAACTTATCGAAATGCCAAATATTTTTGCACTCATTGTAAAATTCCAGGACACTCACTGGAAAGATGCCTCAAAGCAAATCCTAACACACCAATGTGTTCCCATTGTAACTTCCCTGGTCATAGCATAGATAAATGCTTCAAAATCCATGGATACCCCCAAGGACACAAACTCTACAACAAGGGTAAATCCCCCAGTCATTCTGCAAATTAGGTTACGAGGAGTGCTCATTCTCCCATTATACAAGAACAATATACTCAGCGCATAGCACTTCTCAACAAATAGAGTGCTTCACCATCAGCTCATTTGGCAAACCAAGTTTGTTCTGTCATTACTCCTTGCACTACTGAGGATCAAATGCCTAATGTTTCTGGTATATCTCTATGTCTCTCTGTGTTTCCATCAAAATCCAAAACACCAGCAATAACACCTTGGATCCTAGACCTAGGAGCTACAGATCATATGATCTGTGACATCTCTTTGTTCACTAACATTGTGGCACAAGTTTCCCACCCAGTCACACTTCCTAATAGGAATGGTGTTGCTGTCACTCATGTAGGCACAATGCAAATTTCAGAAAAGTTAATCCTGCATGATGTACTATGTGTCCCATCTTTCTCTTTGAACTTAATTTCAGCCAAAAAACTAGCTACCAATTTAAATTGCTGTCTTATTTTTCTATCTCAATTTTGGTTTATACAAGACCTTTTGACCTGGAAAACGATTGGAATGGGTAAAGTGAGACATGGTCTATACCATCTGCAGCAAAAGGAAATTTCACCATCAGCATTCTTTGATATTGTAAGCAACGACAAGACCATCACAGCTGCTGTCACACACTGAAGAATTTGATCTCTGGCACTATAGATTAGGACATCCTTCACTCAGCATCCTTAAAACCTTAAATAGCAATCAGATCTCCACAAATAACACCAAACCTTGCATCATCTGTCCTTTAGCCAAAATGTATAGACCCTCTTTTCCTGTTAGTCAGCATCAGTCAGCAAAATGCTATGATTTGGTTCATTGTGATCTTTGGGGACCATGTAATGAAGTAGCTTATGATGGCCCAAAATACATTTTAACAATAGTAGAAGATTACAGTAAATGTACTTGGATCTATTCCTTGAAATACAAATCTGATGTTGGTGTTACTTTGCAAAGGTTCTGTAAAATGATTGAAAACCAATTTGAAGCCAAAATCAAGGTAATTAGAAGTGACAATGGAGGAGAATTTAACATGAAAGATTTCTATCTTGAAAAATGAATTGTGCATCAAAAATCGTGTGTTGAACTCCACAACAAAACTCTGCCGTAGAGAGGAAGCACCAACACATTCTCAATGTGGCAAGGGCCTTGAGGTTTCAAAGTGGAATTTGTTGGGAATTTACTTAAACATGCACAACGGAAATATAACAATTTTCAATTGCCACCAAGGATCTACTTTGCGTTTAGATAGAAATTGTGATATAGATTTTACCTTATGTGAAATCTGCAAACTCTTTTGCTATTCCTTCTGCTTCAGCAATCCTGATCTGCCTCCCACAACTGTCCAATTGTCCAGCCTCCAATAGTATCCACATAGAGAACAATGTAGAGAGAAAACCAAGATTTTATTTCTTGTGCTACCAAGTAGAATAATGAATAATCTCTACAAACTCAAAACCCTAGCAACTTATATATAAGCCCAAACAGGCTTGACCCGTCCCTTAAAGTTAACCCGGTCCAGTATTTAATTAATCCAATTAATTAAATTCGGTCCATGAATTAATTAATCTTATTAATTAATTCGGGCCTATTAATAAGTAACCAAATTAATTAATTATCCAACGATTGTCAATTAATTAATTGGTAACTCTCAATCTTCCAATTCTCATTTTGTGTGTGACCCATTAGGTTTCCAATCACGATGCCTAACGATGTGAATTATTATTTTGATCTAATCAAAATCGATAAACCAAAACACTCTTTTGATTTAATACTAATTCACATCCGTCGTCCCAGATTGACATCTAGCAATGTGTCAGGGCAATACATGCGATGAGAAATGTCACGTGGTATGACAAAACCTAACTCGTTCGTTTATCGTGAAACTATAATCCCTTCGTAAATATGATCCGATCAATTATGAGATATGGATATGTGTCAATCTCGATTATCGATCATATCTTTCATTCCATTATTAAGTGTAAGTCGAAAACTCCTTTTCGACTTATGTGTACACCTTGGCCAAGGATTTCATTATCAACTTAATTGGATGAAGTGTGGATCACAAACTCTTAGTATCTAAGAGTGACGAATCCTCTATTGATCAATCACAACCTTCATATGATTCTTGACATACCCGAACGATGCCGTGTTAGCGGCTCTTGACAGAGCAACTTCCAGCATCACCAAAGTATGACTATCCCCACATAAGGTACTATGATGACCTCAAGTCGAAGGATCAATTCCACTACCGAACATTGGAGATTAACCACTGACACTCAGATAGCTATCCATATGGAATCTCCCCAGCGGGTCTCCAACGTTTTGTTCTATAACAAAACATTCACGTGTTCATTTAAGTGTCACTATACTTTAGCTCGTAAGATCAGCTACTTACTAAGTAAGAAAGGCCACACGTGATGGTCTATCCGTAATAACGATATCCGTATCTCGTTCTTACATACGACCATGGATTGTTTAAGATTCAATCAAACGTAATTTGTATCTCACAATCACAACTCCTTGTGATTAACAAACTACTGAAACTTGAATCTACGGACTCTATTATTTAATATCATTTATCAGAATATTAATTAAATAAACAATAGATCTTGCCAAAATAAATGCATTAAACATATTAAAAAGTGTTTACAACCTAAATTGATTGGACCTAGGGCATAACACTTACAAACTCCCATTTGCACTAGATCCAATCACTCATGTATCTAATACCATAAGTCTCTACATGACGATCATGCTTATGCTGTGACAACGGCTTTGTCAATGGATCTGCAATATTATCATCCGTAGGAACTCGCTCTATCTTCACGTCATTTCTTTGTATAATCTCCCTGATGAGATGATATCGCTTTAGCACATGTTTGGATCGTTGATGAGACCTCGGTTCCTTCGCTTGCGCGATGGCTCCATTGTTATCACAATACAAATGTATGGGATCAACAATGCTTGGAACAACTCCCAGTTCATTAATGAACTTCTTAATCCAGACAGCTTCATTCGCTGCTTCAGAAGCAGCAATGTACTCGGCTTCCGTTGTTGAATCAACGGTTGTCTCCTGTTTGGAACTTTTCCAACTAACCGCTCCGTTGTTGAGAGTAAACATATATCCAGATTGAGATTTGCTATCATCCTTGTCAGTTTGGAAGCTAGCATCAGTATATTCATGAACCTTCAGTTCATCTCCTCCATATATCAAGAACACATCTTTAGTTCTTCTTAAGTACTTAAGAATGTTCTTAATTGCTATCCAATGTTTCTCGCCAGGGTTTGCTTGAAACCTGCTCGTAACACTTAGAGCGTATGAAACATCTGGTCTCGTACATAGCATCGCATACATGATAGATCCTATCGCTGAGCCATATGAAATCTTATCCATGCGACTCCTTTCATCATGTGTTTTAGGACACATATCTTTTTAGAGATAAATCCCATGTGACATGGGACACAACCCCCTTTTGGACTCTTCCATGTTAAATCTTCTCAAAATTTTATTTATGTACGAAGATTGGGATAAGCCAAGCAATCTTTTAGATATAGATCTTAATTCCCAAGATATATGCTGCTTCTCCCATATCTTTTATGGAGAAATTCTTTGACAACCACAATTTTACTGATTGAAGCATTGGGATGTAGTTTCCCATTATCAATATGTCATCTACATATAGTATAAGGAATACGACAGCGCTCCCACTTGTCTTCTTATATACACACGGTTCATCTTCATTCTTGATAAAATCAAACTCTTTGATTGTCTCATCAAAATGAAGATTCCAGTTCCTAGAGGCTTGCTTCAACCCATAAATGGATCGATTGAGCTTACATACCTTGTTGGCTTCTTTGGACTCAAAACCTTCAGGTTGTGTCATATACACTTCTTCTTGTAGGTTTCCATTAAGGAAAGTGGTTTTGACATCCATTTGCCATATCTCATAATCGTGGTATGCAGCAATTGCAAGCAAAATCCGAATGGACTTCAGCATAGCTACAGGCGAAAAAGTTTCATCAAAGTCAACACCTTGTCTTTGTGTGTAACCTTTCGCTACTAGCCTTGCTTTGTATGTATGGATATTCCCATCCACGTCGACCTTTTTCTTGTAAACCCATTTACAACCTATGGGTTTTATCTTATCAGGAGGGTCGACCAAGGTCCAAACCTTGTTTTTATACATTGAGTTCATTTCGGATTCCATGGCCTCTTGCCATCTCTTTGAGTCAACATTTGACTTTACTTCTGCGTAATTAGTAGGCTCATCATCCTCGATTAACAATACTTGATTAGTAATCGTGAATTCGTACCTTTTGGGAGGTCGAATGGTCCTACTTGATTTACGCTGAGCCGGAGTGTCCTCAGGTATCTCTATATCCTGATTAGGAGTCAATCCTTCAGCAGATGTGGGATCAGACTCAGGGTCATCTAATCGGTCAACAACATCTGTGGATTCATGAACTTCTTCAAGTTCTAACTTGCTCCCACTGCCCTCTCCTAGAATAAACTCTTTCTCTAGGAATATGACATGTCTTGAGACGAACACCTTCTTCTCAACGGGATTGTAGAACTGGTATCCAATTGTTTCTTTTGGATACCCTACAAATATGCATTTATCAGATTTAATCTCAAGCTTATCCGATTCAGTGCGCTTCACATAAGCGTCACAGCCCCATATTCTCATATGAGATAAGTTGGGTCTTTTTCCCTTCCATAACCCGTATGGAGTTTTGTCGACCGATTTAGATGGGACACGATTTAGTGTGTAGCAGGCAGTAATTAGTGCATGACCCCAAAACGATTTTGGGAGGTTTGCATGGCTCATCATTGATCGCACCATATCTAATAGTGTGCGGTTCCTCCGTTCAGATACACCATTATGTTGCGGTGTATATGGTGGAGTCCACTCCGAGAGAATCCCATTCTCTTTTAGATAATCTAAAAATTCTCCTTTTAGATATTCCCTACCTCGATCTGATCTTAGTGTGAGAATATTTTTACCTGTTTGTTTCTCTACTTCAAGTTTGAATTCCTTGAACTTTTCAAGTGCTTCATGCTTGAACTTCATCAAATATACATAACCATATCTAGAATGATCATCAGTAAATGTGATGAAGTAAGAGAAACCACCTCTAGCAGTTATTGACATGGGTCCACATACATCGGTATGTATTAGACCCAGCAATTGTGCAGCTCTTTCTCCCTTTCCAGTAAAAGGAAATTTGGTCATCTTGCCTAATAGGCACGATTCGTACTTGTCAAATGATTCAAAATCAGTTGACCCCAAGAATTCATCTTTATGTAACTTGGAAATGCGTTTCTCATTGATGTGACCTAGTCTACAATGCCAGAGATAAGTATTATTTAGATTATCACATTTATGCCTTTTATTTTCTATACTCATAATAGACGATTCAGTATCAAGAATATAAATGCCATTTTGTAATATGCCACAACAATAAAAGATCTCATCTTTATAAAACGAACAACGATTGTTCTTAACAATAATTGAAAAATCATTCACGTCCAAACATGAAATAGAAATAATGTTTTTAGTAATGGCAGGAACAAAATAACAATTCTCTAATTCTAATACTAAACCCGAAGGCAATGGTAAGAAGTATGCCCCTACAGCTAATGCAGCAACTCTTGCTCCATTTCCCACACGCAGGTTAACTTTTCTTTTCTGCAGCCGTCTACTTTTCTTTAGTCCCTGCATATTTATACAAATATGAGATCCACATCCGGTATCTAATACCCAAGAAGCTAACGAAGTAGACATATTAACCTCGATAACAAAATTACCTGAAGTAGAAGTTTCAGAAGACTTCTTTGACTTCAAGCTTGCGAGGTAAGCCTTGCAGTTCCTCTTCCAATGACCTTTCACTCCACAGTGATAGCACGGGTCATCAGACTTGGTATTGTCCTTGTTTGCTTTAACTGTTTTGATAGTACCCTTAGCCCTCTTGGATGTTTTCTTAAAACTTCCTTTAATCTTCCTCTTAGTGCCCTTGGAGGATTGAATGGCTAACACATGCCCAGTATTCGCTTTGACATTGGGCTCAACAGTCTTAAGCATATTAAGCAACTCAGGGAGTGTGCATTCGATCTTATTCATATTAAAGTTCATGATGAACTGTGAATAACTATCTGACAGAGATTGTAGAACTAAGTCAACACTTAGCTCGTGGTCCATTATGAAACCCAATTGACCCAATTTTTCAATAAAGCCAATCATTTTCAGCACATGAGCACTGACTGAAGATCCTTCTGCCATTTTGCACCGGTACAGTTGCTTGGAAGTATCATATCTTTCCACACGTGATTGTTCATCATACAACTCCTTGAGACGAAAAATCATAGTGTAAGCATCCATACCCTCATGTTGCTTTTGCAACTCAGGTGACATAGCTGCAAGCATCACACATGCTGCAGTATTATTGTCATCACTGTGTTTGTTGTAAGCAGCCACCTCTTCCTCAGTAGAGTTTTCAGTAGGTATCTCTGGAAAGGGCTGCTCAAGGACATACCCAATTTTCTCATGCCTGAGAACAATTCTCAAATTAGGGTGCCAATCGAGAAAATTTGGTCCGGTCATTTTTGTTGGCATCAAGTATGCCTCTCAAATTTATATGATTACTCATGATTCAAAACTGTAAATGACGAAAAGTAAAGAATTAATATGTATTAAAATGCATTGCACAAATTTAATATGGACTTCAATTAAATTTGCTCCCACTGTTTAAAATAAATTTATGACCCTCATACATAAATTATTAGAATCAACATTTAATTCTCAGTGGGTTGGGATCCCATCTGTTATGTCAAAACCTTGAGTATTCTCAACAAATCTTGATAAAACATTTGGGTAGATATTATTATCAATTGTATCTCTATACAACTCCCAAATCATTAATCCGATAACTCCTTATCTTCACACATCTTATGCGTTAGCCTAATATGCCTCTAAATTTTATCTCCTTGAGTGTACTCAACAAAAGATAAATTTTAGTTAAGTCAAACCCATCATTCAGAAATATCGAATATTTCATAGTGTCAAACATATCCCTAATAGACCAGCCTTGAGTGTACTCAACAAGTAGAGACGATTTAGGACTCTCGTTTTTCACTATAATAATGGAAGGCTAATTATAAAACAACTCAATATTTTAGTGAGGGGTTTATCATGCATAGGTCTCATTAATATAATAATATATATATATATATATATATATATATATATATATATTTATAATTATGCATCAAACATGCAAATAAACATACATATAATAGTGTTGATGATTATGGACTAATTCTATCTAGTCTTTCTGAGCTAAAAGGAAGACTAGTCGGTCAATTCCTAGGGTATTGCATTGAATTATTATCAATGCACCATCTCCATGGTCTTCTCCTGTGTCTTCAGTTAGACCAGAACCTGTATCCTATACTAGTTGGCACGCAGGCCTAAATGACATTGGACTCGCAGACCCATATATATAATAATAGCAACGGACTCGCAGGTCCAAAATAATTAAGAGCTCGCAGACCCATAATAATAACAATATTAACAGGCACACAGACCCAAAACAATTTAAGAACTCGCATGCCCATAAAACAACAAGAATTAAACCATTCATTCAACAAATCCACATGGTCGAGTCCATAATCATCTACTATTAAACATCCATCATATAAATGTTCCTATATAATATCTAATATTATATGTAAGCATGTCTCAAGAATCTAACAATTAAAACCGTCTAAACTATTTAGACAAATGGATCGAAATAATTAATTAATCATATTAATCAATTAATTTAAGTAGCGGGTTTATTTAATTAAAATCAAATTTTAATTAAATACCGAATTGGAGTCAAACTCTAATTCCATAATTATAGGGCAAAACCATTTAATTAAAATCATATTCTAATTAAATATTAAATTAGAGTCCAACTCTAATCTTAAGAATATACTAGGGTGAATAATTTAATTAATCAAATTTTAATTAAATATAAAATTAGAGTCCAACTCTAATTGAAAATGAATTTATATTTTAATTTAGAAAAACTCCTAAACAAAATAAAATTCAATTTAGGGTTGAAATTAAATATTTAAGTTAAAATCTAATTTTAACAAAAATATAAAAGTCGTCAATTTTAAATAAAATTTTAATTTTGGGTCAAAATTAAAATATAGGTCAAACCTATTTAAAATACAACAATTTTCAATTCCCACCAAGGATCTACTTTGCGTTTAGATAGAAATTGTGATATAGATTTTACCTTTTGTGAAATCTGCAAACTCTTTTGCTATTCCTTTTGTTTCAGCAATCCTGATCTGCCTCCCATAACTGTTCAATTGTCCAGCCTCCAATAGTATCCACACAGAGAACAATGTAGAGAGAAAATCAGGATTTTATTTCTTGTGCTAGCAAGTAGAATAATGAATAATCTCTACAAACTCAAAACCCTAGCAACTTATATATAAGCCCAAATGAGTTTGACCCGTCCCTTAAAGTTAACCCGGTCCAGTATTTAATTAATCCAATTAATTAAATCCGGTCCATGAATTAATTAATCTTATTAATTAATTCGGACCTATTAATAAGTAACCCAATTAATTAATTATCCAACGATTGTCAATTAATTAATTGGTAACTCTCAATCTTCCATTCTCATTTTGTGTGTGACCTATTAGGCTCCCAATCACGATGCCTAACGACGTGAATTATTATTTTGATCTAATCAAAATTGATAAACCAAAACACTCTTTTGATTTAATATTAATTCACATCCATCGTCCCAGATTGACATCTAGCAATGTGTCAGGGCAATACATGCGATGGGAAATGTCACGTGGTATGACAAAACCAAACTCGTTCGTTTATCGTTGAACTATAATCCCTTCGTCAATATGATCTGATCAATTATGAGATATGGATATGTGTCAATCTCGATTATCGATCATATCTTTCATTCCATTATTAAGTCAATGTAAGTCGAAAACTCCTTTTCGACTTATGTGTACACCTTGGCCAATGATTTCATTATCAACTTAATTGGATGAAGTGTAGATCACAAACTCTTAGTATCTAAGAGTGACGAATCCTCTATTGATCATTCACAACCTTCATATGATTCTTGACATACCCAAACGATGCCGTGTTAGTAGCTCTTGACAGAGCAACTTCCAGCATCACCAAAGTATGACTGTCCCCACATAAGGTACTATGATGACCTCAAGTCGAAGGATCAATTCCACTACTGAAAATTGGAGATTAACCATGTGGAATCTCCCCAGCGGGTCTCCAACGTTTTGTTCTATAACAAAACATTCACGTGTTCATTTAAGTGTCACTATACTTTAACTCGTGAGATCAGCTACTTATTTCACAAGTAAGAAAGGCCACACGTGATGGTCTATCCCTAATAACGATATCCGTATCTCGTTCTTACATACGACCATGGATTGTTTAAGATTCAATCAAACGTAATTTGTATCTCACAATCACAACTCATTGTAATTAACAAACTACTGAAACTTGAATATACGGAATCTATTATTTAATATCATTTATCATAATATTAATTAAATAAACAATAGATCTTGCCAAAATAAATGCATTAAACATATTAAAAAGTGTTTACAACCTAAATCGATTGGACCTAGGGCATAACACTTACATAATTCCCATGAAGTATTGGAGTGATTGTGTACTCACTGCCGTATACCTCATAAACAGGACTCCCTCACCCCTCCTAGATCACAAAACACCTTTTGAGACTCTCCTCAACAGCAAGCCAAATTATTCCCACCCTAAAGTTTTTGGATGCCTAGCATTTGCCGCCACACTCACTCGCAATAGACACAAATTTGATCCAAGAGCCAAACGATGTATTTTCTTGGGATATCCATTTGGAATGAAGGGTTATAAGCTGCTGAATCTAGAAACAAATAAGATCTTTGTTTCCAGAAATGTTACATTCTATGAAAATATTTTCCCTTAAAAAACTACAGATCAATAAAAAACCAATGCATTACCTATTCCATCAAACTTGCCTTTTATCCAAACACCAGCCATAAACCATTATCATATGATTGGACCTCAAAATTTGGAACCTCTGCAATCATGCAACAGAAGCAATGCACCATTGAATGATCAGAATCTACCATCAAACATCAACACATCACCAACAAGAAATCCAAGTTTCACAAGCTCCTTATATAACTCAAGTTCATAATTTTTTTAAAATGAACCTGAAAATACCACCTCACCATCCGTAAATACAAGTCCTCACCTACCTAGGAGATCTACCAGATCCAGAAAAATTCCTCCATATTTGCAGAATTTTGTATGCCAGCAGGCCAGCTCATCTACCCCATTCTAAGAGTTTGAAGGGCAGAAGGTTCACCCAGCTCCAGGTAATCCTTTCCCACTTGAAGTAACTATTTCCCATCATATGTGAGGCATTAAAGTCTTCACCACATCTATCATTTCCTACATAGAGCCAAACAGTTATAGTGAGGCATTAAAGTCCCCACAATGGTGCAAGGCAATGCACAATGAAATTGATGCACTAGAGCAAAATAACACATGGATTATCACAGATTTACCTAATGGAAAATTAGCTATAGGGTGCAAATGGGTTTTCAAAATCAAATATAATTCAGATGGATCTGGGGAAAAACACAAAGCACGACTGGTCGCAAGAGGATACACACAACGAGAAGGACTAGACTACCATGAGACTTTTTCCCCAGTTGCAAAGATGGTCACTATCAGAACTTTATTGGCCATGACAGCTATCAAAGGATGGTTCCTATGTCAATTTGACATAAACAACGCATTCCTACATGGAGACCCCAATGAAGAGGTGTACATGGAATTGCCACCAGGCTACTTGAAGGCATCTCAACCCAGGGTCTGCAAGCTGTATAAAAGTCTATATGGCCTAAAACAGGCATCACGACAATGGTACTCAAAATTGTCAACCTTTATCATAGGACTTGGATTTGTTCAGTGAAAAGCAGATTATAGCCTATTCACCAAGTCTCAAGGGAACTTGGTCACTGCCATTTTAGTATATGTGGATGACATCATTGTGGCCAGCAATGATATGCAATCAGTCAACTCCCTAAAATTGTTGCTGAATGAGAACTTCAAAATCAAAGATATGGGAACGTTGAAGTATTTCCTTAGCATTGAAATAGCAAGAACAAAAGAAGGAATCATGCTTTGTCAAAGGAAATATGCCTTGGAAATATTGAGAGACTCGGGCACGATTGGAACCACACCAACAAAAATTCCCTTAGACCAAAATATGAAACTATCCAAAAACCAAGGTGAATTGCTCGATGATCCATCAATATAAAGAAGGCTCGTTGGGAGACTTCTCTACCTGACCATAACCAGACAGACCTGACATATCATATGCTATCCAACTCTTAAGCCAATACATGGATGAACCCAAAATTCCTCACATTAATGCAGCACACAAGGTATTTCGTTATATTAAGAGAAGTCCAGGTCAAAGCCTATTCTATTCAGCCTCATCAATGCTGCAACTTCAAGCATACAGTGACTCTGATTGGGGATCATGCCCACTCACGAAGATCCATCACAGGTTATTGTGTTTTCTTAGGATCTTCCTTAATTTCTTGGAAATCAAAGAAACAGGAAACAGTTTCCAGATCCTCAGCAGAGGCCGAATATAGGGCCATGGCAAACACATGTTGTGAGCTAACATGGTTATGGTTCTTACTTAAAGATTTGACAGTATGCCACCCACAAGCAGCACTCATGTATTGTGATAGTAAGTCAGCAATCCACATTGCTGGAAATCCTGTTTTCCACGAAAGAACTAAACACATCGAGCTTGATTGCTATTTGATACGAGACAAAATTCAGGAAGGAAGTATAATAACTGAACATGTAAAGACTAATGCTCAAGTTGCTGATATTCTTACTAAGGCATTAAATTCACCTAGTTTTATTTCCCATTTGGCCAAGATGGGAGTAGAAGACATCTACTCTCCATCTTGCAGGGGGATGTTAAAGTATGAAGATAAACCAGGTCAGCAACTCTAGCTCAAGCCATGTCAGCATCAAATAATTCTAGAAGGTGAAAGACTCAACAAGTTGCATAAGGAATATATTTTGGACCCTAGTTGAAGAAGAGTGTAGAAGAATTTTTTGTTAGGCAACATGTATATCATTCATTCTGTTATGAGTATATATATATATATATATATATATATATATATGTGCACTATAATTGGAGGTCACCAACAACAGTAATAATATTTTATCATTCTTCTCCAATTCTTGTGCTGCAGCATCTTCATTCCTTTTTCTTCTTCATTATTCATATCTTCATTTTGTAATAGGTGGTGGTGGTGGTCGTGGCCATGACGGTGGTGCGGTGGTTGGCGTAGGGTGGGGGTACTTGTGTCCAATTATTTGATTGATTGTGATCAATAAATTGGTTCACTTGTGACTAATAAATAATGTGACTAATTATTTGAGATTGCGACCAAGAAATTGGATATTTTGTAATCAATAAATATTATATGACCAATTATTTGTGACCTAAAAATTTGAGTCGTAATTTATAAATTTGTGATTTATCACCGATAAATAAATTGTAACCTATATAAATTTTTTGATTTGTGATCGATGAATAAATTGTGATTTATAAAATTTTTAATTTGTTACCATAAAATAATTTGTAACCTATGGCTTAATAATATCTGATTTTTTTAAATAATAAACCTCGCTTCTTAATTTTTTAAATGTGTCAAAGTTAATTTCTTAGATATGAAATTTTCCCTTATTTCACTCCCTAAGGATGATTCAAATCAAATTGCCATAAGAAAATTATAATTAATATATAATATGGCTTAAAAATTAACAAAATACAGAAATAGTATTTTTTTTTCTTTTATGAAAAAAGCCTTTAAACTTCTTGCCCAAAAAAATAAATGCAAAATTTATACAAAAAATCATTTTTATAGATATGATGTTTGGAATTGTCATTCGACTTGAGGTCATCATAATACCTTATATGAGAGCCTTTATACTTTGGTGATGTTGGATATTGTTATGTCTAGATTCACAGGTCTTTATGATATCGTTCTAGCATGAAAAGAATTTTATGAATGTTGTGAATGATAAATATAGGATTAGTCATTCTTATATAGTAAGGATTATAACAAGTGTTTCATTTGCTTAATTTTACATCGAAATCATTGGCCTATGTGAGTTCATAAGTCGAAAAGAATTTCGATGGTTATTGACTTATGGCAAAATAAATGATATGGTCGATTAATTGAGATTAACACCTCCATATCTCATAATTGATCGGGTTATATTGGCAAACGCGATTATAGTTTCACGGTAAACAAATTTGTTTATTTTTGTAACACAATGTGATATTTTTGGTCACATATATTGTCCTGACATATTGTTAGATATCAATTGAGAACGAAAGAATGTGAATTAATTAATCTAGTTAAACAAATGATAAATTATAATTTGTCACATTTTAATTAGATCAAAATAATAATTCACATTGTCCGACATCATGATCTTGGTCAACACAAAATGCTAGAATTAGAAAAGTGAATTAAGATTTAATTAATTGGCAAGTGTATGACAATTGTAAATTTAATTAATTCGGTTGTTTATTTGTGGGTTAAGTTTAGTTAATTAGATTAATGAGCCAACTTACATTTAATGGAAGGATCAAGCTCACTTAAATATCTATAAATAATAATTAGGGTTTAGATTGTTGACTTGTAACATTCATTATCTTGCTAGCACAATAAAGAGAAATTCTAATATTTCATTCTTGTTCCATCGAGTAGATTATCATTAGAAGCTGGACAATTGGATAAATGTGGCATGAAAAATCTTGATAGATCAAGATTTTCACAAAAGGAGATGAAAGATCGTGATTGTTCCTAATCAAGATTCTCGAAAAGATAGAAAATTTTGTTAAAGTTAAAATTCAAATCACAATATAAATACAAAGATGATTTTTAAAGGGATTTGAAATATATTTTAAATTCCGATGTGCATGTAAGTGAATTTCTAAAGTGATATCAAAGTTGAGTTCGTGTTTTTTAGAAGTTGTTCATGAATCTTGGATACAATAAATGGTTTATTGTAATTGATTTCCTGTTTCTAGCCTTTTAGAAAATTGGTTTTCATGTTCTAAATTTGACTTTGAATCAGAGTTAGGTTGTAATTTCAAAGGAATGGCATGTTCTGCAATTTGTTCAATTGAATGGTCCTTTTTGTAATTTCAAAACAGAGTCAGAATGCAATTTTTCTAAATGGATATTGAATGCAATTTTGAAAACGATTAAATGTGAGTTTAAAAAGGGTTTTACCTAAATTTCAATTTTGACCAGAATTTTTAATATCGATCCATTTAAAATTTTATTTAAAGTCTAGTTTAGGAATTCCTTTCAAAATTTAAATGTTAATTCAATTTGCCTAAAATTTTTGGAATTAGAGTTGGAATCTAATTTGCTATTTAACTAATTAATAATTTAATTATTCCGATCCATTTGTCTAAATTAGTTTAGACGATCTTAATTAATTTTATTTACATATACTATTATACCACTGTTTGGTAGAAATTAAAATGCAGATTTTAATTTAAGTCAAGATATAACTAATTTTAACTACGTATTTTATGGGACTCACATTTTTTCGATCACACATCTCATTAACTTTTATCAAAATCTACTAAAAATTTAATTTTAGTCCCCACCAAACAAGGGCTAGATATTATATAGGATCGCATTTTATATGATGAATGTTTATGTAATTGATGATTATGAACTCGAACATGTTAATGTGTTAAATGTTCATTTTTTTAGTTCTTGTTGTTTTTGGGCCTATGAGCACATTATAATTAATTTTGGACTTGCATGTCCATTATTGTAACTCCCCAAATTCTAGATACCTAGATTTGGAAGTTTTATCATTTAATTATCTTAAAATCATAAATGCGGAAAGATAATTTAATTTTTCTTTAACATACATAATAAATATCAATAACTTATTATTTTAAAAATAATTTGTACTCAATAAAAATATAAGACAATTAAATTGAATGTTAACTTTATTTTTAAAATGAATTTAGCACGTAAATGTTATAGTATTGCATCCGTCGTAACACAAGTTATCATCTCGTCTTCATCATCTGAAAATGGGAAGGGATAACATGGAATAAACTAATGCTCAGTAAGCAGACACTACACCAAATTTTGTCTTTTGCAATGGTCAAAAAATGTTGTCAAAACCCTTTTGCAACACGCATTGCATGTCGCTAAAATCAATTAATGACAACATTGAAATGAACATTGCTAAAACTTCTAATGGCAACGTGCATTGCCTGCTACAAAAACCAAATAATGACAATATTCAAATGAACGTTGCTAAAATCTCTAATGGCAACGTGCATTGCCCTAAAACCAATTAATGGCAACATGTATTGCATGTTAAAAATTAATAGCAACGCGCATTGCACGTTGCAAAAAAATTTAACAACGGATTGCGAATGTTGCAAAAGGCCTGTATTAGCAACATTCATTAAAAAAGCGTTGTTAAAACTCAATTTACTCAACTAATAGCAACATACACTTGCTGAATGTTGCGATAGATCCCTTTTAGCAACATGCAATAAATGAATGTTGCATTTTACATGTTGCAAAATACCTTTTTTCTTGCAGTAAAACCTTATAAATATGATGCATGTTTATGATATACATATCAATTACTTTAACATATAAAACATTCCTCAATATGTAATCCATTTTCTTTCATTCCTTTAAAAAACTTAACATTAACACCGTGAGCTCACTTGGTGTATTGTGCCATCAATCAAAATGCAGTTGACATTCATAATTTGGAACTCAATTTGTCTTACGAGTAGTACTATAAAGCGATTAAAATTAACATTATCATTGAACACTGAACATTGGTTAGGTGCGTTGGTCCCACACGCCCCATTTCCCACTTACAACTTTTATGGCATAGACATGCACCTCATAATAAAAATATTCGGGATACTTTTCTTTTGGAATAATCATTGACTCATTAATGTTTGGAAACATTTTTTTCTTGAAACATCTTGTATGCTTATGAATGCATTACCATATATGAATATGTCATTAGAAGCATTTATGACATAAAAAGTAATGATCAAATATCCTGTTCACATCAAGACAATTTAAGTAACACATTTATACATTTAACCATATGACGTATGCATGAAAATAAGCGGACGTTTACTTACGTGATTCCCTTAGCTAATCACTTTTGATTGTGAACCTTCAACATGTGTATAATTGTTTATTATATTTTTCATTTAATCATTAGAGATTAATCACCTACCTTAAAATGCAGGCCAAGAATATAATTAATACATGGAGGATATTTTATTCCATAGTCAATATTCTAATCACACAAGACTAAATAGTAAACGAATCAGTAATAACCCAACTTCGACTGACTTCAATTATGAATGTGATTATACGTATTTTTTTGAAATAAAAGAGATTGTGTTAATAATATATCATATAAATATAATTTCCTTATTATACTAAAGTACTAAAATATTTTGAAATTTTTGCACAAGGACCAAACAGTAGATATAGAACATGTTAATCCAAAGTGCTTTTGGAAATACACTTTATTTCTTTTGGCAAAGGAACAATGATGAGTGCATATCATACATGCTACATTTGACTTATGGTTGACTCCATGTTTTGATTATAACAAACAAATTATTTTTATCTCTAGTCTTCATAGCTATTGTTGCATAGTTGATCAATTGGAGAAAAAAAAGATTGTTACTAAAAGATTTGCAATTGATGATCAATAAAAATTGAGATGAAAGCTGAGTATTCACGTCAAATCACCTGAAGACAAAACTTTAGTAGTCAAACATCAAAGATATTAGATTTAGATGTTTTGAATTCATATGTAAAAGTAAAATGTTTTAATTATTAGCAATGAATCGTTGAAACCTCAAAGAATGAATTTTTATACACAGGAAAAATTACTTCATAAAAACACATGCATAAAGATTATTTTAAAAGGTAAGTATTTCAACTTGATATTCAAACTCTTTACAATATCACTTACCTTGAAAAATAAAGTGAAAAAAGTCCTTCAAAAGTCTACATTCAAGAAAGAAAAATTCGGAAAAATATGTCCAAGCGGACGTCCGATTGAGTCTAGCCGACGTCCGGTTTGTCCAATGGTCACTTTTTAAACCATTTTTAATTTTGATGCACAATGACTAGTTTTGTTGACCGGTTCAAGATACAGACGTCTGGATAAGTTGTCTGGTTAGTCAGAATATTTGACGTTTTGACTGCTATATATACCATTTCACTTTGCATTCATTACATACTTTTGATAGCATTTTAAGTGAGATATTTTTGAGCTAAATTAGATCAATATATATATCTTATTTATGTTTATCAATTCTCTTACTTTGACAAACTTTTGGATGAATCAACCTTCGAAAATCATTATTCTCATTAAAGTTTTTCTCACCTAATACTTGAGCTTTATTCATTGATATTTATTAAAGTGTTAACCTATTTCTCTTCTTGTACTCAATTTTGATTATATCATTTATTAAGAGAGAAGTTTCGAATTTTTAAAATCATTTCTCTTTAAATTTGTGGGTCATATTGAGGTCCTGAAAAACTCAATATTGTATAAGGATCGATGCTCATTGTTTGTAAGTCATCATAAGCATTGTAAGGGTTTGGATTGTACTATAAGTCAATCAAATTTAGTGAAAGGCATTGCTCGTGATGGAAAGTTTGGTAATGGAGGACGTAGATCATTGGTTGAGATCAAACCTGCACAATTACATCGTTTGCACACTTTTTTCCCTTTTATTTATTGCTTTCGTACTTGTCCATTTTTGTTTGATTGAATCATTCATTCTCAACTTGGTTAAATTTGGATTAATCTTCAAAAAACCTATAAAAACCAATTCACCATATCTTAGTTAGCTATTCTTGAGCTTTCATTTGGTATCAAAGCAATGTGCTCATTTCTTTTTTTAAGATTTCACAATCTTGAGTAATGACTAACCACAATCTTCAAAATCTTGAGGGCATTCTACAAATTGTCATCATTCTTTGATGGCAAGCATTATAATTATTGGAAAGTTAAGATGATGATTTACATTCAATCAATAGTTTACAATATTTGAAAAATTATTGAATATGGTCCTTATGTGCCTACCAAGATTATTAAAGTTGATGGCAAACTCGATCAAACCATTCTAAAATCTAGAGAGGAATATGACGAAGATGATAAACGAAAATTATTCTTGAATGCTAAAGCCAAAAATCTACTTTATTGTGCATTAGATAAAAATGAATTTAATCGTATTAGCACATGTGATCCACATATGATATTTGGCATGCATTAGAAGTTACTCATGTTGACACTAGTAAAGTAAAGGAAGCGAAAATAAATCTCTTGGCTAAAGAATTTGAAAACTTTTTCATGAAACTAGATGAACCTATTATTGATATTATTATTCATTTCACTGATATTATTAGTGGCATCAAAGGTTTTGATCGTAAATTTAATAATGGTGAGCTTGTAAGTAAAATACGTAGATCACTATTGACATATTGGAGCTCATTAAGGATGTTGATAGAGAATAACAAAGATATCAACTCATATCCTTTGGAAGAACTTTACGGTACCTTGATGACATACAAGCTCAACAACGCCGAAATTAAGAAGAAAACAAGGAAAAACAAAGAGGATAAAGAGCCTCCTAAGAGCCAAATTGCTCTTAAATCGGCAATTGACGAAGGAAATACAAGTGAAAATATGAGTGATGAAGAGCTCGATGATCTAGTCCTTCTTCTCAAAAAAAAGAGAAGTTTTTGAAATAATCGGAGATTCCAAAAGAAAGAAGAAAAAGGAGAAGAAAAAAGCAAGAAAATCATTTGCTATGATTATGACAAATCCGGTCACAAGGGAACCGAGTGCCCAAGCAAGAAGAGGAATGTCAAGAAAAAGGCACTCAAAACAATATGGGATGAGAGTGACGAGATGATCACGATGAAAATGATAGTCAAGAAAAAATTGCCAACATGTGCTTCATGGCAATTGAAGATGCGATAAACTCTATTGAAAAATGTTCATATGATTATTTATCTACCTTTTATATGAAATGAAGAAAATTTTAGAATCTCAAAAAGAAAATGTTGATTTTGATTTATTGATTAAAGAAAATTCTTTTTTGAAAGAAAAAAGTTGAAGACTTAATTAAGATTATTTGTAAATTTACTCAAGGTAAGAAGAATTTTGATTTAAGGCTCGGTGATCAAAAGTGAGTTTTTGATAAAGGAAATTGGATATAAATCATTTTTGAAACAAAAATCCTTCAAAAAATCTATTTTTCGAAGCTTCAAATACACTTCCTTCATGTAGCTTTTGCAACAAAGATGAACATAATGCTTATAATTGTCTAACAAAAAAACACTACACTTTGAAAGTAAGAACTAGTGGATTCGAGAATCCACCAAAACTAATTACCAAGGACCCAAACTTATATGAGTATCAAAAATAAAAAATAAAAAATATTTTTGTAGGTTCCAAAGAAGATGAAGAACAAATGGTTTTTGGATAGTGGATGTTCAAAACACATGGCTAGAGTAGAGATAGAAAGTTACTATCAAATTTTAAAAAGAAGGATAGATGTCATGTCACATTTGGAGAAAATGGAAACGGAAAAATTATTGGAATTGAAAATATTGGTAATCATTCCTCTCATTTTATTGAAAATGTGCTATTGGTGGATAACCTAATTTGCTTAATATTAGTCAATTATGTGATAAAGGTCATATGAAATTTGATTCTTCTAATTTATTTATTTATTAAGGATACTATATCAGAAGAGGTAATGTTTATAGGAAACTGAAGTAAAGATGTTTATATCATAAATATCGAATTTGAAAGTGATGAAAATGTTTGTCAAGTATAAAAGATAATATTTGGTTGTGGCATAGGAGATTATGTCATGTTAGTATGACTCTTCTTCCAAAAAATATTTTTTCAAATGTTTACCAAATTCAACGTTTGATAAAGATAAAATTTGTGATGTATGTCAATTTGGTAAACAAGTGAAAAGCTCAGTTAAACCTAAACTATATTCTTCGACTACAACACCACTTCAACTACTCCATATAAATCTTTTTAAACCATCTAGAACCGCTAGCTTGGGTGGAAAATATTATGCTTTTGTCATTGATGATGACTTCTCTAGATTCACTTGAGTCCCCCCCCCCCCTAAATCTTAAATATGAAGCTTTAAATACATTCAATCATTTTTACAAAGGGTCTAAAATGAAAAAAAAAGAGGATATTCCATTACAACTATTAGGAGTGATCATGGTGAAAAATTTGATAATATCACTTTTGATAATTTTTGTAATGAAAATAGATATGAACATAATTTATTGGCTCCTAGAACTCTCAACAAAATGGTATAGTGGAAAGGAAGGATTGCACATTGTAAGAAATTGTTAGGACCATGCTTAATGAAAATAGTATGCCAAAATACATTTGCGATAAAGCCGTTAACACCATTTCCTATATTGTTAAACGTTGCTTACTACACACTAAATCGTGTTCCATCTAAATTGATTAATAAAACTCCATATGAGCCATAGAAAGGTAGAAATTCCAACTTGTCTCATATAAAATTTTGGGGTTGTAAAGCTCATGTGAAGCACACTGAATTAGAAAACCTAGAGTCTAAATTCGATAAATGCATATTTGTAGAGTATATATAAGAGAGACAATTGGACGTCAATTCTATAATCTAATTAAGAAGAATTTTTTTATTATCTAAAGACGCCCGTCTTCCTAAAGAAAGAGTTCATTCTAGAAGATGATAGTGAGAGCAAATTAGAATTTGAGAAGATTCAAGAATTCATAGATATGTTGACTAAATAGATGTACAGCCTTATCCCACACCAAATGAGGGACAAACTCTTAATAGAGAAATAGATACTCTTGAGGACATGCTGGCTCTGTGTAAGTCTAGTTGGATCTTTCGACCTCTTAGAATGTACGAATTCACGATTGCTAATAAGATATTAGTAATAGAAGATGATGAACTTAGTAATCATACAGAAGCAAAGTCAAGCGTTGACTCAAAAATATAGATGGATGCCACAGAATCTAAGATGAACTTGATATATGTAGACAAGTTTGAACCTTGACCCGCCTGAAGGGATAAAACACATAGGTGGTAAATGGGTTTGCAAGAAAAAAAGTCGACATGAGTGAAAACATTCATACATACAAAGTAAGGCCAATAGCAAAAATGTTACAAATAAAGACAATGAGTCGATTTTGATGAAACCTTTTCACATGTAGCTATGCTTAAGTTTATTTAGACTTTGCTTGCTAAATATCTGAGATATTGTGTCAAAACTACATTCCTTAATGGAAATTTGCAAGAGTAAGTGTACACGACACAATCCGAGGGTTTAAAGTTTAAAGATGCCAACAAGATTGCAAGCTTGATTGATCCATTTACGGATTAAACAAGCATCTAGGAGCTAGAACCTAGTTTTGATCAGACAATTAGAAAGTTTGATTTTATCAATAACGAAGATCAACCATATGTATAAGAAAACAAGTGGGGCATTGTCATGTTTCTAGTATTATTTATAGATGACATATTATTGATTGGAAACGACATCCCTATTCTTCAATCAGTAAACGTATGGTTGTAAAAGATTTTTTTCCATAAAAGATAGAGGAGACATAGCTTATATCTTAGAATCAAGATCTATAGAAATTAATCTAGAAAATTGCTTGGCTAATCACAATCTACTTATATAGATAAATTTTTAGAAGAATTAAATATGCTAGCTTCCAGTCAAAATAGGATGATAACAATCTTCAATCCAGATATGTGTTTACTCTCAATAATGAGCTATTAGTTGGAAATGTTCTAAATAGGAAACAATCGTTGATTCAACAGCAAGCTAACATTGCTTCTTCAAAAGTAGCAAAGATTATGGTTTGAATCAAGAAGTTCATTAATGAATTTTGAGTAGTTTCGAGCATTGTTAATCCTATACCACTGTATTGTTATCGATTTTTGCGTTATGATAACAATTAAACCATCACGCAACAAAGGATTTAAGGTCTAATCAATGATTCAAAAATGTATTAAGACGGTATCATCTCATTTGAGAGATAATATAAAAAAAGGAATGAGTAAAGATAGAACGAGTTTCCATAAGTGATAGTATTGTAGATCCATTGACTCTAGTTGTCGTAGAATAAACATGATTGTCATGTAGACTCTTATGATATAGATACTTGAGTGAGATTTATTGCAAGTGAGAGTTGTAAGTGTTATCTCCTATATCCAATCACTTTTGGACGTATCCAATCAATTTTGGACGTAAACAGTTTTAATTTGATAGATGCATTTTATATATGACATATCTATTATTTAATTAAATTAACAGAGTTCGTAAATTCAATTCTAGATAACTTATTAATAACAATGAGTTGTGATTGTGAGATACAAGTTTCATATGACTGTATTTTAAATTACCTATAGTTGTAGATAATAACGAGATATGAATAACATTATTATAGATAAACCAACACATATGGTATTTTTCACTGATGAAGTGAGTAGTTGATCTCACAAGCTAAGCCATAGTGACATTTAATATATGAATAGATATTTTGTTATGAGAACCAAACATTAGAGACCCGCTACAAAGACTTTACATGGATAATTTTTTTTATTTTCAATGATTAATCTTCAATATTCGATAGTGGAATTGGTCATTCAACTTGAGGTCATCGTAGTACCTTACATGAAGGCCTTTACACTTAGGTGATGTTGGATGTCGCTATGTCAAGAGTCGCTAATACACCATCATTTAGGCATGAAAAGAATTATATAAAGGTTGTGAATTATCAATAGACGATTCATCAATTTTAGATAGTAAGAAATTATGACTTTCATTTCATTTGCATTAGTTGATATCGAAATCCTTGAACAAGGTGAGTTTATAAGTCAAAAAGAGTTTTGACGATTATGGATCTGAGTTCAGAAATGGAAAAGGTCTTGTGGTTCATGGTGATCGATGAAGGGGTATGGGAATCAATCAAACAATTCGGACGAGACCAACATAGTTGAGAACTATTTATGTGATGGAGATATCTTGACGATTCTAATGTGGAATCCAAACCTGACGAGGAGTGGATTTTGGATATAGCTTGTGCGTTCCATATGTGTCCCAATCGGGATTTATTTGAAGCATATAAAACGGTGACGCAATGTGTCATTATTATGAGAAACAACGAACCTTGTCGGGTAGCTGATATTGGTAGGGTCAGATTGAAGTTGATTGATGGGACAATTAGAACACTTGACCAGGTTCGACATATTCCAGACTTGAAGAAAAATCTCATCTCCCTGAGTATCCTTGATTCGAAGGGTTATGAATTCTTTGGAGAAGGTGAAGTCTTGAAGGTTCGGAACGAAATCAGTGTTATATTGGAGGGATGGAAGGAGTCCCGATTATACATCTTGCAAGGTCGCGCAGAATCAGTGAAGAATTATTAGCACAGGTTTAGTACCGTAGTGGATATACAGTTTGGTACAGTACCTTTGAGATTTGGCTCTGAATTATAATTGAAGAACACTACTTGGAGAGTTTGGAGAATATGGGTAATTTCGCTTTACCACCAGTGCCATTGTGTTCAACTGCACATGAATGATCCATTGAGGATAGGTACGGGATGCTGAACTAGTTGTGTATGTTTTTTGTGGTTTTGAAGGTGTCGAGACTAGTAAGGGGCATTCAATTGAAGCATTTTGAGTTAATTCTGCTACAAGGTGTGTTTTGACACTATTTGGTAAATTTTGAATTCCTTGTGGGAATTTTGGGAACCTGGTGTTTGGGTTCGAGTATCATTTGTAGATATTGTTGAAAAAAAGAATAATTTTTCGTGAGGTGGAGAAGTTTGGTTCTGGTTGAAGAGCTCAGTTTGTTTCATTGGAGTCGAACTTATTTTTCCAAGTGAAAAAATTTTTAGAACTTCGTTCGTTGTACCAAAATTTGTATCAAGGTGGAGATTGTTGGGTTTGTGACCCAAATTTGGTTTAGGGTTACGCGTTTAGAAGAATTGGGTTTGAAAATGTCAAAATAGGGTCTAAGAAGGAAAAATCGGATTTACAAAGCTGGAAGTTAGTGCCTATCGCTCGAGCGGTAGGCGAACTTTCGGAGCGGCGAGTTGTCCCCTCCTGTTGTCGAGCTATCGCTCGAGCGATGGCGCCGCACCAATTTTTTGCCTTAAGTCGGTTTCAAGCGTATTTTGACCTCATTTCCAACTTTTAGGTTATTTTTAGGGATTGGGACATCCACTATAAATATGACTCTTCTTCCAATTTATGTATTGCTAGGATTGCTGATCATACTTCTCTCCATCGGTTGTCAATTAATAAAATTACTCGGTTCATATGCACTTCTTGCTTTTAATTTTGTTCTTGCTTGTACAATCGTATACTTCATATTGTATCATATAAACCTCCCTGTTCCCAACAAGTGGTCCAGATTATAACACTCTCTATGACGCCAACTCAGGATCCACCAATTGGTTATCTGAGTTTGAACTACCCATTAGTTTTGGTATAATTGTTCAACACCCATGCATAAGCTAAAGATTCGTTCTCTTTTCTAATTAATTTGTGTGCCTCCTTAGGACCGGAATTCCCGTTAATCTTCTTGAATTTAAGCACCTTCTCATGTCCTCATTTTACCCTTTATTATTTCCATTCAATCGATTTGAGCATTAAATTGAGCCCTCGAAGGATAGTTCATCATACAAATACTGACCATTATATAAATTATATCTTAAATGAGTGTGAGGGTTAGTTCGTCTGGAAAGCTCCTAGCATAAATGATTCAAGCGTTTGATATTTTTATTTGATCTATAGCTGTAAATATCTTGTTTCACTAAATGAAGACACTTTGGTGCATGTCATGGTACACGGTATTAGAGAGGACTAGACAATTTAATGAACAAGATTTTAGCTTCTTTTTATTACTCAATATTATGCGGCTGTCGAATACCCCTACGAGAGCAAATATTTATTATTCATGAGTGAGCCAAACGTGTTGGCTGTGACTCATTAACATATTTCGTACAATGATTTATGACGGTCCTCAAAATACACATAGGCTTGTTGTCCATCTCACACTATGTAGTATGTGACTCTTCAAGGAAACTGAACTTTTAGGTTGTCTTCGGCACAGGGCTACAATCACCGGGTAGAGGGATAAGAGATGTATTTGAAATTTTACAAAAATTGTCACAGGGAAAGTAACCTTTATAATGTACAATTCAACTATAAAAAGGTTGTATCAGGACATTGAAGCTGCTCAATATTTGGAGAGAAACTTTCTATTCCCATCCGAGTCCTCTAAAAAACAGAAGACAGGTTCGAGCACGGGTACCCTTAATGTGGAGCAGATGCTTGCGGTCTAGATGATCCTTGCAAAGGAGAGGGTCTCCATACGTGATTCATGGACCACCAGGTACAGGGAAAACATCGACTTTTATGAAAGCTATCCTGCAGATTTCTAGTATGTGCACCTTCAAATAGTGCGGCTGGCCATATCCTCGAGGGGTTCATCAGCAATACATCGACAAAGATTCAGAACGCTTAAATCTTAAGACTCAATGCAATCACTCTTCCTTTTGAGGATGTCAACCCTGATTTTATTGACTTTTGCTTTGTTGAAGATTCCATTTTCAAGTGTCCTCAAATTGGGGACCTTTTTGCCGTATATGATCGTGTTCTATCAGCATATCCATGTGCCTCTCTTCTCTATACGGAAGGCATAAAGAGAGAACATTTCTCTAGAATAATTTCTCTGTCACCATTCTTGGAAGGATACAGTTGTTCTTGCTGGAGATCCTTTGCAGCTAGGTCCCGTAATATTTTGTAAAGATGCCGAAACAATGGACTCGAAACTTCATATTTGGAGAGGCTGTTCGATTGCAAGTTATATGGTAGTTGAGATTAGAGTTATAGCACCAAATTGGTTGGAAATTATCAATATCATCCAGAATTATTGCAACTTCCTTCAGAATTGATCCCGTGCTACGAGGAGAGTACAGGTTCTTCCACATTCTCCTCCTCTGCTTTTCATTGGGATTCAAGGTTGTAACAGAAGGGAAGGAAGCAATCCATGATGGTTTAAAAATTTGAGGCGAGCAAGGTAGTTGAGATTATTAAGGACCTAATATAGAAGATGATGGTCTGAAGGTAGAAGACATCGGAGTTATAACAACTTATAGGCAGCAGGATCTCGTAGACTCAACATTAAAGTAGGCAGCGTCAAACAATTCCAAGGGCAAGAGAGGCAAGTCTAATAGTACGATCAACTGTGAAGCACAACGAATTTGAAAAAGTACACTATTTGTGATTTTTGAGCAATTCTAGAAGGTTCAACGTTGCAATCACCCGAGCCTAATCTCTGCTTATTGTTGTTGGGAGTCCATGCATCTTTTGCAAGGTAAAGTTGAATACATTATTGCTACTTTGCTAGACGTCATAGATAATTTTCATATAATTAACTAATTTTTAGCATATACAGCCATTATCTTCTTGATATTGCCATTTTCTTATTTAGGCAATTTCATATTATATGTTAATTCATATGCTAATATTCATGGTTTTCTAAAATGTTGTAGGATCTATAGTGGATAATGGCTCATTTAAGGGTAGCTTTCTCCCTGAAAGGCAGGAAGAGATAACAGTATTCAGGCTATGAAGTGGAAATTCTTTATTAGCCATCTGAAGCTCAGTTGGGTTGGGGTGATGAAGAAAAAATAACTATCAGACATCTGAAGTTCAGTGGGGTTGGGGTGATGAAGAAAATAATTATCGGCCATGTGGTGAGGCAGAAAGAAAACAACTAAAGCTCTCGGAAGTGCAGTGGGGTGAGCTATAAAACGAGTTTGAACTCAGAAAACAACTTTAAGCACTTGGATGAAGCAGAGAGCAGTTATGGGGCCGAGGCAGAAAACAACTTTAAGCCCTTGGATGTGCAGTTGTGTGAGGCAGAAGACAATTTTAAGCCCTCTGATGTGACGTGGGATGACTTATAAAATAATTACTGGCCATCTGATGTGCCGTAGGATGATTGTTACTTTCAAACAAGCTGAATATCCAGATGGTTGAAATTGATTAGGAATTTAGTTGAAGTATTTCCCATACAATCGCTTCTTTTTCCTGAATTTAACTCTTAGCAACTTCGATGTTCAAAGCAAACTGATTTACTCTGTTATGGAGTTTTGGCAAGCCATCCATACCGACTAGAATATGCTGCCTATTGATGAATCATAGGGTGTATAAAACGTAAACAAGGAATGCTGTTCGACTATGAATCCTTTTAGTAGCAGATGAAATTCTTGCAGGTATGGTTGAATTCCTACGCTGAATAGGTAACTCATTAGAAGGCCTTGGTGCGACTGAAGCATCACTGGAGTCTTGAGCTGAGCCCATCAAAGAGGGTGCAGGACTACCAGCACCTACAAGAAGCAATGGAAAGTAAGTTTCATGCTGTTTCGAGACTCCATTCAAGTGCACGGAATGGGACATGGCCTCAAACTAACAAACACGCACGGTTAAATTCTGTGACTATATTTGTAACATAGTTTAATTTAATGACTAACTAGAAATAAAATGGAGTTTAGTAATCAACATAAAAGTTCAGCGACTACACTTGTTTTCAAATGAAGTTCTATTTTCAAAAAAAGCTGGGATTGACTACAATATGAAATCTTTTTTAGTAACTCCATTTAATCTGAACAGTAAAAATCCAATTCGAGATTTTTAAGTTAATCCTTTGATAACTCGTGCTATGTTTTCCATGCTGCCTGCAAGTTATCAAGTTACAAATTTCCCTTTTTCTTTAGTTTTTTTATGAACTGGAGAATAACGCTAGTTTACTAACAAATATTCTCCTAAGAGAAATTATATTATAACCTCATGAAATGGAAGTATAAATACTCTAGCACGATTATAAATATTCAAGAAGATTGAAGCAACATTGCAGAGTTTTACCAGAGTTGTTTGGCTGGGAATGTTGTGGATCTGCAACATAAAACTGCAACATGATCAATAAGTAACTACAAGCCTCTTGAACTATGCTCAAAAGTTACTTCATAGAAAATAAGTGAAGGCTTTCTTTCTAGAAAAGTAAGTTTCCTTAATTAAAAAGCCTAACTTAGTGTAAACTGATTTAATTTACGCACAACAACCATCCTCATTTCATCCTGCAAAAAGAAGAGAAAAAGGATAAAGCAAAGATTACGAGCCAAATTAATAGGTGCCTGACCTGTTATGCTGTTGAGAGGAGGCAGGGCAGCTGATTCTAATTCAAGAAAATAAAAATTGGTGATTAACATACTTCAAAGTATAAGCATAAAGAAATCAAATTAGGAGTTAGGATTAAATAATCGAGATGGGTTAAATTTAGGAATAAAACTGGCTGGCCAGGGGATCGGTGACTGATCCCCTGACTGTGCATGGGACCCACATGAATATAATATTTGTGTGGGTCCCACCCATGTGAGGGATTGGTTACCGTTCGGTCACCTATCCCCTGACCATGTAGCAGGGCTCTAAATTTAGGGACCTCTCTCTCTCTCTCTCTACCCTCAATTTCCATTTACCAAACACAAAATTGCAATTTATGCACAAAGCACAATACATATTTAACTTCAAAACTTGTTCTTTACAAGTAATGGTACACGTTCACACGTAAGACTTTCCAAATTGAATATCAAAGTTTATGCTATGAAGATTGAGTCTACATATGAGTGGTTAACTCGACAAAGCATGGAATAACAGAGTATGCACAAGTTCAATAACAACAAAAAATACACTAATATACATTGATAGGCACTCCTGTAGAATTTCTATTCTCTCATTCGATTACAAGAGACAGGAAGAAAACTAGTTGAGCACCTGAATGAAGCCGCTCAATCTTCGACTTTGGAATATTTGAAGCAAAGACCACAATTAGTTTGGGGAAAAGAAAATCAGTATTCATTTCATACTTAAATGAAGTATTTATTAAAAAAATTGGCTTTTCTAAAATTCAGATAAATTAGTTGCAAATTCAAATTAAATCTAACGGATTTTGGCAAACTCAGATTGAGATCTTAGATTATTTCATTTGGATGCTATATTCGTCCGTAATAGCAATTACACACAACTGGAAACTCACAAACCCTCTGACTGTATATTTCTCCATCTTCAGTTTATGTATTAAGCAAAGATAAATCAAAATTTATATCATTTAACCAAATATTGTGTAGAGCTAAAAAGCTTAGAATTAAATCAAAATCACAAATATACAAATCCAAATTTCTATCAATTCATCAAATGATAGATAGTAGTAAAACAGATCAGAATTAAATCGAAGCAAAAAATATAAATATATCCTACATTTCAAATACTTTACTGACTCCAAGGAAATATATATATGAATATCGAACCTGAGCAGAGAGACTCGAGAGAGGAATTGGCTTTGGATCCATGACGCTTCTTCTCTGGACAGACAGAAGTGAGAGACATGATCTTCGTATAGTTAAGCGGAAATCCGAGAATTCCAGGCCGGCGAACCAAATAGCAGAGGCAAACGGCGGATCCGGAAGCGAAAGTGATGGACACGTCGTCACAGCATTGAGGCGGAGGGATTTCCGACATGTTATTGGGGAAAGCAGCGATGTAGGGAAGACATGGTGAGAAGGTGACCAGCTCGTCGGAGCAGGTGGCCGGGGGAGACGGACGTGGTGGAGTGGAAACGGCAGAACCGCCGCGGAGTAGGAAGATGTGGACAGTGAGGAGGATGATATGGATAATCAGCGTTGAAGTTTCGTTCATGGCAGAGGGAGAGGTTTAGAGAGAGAGAGAGAGAGAGAGAGAGAGAGAGTGGTGGTTATTCTGTTGTTGAATGCGAATGGCGGGAAAGACAGATTTTTATTTTTCAGAATTTATTATTAAAAAAAAAAAAGGTTGAACCCCAACTTCGAGGGTCCCCCACCGCCTTGCCCCTAGAGCATTGTGGAGAAGGTAAATTGTGGGATGTATCTCAACAAGTCAGGATACAAGAGTTGTCATACTGGTGCCCACAAAGAGTCTAATCTCAAACTTTGTAAAATGCAAGAATCGAACCATCGCACTGCAACTGTCAGTTCAATTGAGATTACTTCACTTCTGTTATTTACACTATTGAAACTATGCTCGAGGGGCTTTTCCATAATTTATTACTTATAAGGTGGATGGATAGATCTTTTTTTTTTCTTTTCTTTTTATGCCTAATAGAAAATAGATAAAAAAACATGCGAGAGAATAGAGAGGAATCCAGTTCGGGAAATCAAATTGATTAAATAATGCTCGCAATTGAGATGGTGGAAACATAAATGGTCTCTTTTGGGATTAATGGAAAAGAAAAGTTTACTACTATATTCAGTAGTGCGGAATCAGGATTTTAGAATTGGGGGTCCTAAAATCGAAGATATTAAAGTGAAGCCCCCAATTTTTTTTTTTTTTTGGAGCTGAGGGTATAACACAAAAAAAAGAGTACACAGAAAATATCGTGAACTAAAGAAGTCTGAATCAACAACAAATCTGAGCAACTGGAGCATTATTATCGATGAATGAAGCTGCAAGGTCTATGAAAGAAGTTTCACCAACACCCACTAACCAGCAATGACAAAGGTCCAGACTGACAAATCGACTCCAATAAGCCTAAAATGATTGACACTGCCATGTTCAAGTAAACAAAAGAATAATTCGAAAATTAGATGGGTGTTGGTGAGACTTCTACGATTTTCGGTTGAGTACTTGAGTTTTTACGATTTTGGGTTGGGTACTTTGGTTAAATGGGTTGGGTTTCTAAATTTTTTTTTTTAAAAAACTTCGGCCAGAGGGTCCATTCAAGTTCATGGATCTGCAACTTAAGAATTAGGGGGTCCGTTTAAGACAATTCTGTGTAATTTCATCAAAAAAAAATTTGAAAAATTGGAGGGTCCCAGGACCCTGCGGGACCCCCCCGGTTCGCCAGTGACTATATTTATTTGCAAATAGAAAAATGTGAATGTGGGTATTTAAAAGAGAGTTAACAGTCTCTCTTTTGTAATTAGAGGTAATAGACAAAAATAAGGAACTATAAGAGATAGGAAGTGCTTTTTTTTTTTTTTTTTTTTTTTCATAAATCAAGTGATTTGTGGACGTATACAATTCATGGGAGTGAGGTAAATGCCTTGAATTTCATAATAAATTGAATTGATCTTCAAGAATGCCATTTACTCCTAAATATAAAATATGATCGCGCAGATCCAGAATTTTCGATAGGGAGATTGAATCTTAAGAAATCCTTTAATAAAATTTATATATAGTAAAAAATGTGTCGTTAAAGGACATTATTTATTTAAGTCATTCCCAACGAGGAAAGAAAGTATCATGCAGTCAGAAAGAAAGTCATCCTCCATTTTATTTTTTATTGCAAAGTGTCATCTTCACATGTTTTATTGCTCAAAATACTCACTCAGTACTCGTGGTAGAAATAGATAATATTCATACAAGACAAATCAATATAATAACCATAATATAAGTGTCTAACCTTCTACTCTCAGTCAATTGTCAACATAATAAGTATAAATACTTGAAATCGCTGACCACACTGCATATCTATCTTTCAAAATAATAGATTTCTTTAAAAAATCTTGAGGATAGAACTTCTCTACAAGTGTACAAATATTATAAGTGTCAAATAATCTAAATTAATCTTTAGGGTCCAAAGTTGCACCGAGAGAAATTGATGAAACTCCACAAACGCTTCTCGATCTTTGTTTACATGGTTTATTGCTCCAAAGTCTACAATCCACATATGATAAGATTTAGTTAGAATAACATGCTCGAAATATAAACAATACTAGAAGAAATACTTACAAGAGCCACATTCTTTGGCTGAAGGCATTCTTGAGCAAAGTGACCCAGCACCTGACAGTTGAAGCGTTTCAACTTGCTATTGTCTTTCTTCTTTCCAAACTATTTACTCTTCTTGTTGCGTTTGGATTTTTTATTTTTAGGTCCCTTTCCAGTCTCTTTTAATTTCATTTTCCCTTTTCTGCCTTTAATCCAATTTTTCTTACGCTTAAAGCCTGAAGCTTTTGTTGAACTAAACTCAGACACAAAAACATGTCTCCAAATCTTTTTGTGTAACTTTCTGACTTTTTGATTTTCTTTGAATTCCTATATACACCCCCATATATCTCTCACAGATTTAGCCGCACCATGGCGTTTATTTTCTAGTTCCACATGGCGAGCAACATCAACAAATGTTATGATGCTATTATTGTGAGTCAAATTAACTTTCAAATGTTCCCAATTATCAGGAAGGGAGCAGATCAAAGCTTGAACTTGCAGCTCATCGGAGAGTATGTGACAATCGATTTCAGCTCCCTAATTACAACAAACATGGTCCTCGCATGTTGTGTGATGTTGTAATTAGGAGATTTCTCGTAAGTGTCAAATTTAACAGTCAGTTGTCTGAGTCTAGTTACACTAGTACTACCACATTTCTCTCGCAAATATGCCCAGATGTCATGAACAGTTAGGAATTGCTCACACTCATGAATGAAATCGTCCACAACGGAACTTACTAAAATCGCACGAGCAATGTAATCTTTCTTTTTCCATGTCTGGTAAGTTTCCTAGTCCCTTTTCTATTGAACAGTTTGACCTACCCCTGAGTATTCCATCCAGTCGTTCATACCTTCAAGGAAATCCTATTCCTCCAACATATACCAAAATTTATGGTGCCAAGTGTTATAGTTATCTTTATTTAATTTGTCAACCTTATTTAGTCAACTACGATATTCTTAGATGTCATGGTTTGTCAAAATTTTAGAGACAATCATATAAATGTCCATTTATGCACACATATCATTTTGCGCACTCATGCAAATTAAGTTTTATGATAATTTCACACTAGACACAAAATAGAAAGTTCACTAAGATTCCAATCATCGTCCATTAGCCTAATATTACATTATCAGAAAATTAATCTCATAGCACTAAATTCTAAGTTCTTAGTTAGAATTACTTAAACTCTTTCAACCTTAGAACTCTCACTCAATTAAGCAATAATGCACATTATAAAGTAAGCAAAACATTTTGACTATATGTAATAATCATAATAAATATATATCACAAAATGTCAAATAAGTACATACAATCATATTAAGCTTCTTTATACTACTACTAAACATGAAAAAAAATATTACATAAATATTGTTCGACAATTTTAAACTAATCATGCAAAGATAAACTGAATATATAATTCTAATTTTCTTTGTTACATTTTCTCATCAAAATTCTTATTACATAGCTGTAGGATGGAGGTGGTGAATTATTTAGAACTTTAATAGCAACATCATGCCAATGTTTGGGAAGAGTTCTCATTACATGACACATACTCTCCACCTCATATATATCCCAAATGCATCACTTTTCGACGAATTGCTTTTAGATATTTTATATGTTGTACCAGATTATGTCGTGAATCCATTTTATAGTTTTGATAAGCAATTGATTTATCTACACGTTCATAGCTAGTGTTTTTTGATATGATCCAGGATGCGAGAGTCATGAATGCAAGTCCAAAATCTAGAACTTATCAAAAGATTAGGCAACCCTTGTGGCGTTCGCAAATCCAGGGTTGTTGGTTTTGTGATCAAAAGGTCTTTCAAGCTCCGTTTTTGCTTGGTTGCTTGATTCAATAATTTTCGGGTCGAGATCCTATCGTCTACAACCTGAATTTGGGCTTTCCCGACGTTTTCGAAATCATTCCGCAAGTTCCATGATATCCCTCAATTGAGATCTCATCAGTTGGTATCAGAGTTTTGGCTCCAATTTAATCATGTTCTATCCTTTATTTTCTTTGTTAAGTCTTAAATTCGAATTTTCTTCTTGTTCTTGAGTCGTTCTTCGTTTTTGATCTTCCTAGATCTATATTTTCATTATTGGTAGTGCAATCTCGTGTTAAAAAAAGTTACTGTTCACTGATTTTTTATACTATTCACGTACGGTACTGTTCATTCGTACATTAAAAAAAATTGTTGAGTTTTATTTTATTTGCTATCAAGATTTCTTCAAACTTTGATTTACTATCTAAGTGTCGTTATACAAATTGTGTCCAATTCAAGTTTGAAATTTTCATTGAGTTCCTTACATCCTTTATTCCAATTTCAATTTCTATATCTATACTCTTGAGTCACATTCCTTCTCTTTTCGGTTTTTGATTTCAAAAGTTTGATCCGGTAAGTTCTTTGTTATCTTTGGAAGCATTTGGTGAAAGTATTGAGTGGTAAAATGCAGAGTGTAAGATCATTAGAGGGTAAAAGTCAATTGAGTGATTTTGAGCGAATTTGGCGAGGCAGAAATTGAGAGAATGTCTGATATGGAAGGTTCCAATTCCAGTAGGTACGGTAATCAAACCAATAAACAAAATGATAGGATGAATCGGCTTGAGCATTTATTGTTGGATATGATGGAGAAGATAGAGAAATTGAGTACTTTGGTGACGAATATTAGTAGGGGACCACCGGTGGATGTACCTCATGATAGGGAAACGGGTAGGCGAGTTCCTAAGATGGATGAACATGAGATCAGTAGTGAATGGGATGAAAATGAGTACGGGAAAGTTGAGATAGGACAAACAAGGCATAGAGGAGATAGGTTTGAATGACGGGGTCGAAATAATCATGGAGGTGAAGTTGATGGTGATTTGGGTAATGTGAAGATGACAATTCCACAATTTAAGGATAGGAGTGATCCCGAGGCATATCTAGATTGGGAGAAAAAGTTGGAGTTGATTTTTTATTGCCATAACTACTCGGAGGATAAGAAGGTGAAGGTTGCGGTGTTAGAATTCACTGATTACGCCATCACTTGGTTGGATCAAGATGTTACTTCACGGCTTCGAAATTGGGAGAGTCCTATCAATACTTGTGATGAATTAAAGGCGGTGATCAGAAAACGATTTGTGCCTAGTCATTACTACAGGGAACTCCATCAGAAACTACAGAGTTTGTATCAAGGGTGTAGAAGTGTAGAAGACTATCACAAGGAGATAATGATTTTGATGATTAGGGCGAATGTAGAGGAACATTGAGAAGCTACTATGGCTAGATTCTTGAATAGGTTGCATAGGGAGATAGCTAATGTGGCGGAATTGCAGCATTATGTGAAATTGGAAAACATGTTGCATGTGACCATGAAGGTGGAGAGACAGTTGAAGAGAAAGGGAATAGCTAGGCAACCTTTGAGTAATTCGGGTTCTAACTCAAATTGGAAAGCGAGGTGGGAAAACAAAGGAGATGGAGCTGATTCGAAAGGGAGAAACGAAGCACCAAAGGGAAAGGATGAAAATACTAATAGAACATCACCAAAGGCAGAATCACAAACAACTAGAAATCGGGATATCCAGTGCTTTAGGTGCTTGGAAAAGGGTTCATCTCTTCTCAGTGCCCAAACAAAAGGACCATGATTCTGCGCAATGATGAAGTGGTGATTGACAGTGAGGATGAGTTTGAAGACATGTTGGCATTAGAAGAGGTTAGTGATCATGGAGACACAGTGAAATTTGCTCCTGTTGGGAAGTTGATGGCCACAATGAGAGCTCTTAACACTCAAGTCAAGGCAGATGATACGGAGCTGTAGCGGGAGAACATATTCCATACACGGGGTTTGTTCGATAGAGATTAAAATCCAATTTTAATTGAAAATATAGCCGTTATGTTTGACTTTCATCTCATGCATGAGACCCATTAACGACTAGTTTTTAATTAAAATCTAATTTAAATCTCCACCAAACACACTCACGATGTCACATCAACGATAAGGTATGTAGGATGATAATTGATGGAGGTAGTTGTACAAATGTGGCTAGCACGACCTTAGTTGAGAAATTGAGATTAGTATTACTTAAGCACCCTATGCCTTAAAAATTACAATGGCTAAATGATAGTGGAGAAATTAGGGTGAATAAACAAATGATGATTTCTTTCTCGATTGGGGGTCATAGTGACATGGTTGTATGCGATGTGATACCTATGCAAGCGGGTCATATTTTGTTTGGGAGACCATGACAATATGATAAACAAGTTAATCATGATGGGGAAGAGAGAGAGGCCACATGAGAGGAGAGAAAAATTGAAAGTGAACTTCTTTGTTAGTGGGAGTGAGTTGAAAAAAGGCTATAATTGACAAAAAGCAAGTGTTGTTGTTGATATATAAGGAGACACTCCTCAACTTTGAGGAATCTAACACACCCCTCCCTAGTTTGGTTGAGTCTTTGTTTCAGGAATTCGAAGACGTGTTTCTGGAGGACATGCCAAGTGGATTGCCACCAATTCGAGGCATCGAACACCAAATTAACTTTATACCAGGAGTTGCCCTTCCAAACCGACCAACTTATCGAAGCAATCCCGATGAGACAAAGGAGTTGTAAAAGCAAGTGGAGGAGTTGATGAGTAAAGGTTATGAGGGAGAGCATGAGTCCATGTGCTTTACCTGTCCTATTGGTACCGAAAAAAGATGGGACGTGGAGGATGTGTGTGGACTGCAGGGCTATCAACAACATAACGGTAAAATATTGTCAGCCCATACCTAGGTTAGATATATGCTTGATGAATTACACGACGCTTGTGTTTTTAGTAAGATTGATATTAAAAGCGGGTACCATCAAATTCGTATGCGGGAGGGTGATGAATGGAAAACTGCGTTTAAAACTAAATATGGATTGTATGAGTGGTTGGTTATACCATTTGGTTTCACTAATGCACCGAACACTTTTATGCATTTGATGAATCATGTTTTACGTGCTTTTATATGAAAATTTGTTGTTTATTTTGAAGATATCTTGATCTACAGCAAAAACCTAGATGAGCATCTGGAACATTTGAATTGTGTGCTTGTGGTATTTAGGAAATAACAGTTGTATGCTAATTTCAAGAAATGTACATTTTGCATGGAAAAACTTGTCTTTTTAGGATTTGTATTGGGTGTTAATGGGGGTAGAAGTAGTTGATGAGAAAATTAAAGCTATTAAGGATTGACCAACACCTAAAAGTATAACTGAAGTTAGGAGTTTCCATGGATTGACTAGTTTTTATAGACAATTTGTAAAGGACTTTAGCACAATCACTACACCACTAACATAAATTATTAAGAAGAGCGTAGGTTTTCATTGGGGTGATGCACAAGAGCATGCATTTAATACTATTAAGGATAACTTGTGTAAAGTACCTGTTTTGACATTACATAACTTTGACAAAACCTTCGAGATTGAGTGTGATACATCAGGAATAGGTATTGGAGCAGTGTTGATGCATGATCACAGGACTATCGCTTACTTAAGTGAAAAGTTGAATGGAGCTGCTTTGAACTACCCTACTTATGACAAGGAGTACTCACTTGTTCGGGCCTTGGAAACTTGGCAGCACTACTTATGGCCTAAGAAGTTTATGATACACATCGATAACGAGTCATTGAAGTACTTTCGGGGTCAAGGTAAGTTGAACAAAAGGCATGCAAGGTGGATGAAATTTATAGAGTCATTTCCCTACGTGATCAGGTATAAACAAGGTAAGGAAAATCTGGTTGCAGATACGTTGTCACGAAGGTACGTACTTCTAAATTCCTTACATGCACGGTTACTTGACTTTGAACACATTAAGAGCATGTATGTGAGTGATCATGATTTCTCTGACATTTACGAATCATGCACTAAAGGAGTTATTGATAAATTTTATAAGCATGAAAATTATTTGTTTAGGAAAAATAAGTTGTGTGTTCACACATGAATTGTTGGTAAGGGAAGCACACAGTGGGGGTCTAATGGGTCATTTTGGGGTACAAAAGACTTTAGACATATTAGGGGAACATTTTTACTAGCCTGAAATGAGAAGTGATGTAGAACAAATTTGTGGGAAGTGCATAACTTGTAAAAATGCTAAGTCTAAGGTACTTCCTCATGATTTGTATACTCCTTTACTTGTACCTAGTGAACCTTGGGTGGATATTTCAATGGCTTTCGTGTTGGGTTTACCTAGGACTAAAAGGGGTCGGGACTCAATATTTGTTGTGGTGGATAGGTTTAGTAAAATGACACACTTTATACCATATCACAAAATCGATGATGCCATCAATATTGCAGATTTGTTCTTTAGAGAGATAGTACGTTTGCATGGGATCCCTAAGAGTATAGTGTCAGATCGGGATGTTAAGTTTTTGAGTCATTTTTAGCGTGTTCTGTGGAATAAGTTAGGCACTAAATTGTTATTCTCTACGACTTACCACCCATAAACCGATGGATAAACTGAAGTAGTTAATAGAACCATGACTCAATTGCTTTATACGGTGATAAATAAGATTTGAAGAGTTGGGAGGAGTGTTTGTCATTTATTGAATTTGCTTATAATAGAGCTGTACACTCTACTACTATGTTTTCACCGTTTGAAATTGTTTATGGGTTTAATCCACTAACACCTTTGGATTTGTTACCATTGCCTGTAAATGAACATGATAGCTTGGATGGTAAAAGGAAAACTGAATTGGTCAAGTCACTGCATGAGAAAGTCAAGATGCAGATTGAAAAGAAAGGTAAGCTCGTTGCACAGAAATCGAACAAAGGAAGGAGGCACGTGACATTTGAATAAGGAGATTGGGTTTGGGTGGATCTAAGAAATGAGCGTTTTCCGGAGCAGAGGAAGTCTAAGTTGTAGCCACGTGGAGATGGACTATTCCTAGTTATCAAAAAGATCAACGAGAATGCATACAAACTGGATCACCCAGGTGAGTATAATGTTTCAGCTACACTTAATGTTGCTGATATCTCTTTGTTTGATGCAGATACAGATTCGAGGACGAATACTTTTGAAGAGGAAAGGGATGATATGATCCAGGATGCGGGAGTCATAAATGCAAGTCAAAAACCTTGAACTTATCAAAGGATTAGGCAACTTTTGTGGCGTTTGCAAACCGAGAGTCGTTGATTTTGTGATAAAGAGGTCTTTCAAACTCCGTTCTTGCTTGGTTGCTTGAATCAATAATCTCCTGGTCGAGATCCTATCGTCTACAACCTGAATTTGGACTTTCCCGACGTTTTTGAAATCATTCTGTGAGTTCCATGATATCCCCTCAACTGGGATCTCATCAGTTTTACTAGCATATACTCTAAGGACGCTAAAAGTGCGCATAAATCCAGCTATATCTAATCGAGCAAAAAAATTAGAATCTAGTCAGAATGGATCATATAACCAAATCAAGACTCACACAACCCATGAACGTAGATGAAATGTGGTATTTTAAATACTTTTAAAGTACTTTTCAATTTCATCAAAATGAGAGCACTTCAAAAAAATAACTCCACTAGTCAAATACCATTTATAAAATATTCTAATTTTTTATTAAAAAAGAAAAAAATTAGAATTTAATCAAGTCTAAAAAATATTTTTAATATTTTTTATAAATTTATTTCGATAATAAAATAAAAAATATTTTTGATTATCTAAAAAATAATTTTAATTGCAAATAAAATTTAAGAATATTTCAAGGATGTAGCTACAATTTTCTAAATTGAATTTGGACACTTCATGCGCTTAAATAGGTTTTTTTTTTTCAATCGCGCTACGTGTACACTCCGGACTTACCCTTTGGTTGACACGGCCCCACCCAACACTCACATGGAGGTCGGGTCCCACTCCATTAAATTTAATATTTTCGCCCCTCATGTGAGGGGGCAGGTGAGGTCGGGTCAACCAAAGGGTAAGTCCGGAGTGTACAAATAGCTTATTTCTTTTTTTTTTTTTTAACAAAAAAGAGGGTTTGCGTGCATCAGTGCCCTCACGCACTTCTGTGACATATGTCCTCCATGTGCTGTCTTCTAGATTTCGAATTTTTTTTTATTTTTATTTTTATTTTTATTTTTATTTTGTTTGGCCCGTTTGATAAATTTTGATGTTATGAGTTTATCTGTGTGGCTAGAGTTTACAACATTAATTTATAAGGCTGTGTTTGGGACACAACTAGATCTGACGGAGAGTGAAAATGGCAAAAAAACATCATTCATCGTCCACAAAATTGGCAAATTTTCTAGATTTTTTTCAATATTTCGGGACACCATAACTTCTTAAAAAAATATATATGTTCTTTATATCAATGGAAAGGTTTCGAGAAAATTTATACAGCGTGAAACTTAACGTACAAGAAATTATCATATGATGAAGTTTTGACTTTCTAAAGTAGGGTTCAATTTTTATCTCAAAATAAAAATCCAAATAACATGAAATTTATAGACATGTTCTACAGGCTATCATGAAGATATATGGTGTACATCAAAAGTTTCCATTAACAATATTCAAGTTTTGAAAGAAAATCGGAATTCGTGTATTTCGGTCATTCTAAAAACACTTTCAACATGTTTTTAAACAAGAAAACAACCTACATGGTCTCTGATACCAATGTAAATCGTACTAGCATGTTTCTACCAAGCTTTGGAGCTGTATAACTTACTTGAAATCTCAAAACGATGTTGAATTACTTGCTTTTCATACCGTCTTGTTCCTGCTTCTTGTCAGAAATTCGATCACAAAAGAAGGAATTTGATAACCACAACTCAAGTACCAATTTAAAGATATTTTTAGTTTTTTACCCACCAAAATCAAGCCAACGTGAAATTTTCCCAAGATTAAATTGGGATATTGGGCTTGGACTAACTGCTACATGGGGGGTACGCTTAATTTAAGCATTTTGCGACTAAACGAATCCCAACAATCCAAAATTTTACTTTGGTAAAGTTTCAATAGAGTTCAATTTTGTCATAAATTTCACAAACTATACAGTTAAGCCTCCAGCAGAAAAAATTCGGGATATTACATACATGGTTTGAATTAATCTCAAATAATTATTAAATTTATTTAGAAAGGAAAGAGATTTTTTCTTCTAATGAGATTTAAAAAAAATAGATGAATACACTTCTTTGATATTAAATGATAAATTAATATCACCGTCATTAAATGCTGTTAAAAAAATATCATTGTCATTAAATGATAAATTAAATTAAATAGGTCCTATATTTTTCGTATTTAATTGAATTGTAATAACACTTATGTACCACGTAAAATATATTGAACAATGATGATGCTACACATGATTACTCTTGACGAATAATAAATTTGACATGAAAGGCAATGAGAGAAAATTCAAACGTCAATTATATAAACTGTTTCAATAGTGTACGTTTTCCAGCATCAAACTTTGAATTTTTTCTTCTTTTTTTTTCCTCTTAATTTTTCAAATCGGTTTTGATGGTGGTACGTGTATGTACATGAAATATGTTAAATTTTACTCATTAATTCTTTTATTAATGTTAAGCACCCTTGTAAGTGGGTATTGGGGTTGTTCCCGATTGTTTAAATAACATTACTCATTAGAATTGATATTGATAGCATGAAATAGCGATTCAATGATCATATAACACAAATTAAATATTATTTTTAATAAAATTAAATCAACTACAACTCAAAATCAAAATGTTTAAAACAATTACAATCACCATTTTGCACACAAACTGAGACAAAAGGTTACTCAATTTATCCAAAACAATTCAAAAACAAATGTCCCCTAATTACTAAAAGAATAATTTGCACAAACATCATGACACAAGAAGGTGTATAGCATATTAATAGTACTTGAAGAAAACGACTCCCAAAACAGCAACTAGAAGAGATGGTGAAAGACTGTTAGCTGGCTGGGCTGCTGATGGAGTCAACGTCGGTCGCATTCCAGGCGGTGTCAGGGTTGGAACAATATCACCTTCTGGTGCTGGTGGCGTCATGTCTCCTTCCGGTGGTAGTGATGGTGTTATGTCCCCAGCCGGGGGCTGAGGTGGTGTAAATGGCAATCGAAAAGTTGGAGCTGCAAAATATTTAGAATTATCTAGTGAAGCTCGAACCTCAAAAGTAAAGTTGTAGCAAATTTTAAGATGGTATTGATACCTGGAGCTGGAATCGGGGTGCTAGTGGCTGCACGAAAAATAAGGAAAACTCAAATTTAGTATTTTGAAACTCGAAAATTTTGGAAACACAAATATAGTTCATGTCGTATCACCTTTACATTCAACTGGGACTCCAGACATCCTACAGGCACGTGGGAGAGAAATTGCTAGTGTTCGATTTATAGGTACTTGAAAAGGAACGCCACCCGTAACAATAAGGCACAAACAATCTTGTCCATTGCTCATTAGGCTTTTGAGTGAACTACAACACTCTGAAGTTGGTGAAGATGCATTGGAACGGCTAGCAAGAAAACCGATACAATTGCCAAAGCTACTCAACATTGCTCCGGTGCAGGCTCTGCTCGTCTGGCCAACCACGGGCATGGCTAGAACGATACAAGCGAATATCAAAATTGGGATGAGAAATGGAAAAGTTGTGGATCGATCCATAAATTTGAGAATAAGTTTTGATGATTTTTTTTTTTTAAAAATGTGATATCGGCTATATATGGAGAGAATTACGAGGGGATTTGTATACAAAATTGGGATTACTGGGAAAAGGAGAGAAAAACATGTGTACTGGGGTGGGTTTTGGGGTTCAACTACCTTAACTATATTTATGCAATAAAGAGATTTAGGCGACCTTTCTAATTTTTGTCTATTTGTCATTTTCTGCAACCTTTGACCGTGTAAAAGGGCATGAAATAAAAAAAAAACAATGGCATTTAATAAAATCTCTAGAATTCTTTACTTAACATCCTTGACTTGGGTGGCCCAATAATTAATTGGGGAAAATAAATTATTTTCCGGTGCTTTATCAGAGAGAGAGAGAGAGAGAGAGAGAGAGAGAGAGATTGTTTGTTGATTTTGTAAGTGTCCACATCATCATCACAAGTAATATAATGATTAATAAAGTAAGTACCGAAATTAAAATTTCTAACTTCATTTAAACTAATAATTTGAGAAAGGGAATTTTATCTAATTAAACTAATGATTAAACTTATACCAGTTCAAATTATCTATGTTGTGTTGGACAATCTTAATTTTTAATTCTAATTTGGTGAATAAAAGTATTAAGACTTATGATTAAGTTCAATTACCAAGTTCATATTTGGTCGAATTCAATAATTTAATTAATATGCCATCTACTTAAGTCAACTCACTATATCTTTATATGAGTCTGAATAAGTCTTAACTAATGCATTAAATCACTTAGAAATTCAATTAATGATTGCAACAATTTTAAAGTTTATCGATACCTTTTACCAAAATTGTTGAATTTTACTAAGTTTCTAAATTAATAACTCGCTTCTCGATTTTATTACTATTCACTAATAATATAAATATTGGCCAAATATTCTCAAGCTAAGAAGCAAAATCAATACTTTAATAAACTAAAAATTCAAAGTTTGAGACTTGAAATTGAAAGTTCAAAATTAAATTACATCATTCTTTCCAACTAAAAGTTTAATTACTCATCATATAAGAAGTAAAATATATCATTGAATTTTAAAGGAAAGTAAAATAAAATAAAAAAGATGAATGCTTGCACCAAGAATTCATCTTCTTCTTGTTCTTGAAGAAATATCTAAATCATCTCTCCAATTCTATGTTTTTCTCCTCCAAACATGTTCAACGATATCGCATGAAAAACTCACTTTTCATGACCTAATTTTGCCCTTGTACAAATATGTAATTGTCTAGAAAGTCGTGTCATAAAAATACCCAAAGTGTCATTATTTACTAATTCAAAAATAAAATAAAATTTTTAGATTGATCGGCACCGCCCCCCCCCCCCCTCCTCCTCCTCCTCCTCCTCCTCCTCCTCCTCTGGGGTTGAAATGGCACGCCAAACAGTCCAGTTCCAAGCAGTAGGCCACCCGCTTTCCTCTTAAGTAAAAAAATCCATAATTATCATAGTTTCAAGTTGTACTTTCAAAATTTTAAAAATCGTGAAACTCATTCAAAAATCATGTGATCATATTTGTGATCACCCGACAAAAAATTTATACCCTTCTACTAATGAAATAGGTCAAAGTCACAATAACATAAAATTTATGACCACAATCACGTATGAGTTACAAATGACACACTATCACAATTACAAAGACATAAATTTTAGGCCAAAATTATAAAATCAATCACAAATAAATGAATAATACACTTTTATATGTCACAATTATTTATCGATTACAAATTATCAAATTAACTACAATTAACCAATTAATTGATTACAAATTACTCTTTATCTTAACTCCACCTCACCTCACCTCACCTCACCTCACACCAACATTGTCGATATCATCCAAATTGCCGCGGATACCTCAAATCCACAACCCATACCACCATCACCACCACTTTCACCCCAAACCCCACTACCCTGAAATCCAACATCACCTCTACCTCTACCTCTAACCCACAACCACTACCACCACATCCACTTCCAACCCACCACCACCATCCTTGCATTACAAAAACACCCAGATGGTCACAAACAGGGGCGAACACAGACATTTTTAGTTAGGGGGCACAATCAAACTTACAAAAAAGTTGCGAGGAATTTTTCATTCAAAAATTTACATTTAAAAAAAATATATACTCCATGTAATTTTACATCCAACCATTTATATTGATATGACTTTTTCGGATATAAAATTTAGAAAATTTTCGATGTCATAAATTTTTCTAATAAAATGATGTAAATTGTATTGAAATTTTGTATCTCAAAAATAATAATAATTAAAAAATTCTAAAGAAAAAATAAGTTATATGCCTCTTTTTGAGACACGTTTGACACATCTTTAACTATTTTCGATATATGTTTGGACCATTTGATATCTCTATTATATAGTTCTCGAAATGAGCTTCTGGATGACATAGACGATTTGTGGATTCGGCTAGCGTACGATCCTCAAAGAATTTTTAAAATTAGCATGTTATCGAAATTCTCAAAATATTAATTTAGAATGTCATATTTTGACAAGCCGTAATGTATGTTACGATTGACAGTTTTGTGCACCATTAACAAAGTAAAAAACTAGGCCATGAGCACTTCAACATGATATTAAGAATACAATATTTCGATTTCGTTTGATATCTTATAATGACTTCAAAATTGAGACTAAAGCATAGGAAAAATAATAAAATGGCCCCAAAGTTGTGGGTCACGTGACCCCCCCATGCCCACCCTTGTGTCTGCCCATGCTCACAGAGGTAGATGCAATGATGCACCACCCACATCGCCGACTAGATTTGCTTATGGTAGTAGCAACAGTCGACTCCTGTTCAAGCATTAACTGCAGATCCAAAATATCAACGCAACCATCAGTGAGCACAAAATACATAATAAAAATAGAAATGAGTCGGGTTTGAGTCAAGGTAGCAGGTGGCATGAAGCGGATGCGGGATGCTAGGAGTCAACAGTGCCTAATCGACGCTGTTTTCAAAATCCAAATCGCAAATTACAAATTGCGAGTGTGACATTTGTATAGAAAGAAAATAAATTCTAGATAATTTAATTGTCTAGAACTTATTTCTATAGAAATTATTAATTAAATGTGTTTGATTGATTTAACTTTCAACATAAAAAATATTATATCTGTCCATTTTTAATTGTGTGTAGATGAAAGAGAAAGGGGATAGATGAGAGAAAAAGAGAGAGTGAATTACCTGAAAAATAAAAATCACATCTCCCTAAAGAAAATATTTTCCTTGTTTTTGAGGAAAATAAGATCACGTGACCAAAAGATGGAAAACATTTTTCATAAAAAAAAATTGTCAATCAAACACCAAAAAAATAAGAATTTAGATAAAAAATAATATCAATCAAACACACCAACTATAGTGTAATTTCCTCTTCCTCTAATTCATCGAGTTGGGCCTCCAAATTTGAAGACCCAAGCATGGGGTAGCCCACATGGCTGCCATTATTAGGGATGAACACGGTTCGGTTTGGGCGATTTATGCTATATTTTCAACTCAAACCATTTTTAGCGGTTTAAAATTTTTCCAAACCAAACCAAACCATTTTATTTTTCAAACCAAACCAAACCAAACAATTATTTGCGGTTTGATTCGGTTTTAATCATCGGTTTACCTGTCGACATTATAATAATATATTTAAAACAAGTTAACATATAAATTTAAACGAACACTAATAATGTTAAATGTTAAATTACATTCATATTTGTTTGAAATTCGATATATAACAAAAAGGTAAAAAAGATAGTATTAAGCTAACATCACTCAAACTTTTACAAGCAACAATATTAGAATAAGTATAAAAGTACTAACATCTCAGGTACCGGGCATCACTAGATGAGTACAATAAACCATAATCCATTAAATAGATGGAAATTACGAGATTCATTGTTTGAGGTTCACACGATGATTGATGAAACAAAGACAACTAAGACACAAGATAAATCAACAATCACTTTCGAAACATGCATAGTAAAAGCAGCATCAAACATTTACTCGAACAATATTTGATACATTACACTTTGTAGCATCTTCTATTTAACGAAGTCTGGCATCCTACAAATCCTAAGTAAAAACGGTTCGACACGGCTTGAGTGTGGTGAATCACACACGGTATTCATCAAGCCTTATTTAAATTGGTTAACAAACAATTTACTGGATGAGTTTTAAGACGAACCGTTTCACTTTGTAGCATCTTCTATTTAAAGAAGTCTGGCATCCTACAAATCCTAAGTAAAAACGGTTCGGCACGGCTTGAGTGTGGTGAATCACACACGGTATTCATCAAGCCTTATTTAGAAGTCTATATAAGCGTACAACACTTAACAAATATCAACTATTAGATTAGATAAAATAAATGAGGCACTAGAAATTGTGAAACAATGCTATTTGGGTTCTTTGGCAAGGTTGATCGTATAATACTGGATAAAGGAAATACAACAAGCCGCCTTCATTTGATAGCTCTAACAATTCCGTCGCCGTCTACCAAAACGACTAGAAATGTTTTAAAAAAAAGTGGTTTGATGAATAATTTCGTGTTGGGAACAAAATTATTCAAACGATGCCCCGTATTCACCTCCTCTATCACTACAAATATTCTTTATTTATTTATGAAGTTGAGTCTTGACTTTCGCCTTATAATGCTTTAATTCGTCCAAAGCATTGTCTTTACTTCTTAAAAGAAAGACATAACAATACCTTGGATAATCGTCAACAAAAGTCACAAAGTATTTCTTACCACCTCTAGTTTGAACGAAATTCAAATCACATATATCGCTATGTATTAATTCTAAAGGTGTAGTGTTCATTTGAACTGAGTGGAACGGTATTTTAGCCAACTTTACTTCAACACACACTTTATATTTATGATTAGGTACAATATTAGGCGCTGGAATTAAACTTTGATTTATAAATTTGCGCAAAGACTTGTAATTCACATGTCCTAATCGAATATGCCACAAACAAGACATCTCAAGCATATAAACAGAATTTGAATTTTCATTCATAATGCTTTGCCTTGGTACAATAGTGAGAACGTTGCTGTTGAACATTCCATCAAACATGTATCATTTTCCTACATACATTTCATTCTTAGTGAGTACAAATTTATCAGATACAAATACAATTTTAAAACCATTTTTACTAAATAGAGACCCAAACACAAGGTTCTTTCATATGTCTAGCACATGTTAGGACATTGTTGATGAAGAGTTATTTGTCAAATATCATCCTCAAAGTGACCTTCCATTGTCCTTCAACATTGAAACTTGCAAAGTTCCTCATGAATAGTTGTTATCCATTCAGTTATTGATAGTTGGAGAATATCGCCTTGTCTGAATACACATGACGGTTAGCCAACCCACAATTCCCTTGAGTTTTCAATGTTGTTGCACTCGACAACAACTGCAGATAGATTCATCTCTTACATCCCTTTAGAAATGGTGTCTCTTTAAACTATCTTAGCTTACGCATTCTTTTTCGGCTTTCGACATTCACTTGAACAATATCCAACATTTCCACAGTTGTAGCAGTTTCCTTTGAACAATTTGGTCTTCTTGGAGTTGTCTCTCCACGGTGCATCACCAGAGGTCTTTCGCTTCTTCTTGACAATATTTGACTCGATTTCAACAAAATTTGCTCCAAGTTGGACAATAAGCCTTCTTTTGGTATTTCTATTGTTTTCTTCAATCATCAAGCAGACTATCAACTCTTCCATGTTCATCTCCTTACGTTTGTCCTCAAGATAGTTTTCAAAATCTCTCCACATAGGAGGGAGTTTCTTGATGATAGCTGTAACATGGAAATATTTGCTTAATTCCATCTTCTTGGCATGAATGTCATGTAATAGAACTTGAAATTCTTGTACTTGACTGATCACCATTTTGGAATCCACCATCTTGTATTCCAAAAATTTGCCGACGATGAACTTCTTTGTTCTGGCATCTTCGGCCTTGTACTCCTCTTCCAATGAATCCCACAGATCTTTGGTCGAGTCTTTTGAACTATACACTCCAAAAAGTGTGTTGTCTAAACCACTTAAAATGTAAATTTTGCATAGGAAGTCCAAGTGCTTCCATGTACCCAACGAATAATCGATTCATGATTATTCTCTCCTTGTACGGTTGGTGCAGTGTCCTTTAAAAACTTTGTCAAATTTATAGTGGTAAGATAGATCAATATTTTTTGTTGCCATCTCTTGAAGTCATGCCTCCAAACTTTTTCGATTTTTCCCCATGCGGCATTGCTATATTTTGAAGTGGTATAACCAACGACGGAACCACATTGCTCGTACCATTTTGACTTAAAGTAGTTTCAATGGTAATCATTTCTGTTACATAAACAGAAGTTTAATGCAGCAACAAAGAAAGGAATGGCACGTTATGCCTCTTCCAAAGATGAAAAAAAAGTCTTTCACAAACAATCACAGACAACTTTTGTCTTAAAATTGTTGTCACTTACTTTATATATGCAATGAAGGAGTTGTTTGAATATAGAACAAACAAGAACAAAATTTAATTAGCAGGAGTGTGATTAAACACAATAAATATGCAGTTTAAAATATAGTATGTAAACTACAAACAAAAAACCAAAAATAAAACCAAGAAATAAAGAAGAAGAAATGAACAATTCGAGGCAAGTGAATTTCACTATTTACTTCAGACAAAATTGTACCGCAACAGTGCCACGGTTCACAACACTTATCTCCCAATATAAAACGGATTCAATTTGTAGTAGAAGCACTTCAAAATCACAAGTTATAGCGAGCTTTTGACGGAGTTACTCTCTACGTGAAGAAAACAACTTTTGAATGAATTTGGGAGAGGTTTTGCAAGAAATTTATGTAATGCTCAATGGAAGTATGATATGAGATGCATTATAGACGTCCAAAAGGTCCTATTTACATAGGATACAGGGTTGTGGGCGAAGTGTAGTGAGTTCAAACCTCGTAACCTTACGAACAGAAGCAACACTTGCTGTCGCTAACCTGTTGTTGGCCTCTCGCTCGAGTGTCAACGTCAAAATTTCTAACAAAATTTTTTTCACTTGCCTATCGTTCGAGCGATAAGTCCTGTCACTTGAGCATTAGACGAACAACGGTCCTAGGCGAGACCATGTCAATTTCCTCTATTTTTCTTCCAATTTTGGACCGCAATTTCTCATTAATCCATAATTGCTTTCGAGATTCCAAATACACTATGACGATCTATTCACCGAGTAGAATAAGTTGATTTATTTACATTTGTATTTTGATCATCGAATCAAGTTCAAATATTTGACCGAAGTTATCACGAAAGTCATTTTTTCACGTTTGATCTTAATCAATTTTTCTTAACTTTCAAACCAATTTCTAATAGAGTGTAGGTCAATCAGGGTGACAAATTCTTTGTGGTAAAACAACTTAATTCATAGCCCTTACAATAAAGAATATGGAGACCAGGGCCCCCCGAGGTACATCCAAGTTAGCAAAGGACGAGCATTGCTGGGCTTGCAATCTCAGTGTGGGGAGTTCGATTCCTGGTTGGAACAGCTGAGTGATGTAATAAAAATTCTTGATTGCAAGCAGTTTGGTGATGTAATAATTATAGAGGAGGCTCCTTTGGGGTCAGGAGTATAAAGGGTGCACGGACCCTGGCCAACTTGGACATAACCCGTGGTTTACTTCCGTCAGTTATTGAGGGGTCGGTGACTGATGGTCTAGGATATAGTCTGGCGTAAGCTGAGAAATTTGAATATCAAAAAAAAAAAAAAAAAAGAATACGGAGACCAGGTGCCCAAACAGGAAAAAGCTTGCTTTATCCCTTACTGTCACATCCAAAAAGCTGTACACTTATTTCCAGACAATAACATCAACGTACTTACAATTATCCTCTAAGATTAGTCTTACAAAAACATGACACATCAGGCTGATTGATGAAATGGTCAATGGAGCTTAGCCAATTTGAAATCAACTTGAAAGCTCAATCCCAGTTCGAAGGCCAGGCCCTTGTAGACTTTGTTGCGGAGTTTGCATATCTTCTTGGTGCAATTTCCACTAGCGAGCTGATGTAGGTTCATAAAATTATTTGAAACACTTATTCTAAAATGAGCATTTTCCTCTTTTATGCATTAATGAACCGATGACCAATGTCTTATGTATAAGAAGAATGTTTTTGGATTTAAAATGAAGAATTAAAGAAACTTTTCAAATTTTTGTTAATCGTCAGAGATCGCTTAAAATCAACAGTTCATTATTATATCTTTTTAAACTGGAAAATTTAAGTTAATGGATCTTCTAACTAACCTGGGCAGGTGCATGTATACTACTCGTTAATCTTGAAGGGCATAACTTTAATTGTGCACTGTGATTTGATTTCAAATACTCAAACAAGGTTGCTGAATACAAGGCAGTGTTGATAGGTCTAAGACTGGTAAACGACTCACAATTGGTGGTGAGCCAAATCAACGGGAACTTCAACGCTCGAGAGAATATGACGGCGACATATTTAAAATTGGTCATTGACTCCCAAATATTTTGAAAAGTTTGAACTCAATATAGATACCAAGGCTAAAAATGATTACGGAAGCTATCGGGACTCTGAACTAACGAGACTGGTCACTATCGAGTGGGTACACCCTATCTCATAAGGCATTAAAGAAGGGTTGTTGTTTGCCCACTATAGCGGAAAACATTTGAAAAACCTTTGACTCGGGCTCAGAAATCAACCAAACGAACACCAACCAACCGGCTCGACCCAATAATCCTCTACACCTTGGTTGCCTCCGTTTTACCCACTACGTTACCCTTCTTCTAATCCACAAAGGACACAAAGAGGGTGGTGATTTGTAGCCACAAAAGGCAAGGGAAAAGACTCCACACAGAAGGCAAGGAAGAGATAAAGAAACCACCAAGTTATCAACCGTTTTTCTCGCCTAGAGCCGGCTGATTTTTCTCTCCCTATGGCTGCCGGAATTCCCCCACAAAGGCTGCCGGAATTCCCCCACAAAGGGGCAGCCTCCTTTCCCTCTCTCTTCCACACAAATCACACACTAAATGGCTAGGGTTTCTACCTTATAAATATGCTAGGTTTAGGGTTTAAGTTTGGGCCAAAATTTACTCACAATGGGCTAACGATAACCAAATCCAACCCAACCAAACTTAGGCCCTCCAAGGTGTATTAATTGTTTCTGAGTCGAGCCGTAACTTTTGGTGTCGATATTATATCCGATATCGATTTTTCATCATCGCCCGGATTATTGGGTATCAAAAAGCCCAACAATCTCCACCTTGATTCCCAATAAACCTGCAAGCAAATAAAACACACAGTTTATACTTGCACAATCAAGGTAACCAATAAAATTGGTTTCACAGACCTTACCTCCTGTTTCCAACCTGAAACACATACAATACCTGCTCCATTTACTCACCAGAGCTAAGGTCAAGAACATCCAAGTAGAAGCAGATAATCACAGTGACAGTCAAGAGTAAATAAACTTGCAATGAAGATATAACATAGGATAATACACATAGATCTTTTTCATAAACACGTTCACACAGAATCACAGATTAACACCAAATTAATCAATACACGATCAACACATATGCAACAAATGCATAAATGACCCCACGAAAAAGATCTCACCACACTTATTCTATCCCATTCCGTGTTACTCCCACCTCGAGAACACATATCTCCTCTCATCGCTCCACCATGCTCACTAGACTAATCACTCAACTCATGTCTAATTGGTAAGTCACAATAGATCCTAAGTTCTTGGGATAATCCTTTATCACCTCATCACTTCTTCCAAACTACGTGGATAATGGAGCTCCACCTAACAGAAGTGATAGAAGTGTCCTCTCTCACACTCCACCTGATCAGGGTCTCCTTCTGATAAAGGATTCCAGACATTTGATCACATCTCCACTCGTGATCTAAATGTCACACTCCACATCCCCCGGTACAAACCACAATGTACCCCTAGGCATCTATATTCCACCTCACCAATAGACATACAACACACTGCCAATTGCATCACAAACTCACTGTGGCAAAACAATACCTTCTGGTGACCACAAAGGTTAGGGCTCAATTTAAAAAATCCACCCACACACCACAAGGTTACTCCAATCACCAATGCTCAAAAAATATCCACAAAGGAGAGGGGTGAAGGTGGCTCTCACAAAGAGAATTAGGAGAAGAAAAAATTGATTACTTCACTATACTCACAAAGGAGGTTCACAAAGAGGAAAAAGATAACCCTACATGGCTGCCTCACACATAATCTCACAAACCACACAAGCTCACAAAGATAAAGGAGAAAACGGCTGCCCATCTTTCTTCTCACTACCACCCTCTCACACTACTCACAGAGCAAAATAGAGTACGCCACAAATCTCAACCAACTATGCATGCAAACATATCACACAAAGTAATAAGATCACTCTAATTCATGCAATTACACACATCAAACATATTGAAAGTGTAATGTATCAATGCAACAGAATTAAGTGATCACACATCATGCATAATGGGTTACACACAGATGCACATGCAGCAACTAGGTTTACTCTCAATAAACCTCACACAGGTCATCACTCGACCCAAAGGCAACATTCGCCTCACCTCTCATCTCATCTCATCTCTCCTGTTATTATCATTTTTAGGACAATCTATTTCACCATATCCAAATTCACCACAATTAAAAACACGTATTATTTTTCACACTTGCCTTAGACCTATACATGCCATCAATACCAATAAATGACCACAAGCAAAGTACATACACAATTCACACAGAATCATCAAAAGAACTTTCCTAAGGTCACGTGCAATTCTAACAATATAGAAAAATTGGTAGCAAATTCACAAAGAATTTATGACACGTAATTAACAAGTAATTCCTAGGTCTAGCAACAGGCCATGGTTACCCCTTCACGGTAACCCCAAACCTAATGTCACCCCACACGATGACTTCTAATGCGAAAAATAAATTACGCTACACAATAATTTTAACTGCAATAATAATAAGGAAATAATACGATACCGAGCGGACCACGTCTGAAGGTCCGTAAATATCGAGAGTTGCGAATTCAACACTTTAGGATCATCGCCATTTGTCCTAAAGTCTCCAGCAACCGCGGCAACACGAAATGACACCGGACACCTGGACGTTCAAGGGCAAAATCGTCCAACTTTCACCGTATTGCTCGAAACTGAAATCCGACAACACCGTAGGGTCCGTTTCATCGTTGGGAACATTCTGTCTTTTGGAGTCATCGCCGGAATCCGGCCGACGCGCCGTCCAAGCCATCACTGGAGTCACGCGTCGGCGACGGGCCCGGCGTCGAAATTTTTCGCCCGACCCTTTCTGATGCACCTCGACCTGCTGAGTTCAACGGTGGTGTCCGTTTCTCCATCTGATCATTGGTTTTGTCGAAAAAACGCAAAAACATGTCTGATTTTTCAACAGTTTTTCTGTCCAGATTTCTGCCTTTTTTCTGCTTCGTTTCTGGTCATTTTCAGCCCTTTTTGCCACCAAAAATCATTGATTTCTCAACAACTCAAGCTCTGATACCATTTGTAGTGGAAAATATTCGAGAAACCTTTGACTTGGGCTCAGAAATCAACCAAACGAACACCAACCAACCGGCTCGACCCAACAATCCTCTACACCTTGGTTGCCTCCGTTTTACCCACTACGTTACCCTTCTTCTAATCTACAAAGGCCACAAAGAGTGTGGTGATTTGTAGCCACAAAAGGCAAGGGAAAAGACTCCACAAAGAAGGCAAGGAAGAGATAAAGAAACCATCAAGTTATCAACCGTTTTTCTCGCCTAGAGCTGGCCGATTTTTCTCTCCCTATGGCTGCCGGAATTACCCCACAAAGGGACAGCCTCCTTTCCCTCTCTCTTCCACACAAATCACACACTAAATGACTAGGGTTTCTACCTTATAAATATGCTAGGTTTAGGGTTTAAGTTTGGGCCAAAATTTACTCACAATGGGCTAACGATAACCAAATCCAACCCAACCAAACTTAGGCCCTCCAAGGTGTATTAATTGTTTCTGAGTCGAGCCGTAACTTTTGGTGTCGATATTATATCCGACATCGATTTTTCATCATCGCCCGGATTATTGGGTATCAAAAAACCCAACACCCACTATTGGATCTCTTCACCTATTGTATTTTTCTAACTTCAATTAGATAAAATTTTCAGGGTTGAGGATGCTTTTAATTTTTAGAATTTCTCATCGCCTATTTGTATTTCTGCCTCATTCTTAATACCCATCTCATTGAGTACACTCAATCTTGTAGAATTTTTCAGAAATCTCTTAATTCCAAATTATTCTTCTTTGTATTGTGAAAATCGTATTAGTTCCCACAAATGACGAAAATTGTCGACCCAAAAGGTTGAAGCTAACAAGACCCTTTCCACCTCCTCGTCTAATCACTTTATTAAGTCCTTTTTGGATTGTCGAAACCCCGGATCTAGACATTTCACGATGGCAACCGCCATCAAGTGAAGACTTTGAATATGAAGAGCAAGAATTTGGCAAGGATTTCTAGTATTGGTTACTTTCCTAATAGATTTATGGGGTATATATAGATTTTCCAAGCCAATGGACTTTTTCATCTTTCTGCATTGTTTGGACATGTGTCGCATTATTATTGGCGAGCATATAACAAGTTACAACTCTAGATAGTTCGATGACATGTGACTGCCACCTATTGAATTGATTGTTACTTTTACAAGATACGTTAATCCCTTGTTTGTTAACCATTTTCATCCCCAAGAAAATTAATTTATGGCCCGTTGGTTTCAAAATCAGCAGGAATTGTGGACTTCTGCTCTCACAGTGGGTCCCTCTTCAGGCGAAAAAGGGTAGGAAATCTCATTTTCTTTTTTGAAGAAATGGTTAACAAACAGGGGCTAAATAACATTTTCTACATGATCCTCTAAGTGCTTGTGCCACATGGAATGCTTTTTTTTTTTTTTTCATGCCCCCACTTGAGATATTTGCACTTCTTCCTTTTGAAGAGATAGAATACTAGCTTCCTACCAACGTCGACTATTCTGAGTTCATTGAAGATCCAATTTGTTTCAAGTGTTTAGGTTCGATTATAAAACTTCGTTTAACCAGTTTCGAAAACCTTGGTTCTTTTCCTTCGAACCCAAAGGTTGGTGGTTTTGCATTGATAGAATTTGGGGAGTAATACTCGAGCTTTGCTTACACAAAGCGACTATTAATGGCGAAGCTTATTTTTCTTTTATTTTATAGTGACGTCCTTTTGATTGTCAGTGTGTTCCAATTGTGTGGAATCAAAGCGAAATAGATTGAAATAAGCGATGGTTAAGTGGAAATATAGTAATTGTTGGTCCATTACAATGTGTAATTAAAAATGATATTTAACTATTTATAAAAATCCAATTTTATCAAGTACTGCGTGGCGAACATGTGCTTGATGTGTTGGTGAACTCTTTTGTCTCTCAAGGACAAATATTAATAAAGACAAGTTTGTGGGATCAAATGAGGAATGGAATGATTTATACTACTATATGCTGAGATGATTGATTAGAGGAAGAGTTACCAAGTAAACTATAAAGGGTTTATGAGGTAAGAGTACGGCCAATAACTTATACAGGTTAGATTGTCATAACGAGATGAGCATTTATGTAGAACAGGAAATTATGTAATTTTAATCTTAAAAGTATCAATTACTAATGGGGGCGTTTTCTTTACTAGTTTTAGGGCCGTTTTCTATTTTTGATTTTTCAAAACATTGAAAACGCGTTTTCTTTCCCATTTTCGAAAACGAGTTTTTGAAAACGATTGAAAATTTTGTGAAAAAAAACAAAAAACAACTTTTTTACGTTTTGTCTGTTTTTTTCATAAATCTGCCAAAACTCAAAAAACACGGATTGTGAAATATTTTTTCAAAACGATAAAAAGAATGAATTTTTCAAAATGGACACCCAAAATATAAAACACAAAACGAATTTAAAACTTAAAATACAAAATTGAAACACGAAAAGAACCCCAAGTTTCTTTTTAATTTACTATGCCTATTAATATATGATGGAAACTTGTGGCTGATCACCTAACATAACAGTTTGACTAGGTACGATGTTACTGTCTTTTTTTTTTAATTAACTATTGATTAGATATTAGTTGGTTATCTAATACTTTTTAGAGGTCTAAAGCGGGCCCAGCGAAAGGCTCGCAACTCCAAATACCTATGCACACTCTAAACAGACCACATTTAAACCTCTAATTCTATTTACATAAAAGGAAATGTAACATTAATAACTTGTTTAAACCATATAACAATCTACAATATTAAGGTCTATCAAATATGCTCTAAAATGGGGAAAATATATTTGAACTTTTGAAAACAACGATAAAGTAAACCTTATTTTCTAATAAAAATTTGAATAATTTATTGCTTGCTGGTGAGCTCGTGAAGAGGGAGGCAATACATGAAGCCACTACAAGAAGTATACTGATTTATTATTGCATTTATGTAGAGAGCTCGTTCGAAAGATAGTTTTTCAAAGTGAAAAATGAATTTTTGGAGAAGATGTGATTATGAATTATGAAAAAGGTTATGAATTACGTGTGAATGAAAATAAATTTTAAGAAAAATTGATTTTCAAAACAAGCTCATAATTCATGCAAAACCATGATGTTATATTTATGCATTCTTCACTGCTTGGTTGAAAAAGAATTTACGGTCCAATTGTTAATTGCAGCATCATAACATCAAGGTGGCCCAAAATTCACCAATAATTATACGTGGAAACCTAGTATTAGTAAACAAGTAAATTGAAGAGATACACATGGGAACGCAAAGGAAAGTTAGCAAACAACCAATAGGCCAAAAACAAGAAACATTTTAATTTAATTAAAAATAATCCAAAAGAGGAGTTTGTTAAAGTAGTTGAGCCACAAAATCCACTTGAAAATAATCTATTATTCTGCCCTCCGTCAATAAATTCACAACAAATTCTTGAAGAACATCATCTCCAACTTTCCCTTGAGACAGCACAATCCTCACACTTCTCCAAAACTTAAAAATTTACAAATACATCTCATTCCATGGCTACCCAATTCTTGTTTCTGACTCTAGCAATTTCCCTAATGGTCCTAACTTGGCCTATTTATGCCCAAATCACTACACCATGCACTCCTTCAATGATTTCTACCTTCACACCTTGCATGAATTTCCTTACTAATAGTAGCCTTAATGGGACTTCTCCTTCTGCAGATTGCTGCAATTCACTCAAATCTTTAATGAGCAATGGCAAGGACTGTCTCTGCCTCATCGCGACTGGTAGTGTTCCGTTTAACATGCCTATCAATCGGACCTTAGCCATTTCTCTCCCCCGTGCCTGTAACATGCCCAGTGTGCCCCTCCAGTGCAAAGGTGAGATATCATTTTGTCACGCAGTTTAGATTTTTATTTTTGTCTGAATTTAGTGGGAATGAGACTTCGTTTCTTCTTTTTTTTTTTTTTTTGGACGAAGTATAGATTTTTACTAATCCAGTGTTTGAGTTCATCTTGTAGCATCTGGTGCTCCAGTTCCAGCTCCAAGTCCTACAGCATTTGGACCAACCTTGTCACCAAAATCTGCTCCATCTCCTGCTTCTGAAGGTACTAATACAGTACATATTTATCAGAATGGCGCACGTGTCAAGCATGTGATGAAGTAAATTAATTTCGGCACGTCAAAAGCTAAAAATAAATAAATAAATGCGTCTCTCACTTTAATAGCACTAGCTTCCATTGGAAAATGCTTCAACAATTTGAGGGTCCACTGGCTCCCCTTATTTGACCCAAGATTCAATATATGGGCAAGTACCAAATTTTTTATCAAGGCCGAGGGCAGATAAGGTCAGCAGTAATGGGACATAATTTATTTATTTATTTATTTTATTTATACTCACAATAAAAAATGGGGACCACATGTTTTGAATTTTTTTTTTCACGTAGACTCCACACGCATGTGAGAGTAGATAATCAATTCGATAATCAAATTTGTGACAAATATTTTTATCATTAATATATTCTTTTTAGCGGCTAAATTAAGTTCAACATGTAAGATGTCAAAAATTAAATTAAACTAAATAAATAAATGTGTTTCTCGATCTAATAGCTCTAACTTATATAGGAAAATATTTCAACATTATGAGGGTCCACTCGACTCCCCTTATTTGACCCAGATTTAATATTCTCTTCATTTTGCAGCTCCAACCTCTTCAGAGCCCCTATCACCACCACTTTCTCCAGAAGCCGACGCAACTCCAACTCCACCATCGTCAACCACTGGCATGGGAGCCCCAACAAGCAGTACGGGGAACAGAGCAGGAGTGACCCCATCGGCGGCCCACCCTTCTGTCATTGCTTCGCCATTGCTTCTTTTTGCTGTGCTTGGAGTTTTTGCTTTGAAATACTATTAATTTGTTGCTTCATGTCTATATCTGTCATTGTTGCCGAGATTATAGGGTATTCTTTAGGGGTGGGGGGTTTTATTTAGTTTGAGTGATTTGATTTATAGAGGGAGTATTATTGTTTTTATTTGTAATATTGATGTTGTGAAATAATAATTTATTTGTCTATTGAATTGGGATCTCATTCATGTTTACTCCCCAGTCCAGACTCCCAGCCTTGGAATCTTGGATTGGATCAGGGGAAAAAAAATTATATATATATAGACCAGTGAAAAGGCTTGGTGTTCAGTGTGAAGCAGATAGTGTCAAGATTGGTACCAAAGTAAACGTGTCTAAAAATAATAAATAATTATAAATGAAAAAATTAACACAATAATAAATTCATACCAAAGTAGGTTTCTGGAGTGTTTATAAATGTTTTAAATTATAAAGAAATGAATAATACTAATGAAGTTTTAGTAATATGTCAATAAAAAAGTTATTAGTGTTATTTATAATTTATAATTTATAAACGCGAGCCAACCAAAAGCTAAGATATAAATCCGGGCCACAAAAAAACATGGCGGGCGGTGTCACCTATATATCCAACTTGCATCAAATGAATAACCACCTAGTTCAATTAGAAATAAACAAATTTATTTACTTTTTTCCTATATTTGATATATTTTATTTGTGTGAAGATTGTATTTATTTTTAAAGGTACGCAATTTTCATAAATAGACAACTTTGTTAGACTTCAATTTTTTCTTTTTTTCCCTATTAAATGTAGGGAACAATACATAACTAAGGTTTTTACTATTGTTAATTCAATAATAAGGTAATAAGTTTCAAAATTCAAAAATAAGGTTTTTATTAAATTTTATTTATGATTTAATTAATTAATTAATTAATTATATAAAAGTCACAAATTTATATAAATTGGTCACAAATACATTTATTGGTCACATATTATCAAATTAATTAATTATAAATTATTACGAGGTCACAAATCAAAAAATTTATTAGTCACAAATTATTTCCGAGGTCACGAATTGAAATTTTAATAGGTCACAATTTATTTCCGAGGTCACAAATCAAAATTTTAATAGGTCACAAATTAATTTCTTAGGTCACAATTAATTTCGAAGTTACAAATATGAATTTTAATGGGTCACAATTTCTCTTCGAGGTCACAAATCAAAATTTTAATAGGTCACATACTAATTTATTAGTCACAATTTATTGAATTTTATGGTCACAAATCGATCCGATCAAAATCCACACCAATACTTGGTCACAGATTACCACCATCACCACACCGCCGCCAGATGCCACCACGATTGCCACCGCCACCTACCACCACCACCTCCAATAACCCAACCCACAACCTCACCAACACTGCACCACCACCGACATGCACCACACCACCAACAAAACCACCAAAAACATCCCCTAACCACCGCCAAATTCAACCACCACCACAGCCAAATAGTTGGTCACAATCCGCCACAACACCCCTACAACCACCGCGGGGAAAAAAAAGACTACCACAAGTCACAACACAACCGACTGCACCACACCACACACACAAACCGCCACCTTGCACCACCGTCGCCACCGCCGCACCACACCAACAGCGCACCACCACGCCCAACCACTGCGCACAGCACCACGCCCAACCACAAACCGCACTCACCACCGCGCATAGCTCCATCGAACTACCACTACACAGAATCGCATCAAAAAATTTAAAAAGAAGAAGAAGAAGAATGGCCGCCAAACGTCGCCCAGTTCATCGACGCTGCCTAGGTCGCGAGAGGGAGAGTGTCGGCGCAGTTCCTTCATCTTGGGGTGGATAGAGAGAGACGAGGTATAGAGAGAGAGTTGGGGTGGCGGTGGCGGCGGCGGCGGGAGCGAGCGAGGGCGAGAGCGAGAGAGAGACAGGAGCGAGAAGGAAGGGAGCCGGGGGTGGGGGAAATGATATTTTACATTAGGGTTAGAATATAAATATATAATTTATTTGATTTTTTTAATATTAAAATATTTTATAATATTATAATTAAAACCTGATTTTTGTATAAATAAACTATATATCCTAATTTTGATTTTGGATCTTTAAATACCTTCCTAGATGTAATTTTCTCTTAAATGTATGATTGTAGAGGCCCAAATCTTTCTATAAAGCTAGGCCCATAATTGTGTGATTAATTTCACATTAGGCCCAATAAAGGAAATATAAGCCCAAAAGATAGTCCAATACATGTTTAAAGGTAAAATGATGTTTATAAAATATTTTCTTAAAAATAATTTGATGAAGATTGGATGGAATGCAAAGTATTTCATTTTATGGCTAAAAGTACATTTCAAATATTTTTAGTCTCCTTTGAGACCCATTTTCGACATAGAAATCATTCGAATTTGAAAATGATATCTGAATAAAAGTTGTAGCTCTTTGAGTTAGCTTTCCAACACAATTTGAATCACCTCAATTGGATATCAGGAGGAAAAGTTATGATAAAAATACTGAAAGTTGTGCAGTGACAACCGGACAACCGGTCGACCGGAGAAACTAACCGGTCGACCGGAAAAGCAGAAAAACCCACGATTTTTTTGAATTAATGGCCACTACTTGCACTACTTAATTACCCTATTTAATATGACCTTTCACCCACCCCAAACCTCACCTATAAATACCCTCTTCACTCATTTGATTTTTCACACCAAAAGTACTTTCAATTTGCTTTCAAAAGTTGAGAGAAAAATAGAGAGTTTGGGAGAGAAAAGGAAGGTGATTTTTCAAAGTGTTTTCCAGAAGTTTTAAGGGTGGGCAAAAATATTCTGCAAGAAGGTTTTTGTGATTTCAAAAGGTGTTTTCAAACAACAAAGAAAGGCCCAAACGTCCAAACTTCGTCAAAGTTTTGAAGTTCATCCAAAGTTTTTCAAAGTTCTTTTCAAAGTTCATCAAGCATCAAATCGAGGTAGGTAGAGGTGCATAAAGTTGTTATACGTGTTTAAGTTATAATTTCTAGCAAGTAATGTTCTATGTTAAAGGCTAATGTTGTGTGTCAAATGGTATCGTCGGTTCGGCATGTGCCTTTCATGTCAAATGGTTCCGTCGGTGCGGCAAACATTTAAAGGCTAATGTTGTGTGTCAAATGGTATCTTCGGTTCGACATGCATCTTTCATGTCAAATGGTTCCGTTGGTACGGCATACATTTTCATGTCAAATGGTACATCCGGGTACGGCATGTTTTATGGAAGTTCTAATGTTAATTGTTATGAAATGCTTAGCTTAATCACGATTGCACCTATGACGCCTATTGAGTTTTCAACTCACGGGTTTCTACCCTATATCTACAGATTAAATGTTGATGCACCGGGTTGGATGATGGAAGAGATGGAAGGAGATGCAATAAGCCTATGGGAACCCGGTGAACAAGTGATTTAGATTTAAAGTCTTTAATGTTTCAAATGTTATTTTCCAACGTTATTTCTTTTGAGTAGCTTGAACAAGTCATGATTTCATCAAATAAATTATATTTCGTGATTTTGGAAAGTTATAAAGTTATTTAATCCAATATCTTTCAAAAAGAATGTTTGTTAAGATTTAAGCTTCCGCTAAGATATGTACACTTGTTACTAAACCACCGGTTAAGTTAAGTAAAGTAAGTAGCGTTCCGGTCCACTAGGGGTTGGGGCGTTACAATGATCATCTCATTTGAAGAAGCCCCTTGGCTCGGAAGTCCGGCACAATCAACATATTCTTGATGGTCTGGTCAGAAAATGTTAGGAAGCAATTGTTTATTTTCTTCTTCTTTTTAGACATGGCCAAACACTCTTTTAAAATTATCGAGATCTCCAAGTCTAGCGAGACATTTGATTAATAGATTCCAGCCACCTCTTCGTTCGCCTAAGCATCACCTGCGAGCTGGACCATACCGTTAGGATGCTAAGGTCACCAATTGAAAAAAATAAAAATAAAAATTCGACAACTATTTGTACTACAACAATCAAGTCAACTATTGGAAAGGGATATGATGAGTACAAAAGAGCTGGGTGAAAAATATTTGACTAGGATTTAAAATACAAAAAAAAAAATTAGGATTGCATGTGAAATATGAAATATTCCCAAAAATACAATTAAAAAAATAAAAATCAAACATTACTACATACCCTAGGAAATATCACCAAATGTACAGCGGAAGAAACTTTCTCCAAATAGAGAAACGTAACTGCAATGGACTGGAAAATTGGAAATCATTTAATCCGTCGCTTCCGTTACGGGTTTTCAAAAATGGAGATGTATTCTACATCATGCAATTGTGATTTAGTGTTTACTCATCAAAACGTCAACTGCAAATTGTCAAGCTTCGGAGCCTTTGTCGAGATTTTAATCAATCCCCTGCCAGGTAGTAATACTTCTTTCATGTTATAAAAATTTTGTGTTGGAGGGCAGACGTCTTGTTGTGCAATGCGCACACAGGTATGAACAAATGTAACTATAGATGTTAGATTTTGTAATGTATTTCATCTAATTCACGTGACACAAAAGATAAATTTTAAAAAAGTGAATAAAAGTGTACATGTAAATGTGGTATGTTTGTACCTAGTATGATTTTAATTTCTTCAGTGTACTCAAGTTCGTATACCCACCCCGGATAAAAGGATAAATGCTTATGCTAGCAGTAATACATATTCACATGTAAAAATGAATAAATTTTATCTGGGTTACGGTTATGCTAACCTGATTGTTAAGTTTCGACATTTTCTTATTCTTCTACGATGATTTGTCGTTTGCTTTGACCATATGCCTCTTCCCACTGATTTTCATTGGGGTTTTGCGCTCACAACTGCGCACTCGGTGGGGGAGCCTCATTCTTTCGAATCTGACAATATGGTTATGGAGTGGGTTATTCTACGAGAAAGAGTCTACGCTACTTCATTCTTTGGCTCCACAATCTCCACTGATTTCGAACCTTCTCCCCTGTGACTACCCTTTACAGAAATCGTCGACAATCTGCGTTTGGTTGCTATCGACTGACGAGACTCTCCTATCCTTTGCTAGATGAAGATTAAACCCATGGGTAATGGGAGAATGGGAATACCCATTATTGGTGAATCTTAAACTGAGAGCTTGCTAATTTCAAAACTCAACTTTGTACACCAATTAGGTGTGGCCATTACTCAATCAGAATGCTAGGTGATAATGTGTAATATTCAAAGACTAGTTGATAGGTAACTACTTCGAAATGGGATTTATATTCATGACCATAATAAACCATGATATCACAGACATTAAATGCTGGAAAAGATAAAATCTTGAATATATATACCACGAATCTCGCAGTACGGTGTTGAAGGGTTTGCTATTTTTGCGAATCTCCAATTTGGAGATTTTGATTTTGTGCTGAAATGTTTCATGTAAGAACTGAGGAATATGAACACATTCTACAATACATACTGCACATATCTAGCGATTTGGGTGTTGAATGTGCATGATTTGTGTGATAATGAAGATTTTTCTTGAAACTGTGATTTGGGGATTTCAATTTTGGAGAGAGATGTTATGGAGGAATTTGAGGGTTCTGATATGAGTGCTGCAATTATGGCAGGTTTTCAATTATTCGTGGATTAGATATGGCGTGTTTGGGGGTGGAAATGCGCCGTTAAAGAATCAATTTAATGCAAAAGGAGTATTTTTTGTTTTCATGATTCACTTGTAAAAAAACAGTATAACCGATATTGTAAAAGATTGACGGTAAAATATGATTTATTATTAAAATATAGTTAATCCATGTAATTACCTCTTTAAAATACATACATTGATTGTAAAATTGGTCAAGATGGACCAAGCCCAAGCCTAAGAAGAGATTTGTTGATTCAATTGGTCCAATCCAATTGATATCATCTCCACGTCCAATCAGTTAATGTGGGACTCCCTCTATCACGTGTATATCACGTAACTTATAATAATCTCAACCTTAATCCCGAAATATTAACATGTAGGAAGATCCTCGAAAAACTAAGAGTGTGTTTGATGGAGATTATTGGGGAAGAATGAATTTTGAAATAGTGATATAATGGAAAATGTGTAGTTGAAAAAGAAGGAATAGTTACTGATGTGAAAGAAAATATTATTTTATTGAAAAATGTGTGGTTGAAAATGAGTAAAAGAATGAAAATGAAAATGAGAATGTGAGTCAAATGGGGCCTAAAACAATATACTGGAAAATGATATTCATTCCCTAAAAAGCTCTTGATTAGTTTATTGTAAAAGAAAACAAGATAAAAAAAAAAATGCCTATATCACCCACAGGCTGCAGTCTTGGATTGGTATCCCTTGCCTACGTTGTGCACGACACACTTCTACTTCTATGTTTAATGATATATGCAATTCTTCCTACTAGTTTTGTACTTATAATTATAACCTTCTTATCAATACCGGGAAATATATACTCTATAATTTTGCCAATAGATTCGATTGATGACTTTAAAATCAAATGTAGCAGCCTTACCAAAATTAGACAGAGTAACGACAAAAAATAGAAGAATAAACACCACAGAAATGAAATTAAAACATCAATGAAAATGGACAATTTAACACTAAGGAAATGAATGCAAAGTCGAGGACAAGAGTTGAACTCTTTGTCCTTGAGTCGATTTTCCCCCACGACGGTGCCTCGAATCATGGCAATCAAATCTCAAGATACAATGACTACCTTCTTGTGTTTGTAGTATTCCAAAACACAAGAACAACGAACCAAAATATGACTTTTGTACTCCTTTCTTGCACAAAATGAAAACAATTTTTTATGCAAAATTTTGACTAAAGAAATATGAATTTTTATGTTATACTATGATTGCATATCATTGGGATGTTGTAATGGACGTCCCAATAGTCTTATTTATAGAAGAGAAGATGGTATAAGTGAAGAGATACGCCCCAAAACTCACCAGCCTTCATGAAAGGTTGCAACCCATTTTGTCGCTAGCCTACCACTAGCGTATTGCTCGAACACCAATGGTGTTATCTTAAGTAGAGACCTGTTGCTGGCTTGTCGCTTGAGCGATAATTTTACTGCTCGCTCACCGCTAGAGCGGTAGGCAATCGATGAAGTTTGGCAAATCTTGTCTAATTTTTCATCTTTTCATTCCAACTTTGTACCATAATTTCTCATTCATCTAGAATTAGTTTTACGGTTTCAAATATATCACGATCATCTACACGATAAGAATAATAAGTTATTCTATTTATTTTCATAATTCAACTGTTGGATCAAGTCTAAATATTTGGCCAAAGTTGACGTAAAAGTCACCATACCATGGTTATACTTAACCAATTCCAATAATCCCCAAAATGAATGGAAATTCCACAATATGTTATCCACTATGCAAAATGATATGCAAACTCTAACAAAGGAGCACATATGACAAGCTACTTCATGATGATAGGTGGCTTGTAACTTTGAATCTTCCTTAGTTGAATACAATCGAATTTACTAAACTAATCAGTGAACAATGTCTTGAACCATTCAACCATTTGTATAAATCAAAACAACAATAGCAACACCATAACTCATCTAACCACTTCGATTCTCATGGTTGTGTTAATTTTAACTTTGAACAACTCTTGGTTTCATAAGTGCTTTAAGAAAATTTAAGCCTCAAATTTTCGTAGAAGCGACCCCATTTCACACTTACATAGGTGACCTCCTATAGTATCATATCATACATCACTTGGTTACTTCCAAGATATAGGAATCATTAAAAGTATACATCTTACACAATTTTTTATTATAGCAATTTAAGTCAATTGGAATGGGAATAAGTGATTTTACCCTAAATCTTTCATAACTTAATTGTCCCAATAAACCAAGATCTTGGGATCTCCAATCCATAAAGTTGGATTACCTTTATGGTGATTCTATTCAATAGGCTTTAGGCTCATTCCCCTCAAAAGGAGGATATATTTGATCTCTTGGTAGTCCTTTTGTCAAATGATCAGTTATGTTTTCCTTCAATTTAACATAGTTAACCAAGATTATACCATTCAATATCAATTGTTTAATGATATTATGTCTTCGACGAATATGCTGAGATTTACCATTATACATGCTATTTTGTGCCCTCGTCATTGTCGATTGATTATCACAATGTATATTAATTTCAGGTACCGACTTTCCCAACACGAAATATCCTCGAAAAAATTTCTCCGATTTTATATAAGGCAATAAACTCATATTCCATGATGAATCAAGCTATACAAGTTTACTTAGATTATTTATAGGACACATTGCCCCCTCCAATGGTAATTACATAACCACTTGTAGAATTTGAGTACTTTGTATCAGATTTGCATCTGTATATCCTTCTAACACGATAGGGTATCTTGAATAGTGTAATCTATAATTAATCTTGTGTCTTAAGTATTTAAGAACTCGGGTTAACGCCTTCCAATGGTCATTACTTAGATTACTTGTAAATCTACTCAACTTGTTAACTGCATATGTTATACTCAGACGCGTGCAGTTGGTAATATACATCAAGCTGCCTATGATGCATGAATATTCCAATTAAGTTAAGAGATCACCAGTATTTTTGGCTAAGTGTAAACTTAAGTCTACCGGTGTCTCAACATGTTTATCGTTGTACGACTTAAATTTCTTAAGTATAGCCTCAATGCAATGTGACCATCAAGTGTCTTAGAGATTTTAATCCATAATATCACGCCGGCTACTCTCATATCTTTTATGTCAAAATGTTTTATTAACATTTTCTTAGTTAAAGTAATAATGTTCGAGTTATTTTCCATGATTAACATATCATCAACATATAGACATACGATCACATATTCGTTAGATGTGTTTTTTAATGTAGACACATTTGTTACATTCATTAATTTTGAAGTCATTTGACAACATACTTTTGTCTAGTTTTTCATGTCATTGCTTTGATACTTGGTTTAATTCATACTACGATTTTACAAGCTTACATACCTTTTTCTCATTTCCGAGAACAACAAACCCTTAAGATTGTTCCATATATATTCATTCTTCTAATTCACCATCTAAAAATGCAATATTGACATCAATTTGATGTATTTCAAGATTATGCAATACTGCAATTGCAATTAATACTCAAACTGATGTGATCTTTGTAACAGGTGAATAAATATCGAAGAAATCTAGTCCTTCATTTTGTCTATGCCCATTTGGCTACTAATCTAGCCTTAAATGTCTATTGATCCATCAGTCTTCAATTTCTTCTTAAAGATCCATTTGCAACCTAAAGATTTGGTTCCCGGAGGGAGTTCAACCAATTCCACAGTTATACATAATAGATTCAATTTCATTATTAATAACTTCTTTTTAAAAAAAAGCTTCGAAAGCGTACATTCCTTTGTTAAAAGTCCTTGGATCATTTTCTAGTAGGTACATTAGAAATTTGGACCAAAAGTCTTATTTTAATCATTTGCCTTTTACTGTACTTTGGGTTCTTCATCTACTTGATGATTACCATCTATAGTTTTGTAAGTTCATTTATGTGAGCTTACTTCGTTTTCTTTACAATGAAAGATATATTCAAAGAAAGTAGCATTCATTGATTCAATGATAGTACCTATACGTACATCAAGTATTTCTGATTTATGAATCAGAAATCGATATGCATTACAATTGTTTGCATATCCGATAAAAGGCACAATCTATTGTATTTGGTCTAATCTTTACTTGTTTAGATTCTGGTATTTGTACTTTTGCTAAACACCCTCGCACTTTAAGATATTTGTAGGAAGGTTTCCAACCTTTCCATAATTCTTAAAATGTTTCAACCTTACTTTTGTGCGATTTTTACTAAAAATATGATTTGCAGAAAGTATAGCTTTTCCAAAAGTTTTAAGGTAAAGCTAAACTTATCAACATTGCATTCATCATTTCTTTAAGTGTTTGATTTTTGCTTTTAGCAACACCATTAGATTAGGTGATTATGGTATCGTTGTTTGATGAATAGTTTGAGATTCTGAACAAAATTCTTCAAATGGTGCAACATATTCTCTACCTTGATCACTACGAATCGTCTATTCGTTTTCTAAGTTAATTTTCAACTTCAATTTATAGTGCTTAAACACTTTCAAAACGTCATTTTTATTTTTCAACAAGTATACATAACAGTATTTTGTACAATCATCTATGAATGTGATGAAATATTTTTAGCTACCTTTTGTTCGGACAAACTTTAAATCACATATATCTGTGTGAATAAGTTTCAAATGTGTTGTGCTTCGTTCAACCGAATGAAACGATGCTTTGGCTAACTTAACCTCTATATAAATTTTGCATTTTACATTTGCATTAAAATGCATACTTGGAAGTAAACTTAAATTCATTAACTTACGTATAGAATTAAAGTTTACATGTCCTAATCTATGATGCCATAAATTAGACGACACATGAATAAATGCAGAAGAAGATATTTATTTCTTCAGTTATTCGGTAGAATGGTATGGACATTCATCTTGAATAGTCCATCTTTTACAAAGCATTTGCCTACATACATATTGTTCTTGATAAATATAAAATTATCAGATATAAAGACTAATTTAATGTCATTTTTGCTTAACAAAGAATACAGAACTAATTTTTTTGCAAATATCTGGCACATGAAGAACGTTATTAAGGCTAAGTTCCTTGCCCAATGTACTTTGCCTTGTCCTTCAACCTTTGAATTTGAAGATTTTTCCATGAACAAATTCTCACAATTGGTTGGAGTCTAGGATGAAAGCATTCCTTTATCGGCACAAATACGATGTGTTGCACCCGTATCCACCCACCATTCTATGAGATTTTCAACATTGTTGCATTCCAAAAATAATGGTCGACAAATTTATATCTAATATACCATCAGATATGTCATCAAATTCGATGATATTCACTTGGGCTTGTGATAAGAGTGTAAAATATCATATTTTCCCCCTTTTATTAGTGTATTCGTGTGATTATTTGATTCCAAGATGTGCTCATTATCTTTATATCTTCCTTTAGGTGGCAATAAGATGGAAATGGCGAAATTTGGAAGAAATAAGTGAAAAAGGACCAAAGTAAAAGAAAACAATGTAGCATGCAACAATTAGTGCATGGCCCCAAAACAATTTTGGATGGTTTGCCAGGCTCACCATTGATCGCACTATATCTAGTATTGTGCAGTTCTTCCGTTCAAATACACCATTACGCTATAGTGTATGTGGCAGAGTCCACTGCAAGAGAATTCCATTCTCTTTAAGATACTTTAAAAATTCTCCACCTCGATCTAATCTTAGCGTAAGAATACCTTTACCGATTTGTTTATCTACTTCAAGCTTGAATTCCTTGAACTTTTCAAGTACTTCATGCTTGAATCTCATCAATTATACATAACCATTTCTGAAATAATCGTCAGTAGATATGATAAGATAAGAGAAACCTCATTTGTAAACAATCATGCATAACATGCATGATTTGCATTTGTCAAATAATTCAAAATCATTTGGCCTCAAATATACATTTCTATGTAATTTTGGAATTGCATTTTCATTTATGCGACCAAGCCCATTATACCAGATATAGGTGTTATTCATATTATCATTTTTATACCTTTCAACTTCTATACTCATTATAGAATACTTAATATTTAGAATATAAATATTTTTTTTTGTAATTTACCTTAACCATTAAGATCTTATCAAGATAAAATGGAACAACAGTTGTCCTTAATATTAAAATAATTCATGTCCAAACATGAAATTCAAATAATGTTCTTGGTAATGGTGAGAAATAGAATAACATTTCTCTAATTCTAATACTAAGTGTAAAGGAAATGGCAAGAAGTATGCTCCGACAGGCAATGTAGCAACCTTTGCTCATCTTCAACGTACATGTCAACTTCTTCCTTTTGTAGTGGTATACTTCTATTTAGTTTCTACATATTTATACAAATATGAAATCTACATCTGGTATCTAATACCCAAGAAGCTAATCAAATAAATATAAGTCTTGCAGTTCATCTTCTGATGACCTTACATAATAAAAATGATCATTAGATTTGGTATGGTCCTTCTTTGCTTTAACTGTTTTAGCCATTTTGAATGCTTTCCCAAAGTCCCTTTAGACTTTCTCTTAGTATCCTTAGAGAAATCAATGGTTTGCCCATTACATACTTTGATGTTGGGTTTAACAGTCTTAAGCATATCAAGCAACTTAGGGAATGTGCACTCAAGTTTATTCATATTTAAATTCACAATTAGCTATGAATAGTTATATGGAAAAGATTGTAGAACCAAGTCAGTACTTAGTTCACTATTCATGATTCAACTCAGTTGAGATAATTCCTCACTGTCAATCATCTTTAGTACATAAACATTGACTGAAGATCATTCTTCCATTTTGAACCGGTATGATTGCTTGGAAGTCTCATATCCTTCCACAAGTGAATGTTCATCATTCAACTCATAGAGATTTTATACCTCATATTACTTATGTAACTCAGGTGATATAGCCGCAAGCATCACACATATTGCAGTAGTATCATCATCACTGTATATATTATAGTAGTCACCTGTTAATTGAGTCATCAATAGATATCTCTAGAAAGGACTACTCAAGGATATAATCAATTTTCTTATGCTTAAGAACAATTCTAAAATTGCGGTGCCGGTCAAGAAAATTTAGAATAGTTGTTGGTATCCAGTATGCCTCTCAAATTTATATGGTTACTCATTGTTCAATAAATATAAATGACGAAAAGTAAATGAATATAAATGACGAAAAGTAAATGAATATAAATGACGAAAAGTAAATGGATATAATCAATTTTCTTATGCTTAAGAACAATTCTAAAATTGCGGTGCCGGTCAAGAAAATTTAGAATGGTTGTTGGCATCCAGTATGCCTCTTAAATTCATATGGTTACTCATAGTTCAATAAATATAAATGACGAAAAGTAAATGAATAATTTATAAAATGCATTAATTAATTTAACATGATCTTTTATTAAATTAATTATACTCTTACTGTTTAATTCAAATTTATGACCCAGTCACATAAATTTATAAAATCCATACTTAACTCCCAGTAGGTTGGGATCCCATCTGCTATATTAAGACCTTGAGGGTATTCAACAAGTCTTAATAAAATATTTGGGTAGATATTATTATCAATTAATTTTCCATACAACTCCCCGATCATTAAATTGACAATTTTTTGTTATCACATCTTATGTGTTAACTTAACATGCATCTAGAATTTATTTCATTGAGTGTACTCAACAAAAAAATAATTTTTAGTTAAGTCGAACTCATCATTCAGAAATATCAAATATTTCATAGTGTCCAACATGTCCATAATATACTAGCCTTGAGTGTACTCAACAAGCCGAGATTAATTGAGGACTCCGATTTTTTTACTATAATGATGGAAGACGAATATAAATCAGACTCAATATTTTAGCGAGGGGTTTATCATGCAAAGGTCTCACTGTAATAATTATATATTTTTTATTATACATCTAACATGCAAATAAATATACATATAATAGTGTGGATGATTATGAATTTTTACTACTAGTGTCTTCCCAAGCCATAAAAAAAACGACTAGTTGGTCAGTTCCTAGGGAATATTGCATCTCACACAATGCTCCATCTTTGTGGTCTTCTCTTCTTCTTCTTTCTTCAATTAGTTCAACTGTAGCATGTATCCTATACTAGTTGGCACGCATGCTTAAATAATTGGGCATGCATGCTCATAATAATAACGGTTTTCTAGGTCCAAAATGGATAAGAGCTTGTAGGCCAATAAAACAACAAGAATTAAACTAACCATTCGACACATCCACATAATCAAGTCCATAATCGTCCACTAAATAATCATTCATCAAATAAATGCAATCCTATATATAATATATAATATTATATGCAAACATAATTCAAGATTCTAGCAATAAAGGTCGTCTAAACTAATTTAGACAAATGGATTGGAACTATTAAATAATTAATCAATCAAATCAATCAATTAATTTAATTTAGAGAGTTTATTAATTTAAAATTAAAATCAAATTTTAATTAAATACCAAATTAAAGTCCAATTATAATTCCACAATTATACGGCGGATTTATTTAATTAAAATCAAATTTTAATTAAATATCAATTTAAACTCCAACTCTAATTTCAACATATTAGGGCGAACTTATTTAATTAAAATAAAATTTTAATTAAATACCAAATTAGAGTCTTAATTTCGTAGTTTTAGGAAGAGACAATTCAAATAAAATAAAATTCTAATTAAATATCAAATTTGATTCCAACTATAATTTCAAGAATATATTAGGGTGAGATAATTTAATTAAAATAAAATTTTAATTAAATATCAAATTATACTCCAACTCTAATTTTAATTGTATCAACATTTTAATTTGGGATAAACATTTTAAATAAAATAAAATTTAATTTAGGGTCAAAGTTTAATATTTAAGTTAAATCCCGTTTTAACGAAAATATAAAAGGTCATCAATTTTAGATAAAATTTTTAATTGGGTCAAAATTAAAATATAGGTCAAACCCATTTAATTTTTTTTTTTAAAAAAAAAAAAAAAACCCTTTTAATATTCAAATTCAAAAATTCATTTTGAAAATTGCAAATTGGCCTAAGTATAAACACTATAAAGCGGACCCTTCAATTAACTTAATTGCATGACAGGCCCTTCTTAAAAATTGTAAACTGACCCTTACTACTTAATTGCAGACGGGGGCCTACAAGACACTCCCACTCGTTTTCTAGAAAACCCTAAAAAAAAAAAAAAAATACCCTTCTTTCTCTCAAGTAGTGCCGGTCATTATCGGCATTGCAAGCGATCAAAAAACGGTGCGCCTCAGCGCAGTAGCGCGACATCTCGTGTTATTATTGCAGCAGCGAATGCAGCAACAGCACCCGACTTGGTTACGCCCGCAATGGCATCCAATGCCACTGCTGCTTGTGCTTGTGAGCGGCTGGCGTTGCTGCAACGTTGACGGTGGTGGTTGTCACTATCGGCTATTCTTCCTGATCTGATTTTCGATCCAAAAATTATTTTCTTTTTCAAAATCAAATTTTGAAGATGGAAAATTATTTTCTTATTTGCAAGAAATAATAAAAATCAACAATTGATTGTTCCTAAAGATTCTAAACAATTTCTAACAAACACCAAGTAGACTCTAATACTACCGTTGGAAATTTACTTAATATGCACGGCAAAAAATAAAATAGATTTCAATTCCCATTAAGGATCTTTTTTGTGCTTAGAGGAAAACTGTGATAAAGAATTATACTTTTGATGAATTCTTTGAAAAACACTTCTGACCTGTAATCCACAATAGTCCAATCATCCAGCCTCCTAGGGAAATTCACACAGGGAACAAATTGAGAGAACTAGGATTTTTCTTTCCTTGTGCTAGCAAAAATAAGAAATTGTATTCTCTACAGATTTTTCAAACTCTAGCAACCTATTAATATAAGTCCAAGTGGATTCAGCTCGTCTCTTAAACTTAATCCGGTCCAATATATAATTAATTCAATTAATTAAATTTGATCCGCGAATTAATTAATCCAATTAATTAACCCGAGCCCACTAACAGGTAGCCCAATTAATTAGTTGTTCAACACTTGCCAATTAGTTGGTAAATCTCATTCTTCTAGTTCTTCTTTTGTGTGTGACCCATTAGGTTTCCGGTTACAATGCTTAACGATGTGAATTATTATTTTGACCTAATCAAAATTGATAAATTAAAATATCACTTTTAATTTATCACTAATTCACGTTCATCGTCACAGATTGACATTTAGCAATGCGTCAGGGTAATACATGTGACGAGAAATGTCACGTGGTATGACAAAACTAAACTTATCGTGAAACTATAATCTTTTCGTCAATATGATCTGATCAATTACGAAATATGGATACGTATCAATCTAAATTATCGATCATATTTTTCATTCCATTATTAATTTAATACAAGTCGAAAATTCATTTTTGACTTTTGAGTACACATTGACTAAGAATTTCGTTATCAACTTAATTGAATGAAATGTGGATCATAATTTCTTACTATCTCTAAGAGTGACGATTCCTATATTAATCATTCACAACATTCATAAGATTCTTGGCATACCCTAACGATGTCGTATTAACAGTCATTGACAGAGAAACATCCAACATCACTAAAGTATGACTCTCTTCATATAAAACACTATGATGACCTTAAATCAAAGGACCAATTCGACTACTAAACGTTAGAGATTAACCACTGATACAATAGTTATTCATATCGAATCTCTCCAACAAGTCTCCAATATTTTGTTCTATGACAAAATATTTATGTGTTCATTTAAGTGTCACTACATTTTAGCTACTCGTCATTGATTAACAAATTACTAAGACTTAAATCTTCTATTATTTAATATAATTTATTAGAATAATAATTCAAATAAATAATAGATCTTGTCAAAATAAATGTATTAAACATATTAAAAGTATTTGCAACCTAAATTGATTGGACTTAGAGCATAACAGTTATATAGTCAAAGTACTTGTGGGCAATTTTTTTTTTTTTACCATTTATTATTAGCCGTTACTTTCCCTTAATCGTATTCTTTACAAGGATGTCCAATGAAAGGCCTAGTGGTACTAACCCTTCATAGGCTGAATGCTCAGAGGTGGCCTCCGAGTCTAGATGGACCCCATCGTCCCGATTTGATCCTTGCCACTACTCATACTTCTCTCGACCTTTCTTTTCCTACTGCTGCTTCTCTATCTACAACTACTTCCATCCTCACTTCACAATCAACCTCCTTCTCTCCCAGCCTCGCATCAAGACCTTTCTACGTTGGATCTTAAGGGTAAGAAGAAGACGACCTCCCTATAACTCTAGGATCACGAGTTTGTAGCTTAGAGAAAAGCTAAGATGGCCGTATTCACCGTGGCTTAGAGGAAACCTTCTACTGGCAACACAAGCTCTTGCAAAAGGAATGAGGAAATATCATCGACTGTGTTGGAGATGATTCTAAGTAACTATGTGATGGCTAAGGTTTCCTTAGAACCCCAATTATTTTACTATTTGTTTGCATATAATTTTGTTATAAAAAGATAAATTATTTTAGAACATCAAAATATTTAACTATGTAGACTGATTAATGTATTTTATATTATTAACCATACAAAGTTATCTTGTATGAAAGCTATCAATCGACAAAACCAAAGATACATTCACGTGTCTTTGAAAACAATCCCCCTACTCCATGAAAGTAAACAGAAAGTTGGAAAAAAGAGAAGTATGACAATCTTAAACAACTTCATCCCTTTAAGAAGATTAACAACTCATTACAAAACAAGATACTCATCATTTCAATTACAAGTGCAATATTTCAATGCCTATCATGAGACATAAAATGAAATTGCAATATGATAAGACAAAAAATAAAGAAAATAAGCGAGATGTAGTAAGATCTTATCAAATCAAAGATCAATTGTAGGTTCTGCCTTTGGTTATGGATGTAGTGATTTGATTAGCATGGTTAAAATGGGGCTCCGGCTAACCCTCCAAGAATGTCACTTAAAGTAAATTCACTTGTAATTCCTAAAAATTAAATTCACTTGAAATCATCAAGAAAGAAATTGATGTCAATCAATAAAAATAAAATATACTAAAAACTAATAAAAAAAAATCACAAGTGGGAAAGCTGTAAATGGAAGCCTCTCAATGTGTGTCTCGGAGAGAAACATGATAGATGAGAAGGGGATCAATGAAAAATTAAGAAGAATGACGAAATCATAGAAGACAATGACATCTTTAAATGCCCATAGTATTGAAAACTCTTTATTTCTACTATAGAATAAAATAGAGAAGTATACCTTTCATAAGTTGGATGTCATTTTAAATTCCAAATCATTTATAATAGAAAGAATATGTACATACCACTCATTCATAACCTTAGAAGAGGAGACAAATGTCCTGGAAGCTTGCCATATAACTTCAACAAATTTATCTGCCTCACATTTTGCTTTGTCTTAATAATCAATCCGCACAAAATACATGGAATCAAATCTCTATTATAGGGAAAAAAAAAAAATAATAATAAATGAGAGATGAATCAAGAAAAACAAATTGAATATGCATGCAAAATAAACGTAGCATTCATTTTTGCATTATCTCATTGGCTTGCAGTGCTAAACCAAACTTTGACCATAGAAAACCTTCTAATATTGTGTGGAATTAAATTTGTTCAAAATGAATGTGAAAATTATGATTCTCTCAAAATCTTTTAGTGTTAAAAGTCATGATCTATAATATTGTGTCACAAAACAATGATTGTTCATAATATAATATAACAGTTCCAAGTAAATATTCAATTAACAACCTAATAATGGATAATAAAATAGTTGCACGCTAGTTAAAATAGTAATTTTGCTCAGCAAATTGCAGAAATCATGAGGGTTGTTTTGATTGTCATTTTAGGAAACTAATGGATTTCGATAACTATTCATACCTTTAGAAGATTATCACCAATGCCTAACATAAGATCCTAAGAGGACAAAACCAATATTGATATATAATGCACATACATGTGAGTTGAACAAATCAATTTTAACTGAAATACAAAATATACCTTATTTGATGCCTTTAAGCCAAGCAACAAAAACTTCAAATGCCGAAGAGACCAAAACCAAAAACTGGAAAGAAATGAGGACACAAGTAGTTAAGTCGTGGTTCAATTCTAGCACTTGCTTTTAAAATTAGCACCTCAATGATTTCATTCCTAGTGTTACTATGGTTTACTAAATCACTAAATCTACGTGTATGAACCATAGCAACATTATGAATGTCTGAGGAACCTAGTACATTGACATTTATAATAGTTAAGAACATTATGATTTTATAATTTAATGTTCAAATCCTAACCATGTATTTTAATGAGATGCACTGAGTTAAACCAACACTTACAGAAACTCCTACATCTCTTACGTTAGCCAGAGTCAAGAAAAGACTTGCAAGCAAAAAGTCAAGTCTTTCATTTTTATGGATATTGAAACGATTTACTATTGTATTTGGAAGAAATAACCAAGATTAATTCTAAAGATCAACACTTAGGCCCCGTTTGATTCTCAAAGATCAAAAATGTATTTTGAATACTGATTGATGGAAATGTGTGGTTGTAAAGAAAAAATTTTTGGATTTAAAATTATTTTATTGAAGAATGTGTTTGAGATGAGAAAATGGGAATCAAACAGGGGCTTAATATTACTCTTTGGAAAGTAAAAGAAAAACTTCATGTGACCCCTTTGAGAGAGCACAACAGGAGACTCCGACATTTGCAACATGAAGTTGATTATTTCGGATGATTGCAATTAAAATGCTATTTAGTTAAATGCATGCCAATTGAAGACATTTAGTTAAATGCATGCCAATCTATTTTTCCATTAAAATCATTACTCTTAGGTGACCCGTATTTAGCCTTCTAAAATAACCCCAGGTTGGTCTGTTTTGTTACTGAATAAAGCCAACTCTCTCTACATAATGATTAGTTACTTCATCATGCATACTTAAGCTACCAAGATAGTCCATGAATATTTTCTAAATTGGGGTGAATAAAACACAGTTGAATAACTCAATTCATTCTTATTCATGAAAGTCATCTAACAACTACAGAAACAAAGTTTATGAATCTTTTGAATTGTCAAGACTTCGTATCTGCTTTCACTTCAAAGAAATTTGCCCAATATTTGAGAAGTAATGGGATGTGAAGATTAAAATCACGTCGTACATAAAGCTTATAAAATGTTTTGAGGTTCAATTGATGTAGTGCACCTAATGATATTTTCCACATTCACCTCCTTTTTTTTTGTTTTGTTTCTGTAGTGGTTTTTTCCTTGTTGGTTTAGGGAAGGGGCATCAATGAAAACTCTAAGACGTTTCTCTTATTGTATTCAATGCTCAAAGAATCTTAATGATATCTTCATATAAATATGAATGTGATAGTTTTTATTTCATCCAAGTAGAAGTTAATCATTGAATTTGAAGAAGCCATAAATGTATGAACCATAAAATCTGAAAAGCAGCTGTAGCAGGTGTAATTGTACAAGTAAAATCATCGTGTCAAAGACAAGATGTGTCATACATCATTTACAATAAGCTTTGATGTTTGCCTCTGCTCATTTAGGTTTTATGACTTTACAACATTGAAATCACGAGCAAAAGATATGGAAGCTGAGAAAAAATATCAAAATTAAATTCCAATACTTTCTTATTAAGCCTAACATCAAGGCTGATACCATAACCAAAAACCTCACAAAAAGATAAGTACAGAAAAGAAAAGACTTCCAAGGACTTGATCAAACTTTGTGAACTTTGAATATTGAGATCTATCAAAACAAAAGGCATAGATATCTTCACTGCATATGAAAGAGTTAACATTTCAACAATTTTCACTCCCAGTATCTTATGATCATCAATAAACATTTAGTAAAGAAACTTCCACACCTTCCTTATCACATGAACACAACTGAATACAACAAAGTCATATTTCATACTTATTTCAAATTTCAATAACTAGGAAAACAAGAGAAGGGTTGGATAGATGTATCATCATCCCTAAAGTTTTCATCTTCCCTTTTCGCCATAGTTACCCAACTCAGGATGTTTTTTAAAATTAATGTAAGAAAATAAACAATGAAATGCAAACGTGTAAAATGTGGAAGAGCCGAAGCTCTTCCATTTGTGCGGAATTTGAGTGCATTGGTGTGAAGAATGGATGGTTCATCATTTCTACATGATGACCATCTTCATTGAAGAAAATGTGGGATCGAGTGGAGTTGGAGCTTCACTTTAGCTTAATAAAATAGAGTTAAACAACTCCATAAACTTGTGGTTTCATAAGGGGGAAGATGGCAGTGATAAACATCAATAAAACAATAAACATAAATACATAAAACAATGACAATAAAAACATAAAAATAAAGCTCACTTTGCTGGTTTTCTCTACTAGCAGAGGAGTGGAGGGAAACCCCAAAAGGACTACATCTTGAAGGTTCTTTGAATATATTTTTGTATTGATTTTTTTTTGTGTTCTTGTACATTCCTCGAGCTCCACAAACGGAGCATATATATAGAAAAATATGGTAGCCAACCTACTATCTAGACACATGCCACTCTCCTTAATTCATGGACTAATTGCCCAATATTTAAATTATTTTCATCACATGTCTTAGTTGGTTTCTAACCAAACTAGACTTACAATATGAAACCACAAAATTGTAATTTAATTTGTTTGACAACTAAGGGTCAATACCCAACAAACTCCCATTTGACACTTAGATTGGAAAACAAATTTTGTGTGTGTCAAAGTCTTCAAAATTTCGATCCATTCTTCATCAATATTGTTCTTCATTTTCTTCAACTTTTCTGGCCATTTACTGATGCTGAAATGTGCCTTTCAATACAGGGTTTTCTTTAATTTTTCATGCATACCGGATTTACAGATTTTTGACATATCGGATTTGAACAATGCATTTCGATTTCAAGTTTTAGGCACTTACCGGATTTCAATGTTTTTGGTAGCTTACCGGATTTCACCAATACCGAATTTAGAGCATACTGTATTTCAGCTTTTAAATACCGGATTTCAACTTCATTGGCTTACCGGATTTCAACGTCACATATTGAATTTGGTTTGCATACCGTATTTGATGGTTGCATACCGGATATGGAATCTTTTAACTTACCGTATATGGCTTATGCTTATCGGATTTCACAAATACCGGATTTCACAGTTGCATATCGGATTTCAACAATTAAACACCAGATTTGAGCTGATTTCAGCTTCTTGTTCATCATTTAACTCTCATTGTCTGGTTTCTCTATTGTTTTGTTTGTTTTTTTTGTTTCGAAAAAATGTTTAGCCATTTAACACCAATTCAGCCACTTTTTAAAACCACAAGGGACGACTGATCTTGGCTGCTGGGTTCTTCTAGTTCAGCCACTTTTTAAGACCACTAAGGAGGACATGAATTCAGGTTTTTCCAGCCATTTAACACCATTGAAACACAGGATCCAGCTACTTTTTAAAACCACAAGGGAGAGCTTTCACCTGATTTTTTTCCAAAGAGTTTGACTCAAGGTTTCAAGGCTGTTGCTAAACCAACGTGCTTCCAGCCACCTTTTAAAACCACAAGTGGAGGGCATTGTGCAATGTATTCAGGTCACTTTTTAAAACCACTAGGAAAGGCTTCTGAAGCATAAAATAAGGCTACAACCTGTTAAGGAAGAGTTCGAAACATGGCTACTTTACTCTTCTGCGAAAGTGCTCAGAAATGCAGGTTGTTAACAGCTATGTTTGTGCCTTTGCAGGGCCTGATCATCAATGGATCTTCCCAGGGCAAAGCTGCAACAAATGTGGTTTCTTCCAATTGTGGAAGAGCTCGAAATAGCAAGCCTTTATCAAGAGGGCCGCTGAAATGTGGCAACTCTTTTCAAGAGTGCTCGAAATAGATAAAACACAAAACGAAAGGGGTTTTGAAAAATATTTTTTTTTCAGAGTTTACAGCATTTTTGGAAGCATTTTTGGCCCTTAAGATCATGTAAAGCTCTGATACCAATTGTAAAATGTGGAAGAGTCAAAACTCTTCCATTTGTGCGAAATTTGAGTGCATTGGTGTGAAGAATGGCTGGTTCGTACTTTCTACAGGATGACCATCTTCACTGAAGAAAACATTGGATCGAGGGAGTTGGAGCTTCACTTTAGCTCAACAAAATAGAGTTAAACAACTCAATAAACTTATGGTTTCATAAGGGGGAAGATGGCAGTAATAAACATCAATAAAACAATAAACATAAGTACATAAAACAATAACAATAAAACATAAACATAAAGCTCACTCTGCTGGTTTTCTCTACCAGCAGAGGAGTGAAGGGAAACCTCCAAAAGGACTACATCTTGAAGGTTCTTTGAATATATTTTTGTATTGATTTTCTTACGTGTTCTTGTACATCCTTAGAGCTCCACAAATGGAGCATATATATAGAAAAATATGGTAGCTAACCTACTACCTAGACACATGCCACTCCTCTTAATTCATGGACTAATTGTCCAATATTTAAATCATTTTCATCACATGTCTTAGTTGTTTTCTAACCAAACTAGACTTACAATATGAAACCACAAAATTACAATTTAATTTGTTTGACAACAAAGTGTCAATACCCAACAAAACGAAACCTTAATATGATAAAAATTCCTGACAAATATTGTACAACATCACAATCCCTACATGCCTAAATAAATGAAAACATTAGTATTTAAACATTTACACCTTCGTCACCCACCATTCATCTGAAAACTTTTAAAAAGGGATTTTTTTCAAATTCTTGGCAAACAATAAACAATAAAATGTTTACAAGACTTTAAGTTGATAAAATTCTTGACAAAATGTACAGAATCACAATTCCACATGCCCAGGAAAATAAAATGATTGAAAACTATTAAATAATCTATATTTATTTCACCTTAAAACTGTTAAAAGGAAAATAACACAGATTGAAACTGCAAAAATGATATTCAAGACAAAGTAAATAAGACAACAAAAGAAAATAAAAATTCATAACGAACCTACAGATTCTAAGTAGGAATAGCCAATGGGCAACATTGTTAGCCTCGGGAGAGGACTTCCAATCAAGGGCAGCAAGTATGGCTCGAGCCACACTATTTGCTACTCCACTTTTCTCCATTTTTTCCAAGTATTTTCGACTTCTACACATGCAACAGAGAGGGGTTTCTCTAAATTCTTTTTTATGTTTCAAGTTGAGATTCCAAATAATCAAAACAAACAAACCAGATAAAATTTCATTAAAAAGAAAAAATTTGCAGATCAACCATAGAATATAATTGAACCACCATTCCTTAAAATCATAGCAAAAATCTATGTTTACTTACCAAGAAACCTTGTTTCAATAGTTCTTGCGATTGATCTATAATGAAAATTTCAAAACTCTGCAAAAGAAAACAAAAATATAGGGTTAAAATTTTTAGGATGGTCAGCACCGAAGAGCTTTGGTGAAATTACATAGCATATAGACAAAATTGTGGGAAAAAGAAATAGAAATGAGAAGAAATGAGAAGAATGGAGGAGAATAGATGGATGTGTTGAGAATGGAGGAAAGGAGCATGAGATGTTGCGTGCAGAATTGGAGAAAGAGTCAGAACAGAAGGAGAAATAATTTTAAAAAAGTACAATAATGTCACGCTTCTAATAAAATGAAAGTGATAAAATTGATATTTAAAATATGATATCAGCATGTCATCATCAATGATGCCTTATAAATAGTAACAAACTTTGCTCTTTTATATATTGTTGTGATAGTGATTTAATTGGGCTTATTAGTTAACTATTGAATGAGTTAGAATTACCGTATCAATACTAGGTTCATTTTGAAACTCGAATTAAATAACAAATTGTGGACTCAAGAAAAAAGTTAATTTGAATAAGTCAAACTTGAGTTTGAGCCAATTAAAATGAATCACTTGGTGGATAATTCTACTATTCATATTAGACCAAGTTTCTATATCAATATTGAGTTCGTTATGTAGCTCTTAATAATTTAGGTAGGTAGGTAGGACTCGAGAAAAAAAGTTGATTTAGTTAAGTTAGACTTAAGATATTGTAGTTCAAACAAATCTATATTATATTTACAGTTAAAGGTATAAATATAAAATTTAATTAAGAGATAATTGACTAAAATCTTAATCATAGTTATACAGAAACTGATTAATGTTTTTATAATCCTAATCTTCTTTATGGGATAGAAATTAAATGTAAATCTTTAATCATGTAGGATTTGAATTGTTGTAAGTTTTCTAATTAACTTTAGAAGTTAGATTAATCAAGGATTCTAATTATTTTAAACTTGCTAGGTTGAATAATAATATAATTTTGGCCATGATGTACAGACAACATGAGATTAAAATAAACTTAATCTTGGTTAGTTATAAAATCAACCGTCAATTGGAGAAAACTATTAATATACAAATGCTTGATAAGGATAGAAATTGTAGTACATTATCTATTTGATTTAGTTTATAATTAACATTTGATTAGTATGCAAGAAACACTAGTTGTTCAATTCTAGTAGGATACTTATATGTTTATCTATTATATCTCTTCATCCACATTTTTGTTACACGATAACTGCAGGTAAAAATCCCATAAAATTTTCTTCCAGACAAAAAACACCTCTATCTCTCTTTGCCTCTCTATTTCACATACAAACACGGAAAGAACATTGATTTTTGCAAAGAAAAGGGGCTTTGTATGTTGAGTCTTCGGATTTACAATAAAGAATCTTGTTTCGTACAATTTCAATCTCCAAATTCATTTTCAAAAGGTAAGATACTCAGCGCTATTAGTGATTTTTCATATCTTTTCAAATACGTTGTTATGTATACATTTAATTACTTTTAGTTCAAGGCTCCTTTAGGAGATATCATAATACATTTAAGGCGTACTTTCAAGTATCAGTTTGCGTTCAAGTTATTTTGGAGCACTTGCTTGAATTATAATTTTTCATGATGTAATAATTCTCGGTTTATATTGGTAAGAGAGTTTATGCATAACTTATTGTTTGATTTGAATGTGGAATTGCAAGCATCTCATTGAATATAATTTGCTATACTCATCCCTCTTTATTAACAATTTCAAACAAAAATTAGCATACTGGATGGTGGTGAATGGATGTGCCAATTGACGGGATAAAAATCCAAATGGTCACCGAACTTTGCCCATTGGACCCTAAGAGGTCACTGAACTTCAAAATGCCCCTAAATGGTCACTAAACTTTTCCTAATATACCCTGAGAGGTCACTGAACTTCGAAATGCCCCTAACTAGTCACTCAACTTTGGAAAAAATACCGTAAATGGTCATTGAATTAAAATTTGACCATAATTGTTGTTTTAATAAGGAATAAAACACGTTTTTAAAACTAAAAAATTGGGAAATTTGAATTTAAACGGCCCAAACCCTTATTTTTTTCTCCAGTTTCAGATTTTCCAATTTTTTTATCTTTAAAAACGTGTTTTATCCTTTATTAAAACAACAATTATGGTCAAATTTTAATTCAATGACCATTTAGGGTATTTTTTCCAAAGTTGAGTGACTAGCTAGGGGCATTTTGAAATTCAGTGACCTCTTAGGGTACATTAAGAAAAGTTCAGTGACCATTTAGGGGCATTTTGAAGTTCAGTGACCTCTTACGGTCCAATGGGCAAAGTTCGGTGACCATTTAGGGTTTTATCCCGCCATTTGACCAACGAATCCTAGCCATGAAATACTTTAACTTTTATAAATATTAAAACATAGTAAAGCATTTGATTATTTTCTAGAATTAGACTTAATTGTGAGTAACATTATGATTTTACTTCGTCCAAATTTAATTGCATGTTAGTACTAGTTTTAATAATATTTCGATACATGATATGATTACAAAACATTGCGTTTATTTTAATAAATTAAATCTATCTTTTATTAAAGTTGTTAATTTTTATTAAATAGGACCATTACTTTGAAATTAAATTTTTATAAGAATTTTAAGGAATTCAAGTTTGGTAATGCATTGGGTTATTAGAATTTGGGACGTTACAATTTGGTATCAGAGCAAATGTCTTCTTTTCTGTGAACTTTGCAATTTCAAATAATAATAATAATAATAATGTTAGGAGGTCCTTGGCACCTAGGTTCATCGATCTCCCACTGTCTAGTATTTTCAAGGTATGGAAAGATAAGTAATTTTTTTTATTGGTATTATCTTTTGTATAAGTTCCGTTCATACTAATTAATCGCCTTATCTGATTGTTTTTTTTTTTTTTTTTTTTAACACATTATTTTATTGTTTGAAAATCATTTTAATTAAGCATAGCAAGTGTTTATACATAGGATTGTGCAATTAGTAATAAGAATATCATATGATTAACGTTTAAATGTGTAAAATGTTGGATTTAGCATGATATATACAATAGACATGACTAGAAATAGAGACACTGCTAGGAGGAAGGTAATATATTTGAGTAGTTCTTAAGATAAAGTTATTTTTATTTGAAGAAATAGCATGACGACTTTAACTCAAAGGTCTATATAACATTGCTAAAGGCAAAGTAATAATCGAGTAACTCCATAAAACAAAAAAAAAAAAAAGGATAATTAGGGAATTGCTTCATCATCACGACCGCTTCACATGTGTGTCTACGTAAAAAAAAAAAAAAAAAAAAAAAAAACTTTAAATCCATAACCTAATATAAATAATTAGGTTCAAACTTAAGTGACTATTGTTACTTCATGAATCTACATGACATAAATGATCCTATAGAGTCCATGTTAACAATCAAAACTGCATCACTACAGGAAAAAAAATAGAATAAGCTTTGCCTTAGTTACTTCACGTGAGCGAAGCTCTAGTGTCACTCTTCCCTAAGTTCCATCTAAATCAGCCAACGTTTGGGTTCGAAGGAAAAGAACCAAGGGCATTAAAGCTGGCCAAGTGAAGTTTTATAATTGAATCTAAAAACTTGGAACGAATCGGATCTCAACAGTCAAGACCACAAGAAGAATGTAATTATCGTGTGTACTCTCAAAAGAAGATGTCCAAATATCTATACTACATGGCAGCATGAAAAGCATGCCATTGGGCACAAGTAGCTAGACGAGCATTTTGGAAAGATTTAGAAATCTTGCGAAAGTAACAAGTTGATGCAGGACGAAAATGTGAACAATAATAATAGGTTTTTGTTCATAACGCATGAATGGGTATTCGCTAGAATTTCGCTCGAAAGAACGTTATAAATATTGGAATTCATCAATTAACAGAAAAAAATTGAAATATCTTATAAGTCATGGAAAAGAATGCAACGTTTTTATAACATTAATAACACGTATTTATAGATTCAAAATATATCGTAATCATATTGAGATCGTAATTCTGTAGATATTTCAATAAAACTAAAAACATGCAAAAGACGAAAATATCTTTAAATTAACTAAAAACACTTAAATGATAAACAGACCCCTAAACGATGGAATTTAATCCAAAAAAATTGACAATGTTGGACTTAGGCCATTATTACCGTCTGAAAAAGTGTGCAAAATTGAAAAATGCTCCTGAATTATACCCATGAAGGAAAATTAGACAACTGAGATGAAAGTTACACGTATTTTTGTAAATCCTCCTTATTTTCTATTTATTAGTTTATGATTTTCTCCTCTAACTGTCTCACATTACAACCAATTCAATGGGCACCAAACACATTTTATTGAACCATCTAAAATTGCAATTTGTTTTATGTTCACCAATAATAAAAGAATGTTAAATATACACTAAGAATACAACTAACATTCTAACAAAATACTTTCATAAATCAGGTGGTAATACATCAACATACAAGAGCAAAAAAAAAAAACCTAGCCGCCTAAACTCTCTCCCCCAACCTAACAGTGAAAACGGCCGGAACTGAATGGCGGCACCTCCTTGACCGCCTGACATAGGTGTGGGAGGGGCTGTAACATACGCTTTCATGGTGCAAGCCAGGCCCCAACAGATCCCGGAAGTGAGCATCGACATGAGACAACCAAAGGAGACTGATGGAGCTGTCTGGTTCCACTTTTCAAAAACAGAATTGGAGCAAGCGGCCACCCCTTTCTGATTTTCTGTGGTGCTAAAATTCACGAGAAGAAGACCTACGATGGATCAGATCCTGCTATACATCAAATCACGCTGGGGAATTAAAGAATACTTCTCAGTTAGCACCATGCAGAAACCACGTAATGTCTTCATCAGATTTTCGACAGAGGCAGATTTTGGAATAGCATGTGCACGTGAATCTTGCGAAATTGAAGGTATCCCCTACAGACTTGTTATCTGGACGCAAGATTTTGACGAGGACAAAGAATCCTCCCTAGTTCCTATATGGGTTTTCCTGCCTGGACTGCCCCCACATTTTTTCCACGAATCTATGTTACGTATTATTACCGGCGCCTTTGGGCGATTTTTGAAACGGGATAATTTTACGGCATGTGCTTCTCGCACAAATGGGGCTCGCGTCTGCGTGGAGATGGATATATCCAAACCCCAGTCGAATCTTTCTGGTTGGGAGTTTCCTTCCACCCATCTAGTCGACAGCAGGAAATCATTTATGAAAAACTCCCAAGTTTCTATCAATGGTGCTGGACACAGGGGCACATGGAGGGTTCATGTAGAAAGAAAAATGAAGTCGAAGGAAACCACAAAGCTGAAACCAATACCAAAGTGCCTAGAAGGATATGGCGTAGAAAAGAAGAGAGGATGGAAAAAGCTCTGGATCAGACGGTGCAGGAGAAGGAGCAGGTAACCAGAATTGAGGAAAAATGAACAAGGCTATTGCAAAGGGGCTTAGTTATTCCATCGAACTTAACTATGTTTGCAGGTAATGATGGGAAAATTGCCATGGAAATTGATGAAATAGGTGACCATGAACGGTTGGAAAGTCACCAGACAGAATTAAATGGAAAATTGGAGAACAGTAGGGCAGACAGGAGACGTGAAAATGACCCTCCCAATGCTAAAGGATATGGAAATGATTTACTTGCTAGTGTGCCGGAAAACAGAAATTTAACCAACTCTATACTTGAACATGCAATCTTGACGGGTGATGCGGATGTGGTTCACGACACTTTAGTGATGAACATCATGGAGAATATTGCTGATTTAGTGATAAGAGGTCAGCCCCTCCCCCAATTGTCTCACAATGAAGATGATCTACAGACTGAGGGGCAGGTAGGGGAACTTCAGAATACATCAGAAGGTGAGCTCGATGATGAACTACCTGAATTAGAACTGCTATATTGTGACACGGATCATATTCTGGAAGGACCTGTTAATAAAGTAAGGGAAAGAAACAGAAAGAAAGTTACCTTAGGGATCACCACTAGGTCCAAAAAAACCTATTAATGATGAATATTATTGTTTGGAACCTAAGGGGTGTTGTATCGTCAAAGAGCAGGTTAATGGAACTAAAAAAGCAATATAATCCAGCTATTTTAGTATTACTGGAGCCTTTTGTTTCAGATGCAAAAATTGATCGATGGGCTAAGCGATTAAGATAACCGAATTATACCTCAAATGGTATGGAATGCGGTAAAATATGGATGTTCTAGACTAATGAATTGGTTTTCTCGCTGATCAGTATATCAGAACAGTCACTTGCCGGCTGGTTTTCGATGGGACAGCGTTGAGTGCTTACCTCTTTTGTTTACGCGAGTTGTTCTCAGAGATATAGAAGGGATTTGTGGGATCAATTGAAAGCGCTAGACAGTGGAGATGATGGCTGGATTGTAGGGGGTGACTTCAACATTATTCGGTCCTATGAAGAAAAACTAGGTGGGTTGAACCCTCCTTTGATGGCTATAAGGGATTTTAACACATTTATTCATGAAGTAGGAATGATGGATATACCCGCCGATGGACCCAAATTATCATGGTGTAATGGTCGACAAGGCACACGTCGAATATGGGTGCGCCTAGATCGTATAATGGTGAACCAGAATTTTAAAGACCAATTCCCATCAACTCCTTTGTCATATCTTGATCGGACTTCGTCAGATCATTGTCCAATGGTACTTCGCTGCAAAGACAGTCCAAATATGCCTTGCTCTCGGCCTTTTCGGTTTCTTCGCATGTGGTGTTCTCACAACGAATTTCTTCCTCTAGTGGAAAAACATTGGAATACCAAGATCACTGGTTCGCCTATGGTTTGCTTCGGGCAGAAGATTAAAACATTGAAGAGAGGGTTAAAATCATGGAATTTTGAAGTTTTTGGAAGGGTAAATCAAGAAGTTGAATTTTTTGAAGAGAAATTGAACCATCTAGAAAACGCCTTGATGGGGACTTTCTCACTGGAAACCGAAAAGGAACTACTTGAATGCCGAAACCAATACACAGGTTGGCTGGAAAGAGAGGAAATTTTTTGGAGGCAAAAATCTCGCATTAAATGGCTCCAAGAGGGTGACGAAAATACAAAATTTTTTCATGCATCTGTAAAAAAACAGGAAACACCATAAGACCATTGACCATATGGTCCTTGAAAATGGGTCAGCTTTGAATTCAGTTGAGAAAGTACATGAGGGTGCTGTCTTGTTCTTTCAACAGTTGCTAACCGTTTCACCGATCACCATGGAGGACACTGACTGGATCCCCTCACGCCAGCCATTACAGATGAGGATAATCTATCCCTGTGCAAACCGCCAACTATGGAGGAGGTGAAAGAAGCCCTCTGGTCTATTCCTACTGATAGCAGCCCGGGTCCAGATGGGTTTAGTCCTAGCTTCTTTATCAGTGCATGGGAAATTATTAAGAGCGATATATTGGAAGTTGCAACAGAATTTTTTGGGGGGTCCCCATTAACTAGCGCCTTAGGCGCAACCAATATTGTCTTGATTCCAAAAGTCGATTCCCCAACCAGCTTTGCTAACTTCAGGCCAATTAGCCTTTGTTCGGTGATGTACAAGATTTTAGCCAAGATCATGGTGGCTAGGATGGCCCCTTTATTTGATAAGGTAGTCTCTCGAGAACAATCGGCGTTCATCTAAGGAAGGTGCATCTTTGACAATATCTCTATTGCCCAGGAGATGGCTAATGAAATCCATAAGAAGGTAAGAGGTGGAAATATTATGCTAAAAATTGACATGGCCAAAGCATATGATTAGGTGAACTGGCGCTTTCTCCTAGCGACACTACGAAAGTTGGGTTTCTCGGAATATTGGAGAAATCTGGTCTTCAATTGCATTTCCTGTCCATGTTTTTCAATCATGCTTAACGGAAAAACACGGGAATTTTTTAAACCGTCAAGAGGGGTACGTCAAGGGGATCCGTTGTCACCATACTTGTTTATATTGACACAAGAATTACTGTCCAGAATGATAAACCAAGCCTTTGAGAGTAAGCAAATTCAACCGTTCCATTCTGGAAGTATGGTGGTAAGTCATTTATTTTATGCAGATGATCTACTTATGTTTGCCAACGGTAACAAAAAATCATCTGGTAGGCTACTTGAAATTGTTAAGAAGTATGAGGCGATCTCTGGCCACCTAGTGAACCCCATGAAATCTTCTATATTCTTCTCTAAGCACACCACTATTGCTCGTAAAAGGAATTTGTTGGCCTCTTCGGGATTTAAAGAAGGAGTCTGGCCTTGTACGTACTTGGGAGTTCCTCTATACACTGGAACAATAATGAAACAGATGTTTGAGCCAATGATGGTAAAAATTCAATAGAAATTAGCGGGATGGAAGGGTCGTCTGCTCTCTTTTCGGAGAAAAATTACATTGATTAGGCATGTCCTTAGTAGCATGCCTACTCATATATTATCAGTACTGAACTTACCTAAAGGCATCCACAATGAGCTGAATTGGATTCTCTCATCGTTCCTTTGGAATACAACAGATGGTACAAAAAGAAGAAAATGGGTATCTTGGAGAAAGATTTGCTATCCTGTGGAAGAAGGTGGTCTAGGTATCCGGGATTTTCAGGAAGTACAACAAGCCTTGTTCATGAAGTTTGCATGGAAGCTGGTGGTAGGTAATTCCTTTTGGGCTAAATTCTTTCGATCTAAATATATGAAAAATAAACCAGTGGCCTTGCTGAAAATGTCTCCGACTCAATCTCGCTTTTGGAAAGGAGTTGTTACAGCCTTGTCGTATTCGGGATGGCTCAGCTAACTTCTGGTATGATAATTGGCTAGGACCTCAAAGCTTGGCTGAAACTGGACAAGAGGTTAAAGAACCAAACATACAAATAAAATACCTTATCACGGCCGACGGAAAATGGAATGGAATTAGGTTAAGGGAGGTAATGGATGAGAACCAAGCATCCTTCATTGAAAGTGTGCATCTAAATCTTCGGGAGGAAAGCGACCAATATATTTGGAAACCAAGTAAAGATGGCCGTTTCTCGACAAAATCTGCCTGGGGTTTGTGTCGACAAAAAGGTATAGACTGCACATGGAAACGGTGGTTATGGCACAACAAAGTCCCCAAAAGAATGTCGTTTGTAGCCTGGAGAGCTAAATTAAATTGTCTACCAGTTGACAACGTAGTCCAAGCTATCGAGATACCTTTGGTCTCCAAATGCGAATGTTGCGCACATCCCTCAGTCGAAACTACTGACCATGTGTTGAATAATGGGACGATGGCCAGAAAAATATGGAACTATTTTGAACTTCATTTCAACCTATCCCTTCTGCACATATCAACTTGGAAAGATAGAATGAACCTATGGTGGAGAAATGCATCTAGCTCATCACAAGCGGGGATACTTCGGGGCATCACACCAATTATTATCACTTGGGCACTATGGAAATCCAGGTGTGAGTCGCGGATGGAAGGTTACCCAATCACAAGTCAGAAAATCATCTGGCGAATCAAGGAAATGCTATCACAAATTGGAAGCCAGATTACTAAAATCAGTAGGATTTCAGCTCACGACATACATTGTTTGAAGGCGTTAAACTGTCCCATTAATGCTGTCAAGAAGCAGAGCATACAACAGATAAGCTGGAAAAAACCAGTGGAACACCAGCTCAAACTAAATGTAGATGGTACCTCAAAAGGAAACCTTGGGCTTGCAGGAGGTGGAGGGATATTGTGGGACCATCAGGGAACTCGTTTGGTTGCCTTCGCACACCATTACGGCGACTGCAATAACATGATGGCAGATAATCGAGCCCTTCGGGACGGTCTTTCCATGTGTAGAGAATTGGGAATTAAGAACATCATGGTTGAAACAGACTCCAGGGTGTTGGCTGAATGGGTTGACAAAGGTGCTTGCACTTTATGGTGGTTGTGGGACTTCTGGGAAGTAATCATGGACCTGATTCATAAACTCAATGCCAAGGTAAATCACGTGTTCAGAGAAGCAAACATGGCAGCAGATTTCCTAGCCAACACAGCGAGTAAAGGATCATCGATAAAGTTCTCTTTTGGTGACACGCCTCCAACTCTTCTTCGAGGCATTTTGCGCATGGATAGGTGGGGAATGCCTTATCTTCGACGATGAAAACACCCCTCTACAACTTAGAGAAAATTCAAGGACCATGTTTTGACACTATTCATTTAATCTTCCCACGAATTTCACAAGAGTCTGTAATTTTTGTCTAGTGTTTCTTGTAAGGAAAATAGTCTTCCTTATTTATTGCTTTTGTTTCCAAACATGTAACCACGGTTTTCCTCTGCCATAGGTGAGGGCAATCAATAAAATCTCAGAGGTGCCGCCTCCTTTCCTAAAAAAAAAAAAAAAAAAAAATTAGGTGGTAATTCAAATTAATAAATATATAATTATAAGATAATAGAACACTAAATTAGGATTAAATATACCATGTGAAATTAGATCCTACAATTGAGATATTAAACCATATTTAAAAGATATTTCTCATTCTCCTCTCACAATCAAACACTTTCTCTCACTACACACCCTACTCCAAAAACTCTTCAAATCACTGCAATTTCTCATTATTCCTCGATTCTAAGCGACAATCAACCAACAAAGTCACAAAAGCTTCCCAATGTAAGTCTAATCGAAGCCATAGACGAATAATTCAAACTTTTGATTAATAAATCTCTATTGAAAATGGGGAAGACAGGTCGGATCTAACAGTTGTAGAAATGGGCGCGACATTGCACAAATGATGGTTTTTGACCATGGCCTCATAGAACGGAATGGTGATTTTGAGCTCTTGTGAGAATATGAGTTAATTCTTCATTTCTCCCTCTTGTGCTTCTTTTGGCATACGTGTCTATACATTAAGGTCTAGTAATCACTAGAGTTTATACCTATTCTCCAGTTGAAATTTCACAATTTGGTTGTGAATTGATTTCATCTTAGTTTTATGTAAATATATTTTTCCATTACACTTATAAATTACGTGGCATCGACTATTCAATTGATTGAGCACATTTAATTAAATAATGACATCTTAGGAATGGATTGATCTACTTAATCAAGTAACATCATATTGGGCTTGGAGCTTGTCCCATCACGCACACTTGGTCCATTTACATTTTCCTAAATTCATGTGAGTTTCATTCATAATCAAAGGTATGTTATTCTAACCTAGCCAAACCCCATCTCCCATATCATGCACTCTCTTTATATTTTGTTCGGCAGTTGATTTGGCTGTCAGAGTGGAAACAGTCACCGAACCTTTTTTCTTAACCTTTTTTTAGTGTGTAGGTGAGGTCTACATGGAGAGAGCGAGGTCGGGATTCTGCTGGTGCATTTTTAGGTCAACAAATTGGAGCCATCTGTGGGAACGGAACTATAACCATGTTCTACCACATACAAAAGGTCATGGAAATCAGTTTCTATTGGAAAATAGCAAAGACAAAACCCAAAAATTTTAAGAAAAAAGGCTATTAGAATTGGAGTTTAAAACTGAGTAATTTTTGAGGATTTTCTTCGATGTTCATACTGAAGAATCAGCCATTAGAAGGATGAATGACAGAGTTATCAGCAAGCTAAAACTAGCAATTCTACCATCTTCTTCCAAAATGGCGGTCATTACCATCAAATTTATGATAAGGTTGGGGGAAAATGGTATAAAGTGGTAACCAAGAATAATCAAAACCAAAAATGGAACTTCACCCTCAAAATCTCCTTCACATATTCTGTTTTTTGCAACCGAGAAAAGAATGGAGAAATTTTTTTACAAGCATAAAATCAGAAACTCTCACACATTCTAGTTGGTGGAGACCAAACCTTTGTGATGTTTTCTAAACAATATTCAATGTATTCAAAGAAGTTCGTTCTCTTCAAACATAGAACCAACCCATTTGTGCAGTTGTCAATGTTCAAACACATGCCAATGACAAATTTTTGGCCATAATGGAGCTTTTAGGCCACCTGCCCATTCAAATCAATGTTCCGATGATCCCTGCTTCGGCGATGATTATAGCGGCAAGCATTTGACAATCAAGGCAGCTACTGGCACTAGAGACAACATGGCAACACCATAGTAACCGGTCCGTTTCACATTAAATATGATGGTACAAGACGTTGATGGTGCCGTGTTTAGACAAAACTTGGTTTTGCATTTCAGCTTTTTCCAAAGTTTTGTGGACTTTTATCGATTCACGACTCATTGTTGGAGCGGGTCAATCCACTTATTGGCTGGACTTTGTTTACAATTCATGGTTTAGTAGATTTTTGTTGCTTAGGCATCATGAAGAAGGTGCTAGCAGGACAACACCCAAAGCAGAACCACAACCATCAAGGAATCAAGATATTAAATGCTTTAGGTGTTTGGGGTCAAGGTACATCGCTTCTCTATGCCCAAACAAAAAGGAATGATCTTGAGGGACATTGGAGAGGTGGTGAGTTTTTGTGAAGATGATTATGAAGGCATGCCCAAATTGGAGGAGATTAGTGATAGGAATATAGTAGAATTTACTGTTGGAGAGTTGTTGGTTTTGAGGTAAGCTCTCAACACTCAAATCAAGGCAGATAACTTGGAGCAGCAATGAGAAAACATATTTCATACACGATGCCACGTTAATGATAAGGTATGTAGCATGATCATTGATGGTGAAAGTTGTACAAGTGTAGCTAGCACAACTCTTGTAGAGAAATTGAGATTGACTTTATTAAAACACCTTAGACCTTATAGGCTGCAATTGTTAAATGAATGTGAGAAAGTTAAGGTGAATATAATGGTGTTAGTAAATTTCTCAATTGGTAGCTATCGTGATGAAATAATGTGCGATGTAGTACATATGCATGTGGGGTATCTTTTATTGGAAAGACCATGACAGTATGATATGAAAAATCATTCATGATGGGTACAAAAATCATTACAGCTTTGTTAAGAATAGGAGGTCTATTACCCTTACGCCATTGACGCCGACACAAGTGTATGACGATCAAATTTAACTGAAAAATGAGGAAGAGTGAAGAGTGAAAGAGTTAGAGAAAATAAGAGAGGATAGTGAAATGACAAGTAAGAGAGAAAATGATGAGGTAGCTAATAAAGATAAAAAGAAAGTGGAGCCACATGAGAGAAAATAAAATGAGTCTTCTATGAGGAGAGAAAAGTCAAAAAAGAATTTCTTTGCAAATGGAAGTGAGTTGAAAAGAGCGATAGTTGAGTGGCAACAAGAGATTTTGTTAGTCTATAAGGAGTCATTCTTCAATCTTTGAGAACCTAACCCACATTTCCCTAGTTTGGCTATCGCTTTGTTATAGGAATTCGAGGACATTTTCCCGGAGGACATGCCTAGTGGGTTACAACTCATTCGAGGCGTTGAACACCAAATTGACTTCGTTCCTAGAGCTGTCATTCCAAACCGACTAACTTATAGAAGTAACCCCAAGGAGACAAGTGAGCTTCAAAGGCAAGTGGAGGAATTGATGAGCAAGGGATATGTCAGGGAGAGCATGAGTCCATGTGCCGTTCCGTACTCCTTGTGCCAAAGAAAGATGGAACTTAGAGAATGTGCTTGGATTGCAGAACCATCAATAACATAATGGTAAAGTATCGTCATCATATTCCTAGGTTAGATGATATGTATGGTGCATGCATATTTACTAAGATTGACCTTAATAGTAGATATCACCAAATTTGAATGAGGGAAGGTGATGAGTGGAAGATTGCGTTTAAAACTAAATATGGTTTGTATAAATGGTTAGTAATGTCGTTTGGAATCCCTAATGCACCGAGCACTTTTATGCAATTAATGAATCATGTTTTGTATGCTTTCATAAGCAAATTTGTTTTGGTTCACTTTGATGGTATTCTAGTCTATAGCAAGGACTTTAATGAGCATGCATGACATTTTAGAAGTGTGCTTGTGGTTTTAAGGAAGGAACATCTTTATGCCAATTTTAAGAAATGTATATTTTGCATGGAAAATGTTATTTTTTTGGGTTTGTAGTTGGTGCTAATGGAGTAGAACTACATGAAGAGAAAATAAAGGCTATTAAAGATTGACCAACACCTAAAAGCATAACTGAAGTAAGAATTTTTCATGGTTTGACTAGTTTTTATAGGCATTTTGTAAAGGACTTTAGCACAATCACCACACCACTCACTAATATTGTTAAAAAGAACTTAGGATTTCATTGGGGTGATGAATATGAGCGTGCATTCAATACTATTAAAGATAGGTTCTGTAAAACATCGGTTTTAGCACTTTGTAACTTTGACAAAACTTTCGAGATTGAGTGTAATGCAGTTTTAATGCAGGATAGGAGACCAAAAGCCTACTTCAGTGAGAAACTGAGTGGAGCAGCACTCAATTATCCCACTTATGACAAAGAGCTATATTCACTTGTACGAGGCTTGGAGATATGACAGCACTACCTATGGCCTAAAGAGTTCGTGATTTACACTGACCATGAATCGTTGAAGCATTTGTGAGGTCAAGGTAAATTAAACAAAATGCATGCAAGATAGATGTAATTTGTAGAGACATTCCCTTATGTCATCCGGTAAAAAGCAAGGTAAGAAAAATGTGGTAGCGAATGTATTGTCCCGAAGGTATGTGATACTAACTTCTCTTAGCTCTAAACTATTTGGCTTTGAATACATTAAGGACATGTATGAAGGCGATTCGAATTTTTCAAATATATACGCATCATGTAATAAAGGGGCTATAGACAAATTCTTTAAGCAAGATGAATATTTATTTCAGGAAAATAAATTATGTGTTCCTAATTGTTCCATGCGGGAGTTGTTAGTGAGTGAAGCACACAGTGGAAGTTTGATGGGACACTATGGGGTTAAGAAGACTTTAGAGATGTTGGGGGAACATTTTTATTGGCCTAAAATGAAAAATGATGTTAAACGAGTGTGTAGTCGATGCATAATTTGTAAACGAGCTAAGTCTAAGGTTTTACCTCAATGTTTGTATAAACCGTTACTGTTTCAAGTCCTGGAGAAAAACAAAGACAACGCCTACAAATTAGATCTTACATGTGAGTATAATGTGTAGGCAACTTTTAGTGTATCTGATATATATCTCTCTCTCTCTTTGAAGCAGGTACAAATTCAAGGACGAATCCTTTTGAAGAGGGATGGAATGCTATGATCCAAGAGTCGAGCCCAACGAAGACAAAGTCGGGACGAGATCCGTTGATTATCAAATGTGGACCTATGACGCTATCAAGGGTAAAATAGGTAAATCAAGCAATGGGGCTACTTGTGGAATTAATGATGGACGACACCATGAGCTACGCAAGAAAATAAGCAAATTTCATATTAGGGTTGAAGTCCGAAACCATTTGGAATAACACAATACAAGGGTCGAAGACGGAACCACATTTTAACACTATGCGACCGCATAGTGTTAAACACCATGCGGTCGCATAGTGGCATACCGAGACAGGGTTGGAGGATTGAAGGTCTTCCTTGCGACCGCAAGGAAAATAACCATGCGATTGCATGGTTATAATTTGGACGCGATTTTCCTTTTTTTTTTTTTTTTAAAAAAAAAAAAATTCTAGTTACCTTAAAATTCTATTTTAATTGAGATTTTGTAATCTTTTAAGTTGTTTTCCATTTTTAGCTAGATTTCTAGGGTTAGTATAAATAGGATTTCATATCTTCATTGTTAGAACTTTTGACAATCATTGAATTAAATAGAGATGCTTTATCGATTTCAATATTCGTTCTTCTTTGAACAAATTCAAACTTATCAAGGGATCAACAAATTATTGTATTACTAGTTCATCATTCTTGGTTCAAATTCAAAATCGGGATTATCTTTGGCTTTCTTGGGTTCAACAATCTCGTTGTGGGTTTCGTAGTCAATGCTGCTACCTGGTTCTCATCAGAAGCCCTTGGCATGGATGCACTACCCCATATAAGGATGTCTGCTTATCACAACTATTTATGTCCAGAGCATCGTTTCTGCTACTCATATGTCCAGAGCACCACCTCTGCAACTTATGTCCAGAGCATTGTCTTTGCTATTTTATGTCCAGAGCATTGCCTCTTCTACTTATACATCCAGAGCATCGCATTTGCCACTTACATTCAGAGCATCGCCTCTGCATCAGCTTATCACACTTGCTTATATATTTAGCCCCTATTTGATACACATTATTTTGGAAAGAATGTATTTTTTGGTAATGTGATGGTGAATATATGGTTAAAAAAGAAGGAAAAAGTTATTGATGTGATGAAAAATATTATTTTATTGACAAATGTGGGGTTGAAAATTAGTAGAATAATGAAAAATCAAATTATAATGTGTATCAAACAGGGGCTTCGTCTCGTCTCTACATCAACTTATATTTTAAGCCAGCCCCGCATATAAATATTTAACTCAGACTTAAGGGATTATTGTTACACCTATAAATTATGTGACATCGACTATTCAATTGATTGAGCCTATTTAATTAAATAATGGTATCATGGGATTGGATTGACCTATTTAATCAACTAACATCATATTGAGCTTGGAGCTTGGCTCATCATGCACACTTGGCCCATTTCCATTTTCCTATGTGTGTGTGTGTGTGTGTTTTATTCACAATCAAATGTATGTTATTCTAACCCTAGCCAAACCCTCTTCTCCTGTATATTGCACCCTCTTTATATTTTGTCCGGTAGTTGACTTAGCTGTCGTAGTGTAAATGGTTATCGAACATTTCTCAACCGGTGGCCTTTGCCTCATGTACTGTCTACATGGAGGAGGCAAGTTTTGGATTCTGTTGGCACATTTTTTGGGGTCAACATTTTGTATGTTATTTAAGAGAGTATGCTTCATGTTATTTGATGAACTCTAATTATAGTATTCCCAAATCTTATTTCTTTTCACTATTTGTATTTATTTTTCTCAAATTAGAGCACTTGGAAAGAACAAAATAGGTTATGCTACCATGCGATTGAGACATGGGGATAAAAAGGGAAGCATGAACATAATTCAAGTATCTTTCGGGAAAAAAATTGGGAAAAGTTTCATGAACTCATCTAACCAAGTAATTTCTCAATCTTTATGGTGGAATATTATGTTGCCAATAGGAGACCATTGTAATGTTTGACAACAATGGTTTGTCATAACCATGTTTTTTTATGATTAAAGTTTAGTCAAGCATTCATTGGTCTCAATTTTGGACATTTATTTAAATTGTTGCTACTCATGAGTAGCCGGTAGATGAATAATGGAGTGTGCATGGATCTGTAGCAATGTTCAAAATATTGTAGAACTCATTGTAGATGATTTATAACTCTGCGTTATTTTTATTTTTTATGGCCATGCTACTCATTTGCTTTAAATGCTATATTTTTCATTTGAAGATAGCCTAGTAGATATATTCGTAGTTACAAGTGATACATCCTCTTATTTTCATCAGTCATGCTAAATGTGCATCAAGTTTGACATCATGTGAGTGAACATATTTTTGTACATTGATTAACAATACTATTCCCAATTAATGGCCAAATATTCTATATATAGGATGGATGTCAAATAAATTGTCAACCAGGAATGTACAAGAAGCATAATTCTATTTTCATATGAACTTCTGATCTAAAATTGTTGTAAACATAATTATCTTGCAAAAACAGTATGTGCCCATTTTTTTGCATCAGTTGTTATCTCTATGTCTATGTTTGTAGCTAGGCTTGTCTCTAGTGTGATTATCTGTGACCAAGTTTATCTTAACTTTGATAGTATATGACCGGATATCCCTAAATGCGACTTTTTCTGATCAGGTTTTTCTTGAATGTGACTATCTGTAACCTGATTTGTCTTAACTTTGACTATATGTGACCAGCTTCGTTATGACTATGACTGTATGTGACAATGTCTATGTTAACAATGTTTTGTGATCTAGCTCTTGTTTGGTATCAATTAAAATCTAGATTTTAATATTAGTCAAAGTCAACAATTAATTTTAACCATATATTTTAAGGGTCCCACACTTTTTCAACCACACATTTCATCAACTTTTATCAAAATCTACTAAAATTCTGATTTTAATCTATATCAAGCAAGAGCCTAATATGTGAACAATGACTTTTGTGGCCCCTTTTCTATTAATTGTGACTATTTGTAACTTTTTATGAGTTTAACTGTAATGGTCTATGACCAAGTTTGTGTTATTTATAATTGTCTGTGATCATGTTCGTTTTCATTGTAAATGTTTGTGCACTGTAATGCGTTCATTGTGACCTGTTGTTATTTGAACGTGATCTATTATTATCTGATTTGCAACATATATTAATAAAAAAAATATATTACACGTTACAATCTATTTTTCGATCATAAAATTTATAGGTTACAACTTATTTCATGATCACAAATTATCAAATTAATTTATTACAAGTTACTTTATTGGTCATAAATTAATTGATCACAAGTTATTTTCTTACTCAAATCACAATTTTTATAAGTTACAACTTATTTCACGATCACAAATTATCAAAATAAATGGTCATAAGTTATTTTAGATCACAAATTATCAAATTAATTGATCACAATTCAACAAATTGTGAGTCACAATTACAAATTTCGTTGCATTCACACATTTTTTAGGTCAATATTATTTATTGGTAAAACAATTATTTATTTTACCGTCACATATTAATTATTGGTCACAAATAAATCAATTTATTTGTTACATTAACCCAAAAAATTGATTACAATAACACTCTTCATCCCATCCCACCACCACCAACTACAAACACCACCAATATGATTTTTAACTCTTTCCATAAGTGCCTAATAGTAATAGCTGCTCCATTTCTTTGGACATGCTAAAGTGCTACGACAAATTACATGGATATCATTGTTTCTAATTTAGAATTTACCCTCTATTTGCCACCACATAGTTGAAATGAGTTGTTATATTTCTCTCAATTTTTTATAACTAAGTTGAATTAGAAATTTTGCAATCTAAATGAAATATTCTATCTGTTACTTTCAAGTGATGTTCTCTAGGAAGCAGATAAAAAAGGAGTTAAAGTGTCGAAAAACTTGCACTTGGAGAAGGAGAGAAAAAACAACACAAAGAACAGCAACAAAATCTAGAACAAAAACTTCAAATAAAGGCCCAAACGCGTGATTGCTGTCCTCAAACAATATTTGCCCCCTCTTCGATTAATTTGAGATGCTAAAGGATTTTTCGACAAATAGTTTGAAGGATTTATCAAGTCTTGTTGTAGAAATATTGAAACACAAAGTATTTCTACCCAAAACTTAAGAATACAAATAAGAATGTAGGAATATGAGTAGAATAAGGATTTGATCTTGATTTGTGGAATGAATATTGATATCATATGTTTTTCATTGTAATTACATAGAACATGACTCGTCCATATATAGGCCTCAATATCATACACGAATTGGTGCCAAAAATATGTTGAAAATACACCAAATTCAAGTGACCAACGGTAGAAAATCATCTCCAACGATCACTGAAACTTTACTATGCGACCACATAGAATAAATCTATGCGGTCGCATAGAACACCCCAAACAGGGGTCTTAACTTTTAGGCGGTGTCTATGCGACCGCAAGACCATTTGGCCTATGCGGTTGCATAGGCCAAAAATAGCCACTTCACTTTCTTTTCTTCTTCTTCTTTCATTTCTTTCTCGTTTATTTCTTCCACTTTGTTATTTGTCAGTTTTGAAAAAGCAATTTCTCAGCAATCCCCCACTTGTTCAAAAGTAACAAATATCATATTCGAAGTAAACGATACTCATGCCTAAGGATTAGATATCTTTCGATTTGAATCTAACCATAGTGTAATTCTAACAAAGTGAAGTCGGAATCAAAGGTAGCGTGAAGCTTTGAACCAGTTATTCCATGTGATAATACCGGTAAGAACACATACACAAGTACCACGTATTCTCAAGTTCTTCAAACTCGCTTAGCGCTTTTATGGCCTTACGCTTATCATTTTCAACAAACTTTTAAGAGAGAAACTCTAACTCTCAATTGAGGCGGCATCACCTCGAAGTTCATTTAGGTGAAGGTCTTCCAGCATCTTTTTTACTTTTAGAGATATTTGTGCTTTAGCACTGAACTTCATTAAGAGCTTGAAGCTCAACCCCCACTTTAGTAACAACCAGCATTATTTAACTAGGATATGGTTATTGCGGATTTGAATAATGCTGAAACTATCCACATATCAAATGATTTGTTGTTACCCTTTGAACTCATAGATTACCTTTTGAGTAATGACGGTAGGGTTGCTATCATTGGTAGACCTTTATGTTTTAAGAGTTTCAACCCCATCCTACTCGATGTTGATGTTACTAAATCTTGATTTAGAGGTTTAGTTAAAGAATCCGCTAGATTCTCGATAGACTTAACATAATTCAGGGAAATTATTCAATCTTTGATTAATTTTCTTATGTAGTCATGTCTAGACTTTTCCATTGTATACCTCGTTATATGTTTTTACTAACATGGCTTGACTATCACACATTATAGATATTGAAGATGTCTTCTTCGGTCCCAAAGGTATCTCATAAAAGAGATCCTTAAGCCACTCAACTTCTTTCCCAGTATTCAATAATGCTACAAATTCGGATTCCATGGTCGAGTGTGTTATACATATTTGTTTCTTTGATTTTCAAGAAACAACCCCTCTTCCAAGAGTGAACACCCAACCGGAAGTGGATCTACTTTCACCCGTGCTAGATATCCAAATAGCATCGGTAAATCCTTCTAATACAGCCGTAAATTTAGTATATTGTAGGCCTAAACTCTTGGTTTTCTTTAAATACCCAAGAACCCTTCCAATGGTCATTGCCCGAATTACTAGTAAACCTACTAAGTTTACTAATTACGAATGCTATGTCTGGTCTTGCGCATTGAACTGCATACATAAGACTCCCAATAACACTTGCATATTCCAATTCAGCAATTGTCCTTCCATCATTCTTTACAAGTTTTAAACTTGGATCAATTAGGGTACTCACTTCCTTCACGTTCAAGTGTTTGAACTTATTTATCACATTCTCAATATAATGTGATTGACTTAGATGGTAACCCCCACTAGTCTTTGTGACTTTGATACCCAAAATGGTATCTAATTGTCCAAGATCCTTCATCTTGAATGTAGAAGATAGAAACCTCTTTGTTTCTTTTATTCCATCCATGTGATTACTCATAATCAACATGTCATCAACATATAAGCATATAAGTATCACATAATTATCACATATTTTTTAATATAAACATTTATCTATGCTATTATATTTAAAACCAAATGAAATTATAGTTAAGTCAAATTTCTCATGCCACTTTTTAGGTGCTTGTTTTAAACTGTATAACGATTTTACTAATTTGCACACTTTATGTTCATTTCTGGGTAGAGCAAAACTTTTAGGTTGTTCCATATAAACCTCCTCATCTAGATCCCCATTCAAAAATGCTGTCTTGACATCCATTTGATGAACATACAAATCATGTATCGAAGCTAGTTCAAATAATATCCTAATCGATGTTATTCTAAGCTACTGGTGCATATGTATCAAAATAGTCTATTCATTCTCTTTGTCGATATCCTTTGGCTACTAATCTAGCTTTAAAGCTGTTTAGAGAGCCATGAACATTGTATTTTCTTCTAAATACCCATTTACATCCAATAAGTTTGGATCCGGGTGGTAAATCGACAAGCTCCCATGAGACACCCCGAACTTAAGCTTCGAGGGTCACGTACAAATCATAATAGCTTCTACATTTGGTACATGTAAATACTCTTAAACATAAGTATTACATGTTAGAAACTTATTTTCAATTTGGTAAAATATTTCTCATAAAATATAATGGCCAACAGAAGCGCATGTCGACGTGAAATTTTTATTTTACAAAAAGGGGACTCGGTGCAGCCACGGTTAGTTGGGGCAGTAGGTTCAACCATTTTTATAAAATTCATCCCAACTCCGTTTTCTATGAAATTTATGGCATTAGAAAGATAATTGCAAGTAGTTTTCTATGTTAAAATATGAGAATTTTCCGAGTTCATATAGTATGGACGTTTTACTGAAAACAGTGTAGTGTTGCACAGAAAATTCCAGATTGACCCTTCAATGTTTAAAAATTCATCTCTCAGGCCATAGACATCCAAATTGAGTGATTCTTGCGCCCATGTTTAGACAACTGAAAGAGGAACGCAGTAGTATTTTTGGAGTCTTAAACGAATTCCTATAGAGTTGGAAATATCATTTTGAAAATGACCCGGAAACTGCCCGGATTCTGCCTCTTTTGTCATCCAAGAAAATAAGTCTATAAATATGTCTCTTAACATAACATGGAAGATATAATTACATAATTTAGTTCCGGTACCATATTACATCATGTCTTATACATGTTTTTATACAATACCATAAGAAAAATATATATGAAGCAGTCGAACAAAACATGCAAAAACAAAATTTCGATGCGAAGTAACCTTGTCCTTAACTCATCATCGACTATGCCGACTGACTTCCACCAACTTCACAACTATGGATCTGAAAATTTAGTATACGATACTACGAGTATAAAGAATACTCAGTAAGATACCATGCTTGGATTTAACATGTTAATACTACGCAAAAGAAAGCATACAAACACATACTTGCACATTCCGGCTTGCCAGTGCCCTTCGGACTTGTCCTAAGGCATAGATATCTAACTTTGTAGACTTGTCCACATCTTTCATGTTACGGTTTTCATGCATAACTTAAGCATAAATATTACCATGAAATCCTACCACTTAAGCAAAGAAAGTATTTTACAAAAACCCTTGAAGAAACTTCGATTGATAGATGAATTGAGGGTGTTAGGCCTTGCTTCCCTTTTTCTTCCTTTCCTTTCCCTTTTCTTTATTATTTTTTTTTTCCAGCACGTTTCTCTCTATAGAAATGTGATTTGCAATGGATAAATGGGCTGCTCATCTCTTGGTTATATATATATATATATATAGAGGAAAAGCAAAGCAAAGGATAATTAACCAAAAATTGGTGTCTACATCTACACGTGGTTGCATGCATGTATTTCATAAACTTAATCTCAACACATAAGGTCAGGTTGTGCCACAATTAAACACCTCCTACATGCTTAAACCACCTCATGCATGTTACTACAAAGATAGCTTGACACCTCCTACTAGTTCAACAATTAACACCCCATGCACGCATTAGTTAAATCTTAATTGAATTCATCCCTAAATTGTCGTCCAGCTGCAATTATATATGTATATTGCATATGTGTGTCTATAAAAATGAGAGAAATGGTTTAATTTGTATTCCCACATGTCCATGTATTAGTTATTTGCATTAATCCTCTACAAGGTGGCGGCAAAGTGAAAGAAACAAAGGGAAAATATTAATGAACTAGATATAGAATTTTGACAATTATTCTAAACCCCTAATTAACTAATCTTGGTAAAATTTTAATCAATCGAAAATGCAAACTTGGTAATCATTAATCATCTTGGCCATACTAAATTTTTGAAAAGTTAAATTGCTATCCTAGAAATTAACCGAGCAAATTAAACGAGCATAAAATTTCGGAGTATTACATCCCAAGTATTATTTGATATTATTGAATCCATTTCATCATTGATTGTATCTTTCCAGAACATGCTATCACGAGAAGTCATAGCTTCTCATTTCTCTCTACTAAGTAAAAAAAAATGAGTTGAGAATCAATTTCATCCGATCCGAAAGGCATCTTGAGTTCTTTTACTTCTTCGTGGCTGACTTGGTTGATCAACATCTTTAGTAGATTTTTCATCTTGTGTTCCACTTGAGTATCTAAAAGATTTTCCCTCAATTCATTATCCGAAGATAGCGAACCCTCAAAAAACTCTACATCACTTGATTCAATAATCACATTGGTCTCCAAGTTTAGTAATTTGTATGATTTGTTATTGCTAGCATATCCAATAAAAGCGTACTTTATACCTCTTGGACCCAATTTGGTCCTATTAGGGTTCGTGTTCTTACAATAAGTAAGACACCCCCACACTTTGAAGTATCCAATGTTAGGTTTTCTTCATTTCCATGATTCATAAGGAGAAACCTTAGTTTGTTTAGAATGAATCCTATTTAGTATCCTACATGCACTTAATAAGGCTTCACCCCCACAAGTTAAATGACAACTTAGTATAGGTAAGCATGACATTTATCATTTCAACTAAAATTCTATTTTTTCTTTCAGCCAAACCGTTTTGTTGCAGCGTTCTAGGCGCAGAACATCTGTGAATTATACCATGTTATTCACAAAATAGGTTAAAATCATTAGAAAAGTATTCACCACCTCTATCACTCCTTATAATTTTTATTTTTCTTACTTAAGTGATTTTCAACCTCATTTTTATATACCTTAAACATATCAAAAGCCCCACTTTTATGTTTCATTAAGTAAACATAAGTATATCTAGTGCAATCATCAATAAAGGTAATAAAATACCTATTTTCATCTCTAGTTAACATGTCAATTAATTCATAAATATCTGTATGAATTAATTCTAAGATTTCAGAGGTCCTTTTTACACTTTGATAAGGCTTTTTAATCATTTTTGCTTCTACACATGTTTTACACTTAAAAACAACATTTTCATCATATGAAATTAAATCGTATTTCATCATACGTTTCATAGTAATTTTTCCAATATGTCATAATCTAACATACCATAATGAAAACAAATCAACAACATAAGCAAAGTTTGTTTTATTATCATTCAAATTGTTAATAGTACATAACTTGACCATTCCTTTACTAGAATAGTATTTTCCAACAAATTTCTAGTTAAGGAATAATACAGTTTACTGGATTCATACACACATTTAATACCCGATTTTTCTAAGAGATTTTCACTAACCAAATTTCTAGTCATGTCGGGAACATATAGTATATTGGTTAAAGTAATGGTCTTGTCGGAAGTGACAATGATATCCACATTTCCCTTTTCAATCACTTTAGATCGAATCTCGTTACTCACTGAATCTCTTGGTTTCCATCAACTTCATGATATGTCTTGAATGAAGATTTATCATATGATACATGTATCGTAGCACAAGTATCAAACCACCATCCGGGAACCTTTTCCTTGATTGCATTTATTTCACTAACGGTGACCACAATTTTATCTTTTTTGATGGAGTTCACTTTGCTCTCGAAATTGTTTTGTTTTTGGTGTCTACAATCTTTTGCATAGTGACTATATTTGCCACACACAAAACAACCTAATTTTGTTTTCTTCTTGAACTTGTCGAAGTTCGTTGAAGGCTTCATTTTGTTGAATTTTGGTGGCGGTTCAATTTTCTCTACTGCATTTCTTTTGGAAGTGCCTTCATAAGAGTTTTCACTCTTATCACGTATTCTCGACTCTTCTTCAATTCAAAGATGTTTCTACAATTGTTCTAAAGAATGGTCTTTAGAACTATGCATTATTTTCTTCCAGTGTTATTTCCAAGTCTTGGGGGGTTTTGCAATAATTGCTCCCACTTGAAAGGTCTCCGGGATTTCAATTTTCACCGCCTTCAACTTGTTGACTAACAATTGCAATTCAAGAATTTGGGAAAGCAAAAGAATATTTTCTAGAAATTTAAAATCAAAGTACTTAGAAATTAAAAATTTCTTAGTACCTTCTTCCTATGTTTTATACTTACTTTTTAATACATCCCATATTTCTTTTGGCAGCGTTGTGTTGGTGTAAAAATCATACAAACGATCCGACAACGCATTGAGTATATAACCGCGACATATCAATTCATCTTCTTGGCGTTTTTGCCTTTCGGTTCTTACGGCTTCCGCTTTTCCATTAGTTGGTTCCGGTAGTGGTGACAACTTCGGATCAAGAATGCAAAAGATCTTCAATGCAGTAAAGAGAAACTTTAACTTATCTTACCATCTTGTGAAGTTCGTGCCATCGAATCGATCCAAACGAACCAAGTCTTGATTCATCAACTTTACGGTAGCCATCGTTGTTTCATTCTCCATCACCGGCAAAATATTATTTGAGATTGTTGAAAAACTTGCACTTGGAGAAGGAGAGTAAAAAAAACACAAAGAACAACAACAAAATCTGGAAAAAAAAAATCAAATGAAGGCCCAAACGCATGATCACTGTCCTCAAACAGTATTTGCCCCCTCTCCGGCTAATTTGAGATGTTAAAGGGTTTTTCAGCAAATGGTTTGAAGGATTTATCAAGCCTTGTTGCAGAAAATACTGAAGCACAAAGTATTTCTACCCAAAACTTGAGAACAAAAATAAGAAATGTATGAGTAGAATATGAATTTGATTTTGATTTATGGAATGAATATTAATATCATATGTTTTTCATTGTAATTTACGTAGAATATGACTCCTCTATATATATGCCTCAACATCATACACGAATTGATGCCAAAAATATGTTGAAAATGCACCAAATTCAAGTGACCAACGGTAGAAAATTCTCTCCAACGATCACTAAAACTCTACTATGCGACCGCATAAAGTAAATCTATGCGGTCGCTTAGAACACCCCAAACAGGGGTCTTAAGGCCTTGCGGTCGCATATGTCAAAAACGGCACCTTCATGTTCTTTTCTTCTTCTTTCATTTATTTCTCATTCATTTCTTCCACTTTGTTATTTGTTGATTTTGAACAACCAATTTCTCAACACAAAGAGAGTACTTATTCATTGCACCTGGAATTAAATGGTTAACATGAACACAAAGTTTAGTGAAATCTGGGATCAAAAACTTTTTGCCATGCATGTTAATTGATTGTACGGGGAAATGCAGGATACACTTGGTAGGTCGTTAGAAGGGCAGAACGAAAGCAAGTTCATTAAGTAAGTTGACTCAATTAACACAGCTCAAACTTAATGGCAATAATACGGGTTATCTGGAGCTACGACGTAATCTCTTGATGGGGCCAATCCCTAATTTTCTCGGCAAATTCCATGCCCTCGACACATTGGATTTATCCTGAAACAAACTTTCAAGAATCGTACCATAAAATTTTACCAATCTTACTAAGAATTTCAATCTGGATCTATCTCATAATTTACCAATCGATCCATTGCCGAAAAGAGAACAAGAGGTCATGCATTGATGGTGTAGCGACGGTTAGACCATAGTGGTGTAGCAGCGTAGCACATCATTGATGGTGTAATTCTATTGTTATAAAGATAGAAAAGGAAGAAAGAGAGAGATGAGGTATTGATGAAGTTGAAGAGAGAGAGTGGTGGGTAACTGATTTGGATTGTTTTTAAAAAATTTAATTACACACTATTACTGAATTAAAATTTTATTAATTAATTTACTAAAACCCAATTACCACCTGATATGTGAAATTATAATTAATCCACCTTATTTATGAATAGTAGTCTTTATATCTAGGGTTTTTGGGTAAATTTTCAAACAAAAAAAAAAAAAAAATGCTATGTGCCCAAGCAATTTCTAAAAAAGCCGAAAAGGTTATATGCTTGGAAATACCCCCACAAATGTACAAGGAATGTATCATGTACTAGAAACTATGAACAAATTCTTGTTCTTCATAATCCAAGTCTTTACTTAACGGCAATTGCCATTGTGAAATAGCTCCTACGAGACCCCAACGATAGAAAATGGATTTAAGAACATCTCTAAGGCCCTGGTTGATAGTAAAGGTGGAAAGACAAATATTTTCCATATAAGTTGGAAAATAAAAAATCACCTAAATCATAGGAAAATATTTTTCACCTTATTTGTTGAAAATAAGCTTAAAGTGGTTGTACCTTAAAAAATATTTTTCATTTCCACGTTGCAATCAAACGGCCAAAGTGAAAAATATTTTCCTCGAATGTGACATTTTCCACGGTAAATGTGCCAATCAAACAGGACCTTAATAGACTTTCTATTTTTAAATAGCGTCTATAAATTTAGAGAGTAAAAGTTTTGAAGTATTCCAACGGCTCTTTATATTTAACACTTAGTTTTACTACCTCGAAAAATATTTACAATTGTTTAATATATATATTTTATTTTCACTAACTTCTTTTTAAATTATTATATTATTTTTTCCATCGAAAATTGAAATACTGTGAATGAATTTAATAATAGAGAGTGAATCAGACTTTTCAATTTTTCTCTGTAAATTAAAATGTTAATTTAAATAGTTTATTAGAACATAACTTCAAAAGTTGATATTTTAAAATAGAGACGATCTTATGTTTAAAAAGTTTGTTGGAGATGGTAGATGATAAGGGACTTGTTGACAAACCTTTCGAGGTTGACATTAAAGTTACTAAAAATTAGTAGTCTAGATTGATAGCATTACTCGGCATAAAATTATGCCTTGCACATAAACAGGGAATGACTACTAAAATTTCAGTAAACAAGCAAAAATTAGTAGAATATTAGGGGAACTTGGAATACATGAAAAAAAAAAAAAAAAAAAATCATTCACTCTATGTACTATGAAAATAAAAAATCTTTACCACTTTAACAACGAATTCGACTGTCATACTAAAATGAGTAACCTCCCAACTTCTGATTGCCGACATAGTGACCTATAGACCTTTTTGCACTATTTTCAACAAATTGTTTATTGATGTTGTTGATCAAAATCACCCAACAAAATTTGACGTTAATAATTATGTTTCAGGGTTCAGACTATTTTAAAACGGGGTACAAATTTTCGCAAAACGAGGTCTCAAATTCCCCCTACCAACAAACATCATCCACGAAAAAACCCGGATGACGCAAACCATTGTGTTGGATTTGTAACCCAAATTCAATCTGGGTTTGAATGATTTTGGAGTATTAGTTGAAATAGTTTTGAAGAGATCAAAATTATGGAACCGTAAGAAAAGTCATCGGATTTTCGCTAACCTACCACCAGCTGATCGCTCACAATAACATTTTCGCCCACCTGTGGTTGAGCTGTCACTCGCTTGTTGTTCTAGTCGTCCGGATTTCGTTTTATGTCAGTTTCACACGTATTTTTGACCTAGTTTCCATTTTTAGGTTATTTCTAGGGTTTGAGACATTCCCTATAAATATGTGGCTTTTCATTCATTTTAGAAGAAGTATTATTGTTGGGTTGTAATATTCTCTCATTTGGTTGTCAATAGAATTACTCGGTTCCTCTACCAATCTCTCTTTTTTACTTTTTAATTTTATTCTTACTTGTACGATTAATACTTGATATTGTGTCATATTAATCTCCTCGTTCCCAACAAGTGGTCCAGATTCATAACACATTGGTTGAAAGCTAAAGAAAAGTAAACATTGAATAAGTCATTAGGAAAGAAAGCCACTTGGTATAATGGTATAATGGAAGAGTTTTGCAACAAAAATAGGGCCACGTAGGCCTGTTTGAGAAGATTTATTTATAATGGAACTAAAAGAACCTGCAACTTTAACCAATTTTACGAAGAGGGAAAAAAAACTAAGAATGTCCCTATTGCAAAAGGTGGAGGCATGGACAAGTAATGCACTTATTCTTTAGAATAAATTGAAAAATATCTTAACAATTCTTCATCTTTTAACAACCTCAAAATTAGGTTGAGACTTACCACAAACTATTTAATTTATAGGGTAATTGACACAAAACGTCCCTATCTTTAAAGTGTATTGTGAAAAATATTCATACCTTTTATTTTTTGGCATTTATGTCCATACGAACACTTTTCTTGCGCTGAATGTCATTTTCACTTTTTTTGACGATTTTACCCTCTATTCAAGTAAAACAAAAAGAAAAGAAAAATTAAAGAACAAATTACAACTATAGGCCAAACATTTTAAAAAGTGCAAATGAGTCCAAATAAATTATTAAAAAAAAAACCATCTCTCTCTCCTATTTTTCTCCTTCCCCTCCTTGTCCAAAATTAATTGCCTAATTTGTGCAAAATTGTTGAAGACCCATAGTTGTAATAGCTTCACCAAGATGAGAGGGTGCTGAATATGGTAGTCCGCAATCATGATGTCCACCAAAGTCGTAGGAATTTTTCGCTCGAAACTTGTGTGTTGATTGCGTTCGAAATGTTTGGCTTCAGATGTTGATTGAGTGGTTGAGTAGGTGTTTGAGGACCACTGTTTGATGTGTCATGATGAGGGGAGTCTACCAATATGTTGGGCTTGGGTTGGGAGTCGCTGGAAAGGGAGTTGTCGACAATTTTGGTTTGTACGACTGGCAGATTTTGGACAGAAATTTCGGTCAATTTACCTGGAGTTAGGGCCAACTATTCGGTGGGTTGTGTAGGCGGCAATACGGGCTTCAAGTTGGTACTATGGTCTGGTTGCCATGGTGCCAGAAGATATTGGTGGAGGACGCATAGGGAGTTGCCAACAGTTTTGGTTTGTGCAACTAGTAGATTTTGGTCAGAAATTTCGGCCAATTTACCTGGAGTTAAGGCCAATTGTTGGGTGAGTTGTGTAGGCGACGATAAGCGACTTCAAGTTGGTACTGTGGTTCGATGGCCTTGGTGGTCGGAATGTATTGGTGGAGGAGGCGCAGAGAGTTGTTGACAATTTTGGTTTGCGCAATTAGTAGATTTTGAACAAAAATTTATGCCAATTCACCTGGAGTTAGGGCTTATTGTTGGGTGGGTTGTATAGACAACAGTAAGGGCTTCAAGTTAGTACTATGAATCGGTGGCCATGGTGCCGGAAGGTGGTGTTGGAGAAGGCGCAGGGAGGGGAAGGAGAAGAAGGGGAGAGAAAGGTTTTTTTCTTTTGTTTTTTTTTTAAATGATTTATTTGTACACATTTACACTTTTTAAAAAGTTTGGATCTATAGCTGCAATTTGTTGTTTAGTTTTTTTCTTTTCTTTTCGTTTTATTTTACTTGAATGGAGGGTAAAAATATCAAAAAATAGTGAAAAATGATGTTCAGAGCAAAAAAAAAAAAAAAAAAAAAAGTGAAAGGTAAGAACATAAATATAAAAAAATGAAAGATAAAAACATTTTCCACAATACACTTCAAAGATAGAAACGTTTTGTATCAATTACTCTAATATATAAATATAAAGTTGTACAACAACATAACTAAACTTTTGCCACTTGTCTTTAAATCCAAAGCTTATGTCTGAAAACCATTAAAAAAATCCAACAATTTAACTCAAGACTTTATAGAGTAGAAGAATTTGGTAAACCACATACCCACACCCCCACGTACTCCCACTCCCCCCACATGCCCCCTATATAAAGCAACACCTAATAGGTCTCTCTATTAAGCAGCTACTTTTTCTTGATTCACTATTTCCTAAAACAATTAACTCCATACAGTATCCAATGGCACCTCAAAATGTTGCAATGGGCATAGTTTTGATTCTTGTAGCCATGTTTTGGGGTGGCATCGATGCGCAGTCAAGGGACTGCACGAATTCGATTGTTAGTATGTCTCCGTGCCTAAATTACGTCACCGGGAACTCATCGAGTCCGTCCCCCGGATGCTGCACACAGCTTGGGACCATTGTCCGATCGCAACCCGAATGCTTGTGTCAAGTACTTAATGGTGGTGGCTCCTCCCTCGGCCTTGACATAAACCAGACACAGGCTCTAGCACTGCCTAACGCCTGTAACGTCCAAACTCCCCCTTCCAGCCAATGCAATGGTAATATTCCTCATCAAAATTTTGTTATTCCATTTATGTTATAAATTGATCTGTGTGAAGCTAACCATGATCTATACTTATCCCTCGACACAATCTTTCGAGGGGTGTAAAACCACTATAAATCTATATTTTTTTTCGTTATTGCCATTGTAAGAAAAGATAACGGCTTAATTCTTAACAATAATTCTTTCATTTTCGCAGCTGGTTCGCCATCAGGAACTCCTGGTACACCAAATTCTCCAAACAGTAATCCTTCTGGTACATGATTTAGTATCTAATAATTATTTTATAATTTTATTAATTTAAATATTTAAATATTCGTTTTTATTGCTTGTATAATGCTGCAGATGGTGGATCAAAAAATGTGCCATCAACAGGAAATAATTCTTCAGATGCAACTTCCTCCAAATTGGCTGCTCCACTGATGTTTTTTCTTCTGTTTGTTGCATCCTATCTTTCCACCTTAACCATGTCCTGATTTCTACAGAAAGTCAGCCAGTTTTTCAGTATGTCTTAATACATACAAATATTATATAGAAATTTTATTGAGATAGTGGGTTGGTGGAGTATTAGGTAATAGGTAGATATTAGTTGGGATTTTTGTTGACCCATTGTGTTGTTTATTCAATTATTGCTTGTTGTCTCTATATTTATAATAAACTACAGTATTTTTTTTTTCCTCGTAGATATTGGGCTTTTTCGTGGAAAATGGAAAGCAAATTTCATATTCCCAACTTTATCTTGTTTTATAGCACAAAAATTGCCATTAATTCAAATTCTCACCCACCCCCCACGCGCCCCAATTCCTTGTAATTGAGGAAAACATTTTCTCACCACTTTGGTGGGAAAAGAAATTCCAGGATTTTTTTTTTTTTTTTTGACAAATTTTAGACCCAATGGCAAAATAAATTTTCACTTTAATTGACAATTCGCATGAAAAATAAAGTTAAACGAATGGTACTCGGTATGGTATTTTAAAGAATTTTTTTTATTATTTTTTTTTTTTGACAATTTGAACAAATTCTAAACCCAATGGTGGAAAAATTTATCACTTTAATGGGCAATTTTCATTAAAAATAAAGCCAAACAAATACCAAAAGATTCAAAATTTCAATAAGTTTTTCAAGTAGAAAATTACACCAATAAAACACATTTAATCGACAATTAGCGGTAAAACGAATTCTTAAGCAATTCAATTTCCTATATTTCAATTTCTTTCCATCCAAATTTCACCATTTGCAATCAAATGGAACTAAGAGTACATGACACCACAAATAGAGTTGAAAATACAATTTAAAAAAATTAGTTTCTTCTTTAACATTTATTAAATTTCAAATTGGTACCCCAATTTCTAATTGCAAATGTTATTAACTATTTTAAGAATTTGGTAAGCAGGCAAAATAAGATTAAGAAAGAGAATACCTACATATTTCTTCATTAATCTTGTTCAATTATGTATAGTTCAATATACCATACACATGGATAAAATTCGTTATTGACACAATTAAATTTCATTTGGATAGCTACACATTTTTTTTTTTTTTTTGGGTCTCAAATCCTATATTTTGTTTAAACATTAGTTGTTTCTTCTTACATCCATAGGAAAACTCAAGCAAAAGTTCACCGTGGCCATTAAACATAGAAGTTGAGTGACTTAATCGAAATAAAAATAAAGTTATATAACCCACATATATGATTTAGTTACAACCTTCAATTAGCAATTTTTAACTGAAATTATTGGCTTTACAAGACCTAGAAGAGATTCTCCATTAAGGGCGTAATACCCAATTTAATGTTATAAAATACAATGAGAACCAGAGGACATTCGAATTAAAGACTGAGCCGAATAAATTTAAGTAACAATAAATAAATAAATATATATATATATGTATGTATGTATGTATGTATGTATTCATAGGTGTAATTTCTTTATTTATTCGGGCTGCCAAATGTAAATATTCAGTCGTCAATTTGATAAAATTACTCGTAATTTGGTAAAATAAAGAGTTTTGTAGGATAAAATCGAGTAAGGATGATGTTGCATTTTTTTTTCATATCGCCAGTGTACGATATTGCAACAAGTAATATAGTGGACATTTGAGTCCAGATTATTGTTTCCACGAGGACTATACTTCAATACTTAATTTACTATTTTCAATTCCTATTTGAAGAAAACAAAGAATTGTGATTGTTTTTATTGTTTTTTTGAAAATATTGACTAATTGAAAGTGTCAAAACTGCACACAAATATCGATTTAGAATTCAAATATGAAATGGAGATTAGGGTATAACAATTTCAACGATTGATCACATTTAAATCTCAATTCAAGATTCACAAATCTAATGTAATGTTGATCAAATTCTTCTATTGTATCAATTTATCCCTCTCGAATTCTCATTGAATCTATTTAACTAATTCAATCTCATATCTCTATGCGAATAAATCTTACTAAATTATCAAATTTTAATATGTGGTCTAAATCTAAATATCACTTTTCAATTTGTAACAAATTCACAAAATTATTGAATTATTGACCAAGTAATTCAAAATATTAAACACGTAATTAAAATCATCACATATACAATAAAGGAACTTCAATCTTGAATAAAAGAAATAAAGGTCTTGATAGATTATATTGTTTGCCATAATATAAAGTTTAGCTACTCATAATAATTGAAGAAAAATAAAAGATTTGCATTCAGTACATCACCGGGTTTTGAATTGAGATGTAAAGAAATAGATAAATATTGCACCATGTTCCTCTTCTTATTCCAAATCTTGATTTCAAACCCTGATTTCTTGTTTTTCTCCTTCGATTTTACTATCTAATTTTCCACGTTATGTTCCATGTCTCTCAATGTGTGGAATCCCTCTTAAGAGCCTTCATTCTTGTATTTATATTGCCCTCAACCCCTTTTTTTTAAAACTAGAGTTTTAATGGGCTTTAGAAGGACCAAATTGTTTTTGCCCTAGTTGAAATCAGGCTGCACCTCGGTGCCGTGTCGCGTTCCTGGGTGGCACCTCGGCGCCTGTCTTCTATGATTTTGGTGGCGTTGTGTTTGTTCTTTTGGCTTCTTATGATGTATTGTTTTCTTCACCTTTGCCATCTTTTCACCACCTCACCAACCTATAAAAAACACTAATAAACACATTAAAAACATTCAATACTCATAAGATTTAGTTCATAACCAAGTTAAAATTGCATAAAACTCATGAGTAAAACCTCGTCAAATATATCATCATCATAGCTCAAAAGCTCCTTCATACTCTTAAGCTTGATATAGTTAAGGAATTTGATCTCATATATTGAGGATTTGATGGTATTTAAATTGATTGGATCAAACGATTCATTTCTTATTCTCGGTGCTATTTAACGATCATCCATACGATTTCTTCTCTTCATCCCTTAGACATGGTGATCCCATTCTCCTTTATCTTTTTATTATCTCTGCAATTATCTTTCGTGATTGCTAGCTCACCCATTTCAGAGGTATCCGAGTAAGCATACCTATATTTGGTTACTAATGCTTCTTTTCACTTATCTTATGCTGATGATATAAACAAATGGCAATGGCCTAAAATAATCCATCCAGTGACTGTTTCACTGTCTTGAGCATTACGAGGGTATTTTTGGTCAACTGGTGAACAAGAACAAGTAAGGCCCAATCTTTCCACTTCGAACATCCATTACTTAAATTAGAAGATTGGAACATTTTCTAGGCTTCCGCCACCAGCAACAATCGTTTACTTATCTAGGATCCTTTTATTTAAAGGGAGATAAATGAAATCCTTAGAAATTCGTGAATAGGAGTTTGGGGCTAGCATTGACACTACTATCTTCGGAGACTAGATTTCATTACTGAGGTTCGTAATCTACTCCATTCTATTATATCTTTTTAAAATTATGCAGCCTCCTAAGGCTATTATGGAGAATTTGAGAATATATTTGGTAAACTCCTTTGGGATTCTAAGGACCGGCACAGTGCTTGCATTGGAGGAAGTGGAATGATCTTTACCTTCGAACTGAGCAGGTTGGATTGAGCTTTAGAAAATTGCAAGATATTGTTCACACATTCAACTCATTTACCTTCAGCATTCACAGGAGAAAACTATGACTTCTGGTCTGCAAAAATGAAGGCATATTTGAAAGCCTATAACCTGTGGAAGATTACTGAAACTGGAGTCGAACCACCACCATTGAGGGCTAATCCAACTATTCCTCAGTTTAAACATCATAGTAAAGAGATAGCTAAGAAGTTCAAAGCCTTTTCTTGCATTCAATCTGCTATTTCAGATGCTATTTTCACTAGGATTATAACCGGTGAAACTACAAAAGAGGTCTGGGATCGTTTAAGGGAAGAATTCCGAGGCAATGACAGAACAGGGCAGATGCGAGTACTAATCACAGAAGGGAGTTTGAAACTTTAAAAATGAAAGACACTGAAACAGTGAAGGAATATACTGATCGATTGATGAAGGTTGTAAATCAAATAAGGCTGTTAGGAGATTATTTACCAGACAAAAGGATTGTGGGAAAAGTGTTGATAAGTCTGCCAGAAAAATTTGAATCCAAGATCTCTTCTCTTGAAGACTCTAGAAACTTGACTAGCATTTCTCTGACTGAACTTGTAAATGCTCTTGAAGCTACTGAAAAAAGAAGATTGTTCAGACGAGAAGAACAAGCTGATGGAGCTTTTTTGCAAAATGAAAACAGAAAGCTCAAACTGTTTTTGAAATGAAGAAACCACACTATGAGAAAAAGAAGGTGGAATCCAACAAAAATGCTAGCAAGAATATTGATTATCCTCCTTGCCCCCATTGCAAAAAGAAAGGTCATGCTCCCAAGTGGTGTTGGTTTAGACCTGGTTTAGATCTGGTGTACAATGCAAGACTTGTAAAAAATTTGATCATGTTGAAAGGGTATGCAAAAATCAACAGAAGAAGAAGGAAACTCAGCTGGCAAAAGTAGCTGAAGATCAGCTAGAAGAATACCTGTATTCTGCTATTAACTTCACAGCTTCAAGCCAAATTGAAACCTGGTTACTTGATAGTGGCTGCACTCATCACATGACATCAAATTCCGACATCTTCATGGAGCTGAATGACTCTTATAGATTAATGGTGAAAGTTGGAAGTGGAGAGTATGTGGAGGTAAATGGAATTGGCAAATTCTCAGTTCAAATACCATCAGGTATCAAGTTTATTTTTGATGTTCTATATGTGCCTAAAATTGATCAAAATCTTATTAGTGTTGGCCAATTGATTGAGAAGAATTACACCTTAATATTTAAGGAGAGTATTTGCACTATACTGGATTCAAACAATCATGAGTTAATGATAGTAGAAATGAGGCATAGGAGTTTCCCTTTGAAGTAGAAAAATGTCAACTCACATGCCTTTACTAGTACTGTGAATGAGTCTACTTTATGGCATAAACGTTTTGGGCATGCAAATTATACCTCACTAAAAAATCTGTTTGAACTTGAGTTAGTTGAAAGTATGCTAAAAGTGAATGATGGTGATGCTTGTGTTTGTGATGTCGGTCAACTGGGGAAACAAACTAGGCTGCCTTTTCATATAAATCAATCTAGAAGAGTACAAAACAAACTTCAGTTGGTTCACTCTGATGTTTGTGGTCCTATGAGAACTTCAACTTTGAATGACAACAGGTATTTTATCCTGTTTATTGATGATTTAACTAGAATGTGTTGGGTTTACTTTCTCAAAATGAAGTCAGAAGTGCTTGCAATATTTCAGAGGTTTAAAAACCTTGTGGAGAATGAAAGTGATTGTAAGATAAAGTCTATAAGAACAGATAATGAGACTAAGTATACCAACAATCAGTTTGACAAATTCTGTGAGGAAGTAGGGATTAAACATTAGCTGACAATCCCTTACTCACCTCAATGGAGTGGAGTTTGTGAGAGGAAAAATGGAGCAACTATGGAGATGGCCCGATGCTTGATGTTGGAAAAAAAATGTTCCAAAGGAATTCTGGGCTAAGGCAGTAAACACATTTGTGTACTTACTCAGCAAGTTACCAACAAAAGCCTTAAACAAATTAACTCCTTATGAAGTTTGGTATGGAGTTAAGCCAAATGTGTCACACTTGAAGGTGTTTGGCAGCTTGTGTTATTCTCATATCCAGATGCAAAAGGAGATAAGCTAAGTAAAAAGGCAGAACCTGGTGTTTTGGTTGATTACTGTGGTAATGCAAAAGGATATAGAGTCAAAGTTGATGAAAACTCTTCATGGATTTGGGGATCAAGTTCTGAGAATAAAACTGAGGCTGAACCTAATGACGGATCGGATTCAAAAAATGAGGTGATCAGAACTAGATCACTTGAAGACATCTATGTTATTTGCAATACAGCAGTTCTGGAGCCTTCAACATACACCAAAGCAGCTAATTCTCAAGATTGGCTAGATGCAATGAAGGAGGAGATTAAGGTGATTGAAAGGAATGAGACCTGGATGTTGGTTGATAGACCAGAAAACAAGAATGTCATTGGAGTAAAATGGGTGTTTAGAACCGAAAATGAATGCAGATGGTTCAGTAAACAAGCTCAAAGCTAGGCTAGTTGTAAAAGGCTATGCTCAACAATATGGTGTCGATTTTACTGATACATTTGCTCCTGTGGCCAGATTTGAAACAATAAGATTGCTGTTTGTAATTGCTGCTCAATCTGAATGGAAAATATACTAGTTTGATGTAAAGTCTGCTTTCTTAAATGGGCATGTAAATGAGGAAATTTTCATTGAACAACCTGAAGGTTTCATCAAAAATGAAGAAAAGGATAAGGTGTATCTATTGAAGAAAGCCCTGTATGGTTTAAAATAGGCGCCAAGAAGTTGGTACAGCAGGATTGACACACAGTTATCCTGTCTTGGTTTCAGTAAAAGCGTCAATGAACAAACTTTGTATATCAAACAAGTGGAGGATGAGTTGATCATCATTTCTTTAAATGTTGATGATCTTCTAATCACAGGAAGCAATGCAGCTTTGATTGAGCTGGCAAAGAATGAAATGATGAAGGTATTTGAGATGACAGATTTGGGTGAAATGAAGTACTTCCTTGGAATGGAGATTGATCAATCAAAGGATGGAATTTTTATGTGCCAAAAGAAATATGCTAAAGAGGTGTTAAGGAAATTCAATATGGAGAATTGCAAATCAGTTAACACTCCTTTAATTCAGAATTCAAACTCATGAAAGAAGATGGAGCAAAGAAAATTAATGAGAAAGTTTACAAAAGCTTAGTTGGTTATTTGCTCTACCTAACTTCTACCAGACTTGATCTCATGTTTGCTGTAAATATGTTGTCAAGATTCAGGCAAGAACCCAGTGAAATTCACTTTCAAGCTGCTAAAAGAGTGCTAAGATATATCAAAGGAACAGAGGAGTTTAGGATCAGTTTTAAGAAATCAGAAACTCTGTTCTTGACGTATTTTACTGATAGTGATTGAGACGGATCTGTTGATGACATGAAAAGCACTTTAGGCTATGCTTTCTATGCTGGTTCAAGTCTTGTGTGTTGGAATTCAATAAAAAAAATGGTGGCAGAATCAACTTCTGAAGTTGAATACATTGCAGCAACTGAGGCAACAAATCAGGCTATTTGGTTGAAAAAATGTTGAAAGATCTGAAACATCAACAATCTGAGGCAACAACCATTCTTTGTGACAATTAATCTGCAATGGCAATTGTGAAAAATCCAGTGTTCCATGGAAAGACAAAACACATAAAGATCAAATATCATTTCATAAGGGAAGCTCAAGAAATGAAGAAGGTAGAATTGAAGCATTGCAGTTCTGAAGAACAAGTGGCTGATATTTTTACTAAAGCTTTGCCAAAGGAAAGGTTCGAAATATTAAGAAATTTTCTTGGTGTTTCCAGCAAAAGTGTCAAGGAGTAGTGATGAAACTAATGTTGTGACACTTTTGTTGTCACTCAACTAAATCTTTTTGAAGTTACAATTTGTCACATTTTTTTTGTTTAAGTCTAACTCAATGTAATGATTAAAATTAGACAAGCTTTCTACACTACTATAAGTTATGTCTTTTAAGCTTTGTCTAATGATAGTAGATAAGTATGGTTCATTTGTACTTTGTACTTTTATAATTAGGCTATATACATTAGCCATGTATTTTCATTTGTAAGACTTGAATATAATCAGTTCTTCCTCTTCTCATCGTGTTCATACTTTTCCCTTTGCGTAAATTTCATTTTTTGGCCAAATACCGGAATTCTGTGAGTTTTAACCAAATATCGGTAACTGTTTCCAATACACGGTAAGTGATACGCCTCGGAGAGGTACCAAATTAAGTCCTGGCAACGGAACCAAAATTGATAGCTTCCAAAAGCGTACCAAGTTAATATTCCTTACTTTTTTTAAAAATTTGTCGTTCAAGTAGTAATGTGGCAAGTAAGGGTCATTCCCGCAGAGGATTGTTTCAATTTCATCAATTGCAACGTAAAAAGTAAAATAAGCAAATAAGTAAATGGGGGGAGGGTTTGGTTCATTAAACTAAAGAAAGAGATAAATGCAAAATAAAAAAGACGAGAATAAAAAGGAAACAAAGCGTGAAAATGTGATCAGGGGATATTATTCACCGCTAGAATGATTTACTTATCAATGTTCGCAAGAGATTTTCGTTTTCAAGATTAACAACAATTCGAGAATAATTAAAAGCTCAATTATCTCAAACTCTCCTTACATTTTAGTTGAATAAAACAAGCTCTCTACCCAACCCTATTCATTAAATAACCTAAGATGAGCTCGCTAGATTTAATTTAACAAAAGCATCATAACGAGAGAGTTGAATTGAATCAAGTGTAAACTCACAAGCTCGGTTTACTAACTTAAGTGTTAATCCACATACATTCAATCGAATAGCGATTACGTACTACAATCAATTGAAATGTACTTGCTATAAGGTTTTAGAATAAATAGCAATTACGTACTATAAATCCTAAAATAGCATTCATTGTATCCACTTAATCATTTAGTTGTCTTCCCAAACAATCAAGAAGAACAATATAAATATTTAACACAATGGATTAAACACATCAATCTTGAGAACTATGCAGCACAAAAACAATAAAAAATCATTCTAGGGCTCAAAATCACCCCCAATCACACTAGGTTTAGCTATTCATGAAAAATACATAAATAACCAACAAAATAACAAAATACATAGATGAAAATGAGATTGAAGGAAAGATAGATGAAAATGAGATTGAAGGAAAGAAAAAGCTTAATGAAAGAGAAGAATGGATGGAATATTCAATGTCAAGGAGCCTTCATCATTTTCTTTTTCTTCCCAAGTTTACCATTGTGGGTGAGAAAGAGAGCTACCAGATTTCTTTCAATTTTTGGTCAGCTCCCCCTAGGTTTCTCGCTTAAATACTTCCAAATCATTGCTCAAACTAAGGTTGCCATCTAAATAACAAAAGTAACAAAATATAAGTAATATACACTAAAGCAAACTCACAAATATATAAATTTAACGGCCTAAATAAGTACGAAACCCGCATTTATTACACCCTCAAACTTAAATCTTTGTTAGTCCTCGAACAAAGCGATAAAAACAAGCACACAAACAGACAAATAAAAACCAAACAATAATACTATAATAACAAAAATTTCAAGGTTTGATAGTTTGCCACCTTGCTTCAATTCTCACATAAGCTAATAACTTATGAAATGTACACAAAAATACTACAACACTTTTTAACTTACACCATCCTTGACTCGTGTGTGTGTGTAGTCATTCCAATTCATCACAATGCACAAGTTGGTGGTGTTTCCGACCCCAAAAATAGTTATATTTTCTTATCTAGCTCGTGGGATTGCGCATTCCCCAAAACTTGATATTTTCACTATGGCCCAATGTGTCAAAAACTTAAGGTTTCCCTCAAATCACTCAATCTTTCCCTCTCAAGTTTGGTTGGATCGAACTGGTAAATTAGACCATCTAATCATGTATTAATTCACCTTAAAAATTTAGAGTGCTAAAACTTTTAACTTTTATTACGTAAATCATGCACAATCACCAATGTTTCAACAACCCTGGATATAGCATCCATTTTCTTTTGCTATCTTTTTTTTCAGTGTAGGTAGTTCATGCTCTAGTCCCTAAGGGTAACCTTCTTCATTGGTAGATCGTCTCCTACACATTGTGATGCATATGACCGGATTACTCAATGTTAACTCACACTCCTTAAGGTAGGCAACTTTTTCCTACAGATATTTTTTTTCTCTTTTTGATTGGGATAGAAACAACATTCCACTTTTCATTTGAAGTTCAAAAGCACTCCATAAAATAGATCATTTGAGGAATGAATTAATACATTTCTAATTAATTTCCTTCACCGACTCAACCACCCCCAAACTTATCCTTTCATTGGCAGTGATTGAAGAATTGTCATCAACATGGTTATCTAAGTTTGGTAACAACCTTATGTGCCACCAATAAGTGCGTGTGATAAATCATGACTCAAGTGATCAATAGATAGTCAAACATGGAATAAGTTGATGAAAACAAACAACATATAGCATTTATGTCCTCACTCCATAAATCAAAGCAATGCAACAACTAAAAGCATAATGGAAAAACTATCAAACCATCCAAAACAAGCATATATTTTCATCACCAAAATTAATTTGTACAAAGCCCTCAAGAATAAAACATGAAAGAGTAATGGCAAGGGGTTCAAGTACTCCCCTGATAACTGTATTTTATACACTTATTTAAGGCCTCGAACGATGATATTCAGTGGTCATATGATGAATTATTGTCCAAATTGTTGCATTTGGTGTTGAATAAGTGAAACTCGATGATTGAACAAGAAATTGGAAGAAACAAGAGGAAAAATAGCAAAAGGGGACAAGATCTATAGTATGAGGGCCAAAGTGTAAACATTCAAAAGTTATGTCGAACCTCACAATAAAGATTTGAGAATGCCGGGGGTCTATTGGGTGCAATTAGAAGTCAAAAGGGTGAAATATGGCCAAAACATTTTCACAAATCAAGTTTCAACCGCGGAAGGAGGTTTCAGATTTTTTATCAGAGATTGAGACCCATTTTTGATACAGTAAACATTCGAACTGGAAAAATACTATTTCCATCACAGTTGTAGCCCTTTGAGTTGGCTTTACAACCCAACTTAATAACTTCAATCGGATATCGGAAGAGAAAGTTATGCTAGAAATACTGAAGGAAGCACGATGCTGAAGTTCACCCGGAGGTCAGTGCCGAGGCGCCACAATAGTGGCGCTGCAGTGCCACGAAATCTGAAGCAAAACAGATTATGTGGTGCCGCAACGCCGCTCCTGTGGCGCCATGGCGCCGCTTGGGACGATCTAGGGTGCATTTTGGTCCCTTTTTAAGCCCATAAAAACCCTATTTTCTACACCAACATGGGATGAATAAGAAAGACAATTTTTTCACACTTTTGAGGCGATTCTCTTATTCTACATATTCCTTACATCACAACACACATTCAAACTTTGAAGATTTGGGAGAGAATTCAAAAGAAGAACACACAAAAAAGGATTTATTCTACTCATTGAAGGAAATACATACAATTGAATATTCGAAGGCGGAATTCAAAGGAGAAAAACATCGCGCAAACCACGTTTTGAAGCATCAATTGAGGGAAGAAGATCTTGGTGCAAGATCAATTTCTCATTCTATATCATTCTTCTAAACCCGGTGATGTATTCTATATAACTTTGTATTTTTTTTTCATGATTATGAGTTGCTAAATCTAGTTTAGGGCAAACAATGTAATCGAATTGGGATCCTTTATTTCTTTAATTTGATATTCTTGTGCTTTTATTTTATGTGTTGATTGTGCAATGTTCTCAATGCATTTAATTACTTGATCACTAATTAAATAATTTCGTGAACAATAATTACGTAGACATGCGGATTGTTGTTTAGACCAAGTAGTAAATTTCCGGTAAATTGGCATAACGTGTAGAGATACCTATGTAAATTGCTGCGGTCATAATTGAATTCCTAGAACCAATGTTTCATTAACTAAATGTCAATTTGCGTAGAGATACAGAATTGAATTAGTTAAATAGGCTCAATGAGAACTCGAGAGGGGTAAATTGAATACAATAGGAGAATTCGTTCGAACACTACCTTAGTTCATTAATCTGAATATAAATTGTAAAGGTGATCCAATAGGTGAAATGTTAACATCCGTCTCATTGTTAAACTCCAACGTCATTTTTGTGCAAATCACACTTTAATTTAAGCTCTCATTAGATTACAATATTCTTCACACAAAATTTGAGATTACATTCATCAAATAGAAATTGAAATTAACTAGATTAAGTACTAAAGTATAGTTCTCATGGGAACGATATCCAGACTTTTAGGTCCACTTTATTACTTGTTGTGATCCGTACACTTGCGGGATAAAATTCACAACATCCTAATATGAGCCAGGATAGGCCCCGGGCGATCAAAAGTGCAATGTTCATTGAGAAGAAGTTGAGGGCTCGTTCAAAGGTGTTTAGGGTTGATAACGTGGTTAATGACGTCACACAAAGTCATACAAATGCATGTTTGCGAAAGGGGACACATGGGGGTGAAGACAACATGCCAATGAACAAGTTTCATGTTTGGATCGACGCTGGAAACCAATTGGATCAACACGAAAGTTATGCAATTATTTTCAGTCTCATATTGAAACATATTTTTGACATGGTAAATGATCGAATTAGAGGATTATGTCTGAATTAAAGTTGTATCTCTTTGCGTTATCTTTCCAATGCACTTTAAATCACTTCAATCAGATATCAGTAGAGAAAGTTATGACCAAAATACTGAACGCTATTCAGCGGAGAAAAAGTTGTTCCAAGCGATCCAAGCGGTCGCCCAGAACCATTCAGGGAATCCAGGAGGTGAATTTTACAAACCAAGCAGTAGATTGGTACAAAACTAAAGCTGGTTTTCTTATTTTGACGAGGTTGTTTATTTTGACTATAATTCTTATTTTTGGTAATTTCTATATTTTAGGACTCTAGAATTTCGTATTTTTCAGATTTCCTAGGATTTATTGCGATTTTTATTCTCATTGTATGGAGACTTTTGATGAATTAAATTAACGGTGTTTTTTCTCTTTCGAAGTTTGGCTTCAAACAATCGAACTTATCAAATATGTTGAATATTTGTGGCGTTCAAACATCGGTACGAGAGTTCTTCAATTATGTAATCAAGGGGTTCAGCGCATCATCGTTATCGTTGGGTTTTTTGGTTCACTTTGTTGGGTTTAAGTCCAACTCGGGTTTTATTGGCGTTCTTGGGTTCCGCATCAATCTCGTTGTAGGTTTCGTAGTCACTGTTGCTACGGGATTCGCATCACATCCCCTAAGTTGGTTGTGGATGATCTATCAATCCAGGATTTTATGTGTTACAATATGGATCATAACCTTGTCTCTGTTGCATTGGAAATCCCCCAATGACATTCACTTGCCCAAAGGCTCTTTGTTGTAGTGTTGTGCATGAAACATTAGGGTGTCCATCACATGAACAAATCCCGCACACTTCTTCTTGTTGAATTCTTTGAAGACCCACTTGAAGTAGAAGATTTGTAAGATCGGACAATTGACATTCAATTTGAGAAGTTGCTCCCATCTCACAAACTTGTTCAACCAAAGTCTCTTCTCTTGCTTTTAGGTTATGGTATGTGTGCTGGATGCGTTTTCCTCAATCACAACCTAAGTCACAAAGGAAAAAACACAAATATAAAGACAATAGAAATAAAAAGAAAATACTGCAATTAACAAAATTGAAAGAACAATCCCCGGCGACACGGCGCCAAAATTGATACGCCTCGGAAATGTACCGAATTAAGTAGCGACAACGGAACCAAAATTGATAGCTTCCAAAAGCATACCAAGTTAATATTCCTTACTTTTCTAAAATTTATCGTTCAAGTAGTAATGCGGCAAGTAAGGTCATTCCCACAGATGATTGTTTCAATTTCATCAATTGCAACGTAAAAACTAAAATAAGCAAATAAGTAAATTGGGGGGGGGGGGGGAGTTGGTTCATTAAACTAAAGAAAGCGATAAATGCAAAATAGAAAAGATGAGAATAAAAATGAAACAAAGCGTGAAAATGTGATCGGGGGATATTCTTCACCACTAGAATGATTTACTTATCAATGTTTGCAAGGGATTTTCGTTCTCAAGATTAACAACAATTCGTAAATAATTAAAAGCTCAATTACCTCAAACTCTCCTTACATTTTAGTTGAATAAAACAAGCTCTCTACCCAACCCTATTCATTAAACAACCTAGGACAAGCTCGCTAGATTTATTTTAACAAAAGCGTTATAACGAGAGAGTTGAATTGATCAAACGCAAACTCACAAGTTCGGTTTACTAACTTAAGTGTTAATCCACATACATTCAATCGAATAGCGATTACGTACTACAATCAATTGAAATGTACTTGCTACAAAGTTTTAGAATAAATAGCGATTACGTACTATAAATCCTAAAATAACATTCATTATATCCACCTAATCATCTAGTTATCTTTCCCAAACAATCAAGAAGAACAATATAAATATTAAACACAGTGGAATAAACACATCAATCTTGAGAACTATATAGCACAATAACAATAGAAAACCATTCTAGGGCTCAAAATCACCCTCAATCATACTAGATTTAGCTATTCATGAAAAGTACATAAATAGCCAGCAAAATAACAAAATACATAGATGAAAATGAGATTGAAGGAAAGAAAAAGCTTATTGAAAGAGAAGAATGGATGGAATCTTCAATGTCAAAGAGCCTTCATCTTCTTCTTCTTCCTCAGTTCACCATTGTTGGTGAGAAAGAGAGCTCCCAGATTTCTCTCAATTTTTGGTCATCTCCCTCCTCTTTTCTTGACCTAGAAATGAGCTCAAAGACTTGTATTTAAATTGTGTTGAAGATTAGAGATGGGTTGGAGTCGAAATGGGCCGAAAAAGAGTGCAAAAATCAGGTTTTTCGCGTTATCGGGCAGCTGGATGTGGCGCCACGACGCCTGACTTGCTGAATCTTTATCTGTTTTCTGTTTACTGGGTCCCTTTGCATCCTTCTTGAAGCCACTTCCACCAACATTTCTTCCTCCAACAAGTGATGGCATTGTTTGCCAAACTTGAGATTAATGCATCTCCAATACTTCATGCTCTGTTCTCGGTTAAATACTTCCAAATCATCGCTCAAACTAAGGTTGCCACCTAAATAACAAAAGTAGCAAAATATAAGTAATAATACATTAAAGAAGACTTTACAAATATATAAATTTAACGGCCTAAATAAGTACGAAACCCGCACTTGTCAGTAAGTTGCTTGCTTCATATTCGGTAAGTTTGCAAAACCTTTGATATCCGATAAGTGAATCCAATATACGGTATTCACATTAAAGCCAAATTCGGTAGTTGCATTCGAATCCGGTAAGCTTCCTTCAAATCCGGTAAATGTGCTGAACTTCAGCAAGATCATTTTCATTCTCTTTGAGCTATATTTCCATCACTATACTTTATTTAGCCTCACCTGTTTAGCGACGGGTGAAGTTATCATTCCATGGGCAGAGATACATATTTTATGTCGACTTGGACACGACCACATTTTTCTACCACGATTATAGGATGCGAAAATCTACATTTGTGACACTGCTACCACAATGAAAGCACACATCGATTTAAGTTAATGATTTCTTTGATGATATGCTGGGACATCAGTCTCTAACAAATTTGAGGTCCTAATTTGGCAGGTTGAGGATTTTCTGTGCCATTTTCAGAGCTGGCAGTTCTCAAGCCATTTTGTTCGGAGTATCCACATTCGTACTATCATTCATTTTCTCATCCTGTGGTTCTTATGAATTGAAATTAACGAAGAGAGGCACCGAGGTATAGCTATGAAGCCTCGAAGGATCATATGCCACTTAAATTAGATTATCTTATCCCTTCATAAATGCCATTTATTTCAGTTTATACACTAGCAATGGGACTTGGATATCATCCTTTTATTTGGAATTACTCTCATCAACCCCCAACTTCTCCTGCTATAGTAGTTTCCTGGCACGCTCCATTGACAAGATCTTAAAATTTCTACACTGATGAGTAGGTTAGGGGTATTTTGCTAGTGGGGATATCATTCGGGATCACTCTGGAACATTCATACATTCTTCTTATCCAATGGTATGTGTCATATACTCAAAGCTGAGTTATAGGTCATTCTTGATGGGATCCTTCTTGCGCATTTACTTGGTCCCTCGGGTTTAGGGATAAAGACGAATTGTTCTGTTGCAACTCATTGATCATACTTGGAGAAGGTCCGTCGTCTGTCTAAGCTACCCTTAGATAGATCAGGCACATGGTTTCTTTCTATCATAAGAGAAACCAGATAGTTGACTCATTATTTACTGAGGGTAGGAGGGAATGTCGTTATTAGAAGTATGACCCTTTTGACTTGCATCAACTACTTCACTTCCTAATACAAATTGATAAAATGTACTTCTCAAGTTTAGAGGTCTTTAGGCTTTTTAATTTCTTTTTCACATCTATATAAGAGATAGTCCCTCCTCACCTATTGCTTTCAATTTTTATTCATTTTGACAGAAGGATTGGTATATACTTTCCTTCGTTGTATTTATATATATTTTATTTATATCATGGTAGGAGAATATAACCCCCTCTATCATGTCTTGATGGAGCCTAAAAAATACATCGGGACTATGTTGGTGCTTTATTTAAAAAATTAGATGGCTTTATCTGTGGGATGGGACATCAGTGTATCTAAAATATTTACAATTAATGCTGTCTTCCGAAGTGAAAATTTCCCACGAAAAGAAATTGCTTTGCTGAATGCTGTTTCAGTCGCTGAAAAGTGATATATGAATAATCAACTTCTTTTTGGCTTTATTTTTGGAAATTTTATACTGCATAGGAATTTGATGAAAAGATTTTGAATCCATTCTTCCAAATGGTATAGTACAAAATTTCAAAAAATTATGCTTCTTTTTGTCCATCTACAAACCTGTTGGAAGAAAACGGGTTGTCCATGTAGGCTGACCCGATCTGAATTGCATGAGAGTATTATTGAAGGGAGAAGTTGAGGAAGTTGAGAAAATTAAATTTGAAACTCAACTTCCCATAACCTACAACTTCCACAAATAAAAATATTATATGAATGTATACAAATTCATATGGCAACATAGAGAAAAAAACACATGAGGATGTTGGCTTGATTTTCGAAGTATATCATTTCTAAATTGATTTTTGAATTGTAGTTATCAAATTCCTTCCTTTGTGTTTGAATTTTCGACCAAGAAGTGAGCACATGGCAGTGTAGAAGACGAGCAAACAAAAGGCGAGCGATTCAACCTCGTTTTGGTAATTTCAGGTAAGTTTTACAATATGAAATTTTCGTTAGAAGCATGGAAGCACGTTTTACATTGGTATAAGAGCCTAAATAGGTTGTTTTCTTGCTTAAATATATGTTGAAAATGGGTAGAAATGATAAAAAAAAAATGCATGTGTGTAGTTCTCTTTATATAAATTCATGAAATTTATACCACATGTTCATGACATTATGGAGAACATGTATGAAAATTTTCACTTTGTTTGGACTTGTATTTTGGGAGAAAAATCGAACCCTAGTTGAGAAAATCGAAATTTCATCGCATGATAACTTCTTGCATGCTAAGTTTCACACCGCTATTTTATATGGTTGGATTAATTTCTGTTGTTGTTCTTTTAAGATTAGGTTTCAGTTTGAACGTTTGTGGTAACTCTGTTCGTATAAACAATATTATGTATTTTATAGATCTGGACATGTAGAAGGTGGTTTGGTAGTGTTGGATTACGTTCCAAACAATTATAATTATTATGTTGATTGTTGTTTTTCTATGAATGTATCTTCTTCTCATTCTTCTAATGATTTGAATGTTGATAAATTTGTATGGCATGCAAGTTTAAGACATATTGGGCAAGGTGTTCGCCAAAGAAAACTTGCTAGTTTATACCTCTAAGGTTTCGTTACCTACTTGCGAACATTGCCTAATCAAAAAACAACACGAAACCATTTGGTAAAACCTTAATAGCCGAACTTCGATTGCAATTAGTCCATTCAGATAGATATATGTGGCCTTGTGAATGTGAGGGTAAAGAGCCTCTTATTTCATTACTTTTATTGATGATTTCACGCGGTATTGTTATGTCCAGGGCTACACAAAAAAATCGTGAAATCGAAACCGAACCAAAAATGTTGATTTGAAACCATTGGGTCAGGTCCAAATGGACCCGCATTTTTTCCCTCAAACTGAATCAAACCATAACAAATTGGTTTTGTTTAGGTTTCGATTTTCAAAAGCCACACAAAATCGAACCGAACCGTTTTGAAATTTTTTAATTAAAATATTAATTTAATTAACTTATAAATTTTACGGTTTTCACTTTTAAGAAGAAAAAAAATACCAATTTAGCCATACAAATTACAACCTGCCCATTAAAATAATCATAGAAATATATTAGGCTCATCATTATTGGCCCATGATTTAACAAGTTTACAACACATGTCCTTACTCGATATCTAAACTAAAGTAAAATTATTCCCAAATCTTACGAAATGAGAAAAAAAAATACATTTTCAACATTCCAAATCAAAATTCAACAAAACTATGGCAGCAAATCACATCCAAAGTTTCAGAAGCCTAACATAAACTCTTATTTCCCAAACATTTGATGCTTGACTGCCACAACTGAACGAGCCAATCACCTTTTACATGTTAGTCTTCTGATTTGTACCTGATTCGCCTCTTTATCTCTTCTCTATCAGTAAGTCCCAAATTCTCATTCAAGTCATTTTTCTGTTGTTCTTTATTTTATTGTTGTTTTTGAACTTATTATACACTTGTGAGTTGGGGTTTGGATAGAAAAATAACTGTTTGTGATGCGAATCTCGTAGCAACGGTGACTACGAAACCCACAACGAGATTGATGCAGAACCCAAGAACGCCAATAAAACCCGGGTTGGACTTAAACCCGACAAAGTGAACCAAGAAACCCAACGATAACGATGATGCGCTGAACCCTTGATTACATAATTGAAGAACTCTCGTACCGATATTTGAACGCTACAAAGATTATTCATCTTTGATAAGTTCGATAAAATTGTTCATGGAAGACAAAATAGAAAGCAAAAGCTTTTCAATTTAATTCAATATCAAAGTTGTTAATACAATGAGAATAAAAATCCTATTTATACTAAAGCCATAAATCCTAGGAAATCTGAAAATACGAAATTCTAGAGTCCTAAAATATAGAAATTACCAAAAATAAGAATTATAGTCAAAATTAACAACCTCGCCAAAATAGGAAAACCGGCTTCAGTTTTGTACCAAGCAGTCCAAGCGACCGCTTGGTTTGTAAAATTCAGCTCCTGGATTCCCTGAATGGTTCTGGGCGACCGCTTGGGATTTGTTCCAAACGACCGCCTTGAACAACTTTTTCTCCGTTGGATAGCTTTCAATATTTTGGTCATAACGTTCTCTACTGATATCCGATTGAAGTGATTCAAAGTGTATTGGAAAGATAACTTAAAGAGCTACAACTTTCATTCGACATAATCCTCTAATTCGATCATTTATTAGGTCAAAAATAGGTTTCAATATGAGACTAAAAACAATTGCATAACTTTTGTGTTGATCCAATTGGTTTCCGGTGTCGACCCAAACATGAAACTTGTTCATTGGCATGTTGTCTTCAACCCCATGTGTCCCCTTTCCCAAGCATGCATTTGTATGACTTTGTGCAACGTCATTAACCACGTTATCAGCCCTAAACACCTTCGAACAAGCCCTCAACTTCTTCTCTATGAACATTGCACTTTTGATCACCCGGGGCCTATCCTGGCTCATATCAGTTTGTGTGCCTATATGATTATTGAACTTGTTTGTAGTTTGGAAAGAACGAAGAACAGAGTGTATTGATTGTGTGAAAATGTTAAAGTTCCCTAACTAGTACTACTACCTTCTACTTTTATATAGTTAGAGAATGAAATTCGTCAATTCTCAATAAGTTTGAACTCTATCAATCTTTGTACATTTAAATATATTCTATCCAGTTTAACATCTCAATAGCAAAATGAAAGGAGTTTTAACCAAATTTATAATAACAAAATGTGATTCTACATTTACCAACCACTGTGTGACAATATGAAAGGCAAACAAGAAAATGTAAATAAAAATGAAGAAAGATGTATTTGTTCTACTAATATCTTTTAGGAACCAATTTTGAAAATAATTTATTTATGGTTTTCATGGTAAATATGAATGTAATTTAAACATTATTAGTTGTCGTTTAAACTTATATTTTAACTTATTTTAAATATATTACTATAAATTCGATGGGTAAACCATAGATTAAAACTGAACCAAACTGCAAATTATGGTTTTGTTCAAAAAATAAAATGGTTTAGATTGGTTTGGAAAAATTCCAAATCGAATGAAATAGTTTGAGTTGAAAATATAGCGCAAGTTGTCCACATCGAACAACGTTCACCCTTAGTTATGTCTATTCAATTTCTAATAAGTCAGAGGCATTAGAATGCTTTAGATGATATTTAAATGTGATAGGGTATCTTTATAAGATACTCAAACCAGTCCTAAGGGTATTGTTCATAGGTGAAAATTTGGATGGGACTATAACTGAGATAGAGTCACGTGATGTACTTGATGGGTCAACTGTGGAGCAAGAGGAAACACTTCCACCTGTTGATCCAATTGTGAGTAATTTATCTTTAACTCCAAGTGACATGGTCATATCGGAGCTTTCACTTCGTAAGAATGCTATAAAAGTATGCCTAAATGTCATTTCAAGTGTGAGTAATCGGAGATTTTCTAGTATCTCCAAAAGATGATGAAGAACCAAAATCAATACAAAAAGCTCTATCATGCCCTACAAAGGAAAAGTGGAAGAATGCAATGGAAGAAGAGATGTAGTCTATGAAATCGAATCAAGTCTGGGACTTAGTTGATCTTCCATCTGGTCGAAAAGCCATTGGGAACAAATAGGTTCTCAAAATAAAGAAAAGAGCTGATGGGACTATAGAAAGGTATAAGACTTGCTTGGTGGCAAATGATTATACTCAATAGGAAGGGATAGATTATGAAGAGACCCTTTTATTAATAGTGAGATTACTTCAGTTCACCTATTCTTAGCTATCGTAGCACATTTAGATTTAGAATTATATCAAATGGACGTAAGACTACATTTCTCAATAGAGAATTGGATGAAGAAATCTACATGCAACAACCAGTAGGTTTTATTACAAAAGGCCAATAGAATAAAGTTTGTAAATTGAGATCAATCTATGGCCTAAAGCAGTCTTCTAGACAGTAGTACTTGAGATTTGACAAAGTAGTTATATTGCACAATTTTGTCATGATGGACAAAGATCCATGTATTTATTTGAAAAGATCCGATGAGAAATTTGTAATTTTATCTCTTTATGTAGATGATATCTTACTGGCTAGGAATGATAAGGAGTGTATTAAAACCATTAAGAAATGATTGTTCTCAAATTTTGAAATGAAGGGCATGGGTGAAGCAGATTATATATTAGGTGTTAAAATCCTTACTATCATTCGAAGAGGCTTCTTGCTCTGTCACACGAGCCATATATAAAGAAAATTATTGAACGTTTCAAAATGGAGAATCGCAATCACATTGACATTCCTATATCAAAAGGCGAAACTCTAAGTCGTCATATGTATCCTAAAACTCTTGAGGAAAAATAAGATTTTTCCAGAGTTTCATACTTCAGTGCAATTGGGAGCTTGATGTATGCTATAATGTGTACTCGTCCTGACATTTATTATGTGGTTGGTCTGGTTCGCATGTATCAATCTGATCCTGGAAGAGAGCATTGAAAAACTGTTAAAAGGATATTAAGATGCCTGAATGGTACTGCTAATTATTCCTTGTGCTATCAAGGAATGATTTTTGCTTAAAAAAATAGACATGCATTTTCTTGATAGCACCGCGAATATAATTGATATTATATTTAAATCATATCAAGCCCATCATGTGCGAGTAGGAGATGTTGGAAGAAAACGGATTGCCCACGTGGGCTGACCCAACCTAAATAGCATAAGAATATTATTGGAGAGAAAAGTTGAGGAAGTTGAGAAAATTGAATTTGAAACTCAACTTTCCAAAACCTATAACTCTCATATACAACTTCCACAACACAAAATATTATATGAATGCATACAAATGCGTATGGCAATATAGAGAGAAAAAACACAAGAAGGTTGTGGCTTGATTTTTGAAGTATATCATCTCTAAATTGGTTCTTGGATTGTGGCTATCAAATTCATTCCTTTGTTATCGAATTTGCGACCAATGAGTGAGTACGATGCAGTGTAGAAGACAAGCAAATAAAAGGCAAGTGATCCAACCTCGTTTTGGTGATTTCAAATAAGTTTTATAATATGGAATTCTGTTAGAAGCATGCAAGCACGTTTTACAAAACCAATGACACAATTGAATGCATAAGCGAATAAATTTGAATTATTTTTATGTACATTAAATTATATGAATTAGGGTTGTTACCTTTGAAAGTGCGCATGTCTCATAATTCATCAAGACGTCAGTCACAATAGATAAGTTGAGAGAGAATAATAATAAACTTCAAAATACAAAAACAATTCCAATATCTTAATACTTTAAACAAAGCTAACATACTCAAAGAAACGCACACAAGTTTCCAAGTTTAATGTCTTATATCTTCATCTCTAATGTTCATGATTATTTTAGAGCAAAAGCTATTCAATTCCCTGAGGTACTGTAGCGACCCGAAATTTTAAAAGTACAAATTTTATAACTTAAAGTATGTCGCTACGACAATCCCGTCAAAGTTTAAAATTCATTTTACGTCCGTCGAGTTATCTAGAAAAAACAATTAATTTAGGATTTCAAAACGATTTTAATATTAAAATTTCAATATTTATTTATCGAATCCAATTTCGAACAATTTTAAAAGTATCAAATTCTTATCGATTTAAATCCAATTTTAAGAACCGATATTCTATTTAGAATCCAATTTCATTAAATCCAAATTTTATCTTTTTATTCAATTTTATTTAAATCCTATTAGCCAAAGAATTATTTTCCAACCCAAATTCTAAGCCCAATTTACTGCCTCGATTTGCGTGCCCTACATTCACTATTCACCATCCATTTTCTCTCGACCTCTCCAACACCTCCAAGGCCTCCCAACATTGCAGCCAAGAAGCAGGTAAGAAACTCACCAAAACTTCTTCAAATTCTGCTTAACAATCGATGGAAAAATTTGACAGATTCATCATCACCACACACACAACTCCACAGTCAAATCACCAACGCCCATGAACCCCAGCCACGCACGAGTTTCAGCCACCACGTCGATACCGCCACACCAACCAAACTGCAAACCCCTCACGTACCCATTACACCACCATCCCACACAGACCACCATCAAACCATCACCACCGCATACCGCACCACAACCACCCGAAACGGCAGCCCCGTTTTTGCCATCAACCGCCCTCCATCCCATCCAAAATCAACCCCAAACAACCACAAAACCAAGAAATCACAATACCCAATCACTTACCTCGACTCTACCCATGTTTTGGCCGGACTTCTCGCCGGAAACAACCAAGAAATTCGAAATTTTTGCCCCGGTTTTGATCTCGGTCGAACCCAATCAACCCCCAATCTACTCCTGCTGCCAGCGCCTCTAATTTCAGCCGCCATCTCCACCTTCGCCGTCGCCATCTTCCTCCTTCACCACCGTTTCCGTCGCCTCCCTCTCCTTCGACTTCCCTGTGAGAAATCCCGTGAGTGAGAGAGAGAGATTAGAGATAGGATTTTGTAAATATATTTGATTTTGAGAAATTACCTCCTTAATCCCAAGTTTTTAAAAGATATTCAATTTAGCCCCAAAGTTTTAAATGTTTATTATTTCAATTTCAAAGTTTTATAAATTGTTTTAATTCAGCCCCTATGTTTTAATAACTTCTAAATTAGCCCATAGAATTCCAAAAGTCTATTTTCAGCCTTTAAACTTTTAAATTTCAGTTTTTAATACTTTTCAATTAAGTCCCTAAAAGTTTTAAAGTTTTAATTAAACTTAGTATCTTAAATTAAATTAATTTTGTTCTTGCTAGATGAGATCGCGGGCAAAGTGTGAAGCACGGTAACATTTCAATTGTTCAATTTCCAAGAAAACTTTCAAGACTTCGAGGTGGGGTTTACATTTAAGCAATTTTGGTTATTTGTCCATGTTAACTCTCGATGTGTGATTTTGATTGTGATATGATGTTTATACATATGAAAAGGTTGTCAGGGACCGTAAATAGGTCCGGGATCGAAATTGGGTCTTTGGGAATGCCCACAGTACATATTCTATAGTATGTTGTATGGATATTATATTCACCACTTGATTGCATATTTTGACTTAATTTGGATTGATTGCTGTATCTCCACTGAGTATAATTCGTTATGCTCACCCCACTATTTTTCCACTCTTTCAGGTTAAGAAATTTGGCAGGGCAAGGCAACGAGCGGGGCAAATTCTAATTTAATAATAGAACTTTTAAATTTCAAGTTTTGAAACAAGAAGTTTTAAATAGTTGATTTCCATTTTGATACTTAAATATTGAATTTTGGTATCTTTGCAAATGTTGATTTTTGCTAATCATATTTGGTATTGACTCTTGAATGTGAGAAAAATTATTTTAGAAGTGATGTTTCCGAGTTTTGTGTTAAATTGCAATGGATTTTTAAAGTATATGTTTGCCTTCGTATTGTGGCGACTTTTGAAAATATTTATTTACAGGTTACTTTGACTTAAGTAACGCCTCGAGTTATTGGTGAAATTTGGGGCGTTACAGGTACGTTTCCTTATTACATAGAGAAAACCTTTCTTAGAGCATCTCTAGTGCTAATGAGAATTGCTCTATAAATTTACCTCATAATTCTTCGTAAAATTGCATTGTGCGTGTGTGGAACCTTTTTTATTTTCCTTTTACAGTTCAAAACCGAGGAAACCTATTGCATTCATTTTTCTTTTCCTTTTTTATATCAGATTAATTATAAAAAAAAATTAGTCAAATTCCCAAGACGCTCGTCCGGACGATTATGAAATGTTAAATCACAAGAAAGGTGCACTTTGATGACCACTCAAAATCTAGATCTACAAAAGGTCTCTTAAAGGAAAATTGATTGGGATAAAAACCTCTTATCTCCTCTACTCGAAAAATCACGGAACTGCCACCTCTCGGCCCTTATCTTCTTATTTGATTTAATTTCTGTCCAATTTACCTCTATTTTTTAGGAATTATGATCAGAAACTTGCATGAAGAGATGAAGTCCATTACTTAGCCTAGTCTATATCCACAACTGACACAACTCCGTACCAACACCTAGCTACTAGTTAATTAATTAACTTAACAGCTAAGAAATTTCATAAGTTGAGCTTTCCTTAACCAGTTAACCTTACTTCCAATAACTTGATCCGTGTATTCCCTCCTACCTTTCCCAATCATCGGCCACAAGGTTGGTGGTGATCTCTAAGCGGGATTTTCAGTCATCTATCCTTTTTTTATCCCTAGTGAGTGAAGTGTCCCATAAGTTATAAGGGGAGAAAAGGGCACAGACACTTTTCAAAGTTCCCACTGATGGTATACTTAGTGCTAGCGAGCTCCAAGATCACATATTTGGAATAAAATCCAAATAGAAAAGGAAATCCAATTAGAGATAAGCTGTCCATGAGCATCATGGTATAGGTAAAAGGGAATGAGGAGACAAGCTGCCTCCCCCAATCTTGTAGAATTTGACCCATTTTCTCACTCGAGGAAGGTAATCAAAAAAGAAAGAAGAAAATTTTGAAAGGAAAGAAGAATAAAAGAAATTGTTATAATAAAATAAAATAAAAAATTCATCTCTCCAAACCAAGTGCTAGGCTGGGAACTATACAAAATTATTTAAAGTAATGTGTCTATATTGTAGATACCATCAGGCACATAGCCATGATATCATATATGAGGAGTCGAATAGAGTGTCGTACTAACCCCACGCCTCTTACAGCCTCACAAGTATCTGCAAATGCGACCCTTTCGAGAGATCAACAAATACAGGGCTCCATGAAATCAAGAAGCTGAGGCATTTGTAGATCCTTCGAGCCTTGGCTCGTGTTTTTCTCTGACGTTAAGACTAGAGGCCAGCTATAAGACCTCGTTTATTCAAGGCCAATCTATAAGTCCTCCGAGCCTCGATTTAAGATTATTCTGATGCTTATATCAGAGGCCATTTGAGAACATTATTCACTTTAAGCCAGCTTGCAAGACCTCCCTATTATCAAATGTGGCCCTAATTCTTGATTTCCCCGCCCTCCAAGAAGATTGTTCCACATTTTCTTTGATTGGAATGATGTTAGCAGTGTCACTCTGAGAATGAGTTGTAAATAGGTGCTCGATTAAGTATATTCTTCATTTCATCGATTCATCCAAATTATTGTGACGCGTAGATTTATCAATCCAGCAATTTATCATAGTTGCATTATTCACGACTCACTCAAGGCTGATCCTCTGCCAGAAATATGATTAGAGAAGGGGTAAGATCTGATCCTACTTAGTCTTCAGCTGCTCTTCTATCTCCTTCTTCCTTTGGTCAGAAAATAAGACCTCTTTGCATATAAGTAGTACCTCTGGGAGAGGTTCTCAAAATCAGTCTCGAAGCCTCTCATGTAGAACCTCTGCAAAGGAAGAGGTAACAACTATTTGATCATTCATTCTTTAAGCCTTCGTCTTCAGTGCCTTCAACTGCCTTCTCAGAGTTTCGCTCTTCCTCATTCCCCACTATTTTCTAGATTGTTAATGCTCCGAGGATGCAAGCCTATCCATTTGGGTTAAGTTGGATTGGCTCGATCCTAAAAATAATGTACACCTTGTGGACAGGATGGTGAAGTGGAAATCTTACCCTTGACCCTAATGGTAAAGCAATATAGCAAATCATCGGACATTCAGCAATTTATATAGGATTGAACTATAGTCTACTAAGTTTGTTATGTAGAATATTTCAAGCTGTGAAGATTGTTGGATATTGACACTTAGTTGTCAACCAACTAAATTTGTATATTGTGGTTTCTATTTAGTTGGTCTAGTTTAGTGAAAATCTAACTAGACATGTGTTAAAATGTATTTTATATTTGAGATTGTACTAACGTTAAATCAAGGGGAGAGGCATGTGATAGTGTTGATAGATTGTCTAGGACTTGCTCTATAAATAGAGCCCCTCATTGTACTCCTCGTGACATACAATCAATATACAAAAATGTAGACTTAACAATCATTTTCTCCTTCTTCTCTGCTGGTAAAAAGCAGCAGAGAGATTTGTGAATATTTGTGTTTATTTTTTATGTTTTCTTTTTTTTTATGTTTATGTTTTAATGTTGTTATTCACTGCCTTTCTTCCCACGGATGAACCAACATTTTGTTGAGATGAACATCTCCTTCCCTTGCATTATCTATCCATCATTGCTCATATTTTCTAACAAAGATAAATCCTCTTCGACCAATTTGGACATTAATTTTGATGTGGCTCTTTGGGCCCCACTGTTCACCATGGTCGTCTCTCTGGCCTTAGCTATGTCATCGTCCATCCTTGATCTCCTCCGTACCCACTATGCCACTCCTACCCTCAATGTTGGATGGCCTTGGAATGTCAGTACCAATGTGGTTTACATACTTGACCACAACAACTTTTACAATGACGTTCCCTAGAACAGCCCCTCTAGGGATGGTACGACTTCTAAGAGCAAGTTGACAGAACTTGAACATGCACTTCCGGACCCTCGCTCTCTCCCTCAAAACAGTTTCTTCATGGAAAGATATTTTAAAGAGAATGAAACTACAGAAAAGATCAAGGGGAATCGAGATTTCGTACCCCAGTTGTTTGGATCTGAAGCATTTGAGGAAGAAAACTTAAAACGTTTATAAATGTAAAATAGAGACACCAGTCATGCACTATTCAGTGCGCTAGTCTGGTGACTGCAATCTACGCATGGGAGCGGAACACTATCTCTTTTAACGTCATTGACTTTAACATACAAACTTACAATTCTCGTTACACGATTAGGGCATATTTTTGTTATTATACAAACGTTAAAACACACTACAAATTACATTTTTTATTTCTCATTTGTGTAGAAAAAACATATTACATAACAAGACATCAGAATCAGATGTAGGTTTCGTATTCTTACTACTAGAATTTTATGTTTTCTCTGCAAATTATATTTGTGGGGAAATGTTCTTGTTTATGGGGAAAAAGAATTTGCAAACGAAAAAATTTTGATGGCAAATTTGTGGAGCAAACATCGAGGGAACATGTAAAAGATGGCAAATTTTTTAAATTGTGAGCTAAAGATTCTCCCTGTGAACCCTGACGCAACGCGAAAGTAAGGAATTCAAGTGAAACCCTTAAAACATGAAAAATGGAATCCACCAAACTATGAAGAGAATAAACTCACGAATTTTATTAATAAAAAGATGATCAAAAGAACGAAATACTCCTATATTTATAAAGGTTTACATGAAAACACAGTTTAAGATGACTAAAATTAATGAAAACAAAGTTTAAATAAACTAAAATTGAAAAGAATCCAAAATAAACTAAACGACATAAATAGCGCTAAAATATTAAAAATTAGTCATCGAGTCCTAAATGAACTCATGGCATAGCCATGGGAATTACTCGTCTTGTTGTCCTCTTTTCGAAATGATCTTATGGGCCAAAACTGGAATTCGAATGTTCTCTTTGCACTATTAATTTTTTCACCATTTTTATCTAATTCTTCTTTTATCCATTCAACAATATGTTATACATTAGTCTCTTCTACCTTCGAAGAACTCGATCCCGAGTTATAATCTGGATATAAAGGCTCATCATCTTTATGGAACTCATACAAATCTGTCACATTGAAAGTTCGGGAAATACCCATAGAAGATGGTAAATTAATAATGTAGACATTGTTGTTAATACGCTTAAGCACTTTGAAAGACCCATACCTTCTTGGTTTCAGCTTGTTGTAGGTACCAACGGAAAATTTCTCATTTCTTGAAAACACCATCATTGAGTCTCCTTCCTGAAATTGTTTATCCCATCGATGTGAATTTGCTGTTGCCTTATACTTTGCATTAGTTTTTGTCCAACTTCTATTTTATTTCATCAGGGATTGTTAACACCTCTTCTATCAGATGTTCAGCAGCAACACTCTTACTATTGCCTTTGGGCAACTTCACTAGATCCACCACATGGTAAGGAACCTCAGTATACACAATAGAAAATGAGGACCTGTATGTTGCAATATGAACTGAGTTGTTGTATGCAAACTCCACCTTAGGTAGTGCAAGAACCTACTGTTTGGGATTATCACCACAAACACTTTGAACCATATTTCCAAAGGTATGGTTAGTAACCTCAATCTGCCCATTAGTTTAGGGACGGGCAGTGCTGCTTCGATTCAAATTGGTTCCAAATAACTTCTACAAGGCAGTCCTAAAGTGCTCCCAAAAACTTTGATCCCGATCTGATGTGATAGACCTGGGAACTCCATGCGATCTAACAACCTGCCTAAAAAATAATATGGCAATACTTGATGCATCTAATATCTTTTGACAAGCTATGAAGTGAGCCATTTTGGAAAACTTGTCAACCACCACAAAAATAGAATTTACGCCCTGTTGAGTACGTGGTAATCTTAGAACAAAATCTATAGCAATATCTTGCTATATGCCTTGAGGGATAGGAAGTGACATGTACAACTCGATATTCTACACTTGACCCTTTGACTGCTGACAAATATAACATATTTTGACCATAACTCCAATATTCCAGTTTAATTGTGGCCAATAATACCTAGCCTCTAAGCTGGCTATTATCTTATCATGCCCCAAATGTCCACTTAGACCTCCACTATGCTGATCTTGAATCAACTTTTCACATAGAGATGAAACAAGAATATAAAGCTAGTTGCCTTTGAACAAATACCCATTACTAATATAAAAATCTACCATTGTTTCCCGATTCACACACTTGCTCCAAATCTCTTTAAAGTCATGATCATATGCATACAGTTCTCTTAAGAGCTCAAATCCAACAATTTCCTATAATAATGTGACCAATAAATAAGCTCTCCGACTCAGTGCATTTGCAACTCTATTCGTACTTTCAGATTTATGTTTAATCACAAAATGAAATTTCTAGAAGAAAGTCACCCACTGAACATGCATCCTACTAATACGTTTCTGACTATAAATAAACTTCAAGGATTGATGATCAGTGAACTACACAAACTCATTATGTACAAGGTAGCGTTCCCATTGCTTCAAAGTTCTCACAATGGCATAGAATTCTTGCTCATAGGAACTCCACTTTTGTTAAGCATTACTCAACTTTTCTGAAAAGAAAGCCTCTTCTTTCAAGAAAGGACAACCCCAACCCCAACCCCAACACCACTAGCATCACACTCCACCTTAAAGATCTTTTTGAAGCTTAGCAAAGCTAACACTAGAGCTATGTACAACTCTTCGTTGATGAAGGCGAAGCTCTTATCTTACTCGTCTCTCCAACTGAATCTTCCTTCTTCAAACATTCTATGAGTGGTGCCACAATAGTGCTAAAATGGTTGATAAATCGTCTATAGAAGTTGCTAAACCATGAAAACTCCTTACTTCAAAAACTGATTTTGGTATTGGGCAATCTCGTTGTAAATAAGTATACCATCGAAATAAACCACAATAAAGACCCAATAAAAGGATGAAGAACAGGTTCATCATCCTCATGAAGGTACTTGGAGTATTTGAAAGTCCGAATGGCATCACCAACTGTTCGTGAAGTCCATCCTTATTCTTGAAGGCAGTCTTCCATTCATCGCCAAGTTTGATACAGATCTGCTGATAGACACTGTGAAGGTCTATTTTTGAGAAGACCTTAGAACCCACAAGTATATCTAACGTGTCTTCCAACCATGGAATGGAAAACCTGTACTTTACTATTATCTTATTTATGGCACGATTGTTAACACATATATGCTACTTTCCATTCTTCTTTGGGACTAAAAGGACAAGAATTGAATATAGACTCACACTCTCCCTTATGATTTATTTCCTCAACGGCTCTTCAATTTGCTCCCTTGGAATCTTATTCTCCTTTGGACTCATTTGGCAATGAGGCAAATTTGGAAGGCTAGCCCCAGGTACCGAATCAATCTGGTGCTGAATATTCCTAATAGAAGGTAGCTCATTTGGCAATTCATCAAAAATCAAATCATCAAATTCTGTCAATATTTATTGCATCTCAAATGGAACACCCTTATCTTTCTTATTTTCTGTATAAAAAAACCCTTAACTATAACTGGATAAAAGCAATCAGATTTGATTACAGACTCTGCAATCTCATTATCATTACTTTTAAGGGTAAGAAAACTCTCATTTGTTGCTGAATAGACTTCTCCGCCTATTTGAGAAGAACCACAACGATCTTATGACTGTCCCATGAAAAGAGTACCACATTATCACACCCTTTAAGAGTTAAATCCACATCAAACTGCCACGGACGATCCAATAGGATATGGCAAGCATCCATGTCTATAACATCACACATAATTCGATCCTTATAATGTTTATCGATGGAAACGGGTAATTTGTAAATTTCAACAACTTGAACGAAATGACATCTCTTCACCTAAGCAAGTGAATAAGGTTTAGGATGGTTCTCAGTTGGTAGTTTCAATAAATTTACCAACCTCTTCGACACAAAATTCTCACAACTTCCATTGTCTACAATCACTTTACACATTTTATTCTTGATAGAACAAAGCGAACGGAAGATGCAAGACGTTGTCCCTCCTCCATAGGCAACAAAATGATTCGCTATAGTACCAAAGTGAGCCTTTCTACACCTTCCTCAACATATTAAACTCTACTCTCGTATACTCATCTTCCACCTCAATATCTTTCTCCTCGTCCACTATCTTCAATTCTACCAAATTGACTTTCTTTCTTTCAGGATAGGTATTGGAATGATGCCCAAGCTTGTGGCATCTACAACAAATATCTCATGTGGGCTTAGCATACAGATTTACGTTCTGAGGTGGGCTTCGAGTCTGACCTCTGCTCCTAAACTGACCATTGTTGTCAACATTACTCCTGTTAGGATTGGCTGGGGTTAGTTGCGGGGCCTTTCCTTTGTCTAAAGGAATGGATGATGATGTTTCAGCAAGTGGGGGCTTCCTATATAACATCATCCTCTTATCAGATTCCATCATCTTCGCTTTCATCACCATGTTAATGGCTTCCTGCAATGTCCAAATATTCTGGAACCAAATTCTCTAGAATAACCACCTTTAAACCACTGGTATACTTGTTTACCCTTTGATTTTCAGATTTTGACAGATTGTTCCACTTTGTCAATTGCATAAATTTATTGGCGTAGTCTGATAACGTATGACTACCCTGTGTGCATCCTAGGTACATACGATATAAAATCTATTCATAATATGCAGGTAAAAATCGATCCATCATAGTCTGGTTCACCTTTCTCAAAGTCCGAATCCGACTCTTTCCATGTCTCCTTCGAGCATTCTATAATTGATCCCACCATACTACTGATGTAGTTTTCAAACGGAATGTGGTGCATCTTAACCATCTTGTCCTCTGAAACATCTATAATTTCAAAGAATCTTTTACCCTCTGGTAACCAATCTAAGAAATCCTCGATCTTCATGTTTCCAAAGAAACGGGGAATGTTTGCTTTAATCCGATAATCATCAATGCATTTTGGTTTTGATGATTAGGACTAAGCGGCAGTATTTCGAACTCCTCCTCTAACTCTGATTTGTTTTCTTCTACTACAGGCTTAGGAAGTTGCATGTTGTTCATTCTGCCTATTATTTCCAACACCCCGCATAAACAGTTAGCGAATCTCTTCGATCTGAGTAGTAAGTTCATCAAGCCATCGATTTGTTGCAACCATCTCTACCCTAGTAACTGGTACGTCACCCATGTTTATGAGTCAAAGGTGTGAAGATGCGAAAGTTGGCTCTAATACCACTTGACTCAACCCAAAAATAAGGAATTCAAGCGAAAACCTTAAGAACACAAAATTGGAATCTGCCAAATTATAAAGAGAATAAACTCACAAATTTTATTAATTGATTATCAAAACTATAAAATAACCCCATATTTATAAGGGTTTATATGAAAATATAGTTTAAGATGACTAAAATTAATGAAAACAAAGTTTAAACAAACTAAAATTGAAAATAATCCAAAATAAACTAAGGGTCCGTTTGATAGGAAGAATAGAATTTGGGTGGAAAGAAAACGAATTGCGGGGAATTGAATTGCATAGAATTTGTTTTTACAAAGAATTGTAATTAATTGTGTTTGACTGGTATAATTTTTCAACTGGTCCGTTTGGCTTTATTTTTCATGAAAATTGTCAATTAAAATAATTAAATTTCTTACAATTGGAGATAGAATTTGTTTGGATTGTCAAAAAGTTTTTTTTTTTTTTTTTAGAAGGAGGGTGGTACATCCGATAGTTTATTAATATGCCCTCTCTTGTGGTGGAGGAATACCATGGTTACATGTAAGAAATACTCAAAGCCATAAATGAGGAAAACTACTTCCTTTGGATTGCCAAAAAGTAAAAATTAAAAAAAAATGGAAAAATTGTTGTGTTTGTTTGGCTTTGTTTTACATGAAATTTGTCAATTAAATGGATAATTTTTTTTTTAACAATTGGGGATAGAATATGTTTCTATTGCCCAAAAAAAAATGCTGGAACCTCAAAAACCACCAAAATGGTGTCAACTTCAATTCGTTAATTAGAGGGAAAGTGTGCATGTGTGAACAAAAGTGATAAAACCATTTCCAAGGAAAAAAGTGCTATCAAACACCAAAAAGTATGAAAATGAAAAATGAATTCTTAGTTCCATGGAAAAAAAAAAACTTGAATCAAACAGGGTCTAAATGACAGAAATAACACTAAAACTTAAAAAATTAGTTTTCGAGTCCTAAACGAACTCGAATGGCTGAAATACATCGTATGTCATAACATAGCAGTGAGTATTACTTGTCTCATCATCTTCTTTTCGGAATGGTCTTATGGGCCCAAATCAAAATTCGAATATTCCCTTTACATTATTATGTTTTCCCCATTTTTATCCAATTCTTGTTCAATCTATTCAATAATATGTTATACATACCATATGAAGATGAATACAATATGTCGTGTAAGTTTTCTCTCGACAAACTCATTTGTCTGCTAAAGTTTAATTTTGTCTACGAATCGATTTTGTCTTTCCCTACAAATTATGTTGTGGGCTAAATCGTATTTTTTCCTACAAATATAATTTTGTGTGGAAAAAATATTTGTGGGGTAAGATATACACATTTCCCTCAACAATTAAAAATTTGTAACATGGCACAGATTATTTTTTGGGCTAGGCCTTCTTCTCTCTACAAAAAAATTTCATGGGTAAAACATATTTGTAGACTATTATGAGAAAATTTGTCGGGAGAAATTAAATTATTTGTTATTATTGTAGTAATTTTTAACGTTATTCAAAATAATATAAAAATACAGAAAAGATAATAAATTAATTAAAACATGTAGTGTCAATCAATATAACATTGAATCCAAAATATTTCACCAACACATAAATAAAAACTATTCACTAAGTATGATTACATCTAAACTTTAAAAAATAAAAAAGTATAGCAAACATACTCTGTATCTATTTTTATGCACCTAAAAAATATTTTCTTTTACCTTACTTTTGGTATGGTCTTTCTACAATTTTCAAAGGAAAATCTCTAGCAACATCCTCTCAAGTTGTAGTTATACATCAAAGAAGACCCAATTGATCATTTCTTTAATTGTTCAGGTAAGCAATAAGCTCTTACTCATTCATAGAAGCAGAACCTTAGAAACCTAGAAAGCTAAAGCCAAAACTATATGTCCTTCAAGCCTTAGCTCGGGATTATCTCCGTGTTGATAACTGAGGCTAGTTGTAAGTGCTATTTAATTCAAGGCACCTACAAGTCCTTTCAACTTTAGCTCTTGATTATCTCTAATGCTAAAGACAACGACAAGCTGTAAATCCTCGCACACCTAAGGCCAACTCGTGAAACCAGTTTTAAAAGCGAGCTAATAAAACCTATTGAAAGCTAGCTTTCCCTAGTAGTTCTGATTTGAAGATCCAATGAAGGAGCCAGGGACCTATCATAACATCCGTTTATTCACTCACTAAGAAATTTTAGCCTCAGCAAGGGACTTAAGCTAAGAACCCAAAGTGGACTTTCCTCATTTGACTTGTGAGAGCCAACTTTAGATCCAATGGGGAACCCGCCTTCGTTAACTCATTGAAGAATTTTGTGTAGCCTTTGCATGGAGCTAAGCTAGGAACGTGGAGTAAACTTACTGCATTTGATCTACACGAGCCAATAATAGATTTGAGTGAGTTTAGAGTATTGTCCCATGAGAAATAAATTTCAATTCAAGTTTACTAGTTTCGTATGGAATCCAAATTATGTAACACAAAAGAGTTTTTAGATGTAATTTATGCTAAATTAATCTAAGAAAGTTGTGAAAGTTTGGTTTATTTGAAATTATGGATATTTGTATTGAATTTAGAGTTCGTCTATTGTTATCTATTTCAATTCTTGATATGTAATTTAGTCTTGTTCATGCTTGACTATTGATAAAGATAATGTATAACTTTCTTTTCCAAGACAAATTAAATTTATTCTAGTCACAACCCGAATCTATTCCTAGTTCAAATTCGAATAGTTAGAATGCATTAAATTTTAGATTATATATATGATTGCATACGTGATAAATATTATTCCCGGCATCTATTGCACATATTTTAATTTTGCTACGTTATAAACTTATTGCGAGTCTCACAACTCTACAACAAGCTATTAATTATCTAATTGATGGCCAAACAATTAGATAATGCTATGGGAATGCAAAATTAATCAAGCAAACAAGAATTACTAAATTATTAGTTTGAATTAAAATAAATAAACAATCTTTGTTCATTTTCATTCCGTACAAAGTCTAGCTAAATATGTTTGTAATAAAAATAAAAATAAAAAGAGTGGAAAAGCATCACCCATATTTTATAAAATTAAGAAATTAATGTCATAGTCTAATTCTTGTTCTTGATTATACACCTGAGTTTTGATTCTTCAAGTTCTTGATGTTTCTTAATTCGAACCACGTGTTAAATTTGTTCTCCTCTCCAACTGGTGATGAATTTATCCTCGTTCTTAAATGATTTTATGATATGGAAGTAATTTGAGAGGTGATAGAGAGATTTCCCAATGGCTGGCCATATGTTATATTATACAAGGTGAAATTAGGTCAAAAATACGTTCAAGTAGGATTTGAAATGAGTTTCAATCGAATAAAGAAATTTTCCTTTGCACGTGCATGATTATGTCGCTACGTAGTCATTAATATTATTGTCATAACTTTCTCTCCCGATATCCGATTGAGATGATAAAAAAATACATTGAAACGATAACTCAAAGGGCTACAATTATTATATAAATAGCATTGTCTAATTTAAAGTTTTAATATGCAAAAAAAGGGCCTCAATATTCTACTTAAAATTTAGAACATGACTTGTGCGGTTGGAAATTGATTAGTAAAAATTCTTTGATTGTATTTCACTTCTTTTTGGGCTTAATTGCACAAAACGTCCCTACGTTTGCATTGTAGTGTGCTAAACATTCCTACGTTTTAATTTTTTTTGCATTTTCACCCCCTATTTCCACATTTCATTGCGAAAAATGTTATTTTCACCAATTTTAATGTAAAATGATCGATATACCCTCCTATTTAAATAAAAAAATATATAAAGAAAAGAAAAATAAAGAACAAATTTCAATCTTACTCCTAAACTTTTTAAAAAGTGCAAATGGGTCCAAATAAGTTATGAAAAGACTTGATAGAACAAAATGTCCCTACGTGTGGCCTGCAGTGTGCAAAATGTCCCTACGTTTTAAATTGGTGACTAACGTTTTTCGTAATGAAATGTAGAAATAGGGACGAAAATGCAAAAAAAAAAAAAAAAAAAAAAATATTGAAATGGAGGCACGTTTTGCACAATATAGGGCAAACGTATGGACGTTTTAAACTATTAAGCGTTATTAAAAATAATAAAACATTATTTCTCTTTTTTCTTCTTCTCCAAATGGGGTCGTCACCTTAGAAGCCAAAAAAACTCCGGCCAACTATCGCTCAAACCACCGGTTCTCCATACCACGGAATGCCATCATTCTCCTTTACACATACCATCGAAGATCCAATCTTCATGCAAACATATTTGTTCCCCACCAACAGTAGTTCCCACCATCGCGGACCACCAATTCTGGCTTCACCATATCACACCACACCTACTACACAATTGGCTTCAATCAATTTCATTCTAATATGTCTCAAAATTTCTGGCTAGTTTCAATTCCAATAAGAAATTGAAAGTTATTGTAGATTTTGATTTTGATTTTGTGCATCTGTTGATGTTTTAAGACCATGAAGAGATGCGCCTTGGTGAGTATAGTTGATTGGTGTGTTGGAAATGGCATAGGTCTCTCCGGAATGGATGGTACTACCAGTATTTGTATTTGTGAGTTGGTTATTTTGGCTTGCAATTTTGACCAAATCCGTTGGCATGAAGGTTAGATGTTATGTGGTATGTGTAGAGAGGAGTGAGGAGTGAGGGATTTCCAACGGTTGGCCGGAATTTTTTGGCTTCTAAGGTGACAGCCCCATTTGGAGAAAAAGAGAATAGAGAAATAATTTTTTTGTTATTTTTAATATTTTAATAACACTTAATAGCACAAAATATCCCTACGTTTGGCCTATAATGTGCAAAACATCCATACGTTTCAAAAAATTTACATTTTCATCCCTATTTCTACGTTTCATTGCAAAAAACAACATTGTCACCAATTTAAAACGTATGGACATTTTGCACACTACAGGCCAAACGTAGGGACTTTTTGTTCTATTAAACCTTTTCATAACTTATTTGGACTTATTTGCACTTTTTAAAAGTTTAAGAGTATGATTGCAATTTTTTCTTTGTTTTTCTTTTATTTTTATTTAAATAGGAGGGTATATCGGTCATTTTACATTAAAATTGGTGAAAATAACGTTTTCCGCAATGAAACGTGGAAATAGTGATGAAAATGCAAAAAAATGAAAACCGTAGGGATGTTTTGTACACTACAATGCAAACGTATGGACATTTTGTGTGATTAAGCCCTTCTTTTTGACTTCTAATTGCATCAATTGATTCAAAGCAATCTTCAATTATCGTTTTGTGGTCTAAATTAACTATTGGATATTTACAATTTGATCCCAAGCTTTGTATTTCTTCCGTTTTGCCCCTTTTTCGCTTCTTTCTTCCAATTCACCCAATTTGCCTCAAGTTTTACCTAACAAATAAAATTAACATCTAATTAAGCCATAAGACATCATAATTAATCATAATTAACTACATTTAACGGTCCAAATAATTGTATAAAATACACTTATCAAACACGCTCAAACTTGAACAATTATTTATCCTCAAACAAAACAGACTTCGTCTTAAATAAAATATTTTAAACATGGTTAGGTAATTTTCCTTTGGTCTGAGGATAGGAATTTATGTATCAAAATTATAAATTGAAATCACATTGCTAAAATTAACGTCTACTTATTCAATGCAAAATCAATGTGTGTATGTATGAAAATTCATGTCAAGCATCATAAATTCATAAAGTGATTTAATCTCGACCCTCAATGGTAACATATTTCTCTTCTTCTCTCGTAAGATTCACAACTCCAAATTTATTCTTTTTAACTCTTTTCTCAAGGTTTGATCTGAGGTTGAATTTTTTATACTAATCTTCACCATTTCTAATTTGGTTAAATCTTATTAATTACTGCTCAACATATCAACAAATGAGGATTCTCCTTACTTTTGATTGCTTCAACCTCCAAAAATTAACTAGACTAATAACCTCTTGTCAAAGGTTTAATCTTACAAATAAATGTTTAGGGGTTTAATCAATGCTTATAGTCCATCTTCTATTTCATGCACATGTTTTTTTTATTTTTATATATTTTTTCGTCTTATTTGCAGACTTCTCTTTATTAATCTTTTTGAATGACCCTTGCAAAGAGTTTTTGGTCGATAACTCTCAAGTCAGATGACTATAAGACACCAGGTTTTAAATGCACATACATGCTTAATCGTGCGAATCATAAAGGTTACAAAGAGACGTTTTACAATAAGACAATTTTTTTCATGCAATGATTAATGCAATATCGCTCATTAAGCATTTATTCTCAAAAATTGAACTCTAACTTAAAATATTAACCTAATTTTCATTTTGTTGGCCTTAGACAATCTACGCAAAATTTAGCATACATGGAATCCACATTCATCTTTATGTCTCCATACAATAGCTCAACCATCCCCAAACTATTTTAGATTTGATTTAAGAATGTATAATTTAGTGTTTATTTGGATTTAGCATCTAATGTCCACTTTTTCAACCAATTTCAATTTTGAATCAAATTATTCCTAAATAATGCAAAACATAAATCTTGTGCATAAAAAATATGTATGTATGTATATGTATATATATATATATATATATATATATATATATATATCATAGTAGGCAAAATTATCTAACCCACACAAGCACACAAAAGTAATTATTAAGCTGATAATATTGTTTTTTTTCAAATTTTTGGAATCTTTTTTTCTTTTTTTTTCACGCAAACAAGCACACGGAACAATAAGAATTCAATATTTTTCCACTCCCAACTTATAACAGACATTGCCCTCATTCTCTAAAAGTATAATAAATAATATATCAAAATTAAAGGATAAAGAAGGAAATTAAGTACTCCTCTGGCATAAATTTGAAGGTGGTGGATGGACTGACATGAAGGGCTGGATCACTTGCATTGTATTTTCTCTTGTCCAATATGTTCAGGTATCATGTTCATTCAAAAGAGTAAAAATCAATCATAACGTCAACAATTTGTAGTAAACTCATACACGCTATAAATGAAAATATGGGGATGAAGATACCGTATACTACTAAAAGGAATAAAAAAAAATAATCATATGTTCTAGAAAGCACTTGTCCAAAGTTTTTAGTTTTACTTTGTTGCTTTGGCTATTTATGGCAACTTGAAAGAGAGTTTTATGTCTTACATTGGCTGCACTGAAAATTGTTCCTTATGTCATCTTTGGGCCTCCAAGTTACAAAATTTCCATTGTTGTCCTACCCAACGATTTCACATTCATCTACTAGTAACTTTCTCTTCTTGGGCAAGATCTTTTTCAAAAAATTTGTGACGTTTGAAATTTGTAGAATGGCATCCATAAAAGGAATTGTTGATGTAAAGTTGTCTGAGGGTATCCAAGAACTTCTTGAATTGTTTCTTCAACTTATTATTCTGCAACTTTTGAGAGAATGGGACTCGAGATGTGTATTTATTGACAGGAACAATTGCCTTAACCTGTAGACTATCTGCTCTTAATTAACTTTTGCTAATTTTTCAAATTGATCCATTAGTTCCTTGTCCGTGGTAGGTACTTGATTTTCCTCTATCCTTTTCTTTTTCACAGTAATTTTTGGCAGTTGAACTCTACTTTCTAGTTGTAATGGCCTAAACCTATTCCTCTTTAGGGTGTCTTCGAAGGTTTTGAGAGAATGGACTATGTAGCACATAAGCTCAAATAAGAATAGCAGACTTGATTAATGGTGCCTCACCAGTTACATAATTCAATGCTTCAACCGTTAATACTTTTCTCTTGGGTTTTCTCTATGTCATTTGGCAGGGTTCTTTGTGTTCAGTTGGCTAATACAGATGCTATCTGCACCATTTCAATTTCCATTTTTTTTATTGAAGCCATGTTTTGAAAATTTTTCTCAGTCCTTGTAATGAACTAGGCCACTAATTCTTCCAATGGTGACTTCTCCTCTTATTGTTACTAAAATTCATGTGAGTTGCCCTGAATTTGATATCCATGATCTTGATTATTAGCCCATGAAAAATTAGTGTGCATGTTCCAACCTAAATTGTAGGTGTTGGAGTAAGGATTATCCTACTACCTCTGTGAGTTTCGTGCATAACTGATCTCCTAAGTCTGATAAACATGTATGGATGTCAAACGAAAGCTTGAAGTTGTATGGTCTATCATACAACCTCTGCAGTCTGGTACTTGTTGGTGCACCATGATCACATTCTTAGTGAAGCTGTCCAATTTCCTAGTTAATACTTTCAACTGGGTTGCCAATGATATAATTATATAAATGTTGTCAATACCTACGATTTTCCTTGAAATTTTCTTTTAAGTTGGCCACGTAGACTGATTTTCTGCAATTCTTTCAAAAAGATCAAAGACATTGTCTAAGGGTACATCTAAGATTGATTTTGCTACTGAAGTGTTGACCATGTTACAATATTCAATATGCAGACCTGTATAGAAGGTATAGACCTTAGCTCTTTTAGGAATGTCTAGATTGTGGCACTTTTTTCAAGTAATCGTTGAATCTTTCTCATGCTTCTGGATAGCTTTTGTGGTCATTTTGCTTAAATGTATGTGCTTCATTTACGATTTGATGGCTCAAGAAGGCGGAAAGAATTTCAATATGAATTTCCGCACCATGTAATTCCATGAAATGATACTCCCAGAAAATAGTGGATTAGCCATTCTCGTATGCCTTCGTTTAAAGTATGAGGGAATAGGCACAGTAAAAAGTGTCAACTGACATGGTTTTTGTGATTGATCACCATGAAAAGTATCAAGAAAGTTTGAATATGTTCGTGAGGATTTTCAGTTGATTTTTCAGAGAACCTGATATCAGGTCTAAATAAATTGATGACATCAGGTCTAAAGTAGAAGTTGGATAAATAATAGATTGTTGTATAGGAACAGGTAAAAGATTTAAATAATTCCTAAGAGCTTCTTCATTGTTAACAACTACTCTTGGTAGATCTTGTTGTTTTAACAGATCTAGTTGTAACTGAATTTGATTTTGATTTCCTATCATTTCTCTTACTTTTCTCAATTCTCATCTTTGTTGTCTGATTGGTTGTTCGATCTTGAGATGTAATGGCAGGAGCTCAATTTTTTCAAAATCTTACATACACGGCTAAAACCAATAAAGAGAAATTTACGTCTAAAATGAAATAAAAGAAAATTTTAATACTATATAAATTAATAAACTCAAAATGATACTTTACTCCTCGGTGAGGATGGAAAAAACTTTTCAATAAAATTTCGCAAGCGTACGGGATCGTTGATAATTAGAATGCTATCTTTTCTCTTTATCAGACAGTTTTTCAACAGCAACTCCCATGCATATTAGGAACCAGGGAACAAGTTTATAGAAAATAAGTGAAACTCCATAGATTTAGGCTGAAAAATCATCTCTAATAATGGAAATCAACATGTTAAAAGGCTATAACGACAATCAAAGTCAAAGTTCCCCTTTGAGTGCTATAGCTCGCTCAAATGATCTGGTGAGAGTGGCTACTCCAAAGTCATCATCTAGAAAGTTAATTTATCACATCCCTAATATGTTTTAAACACATTTTGGTTGGTCAAATACTCTAAGTTGTCCCTTTAAAATTGGGTTTAAATCATTGTTACTCAATCAACTGATAGCGAAGTTTTGTGTTAGTTATCGAAGCTTATTTTATTCCAAACTGATTACTTAAGTTTTTTTTTTTGTTTCAGGTAGGTCACTTATTTAAAATAGATTAATTTTTCTGATGAAATGTTTGACATGGAATGTAGCAATAGATGTGGCTTTTACATGGAGGTATTCTGCGTGGAAAATTATGTTAGAAAAGTTAACAAAATCTAAACGAGTGACCAAACTGAAACAAACACAAACTTCAACAAGGAAAAGCATGGAAGTTGTGCTATAATTTGAGTTATTAACAATGTTTTTAACCCTATAAAATCACATATTTTTCCTGTGATAATATATATGTTTATGTTTATGTTTTTTTCTTTTTTGAAGGCTTTCATTGACTGACAGTGTCCATGATGAACAATTGCATGAGAAGAATAATGCTTACTCCACACTGTAGCCCTGCGTATCATCTCAAAAAATCTCGTATATATGATACACTCAATTATCCTGATAGTCTATCCAAGGAAATCATAAGATTCATATCTTCAATTTACTGCAAATCGGCCAATGCAACTCTAACTTAGAAAGGCTATTCAGTTTCTTAGACTTCATCATTCTTCTCCTCTATCACTTTTCTCCAAGAAATCTGTCTAGCAGTTGGAGTCACCAATGTAATGATGAAGTTGTAGAACGTTATGATTTTGAAGGCCTAAAACAAGAGAATGGACCATACGCTGCAATGATAGAAGTCCGAAAGATATGTTTAGATGATGAAAGTTACAATTATGCTGCTAAAATACTACAAAAATTCAAGTGCCAATAATTACCTGTATATTACAATTCAGATTTAGTCAAGCATTTAAAGATGTTTATTCTATTGGAAATATTATTTTTCAACCACTTGCTAATATTCATCCATGAACATATAGTAGTTGTATAGAAAAACCCGTGTAAGTTTTTTGTTTGACTGGATCATACTCTCCACACTGGTCCAATACCATTATTTTTTGCCATGATGAACTTATCCATTTAAAATTTGTAAGTCATTTCACAATTTATACCTCTTTCTATATTTGCCCGTGCTAGCCTACCTCATCGAGTTCTGAACAAGGGCGGAGCCAGTACCTGGCGAGCTCATGCGGCCACCCGTGCTGACTCCGCTGGAGCCTTCAGTTGCAAGCACTTGCAGCAGCTTCTTGCCGCGAAGGAAGGAAGAAGACGATACATTGCCAATACGATTTGTATTGGATTTCATATTGGGCCGAACTTTTTTTTATTTGTGTTTTGGGTCTTATTTTGAAAAACAAAAGGCTCAATAGACAATGACCTAATTTGTTGAGGTTGATGGATATATTTTGCATTTGAACCAAGTCCAATCAACTGTCCAAACATTTTGGGAAAGACGGGAGAGGAGAGTGATAAGTGCGGATTTCGCACTTAAATCAACCATTAAAATTAGATGTTTGTGAATTTTCGATGGTGTTTTAATACTTAATTTAGTCAATTTTATTTTATAGGCGAAAACCCGAGCTAATTGACGTTTAGAAAGATTTTACGCGAGAAAAGAGTCAAAATATTTATTATGCAAAAAAATCCGAAGTTTGGCGATCATTACCATCACTTGTGTTTGAAACATTTTGGCTTAAAGGGATGAATTGGAGTGCAAAACCAGGAAGAAAATGAAGCTCACACCAGAATTGTATTGTGCATACGCACGTTTGGCAAAACCAACGACTAAAGGAAATTTGATTGCACCATGCGTACGCACAGACAAAGCCATGTGTACGCATGGTACAAATATGGAGCAGAACCCGAAAAAACACGTGAAACCCGATTTTAAATTCTAATATCACACATTTTAACTCCAAACTCGTTTTTCCCCTTCTCCGCACTATATATATTAGTAGTGACCATTTCTAGGTCAAGTTCTTGGGAGAAAATCGACCAAAAAGAGGGAAAAATCTAGGGCAAAAATCTGGTGCAAAAATCTGCCATATTGAAGAATTTGAAGAAGAAGAAAGAGAAGACTCTTGACATTGAAGATTCCTACCATCTATCTTCCTTTCAATAAGCTTTCTCTTATCTTTAATCTCATTTTCATCACTGTATTTTACGATTTTGTTGGACATTTGTAAATACATTATGAGTGGCTAAAGCTAGATGTGATTGGGGTAATTTTTTACCAGAGTAATGATTTTCCAATTGATTTGTGCTTGATAGTTCAAGTGGTTAATGTGATTAATCCATTGTGTTTAATGTTTATATTGTTTTTCTCAGTTATTTAGCAGTGCAACTAGATGATTGAGTTATTTCAATATTTTCTATTTTGGGAAATTTAGTACGTAATCGCTATTTTTACCAAACTCCAGTGGCAACTACATTTCAATAGATTATGAGGAATTTTCATTTGAATGTAGGTGGATTATCAATTAAGTTAGTAAATCGAGCTTTCGAGTTTGCGCTTAATTCAATTTGACTCTCTCGTGCGAATACTTTCGTTAAATTAAACCTAGCGATCTTGTCCTAGGCTATTTAATGATTAGGGTTGGGTAACGACCTTATTTTATTCAACTAAAATTAAGAAGAGTTCGAGGTAATCGAGCTTTTGATTAGTCTCGAATTGTTGTTAATCATTTGAATGATTTTTTTTTTTTGTAAAATTGGATTGGAAAATCATTCTCGCGGTAAAGAATTATCCCCCGATCACACTCTCTCTATTGTTGATTAATCGCCTCCGTTATTTAATTTAATTTTACTCTAAGTATCGAGCATTTCTTATTTTAATTGTTGTGTTATTTGTTAACAATCAAACCACTCCCCCCCCCCATTTACATGCTTTCGCCATTTTATTTTCTTTTAATTTAATTTTACTCTAAGTATCGAGCATTTCTTATTTTAATTGTTGTGTTATTTGTTAACAATCAAACCACTCCCCCCCCCCATTTACATGCTTTCGCCATTTTATTTTCTTTTGCACAATCAATGTAATTGAATCAATCCTCTGCAGGTAATGGCCCTTACTTGCATTATACTATTTGAACGACATTTATTTTTAGTCGAGTAAGGAAATATTTTTGACGCCCCTTTGGTAGCGATCAAATTTTGGCGTCATGTCGTCAGGGATTATTTATCAATCAGTTAATTGCATTTTTTTTCTTTTTGTTGCTTTTATCTTATTTTTGCTTTCCTTGATCTCTTAGGTTGTGAATGAGCAAAAAGCAAACATCACACTACAATCTAAGATCAAGAAAAGAGGTCGACACGTCGAAAAGTGAAGAAGAGGATTCTCCAACCGAACTCCTAAGGCAATTGGGCATTGATTCCTCAAGTGAGTCCGAACAAATTGAGCCCGAAATGGCGGATGCTAACCGAACACTAAAGGAACTTGCCACTCCAACCATTGTCCAACAACCTCTATGCATTCAATATCCTCCACTAGAAGAGGGATTTGAGCTAAAATCCAGGATGATTCATCTTCTCCCCACCTTCCATGGATTTTCCGAAGAGGATCCCAACAAACACTTTAAGGAATTTCATGTCGTCTGTTCAAGTATGAGACCGTAGGGTGTATCGGAAGAGCAAGTTAAATTGCGAGCATTCACTTTCTCTCTTGCAGACACCGCTAAGGAATGGCTCTATTATCTGCCTTCCGTACTCATCACCACATGGAATGAGATGCAAAAGCTTTTCTTTTCTTGGAGAGATATTTTCCGGCTTCAAGGGCTACAAACATTAGAAAGGAAATCTGTAGCATCCGACAATCTCAAGGGGAGAACCTCTACGAATTTTGGGAGAGATTTAAAAGGCTTTGTGCTAGTTGCCCGAACCACCAAATAAGTGAGCAACTCCTTTTGCAATAATTCTACGAAGAGTTGCTCCCGATGGAAAGAAGTATGATTGATGCAGCTAGTGATGGAGCTCTAATGGATAAAACGCCAACGGTTGCTAGGAATTTGATAGCCAATATGGCCACCAACTCCCAACAATTTGGTGGTAGAGTGGAGGTGTCGGTTAAACAAGTGAATGAAGTGGGTGCAACCTCTCAACTTGAAAAACAATTGTCTGATCTTACATCTATTGTACAACAATTGGCGCTTGGAAAAATGTAACAAGCTAATGTATGCGGGATTTGTTCTATTGTGGGTCACCACACCGATACATGCCCAACACTACAAGAAGGAGTCATTGAACAAGCTAATGCCATTGGGAGATTTTCAATGCACCAAAGATACAGATATGATCCATATCCTAATCAATTCATATCTCCGCAAACACAGTTTAATCCCCCGGGTTTCAATCAACAAAGGCAACAACATTTTCAACCTTGCCAACAATCTCCACCACCAAGTTCAAGTATGTCTCTTGAAATAATGGTCAAATCTTTGGCCTCAAGCACAATGAAATTCCAACAAGAGACGAGAACCTCAATTAAAAACTTGCAGACACATGTGGGCCAATTAGCTAACACGGTGGGTAGATTGGAGTCTCAAGTATCGGGAAAGCTTCCTTCACAAACAATTAACCCGAGAGAGAATGTCAATGCGGTGACACTCCGAATTGGGAAGATGGTAGAAGAGGCAGGCCCAAGAAAGATGAAAGAGCTTGTTGAGGAGTCAAAGAAAGAGACTCATCGGGTGAGAAAGAGGAAACCATGACTTCAACTTCGGGACCTAAGGCAAATGTTAAAAATTCTTTTCGTACTATTGTTCATCTTCCTCCGTTCCCTAGTAGGTTTGCAAAGTCCTCGAGGGGTGAACATGAGAAGGGAATTTTGGAGACCTTTCGAAAAATTCAAGTGAACATACCGATGTTGGATGCTATCTACCAAGTGTTGCGTTATGCAAAGTTCCTCAAGAAGTTGTGTACTTCTAAGTGGCAACAAAAGCTCAAGGGGAGTGAAACGGTGAATGTTGGGAAGAATGTCTCGACAATCATTCAAAGGAAACTCCCAACAAAATGCAAGGATTCAGGTATGTTCACTATCCCTTGCACAATAGGTCATGTTAGGTTTGAGAAGGTCATGCTAGACTCAAGAGCTTCTATCAATGTCATGCCATATTCTATATATGCTTCTTTGAAACTTGACTTTTAAATGAAACGGGGATTGTTATCCAACTAGTTGATAAATCGAATGCATATCCCAAGGGTATAGTTGAGGATGTTCTTGTGAAAACCAATGATTTAATCTTTCCTGCTGATTTCTATGTGCTTGATATGGGAAAAAGTGATGAGACTACTCCCATTTTGCTAGGAAGACCATTCTTGAGGACATCCAAAACTAAGATTGAGGTTTATAGTGACATACTGATGATGGAATTTGATGATGAAATTGCTAAATTTAATATTTATGATTCCACAAAATGGCCTAATGATAATAATCATGTTTATTCTGTTGATGTGATTGATTATTTGGCATAGGATATTGTCGAGCTTGAAAAGAATGATGGGTTGGACAATGCTACTAATAAGCACCTTGTGAATGAGGATCAAGATTTATCGTTGAATATGGACTTGCAGAAGATTGTTGAGGCATTGAATGCATCGCCGAAGTTATAGCGGTCAGGTAACATTTTTTATAATGTATTATCTACTACTAAAAAGAGGCTTTGCTGTGCAGGTTTCCTAGAGAAGAACACGATAACAGTGGAATTCACCGTTGGTAAACACTTTGAGGATCCATTTGATGCCGGTTGACAAAAGGAGGAAAAAATCTAGTTAAAGACTATAAAGAAGCGCTAGATAGAAGACAACCCATTGTTATTCTTTTTGACATTCTTTTGTGATCACATCTTTTTGGACATTGATTATTTTTGTTTTCCCCATGTGACAGATTCTCAAGCGCCGAATTATAGCTTTGAGCATTACTGAACGCGAAAGGGCCACAATCATTCGCACAACCATCGCTGTCAAAACCAAATTTAGGGGAGTACTTGTTCATTTTGCTCTTAATATTTCATGCTTTTACATTGAGGACAATGTATAGTTTAAGTTTGGAGGTGTGGTGTGTGCTCGTGCTTGTGATATGTGCTAAAATTGTGCTAAAAATTTTCGCTAAATTTTTTTGCCAATACTCAATTTCCGGGTTATATATTTGTGTTCTTATACTTGTTTATGGAGTTTGATAGCTTTGCTAGTTGGTGTTGAGTTATTGCATTACACAGGTTTAAGAAGTGTGATCATGAATGCTATCTGTTATTTATCGTCTACTTATTCCATGTTGGACTCCTTATTGAACACTTTGTCATGAGATTCATTGCATGCACTTGTGGGTGGCACTTGAGGTTGATTTGAACTTAAATGACCCAAACTTAAATGACCCATGTGAAAAATTCTTCAATCACTACCTAAAAGTATAAGTTTGGGGGTGGTTGAGTCGGTGAAGGAAATTATTTAGAAGTGTATTAGTTCCTTACTCAGATGATTAATATTGTGGACTGCTCTTGAACTTCAAATGAAAGTTAGATGTTGTTTCTATCCAAATCGAAAAGAAAGAAAAAAAAATTATGTAGGAAAAAGTTCCACACCTTAAGGAGTGTGAGTCAGCGTTGAGTAATCTGGCCCTATGCATCTCCAATGTGTGGGAGATGATCTACCAATGAAGAAGGCTACCCTTAGGGACTAGAGCGTGAACTACCTACATTGAAAAAATGAAGTAAAAGAAAATTGATGCTATATCCTTAGTTGCTATTGTTGAATGATTGATGTTGTGCGTGATTTGCCTAATGTAAGTTTGTAGTTTGAGCACTCAAAGTTTTTATGGGGAATTAATACATAACTTGATGATCAATTTTACCAATTCGATCCAACCAAACTTGAGCGGGAAAGAATGAGTGATTTGAGAACAACATTGAGTTTGACACCTTGGGTTAGAGAGAAAATAGCAAGTTTGGGGGAGTGTTTTCCACGAGCGAGAAAGGAAAATTTGACATTTTGAGAGTCGGGAAACCACCAACTTGTGTATTACGATGAATTGGTTGACAACACACACACACACACACACGAGTCTAGCATGGTTTGAGTTTCAAAGTGTTTTGTTGTAGCATTTTTGTAAACATTTCATAAATTATGTGTGATGTATTGATTGGAGTAAATTAGCAAGCTATCTTTCTATGGAGTGTTTGTTATTATTATATTATCGTTTGATTTTAATTTGTGTGTTTGTGTGCGTGTTTGTTTAGCTTTGTTCGAGGACTAACAAAGATTTAAGTTTGGGGTGTGATAAGTGCGGATTTCACACTTAAATCAACCATTAAAATTAGATGTTTGTGAATTTTCGATGGCATTTTAATCTTAATTTAGTCAATTTTATTTTATAGGCGAAAATTCGAGCTAATTGACGTTTGGAAAGATTTTGTGCGAGAAAATAGTCAAAAGATTTATTATGCAAAAATTCTGAAGTTTCGTGATCATTACCATCACTTGTGTTAGAAACATTGTGGCTTGAAGGGATGAATTGGAGTGCAAAACCAGGAAGAAAATGAAGTTGGCACCAGAATTGTACTGTGCGTACGCATATGCCTGCAAGTTGTGCGTACGCATGCTTGATAAAACCAGCGACTGAAAGAAATTTGACTGCACTATGCGTACGCACAGACAAAGCCATGCATACGCATGGTACAAATCTGGAGCAGAACCCGTGAAAATACGCGAAACCCGATTTTAAATTCTAATATCACCCCTTTTAACTCCAAACCCGTTTTCCCCCTTCTCCACACAATATATATTAGTAGTGACCATTTCTAGGTCAAATTCTTGGGAGAAAATCGACCCAAAAGAGGGAAAAATCTAAGGCAAAAATCTGGTGCGAAAATCTGTCATATTGAAGAATTTGAAGAAGAAGAAGAAGAAAAAGAAGAAGGAGGAGACTCTTGACATTGAAGATTCCTACCATCTATCTTCCTTTCAATAAGCTTTCTCTTATCTTTAATCTCATTTTCATCAATGTATTTTATGATTTCATTAGCCATTTGTAAATACATTATGAGTGGCTAAACCTAGATGTGATTGGGGGTAATTTTTTACCCGAGTAATGATTTTCCAATTGATTTGTGCTTGATAATTCTTGTGGTTAATGTGATTAATCCATTATGTTTAATGTTTATATTGTTCTTCTCGGTTATTTAGCGGCGCAACTAGATGATTAAGTTATTTCAATATTTGCTATTTTGGGAAATTTAGTACGTCATCGCTATTTTCACCAAACCCTAGTGGCAACTACATTTCAATAGATTATGAGGAATTTTCATTTGAATGTAGGTGGATTATCACTTGAGTTAGTAAACCAAACTTTCGAGTTTGCGCTTAATTCAATTTGACTCTCGTGTTAATGCTTTCGTTAAATTAAATCTAGCGATCTTGTCCTACGCTATTCAATTATTAGGGTTGGGTAACGAGCTTCTTTTATTCAACTAAAATTAAGGAGAATTCAAGATAGTCGAGCTTTTGATTAGTCTCGAATTGTTGTTAATCCTTTGAACGAATTTTTTTGTAAAATTGGATTGAAAAACCATTCTCGCGGTAAAGAATTATCCCTCGATCATAGTCTCTCTATTGTTGATTAATCGCCTCCGTTGTTTAATTTAATTTGACTCTAAGTATCGAGCATTTTTTATTTTTTTATTTTAATTGTTGTGTTATTTGTTAATAATCAAACTCCTCCCCCCCCCCCATTTACATGCTTTCACTATTTTATTTTCTTTTGTGCAATCAACGTAATTGAACCAATTCTTTGCGGGTAATAACCATTGCTTGCATTATATTATTTGAACGACATTTATTTTTAGCCGAGTACGGGAATATTTTTTACCCCCCTTTGGTGGCGATCAGAGAGGAGATGACGAGGCGGACAGCGGACGAGGAGATTTTTCATAGTAGACTGTGTTGGCACTGGGCACAATTCTGCTATTATCTCTTTGATCTTCTGCTTGCTAGAGTTGGGCTCCATTTCCTTGATTTGAATTTGAAGTTGTACAGGCACAGCATAGCAGTAGCACAGGCGTTGGAGACTTGGAGTCCATCTCTGTCTGCTGGCAATTTTATGTCCTCAAGTTTTTCTTTCCTTTTTGTTTTTTTAGTTTCTGTCCTATGTTACTGTATAACTGTGGCCACTGCTCATGTCATCTGTATTCATTATTCACACACAATCATACGATCACACTTCGGGTTAGGGTTTTATTCAGAATTATGATTTATGAATTTATGAATAATTCATGATTTGTGATTTGTGATTTGGGAATTGGGAATTTAGGTTTAGGAAATTAGGGAATTGGAAATTGGAAATTTAGGTTTAGGAAATTAGGGATAAGGGAAAAATATTAATAGTGTCTTAGAAACTTCAAATGGCACAAGAATATCGATAAGGTATTTTTTCAATTTGAAGTTTTTGGAATTATTCCAATAATATTTTGGGGTAAGTTGTTTTCAGTTCAACCAAATCTGCAATTCTTTGGCAATCATGGGAACTAACAACACTGCCTTTAGCTTACCACTGGTATGTTTTGCTTTTTCGTTATTTATCTATTTATTATGAAATGGTGGGTGGTTGATGAAATAAACTCTAGGGAGTGAGGTTATGTTCAAATTCTATAAGTTTCTTAAGAAAATTATATGCTAGAATCTAGCATGTTTAAAACTCCTAAAACAAGTAGAAATTACTAAAAAATCCTCGAAGGGATCTGTGCCATTTGAAGTTTTTACATCTCAATCTAAGTGTTAGCCCAAGTTTGCCTGTGGCATTTGAAGTCTAGGTTTAGGAATTTAGGTTTTCATAAACGACATTATTATTACGATCGTTGATTGTCAATGGTCAACGGTCAACATGTCTAGTTGACCTTCGATCCTGGATTCACCACTAGTTCTGAACATGGTTTCTGGCTTTGGTCCTACAGCTAATGTAGCTCTTTGCAATCATATGGATGTGGACAAGATAATGTGAAAAATACACTCATCATTTTTATCTTTAGAATAACACCATAATCATTTGTTTCTTTTTAATTTGGATACTTCACATGGGTTAGTTTTCGTTATAATAATGGCAACTTACATGTTATTCAGAATGGTCCAATTAATAAAAGTAAATTCAAATGTAGCTAACCTTTTTTGTTGGATGTAGGGGACACTTAGCACCTTGTTCCCTACATAAATACATTTCCTAAATTCGTTTCGCTTGCTGCAAAGACGGAAAGATGGAGTTAACAAACAAAACCCCCTTTTTAAGCTAACTCAAATTTCGAATGAAACCAGTTGATCTTGTACACCCTTTTCTAAGAAATAGGCAGCGATGCAATTCTTTGTCTTTCTTAGATTATATTGTGCAAACTCAATGAAGTCATCTACCTCGTTGACTTAAAGCACAACATTCGACAATTAACATATTTAAAAACCTCGTAACAAATCAACCATATCCATGTAAATATGCTTTGCATGATTGCAGTGTTGTTTCCATCATTGTATCTTCGATACTTTTATTTTCTATTATTTGCGAATGTTTGTGGTGAATATTATGCTCTTGTATATCGTCTGATCGAAACTTTGTTTCACTTGTCCTATATTGAATATATTTCTGGTTGATTGAGCAAAAAGAGTAAATCAACACAAGAATGTTAATCAATTGTTGCGTCGTGGAAAGATGTGTTTGATCTTGATTTCCCATTTTCGTTTGTGGTGTGATTTAGAATTAGTTGTTAAATTGATCAGTTATCTTTTTAACTGGGCCTCTAGCACAAATTTAAACATTTTTTATGTACATGTTGAAGAATTAGTGTAGTTAGCCTTTTTGAAAAAATAAAAATAAAAATAAAAATAAAACGAATAGATTTGATTGATAATTTTAAAATTTAACTTATTCATCAAATTCTTGGAAAGCTACGCATATTTCTATGATGGTTGTTTAAATTAAAGGGAAAACTTTAATCGTATTTACATCTAAATACAGTTGAAAAAACAAATTATTTTTCCCTCCCATTGATGAGATGTTTATTTGTTATTTTTTTATTTTTTTTTCTTGTAAAGTTGTGTAAACCTTATGCTCTAAGTCCAATCAACTTTGGACATAAGTACTTTTATTATATTTTTAATGGATTTATTTTGGAAAGATCTATTATGATATTAAATAATAGAGTCCGTATATTCAAATCTCGGTAATTTGTTAATTACAAGGAGTTGCGATTGTAAGATACAAATTACATATGATTGAATCTTAAATCTTTAGTGGTCATAAGTAATAACGAGATACAGATATCGTTATACGGATAAACCATCACGTGTGGCATTCCTTACTTGTGAAGTAAGTTGCTGATCTCACAAGCTAAAATGTAGAGACACTTAAATGAACATGTGAATGTTTTGTTATAGAACAAAACAATGGAGACCCGCTATGAGATTTCACATGGATAACTATCTGAGTGTCAGTGGTTAATCTCTAACATTCGGTAGTAGAATTGGTCATTTATCTTGACGTCATCATATTGCCTTATATGAGGATAGTCATATTTTTGTGATATTGGATGTTGCTATACCAATGGCTGCTAATACGGTATCGTCCAAGTATGTCAAGAATCGTATAAAGGTTGTAATTGATCAATAGAGGATTCGTTACTCTTAGATAGTAAGAGATTATGATCTATATTTCATCCACTTGAGTTGATAATGAAAACCTTGGCCAAGGTGTACACATAAGTTGAAATGGAGTTTTCGACTTATATTGACTTAATAATGGAATGAAAGATACGATTGATAATTGAGAATGACACATATTCATATCTCGTAATCGATCGAATAATATTGACGAAAAGATTATAATTTCAATAAGCTTGGCTTCGTCATACCACGTGACATTTCTCGCCACATGTATTGCTTCGACACATTGTTAGATGTCAATTTGAGACGAAACATATGTGAATTAGAGATAGCTCAAAAGGGTGTTTTAATTTATTGATTTTGATTAGATCAAATAATAATTCACATCGTTAGGTATCGTGATTGGGAACCTAATGAGTCACACACAAAAGGAGAACTAGAAGAATGAAATTTACCAATTAATTAATTAACAAGTGTTGGATAATTAATTAATTGGGCTGCTTATTAATATGCTCGAATTAATTAATTGGATTAATTAATTCATGGACCAGATTTAATTAATTAGATTAATTAAACATTAGACCAGATTATGTTGTAAGACGGGTCAAGCCCATTGTGGCTTATATAAATAAGCTTCTAGGGTTTGAAAACTATAGAGGATTTTCATTATTCTTGATAGCACAAGAAGAGCAAACTCTAGTTCTCTCTCAATCTTGTTACCTATGTGGATCCCATTGGAAGTTGGACAATTAGACAGTCTTGGAAGGCAATCAAGATTGCTGGAACAAAAGGATAGCAAAGCAGTTTGCAAATTTCAAGAAATGTACAATTTCTATCACAGTTTCTATCTAAACACAAAACAAATCCTTGGTGGGAATTGAAATTTGTTATTTTCCGATGTGCGTGTTTAAGTAAATTCCCAACAGTGGTATAAGAGTCTAATTTGTGTTTGTTAAAAATTGTTTTGCATGATTGAACGGTCAAAAGTTGATTGTTCATATTTGTTTCTTGAATATAGCAATTTAGAATTTTTTTTATATTCAAATTTTGATTTTGAAAAGAAATAATTTTTTGGATAAAAAATGGGGTTGAATCAAGTGGCGGCAGTTAGTGCCGTCAATAATGGGTGGCAAGGCCCCTCATGTGCCCTCAGCACGCCGCCGCGGGAAGTAGCGCGTCGTTGCGCGCTGCAGATGTACAAGGCAACGCTCCATTTGTAATCAGCAGCGACGATTCATGCAGCCATACCAACACTGCCCCCTCCATTCTCAAGGGTTTTCAGTTGGGGTGGGATAATTTGGGGACGGGGTCTCCCTTGCAATTTGTGAAGTTGGAGGCCCATGTCTGCAATTTAATTTTAAGGGTCATTATGCATTTTTAAAATAAAGAGCGGTTGTGCAATTTTTAAATTTCGATGGCCCTGTTGATAATTTATAAAATGGGTTATATTGCAAATTTAATATAAGGGCTTGATTGTTAATTTTGAGATTTCTAAGGGCCGTCTATAAATTTAAAATAAGGGTCAGATTGCATTTTTCAAATAGTTTTGAATTTAAAAGGTTTGAAATTTTGTTTTCGAATGGGTTTGACCTAAAATTACAATTTTGACCCAATTAAAATTTTATTTGAAATTGACGACTTTAATATTTTAGTTAAAATTAGATTTTAACTTAATTATTAAACTTTGTCCCAAAATTGAATTTTATTTTATTTAGGAGTTTTATCCTAAATTAAAATGTTAATTTAGTATTTAATTAAAATTTAATTTTAATTAAATAATTCACCCTAATATTTCTTGTAATTAGAATTGGATTCTAATTTGATATTTAATTAGAATTTGATGTTAATTAAATTGTCTCACCCTAAAATTCTTCTTGGAATTAGAGTTGAACTCTAATTTGGTATTTAATTAAAATATGATTTTAATTAAATAAAATTATTCTATAATTGTGGAATTAGAGTTTGACTCTAATTCGGTATTTAAATTTTAATTAAATTAGTTAATTAATATGATTATTTATTTATTTATTTATTTTGATCCATTTGTGTAGATAGTTTAGGCGACCTTAATTGCTAGACTTTTGAAACATATCTACATATAATATTAGATATTATATAGCTAAGTATTTATATGATGAATGCTTATTAGTTGATGATTATGAACTCGACCATGTGGATGTGTTGAATGGTTGGTTTAATTCTTGTTATTTTATGAACCCGCGAGCTCTTAATTGTTTTGGACATGTGAATCCGTTACTATTCTTATTATTATGGGGGCATGCGAGCTCATGATTGTTTTGGGCCTACGAGTCCGTTATTGTTATTATAATTATGGGCCTGTGAGTCTAATTTCATTTAGGTTTGCGTGCCAACTAGTATAGGATACATATTGTAGTTAGACTAATTGAAGACATAAGTAGAGGAGAAAACCATGGAGATGACGCATTGATACTGATTCAATGCAATAATCCCTAGGAATTGACCAACTAGTCTTCCTTTTGACTCGGGATGGCTAGATAGAATTAGTCCATAATCATCTATACTATTATAAGTATGTTTATATGAATGTTTGATGTATATATATATATATATAGATGAGGAATTTGCATGATAAATCCCTCACTAAAATATCAAATTGGTATTAGTATTCGTCTTCCATTATTATTCTGAAAACGAGAGTCCTAAATCGTTTCAACTTGTTGAGTGCACTCAAGGCTGGTCTATTAGGGATATGTTTGACACTATGAAATATTCGATATTTCTGAATGATTTGTTCGATTTAACTAAAATTGCTCTTTTGTTGAGTACGCTCAAGGAGATAAGTTTTAGAGGCATGTTAAGTTAACACATAAGATGTGTAAAGGTAAAGAATTGCTAGCTTAATGATCTGGGAGTCGTATGGAGATACAATTGATAACAGTATCTACTCAAATTTTTATTAAGCTTGTTCACTACACTCAAGGCCTTGATATAACAAATGGGATCTCAGCCCACTGGGAGTCAAGTATGGATTCCATAAATTTATGCGAGATGGTCATAAATTTGAGTTAAACAGCGGGAGCATAATTAATTTGATAAAAGACCATGTTAAATTAATTGATGCATCTTATATATTATTTTACTTTTCGTCATTTATATTTATTGAATCATGAGTGATATGTATTTGAGTGGCATACTGGATGCCAACAACCAAACCAAATCTTCTTGATTGGCACCGCAATCTAAGAACAATTCTCAGGCATGAGAAAATTAGTTATGTCCAGGAGTAATCCTTTCTATTGACACTTGTTGATAACTCAACTAAGAAAGAGGTTGCTTCTATAATAAACACGAAGATTGCGATAGTACTACAACATGAGTGATGCTTGCAACTATGTCACCTGAGTTACAAAAGCAACATAAGAGTATAGATGCGATGATGTGATCCAGGATAGACAATCTTTGACCGAGCTTTAGAGTCCAAAAGGTCGAAGTCAACAAGCCAAAGATCAAGTTTGGTGAAAGGGGTTGAGGGTCGAAAGCAATTGGATCAACACAAAATGGAGGGTCGAAGAAGGAAGCAACCGGAATAACCAAGCGACCGCTTAGTTATCAAGTGAAGCGGTCGCTCAGTCGTCTACCGAAAATTGAAGGAGCAAAATTGACCTTCTAAGCGACCGCTTGGAAAATAACTAAGCGACCGCTTAGAACAAAACTGAAGCCGCATTTTCAGATTTTGGCGAGATTGTTTATTTTGATTATAATTCTTATTTTTGGTAATTTCTATATTCTAGGACTCTTAAAATTTGTTATTTCCATATTTTCTAGGTTTAGTATAAATAAGAATTTTATTCTCATTGTATTCAGAACCTTTTTGATATGAATTAAAATAAAGTTTTTGCTTTTCTCCTTTGTTCTTCCATGAACAATCATTATCGAACTTATCAAAGATGAGTAATTTTTGTGGTGTTCAAAACATCGGGTCGTGGGTTCTTCAATTTGTGAGCAAGGGATTCATTGTATCGTCGTTATCTTTGGATTACTTGTTTCATCTTGTTGGGTTCAAAATCTAAAACTATCCGTGTGAGATTTTGAGGCTTTGTGATCAAGAGATCGCTGGTTTAATATACCTTCGGCTTCTTGGTTCAACGTTTAGATGTTAAATCCTAAATCTTGGTCGTATTTGGGCGTTCTTAGGATCCGGTTCATTCTCCTGTGGGTTCGATAGCGTTCGTGCTAACCGGGTTCGCGTCAGGTGGTATCAGAGCTTAGGCCCCAAGATCAAGGTTATATCTTTTATTGTTTTTGAGTCTTGTGTTTTTTCTTTCTTTTGTGTTCAGTAATTTTTCTGAATTTTTGATCCAAAATTTTTTAAAAAAAAGAGTCAAAAGATGTTTTTCTGCTCAATTTGAGTTCAAATCAACTTTCATTTGTTCGTTATTCTCGTAGTCAAATTTTTGAGTTTTCTAAAAAAAAATCGATTTTTTACTGTTCATCCGTACGGAGGTACTGTTCACGTCGGGAATAGTAAAAAAAAAATCTTGAAAATTGTTTAATATCCCACTACCTATTCTAAATCCAAAATCAATTTGTCTTCAATTCAATCCAAACTCCAATTCAAGAACCACTTTCTTGACTCTATACAAAAAATTCAAACTCCAATTCAAGAACCACTTTCTTGAATTTAAAAAGTCCAATCAAAGTTGTCCAGTTCAAGCCCTTTGAGTCAAAATGAGTGATAGGATGGATCGATGGGAAATGATGTTGATGGATATGGGGAGTATGTTGGATAGGTTGGATGAGAAATCGAATAAAACTTATAGGGATCAATGTGATGATGTGTTTAATGTGAGTAGTCGGGAGAGACGGAAACATAAGAATTTTGGTGGAGATGGTGTTAATCTGAGGATGGGAAGTGTAAAAATAACAATTCCACAATTTAAGGGTAGGAATGATCTAGAGGCGTACGTGGCATGGGAAGAAAATATTGAACTAATGTTTGTGCGCTATAATTACTCCGAGAGGGAAAAATTAAAGTTGGGTGTGAGCTTATTCGTGGACTATGCTGTGATTTGGTGGGATCAATTAACAACATCTAGGTAAAGGTGTGGTGAGAGAAGTATTGAAACTTGGGATGAGTTAAGAAGTATTATGAGGAAGCGTTATGCGCCTAATCATTTTTGTAGGATCGACATGATCGGGAATGTCGGGATGAGCCTGGAAAATATAGTGGAGTTAGGTACTCGAGGGAAGAGAAAGTACTGTTTGTGGGGCATGTTGGTAGTACGTCAAGCAGAAGGACTAGGTGGGATTATGAGCGTAACCTCTCAGAGTTTCGTGACTCAATTAGTCAGAGGGATGAACAAAAGAGCTCAAGAGAACATAGTAAGATGGTTGGTTGTGAGAAAAAAAAAGAGACGCCACAAGAGAGTGAAAATCAGAAAAGAAAGGTGGAGTTGCAAAAAGAAATTGAAGAAGAATCTTCGGAGGGAAAGAAGGAGTTGGAAGTGAGCTTAAATGAAAAAGAGCCTAAAGTTGAGGAGGTCGTGGTGAATAATAACAATTCCTTCCCTATTTTAAATAATTCTATTTTGCAAGTCACTGATGATTCAGTTCCAGAAAACAGTTCCATTGAAACACTGACCGACCCAGGGATGGAGCATCAGTTGCAACATGTGGAAGAAACTCACCAACAATACTACCACTTGGTCCCAGCAAACAATCATGTTGACTTACCTTCCATTCCAGGCAATGTTCATCAGTTGGTGTCACAACAGTTGGAAATCTCTTCAATACCAAAAATTGACTTTGTGATTCTCGAGGAGACAACGAAATTTCAGGGGCATTGGAAGGCTTTCTTGTGCAATGGGTTGAATTTCTCTTATCTACCAAAGATTGACTTTGTGATTCCCGATGAGACGATGGAGTTTCAAAGGCACTAGAGGAATCTTATATGTAAAGAGCTGAGTGAAAGAGATGATCAGAACGGTAATAATGGCACATTGGAAGTGATACTAAAACAAACGCATGAGCTAAGTAATGCAAGGAAGATTCATGGATATTCATCAAATGAAATTGTTCTTGGAGCATTTCAAAAATACAAAATTAAGCAGTTAAGGCGAGAGCACTTTGATCAGTGCGATGGAGATTGGGTTTACAATCGGAGACGGTGTATTCGAGGCCAAAGGAGGTCCAAATTGCATCCAAGGGGAGATGGACCATTCTATGTGCTTGAGTTGATTGGAGGCAAGGGCTACAATTTGAGCATTCAAGGTTTGGATTGGAGGACGAATCATTTCGAAGAGAGAGTGGATGATGTGATCCGGGATAGACAATCATTGGCCGAGCTTTGGAGTCCAAAAGGTTGAAGTCAACAAGCCAAAGACCAAGTTTGGTGAAGGGGGTCGAGGGTCGAAAGCAATTGGATCAACACAAAATGGAGGGTCGAAGAAGGAAGCAACCGGGATAACCAAGCGACCGCTTAGTTATCCAGTGAAGCGGTCGCTCAGTCGTCTACCGAAAATTGAAGGAACAAAATTGACCTTTTAAGCGACCGCTTGGAAAATAACTAAGCGATCGCTTAGAACAAAACTGAAACCGAATTTTCAGATTTTGGCGAGATTGTTTATTTTGATTATAATTCTTATTTTTGGTAATTTCTATATTCTAGGAATCTTAAAATTCGTTATTTCCATATTTTCTAGGTTTAATGTAAATAAGAATTTTATTCTCATTGTATTCAGAACCTTTTTTTATATGAATTAAAATAAAGTTTTTGCTTTTCTCCTTTGTTCTTCCATGGACAATCCTTATCGAGCTTATCAAAGATGAGTAATCTTTGTGCCGTTCAAAATATCGGGTCGTGGGTTCTTCAATTTGTGAGCAAGGGGTTCATTGCATCATCGTTATCTTTGGGTTATTTGTTTCATCTTATTGGGTTCAAAATCCAAAACTATCCGGGTGAGATTTCGAGACTTTGTGATCAAGTGGTCGTTGGTTTAATATACCTTCGGTTGCTTGGTTCAACGTTTAGAGGTTAAATCCTAAATCTTGGTCGTATTTGGGCGTTCTTGGGATCCGGTTCATTCTCCTGTGGGTTCGATAGCGTTCGTGCTAACTGGGTTCGCGTCATGCGAGGACATGAATTTTCATTTCAAAGAGTTGTATGATAATAATTATGTGTGGAAGGATATGAGACTTGCAAACAACTATACCGATGCAAAATGATAGAGGAATTTTCAATCAGTGCTCAAGTACTAAAGATAATTGTCATTGAGAAATTGTCTCAGTTGGGTTCCGTCGTGAACATTGAACTAAGTATTGACTTAATTCTGTAATCTCTAACAGAGAGTTATTTATAGCTAATTATGAATTTTTATATGATTAAACTCGAATACACACTCATTGAATTGATGAACATGCTTAAAACTGTTAAGCCCAATATCAAAGTTAGTAGTGGGCAAGCCATTGATTCTTCTAAGGATATTAAGATGAAGTTTAAAGGGCCTTTGGGAAAGCATCTACAATGGCTAAGATGGTCAAAGCATAGAAGGACAATACCAAATCTAATGACTATTGTTATCATGTTGAATGAAAGGTCATCAGAAGATAAAGTGCACGGCTTATATCTACTTCATTAGCTTCTTGGGTATTAGTTATCAGGTATGGATCTCATATTTGTATAAATATGTAGAAACTAAATGGAAGTAGACCACTGTAAAAGGAAGAAATTGACGTATATGTTGAAAATGAGCAAACGTTGTTGCATTGCATGTATGATCATACTTCTTGCCATTGTCTTTATGCTTAGTATTCGAATTAGAGAAATGTTATTTTGTTCTCACCATTACCAAGAACATTAAATAAATTTCATGTTTGGACATGAGCTATTTTAATGTTAAGGACAATTGTTGTTCCTTTTTTATAAGATCTTAATGGTTATGATATATTACAAAATAACATTTATATTCTAAATAATGAGTATTCTATAATGAGTACAGAAATTGAAAAGGCATACAAGTGCTAATCTGAATAACACCTAAATCTAGCATCGCAAACTTGGTCACATAAATGAAAATGCAATTTCAAAATTACATAGAGATGTATATTTGGGGTCAATTGATTTTAATCATTTGACAAGTGTGAATCATGTCTGTTAGGCACGATGACAAAATCTCATTTTACTCAAAATGTCAAAAATCTGCACAATTATTGGATCTAATACATAGTGATGTATGTGGATCCATGTCAATTAATGCTAGATAAGTTTCTCTTATTTCATCACATTTACCAATGACTATTTCAAAAATGTTCATGTATATTTGATGAAACTCAAGCATGAAACTCTTAAAAGATTTAAGGGATTCAAGTTAGAAGTAGAGAAACAATTAGATAAAGATATTCTCACACCAAGATCCGATAGATTTAGAGATATCTTAAAGATGAAGTTTCATATTATCTAAAATTGAATGAGATTTTCTTGCAGTGGACTCCTCACATATACTGCAACATAATGGTGTATCTATAAGGATGAATTGTATACTGTTAGTTATAGTGCGATTAATAACAAGCCATGCAAACTCCCAAAATTGTTTTGGGGTCATGCACTGATTGCAATATGCTATACACTAAATTATATCCCATCTAAGTTAGTCAACAAAAATTCCATACGAGCTATAGAAAGACAGTTGTCCCAATTTATCTCATATGAAAGTTTGGGACTGTGACACTTATTTGAAGCGTATTGAATTGGACAAATTTGAGACTAAATTCGATAAATATGTATTTGTGGGATATCCAAAACAGATAATTGGATATCAATTCTATAATCCCATTAAGAAGGTGTTCGTCTCAAGATATGTCAAATTCCTAGAAAAGAAGTTTATTCTAAGAGAGGATAGTGGTAGTAGAATGAATCTTGAAGAAGTTCAAGAATCCACAGATATAGTTGACCAAGTACTTAAATCTGAGTCTGATTCTACACTTGTTGAGGACATACTCCTGATCAAGAAGTAGAGACTTTTGATGATGTAAATCTTGTAGGATCATTCAACCTCCTGGTAGGGATGAATCCATGATTACTAATCAAGCATTATTAATGGAGAATGATGAACCTACTAGTAACACAAAATAAAGTTAAGCATTGACTCAAAGAGATGACAGAAGGCCATGAAATCTGAGATAAACTCGTTGTATGATAACAATGTTTAGACCTTGATCGACCAGCCTGATGAGATAGAACCCATAGGTTGTAAATGAGTTTACAGAAAAAGGTCAATATGGGTGGAAACATCCATACATACAAAGTGAGGCTAATAGCAAATAATTGTAAGCAAAGACAATGAGTTGACTTTGAGCCTTCTAGTATATAGTCATGCTAAAGTCCATTTAGATTTTGCTTGCAATAGTTACATACCGTGACTATGAGTCATGGCAAAAAGATGTCTAAACTATATTTCTTAACAGGAACCTATAACAGAAAGTGTACATGACATGACTCGAAAGTTTTTGAATCCAAATATGCTTACAAAATATGTTAGCTTAATCAATTATTATATGGATTGAAGCATGCCTCTTGGAGCTGAAATCTTCGATTTGATAAAAAAAATCAAAAGGTTTGATTTTATCAAAAGTGAAGACGAACTGTGTGTTTTTAAAAAGATAGTGAGAGAGTTGTCGCATTCCTAATATTATATGTATAAGACATATTATCAATAGAAAACAACATCTCCACGTTTCAATCGTTGAAATTGTGGTTGTTGAAGGATTTCTTCATAAAAATATGGGAGAAACAACTTGATTTATAAATATAGATCTAGAAAATTGCTTAATTCATCGCAATCTATAGAAATAAAATCTTGAGAAGATTTTGTATAGAGAAAATGAACTTAGAGTTCATGGATACACTGATGCTAACTTCTAGTCAGACTAGAATGATAGAAATCTCAATTAAGATATTAGTTTACTCTTAAACAATGTGTTGAAAAGGTTCCAAATAGGAAACCATAGTTAATTCAATAGCGAAAGCCTTATACACAATAACTTTAGGAGCAACAAATGTAGTGGTATGGGTCAAGAAGTTCATTAATGAACTTTGAGTAGTTCCTAACATTGTTGATCACATACATTTGTATTACGATAACAATGGAGTTATCACGCAAGCTAAGGAACTAAGGTCTCATCAATGATCAAAACAGGTATTGAGGCGGTATCATCTCATCGGAGAGATTATTACAAAGAAATGACGTAAAGAAAGAACGAATTCTCACAATTGATAATATTGCAGAACCACTGACAAAGAGTTGTCACGGATTAAATATGATCGTCATGTAAACTCTTATGATATTAGATACATAAGTGATTGGATCTAGTGCAAGTGGGAGTTTGTAAGTGTTATGCCCTAGGTCCAATCGACTTTGAGCATAAGCATTTTTTATATATGTTTAATGCATTTAGTTTTGTAAGATCTATATGAAGATTGTGAATGATCAATAGAATATTCGTCACTCTTAGATAGTAAGAGATTATGATCTATATTTCATCCAGTTAAGTTGATAATGAAATCAATGGTCAAGGTGTATACATAAGTTAAAATGGATTTTTCGACTTACAATGACTTAATAGTGGAATGAAAGATATGATCGATAATTGAGATTAATACATATCCATATCTCGTGATTGATCGGATCATATTAATGAAAGGATTATAGTTTCGGGTAAACAAAAAAGTTTGGTGTTGTTATACCACGTGACATTTCTCGTCACATGTATTGCCCAGACATATTGCTAGATGTCAATTTGGGACGATAGATGTGAAATAGTGATAAATCAAAAAGGTGTTTTGATTTATCGATTTTGGTTAGATCAAATAATAATTCAGGTCGTTAGGTATCTTGATTGGGAACCTAATATGTCACACACAGAAGGAAAAGTTGAAGAATGAGATTTACCAGTTAATTAATTGTCAAGTGTTGGATAATTAATTAATTGGAGTGCTTATTTTAATTAATTAGATTAATTAAACATTGAACGGGAGTAAGTTGTAAGATGAGTCTAACTCGTTTAGGTTTGTATAAATAAGCTACTAGAGTTTGAAAACTGTGAGAAATTTTCATTATTCTTGCTAACACAAGAAAATCAAACCCTGGTTCTCTCTCAATCTTGTTCTCTGTGTGGATTCCATTGGAAGCTAGACAATTGGACAATCGTGGGAAGCATATCAGGATTGCTGGAACAAAAGGAATAGCAAAGGAGTTTACATATTTCAAGGAATATACAATTTCTATCTAAAAACAAAGTAGATCCTTGGTAGGAATTGAAATTTGTTATTTTTCGTTGTGCATGTTTAAGTAAATTCCCAAAAAGTTGTTGGTATGTTTTAGTTCAAATTATATATGATTGAATCTTAAATTATATGTGGTCCTAAGTAATAACGAGATACGGATAGACCATCATGTGTGGCATTTCTTACTTGTAAAGTAAGTAGCTGATCTCACAAGTTAAAGTGTAATGACACTTAAATGAACACGTAAATGTTTTGTTATGAAACAAAACATTGGAGACCCACTGGGAGATTCCACATGGATAATTATCTGAGTGTCAAGGGTTAATCTCTAACATTCGGTAGTGAAATTGGTCCTTCGACTTGAGTTCATCACTAGCCTTATATAAAGGCAATCATATTTTGGTGATGTTGAATATTGCTCTGCCAAAGGCCGCTAATATGGCATCGTCCGAATATGTCAAAAATTATATGAAGTTGTGAATGATCAATAGAGGATTCGTCGCTCTTAGATAGTAAGATATTATGATCTATATTTCATCCACTTGAGTTGATAATGAAATCATTGGTCAAGGTGTACACATAAGTCAAAAATGAGCTTTGGACTTACATTGACTTAATAGTGGAATGAAAGATATGATCGATAATTGAGATTGACACATATTCATATCACGTAATTGATCGGAAATGAACAAGTTTGGTTTTGTCATACTACGTGACATTTCTCGTACATGTATTGCCCTGACACACGACGAATGTGAATTAGTGATAAATCAAAATGGTGTTTTGATTTATCGATTTAGATTAGATCAATTAATAATTCACGTCGTTAGGCATCGTGATTAAGAATTTAATAGGTGACACACAAATGAGAACTAGAAGAATGAGATTTACCAATTAATTAATTGACAAGTGTTGGATAATTAATTAATTGGCCCAGATTAATTAATTGAATTAATTAATTCATGGACCAGATTTAATAATTAGATTAATAAGACATTGGATCGGATTAAGTTGTAAGACGGTCAGAGCCCGTTTGAGTTTATATAAATAAGCTGCTAGGGTCTGAAAACTGTAAAAAAAAATTCATTATTCTTGCTAGCTCAATAAAAAAAACTTTGGTTCTCTCTCAATCTTGTTCCTTGTGTGGATTCCATTGGAGGTTGGACAATTGGACAACTGTGAGAGGCAGATCAGGATTTGTTGGAACAAAATGAATAGCAAAGAAGTTTGCAGATTTCAAGAAATGTACAACTTCTATCACAGTTTCTATCTAAGCATAAAGCAAATCATTGGTCGAAATCGAAATTTGTTATTTTTCGCTGTGCATGTTTAAGTAAATTTCCAACAAGTTAATGGTATGTTTTAGTTCAAATTGGATTCAAGATTAAAAGTATTGTATCTTTTTCAATGATTGAAATGGAAATATTGATTTCGTACTTAGAAATATATGATTTTTGTCAAGTTGCTGTGCATCCACTAAGTTTTGTGCCAAACATATTTTCAGATCTTTGTGAAGTAAGCGAAATTTATGAGGTTGTATAACAGTTTACAGGGTGGCCACTTGTGAAATCTACGCTCTCAAATGGGAAGATGATGGTATCTGTGATTTGGCTTCTTTAGCCACCTCCGTATATGAATCAAGTGTTGTTGGTTATATACATACCTTTACCTGGTCAATAAGTACAGGCATGGAATGAGATTATGATGCTAATAGGTAGCAAATTCGCGCTACATCTTTTCGCCTAGAACCATTCATCAGTATCCAGTAAAAGGCTACCATTAGAGTAGATTTCTTGACAATAGAGGTGCAGTTGTAAGATCAGCTCTTCAATTTGCAGGTTGGAATGAAACTCATTTGTTTTGTGTTGAAATAGCATTTGTAGATAATATTTTACGATTGTTGATCACCTGTTAATTGTTGCATATTGAATTCGTATAGGAATTTCAGTTTTAAACTATTATTTTTGAAATTTTTCTTAATTTTGAATTCGTACTTGAACACACTAAAATTCCATTCACGGTAGTTCAAAACTTTCATTGTGATATCATTGAGTGACAATTTAATGAATTAGCCATTTTTTTCATTTTTAAAAATTGACAGAAGTTTATGCATACCTTATATATAACCTTGTTTTAGCTTATTTTGTATAAAAGAATCACTTTACTACATTGTTTATATCTATAACTTTAATAACATCATAAATTAGTTACAATCCTAAAGTAGAGACAATCCTAGGATCAATGTTAATTGTTGCACATTATTTTCGTATATGAGTTTCAGTTTTAACCTATTATTTTTTAAAAATTTCTCAAGTTTATATTCATACTTGAAGCCACTAAAATTTCATTAACGGTAGTTCAAAAGTTTCATTGTGATATCATTGAGTAACAATTTAATGATTTAGCTTTTTTTTTTTTCATTTTTATAAATTGACAGAAGTGTATGCATATCTTATATATAACCTAGTTTTAACTTACTTTGTAGAAAAGAATTACTTTACTACATTGTTTACATCTGTAACTTTAATAACACGCATTAGATACAATTCATAAATTAGTTACAATACTAAAGTAGAGACAATCCTAGGATCACTGTTAATTGTTGCATATTGAATTCCTATAGGAGTTTCAGTTTTAACCTATTATTTTTGAAATTTTTCTTGAGTTTATATTCGTACTTGAAGCCACTAAAATTCCATTCACGGTAGTTCAAAAGTTTCATTGTGATATTATTGAGTAACAATTTAATGATTTATCTATTTTTTTTCATTTTTATAAATTGACATAAGTGTATCATACCTTATATATAACCTTCGTTTAACTTACTTTGTAGAAAAGAGTTACTTTACTACATTTTTTACATCTGTAACTTTAATAACATGCATTAGATACAATTCAAAAATTAGTTACAATCCTAAAGTAGAGACAATCCTAGGATTACTGTTAATTGTTGCGTATTGAATTCCTATAGTAGTTTCAGTTTTAACCCATTATTTTTAAAAAAATTCTCAAATTTATATTCGTACTTGAAGCAACTAAAATTCCATTCACAGTAGTTCAAAAGTTTCATTGTGATATCATTGAGTAACAGTTTAATGATTTAGCTATTTTTTTTTTTCATTTTTATAAATTGACAGAAGTGTATGCATACCTTATATATAACCTTGGTTTAGCTTACTTTGTAGAAAAGAATTACTTTACTACATTGTTTACATCTGTGACTTTAATAACATGCATTAGATACAATTCATAAATTAGTTACAATCCTAAAGTAGAGACAATCCTAGGATCACTGTTAATTGTTGCATATTGAATTTCTATAGGAGTTTCAGTTTTAACCTATTATTTTTGAAATTTTTCTTGAGTTTATATTCGTACTTGAAGCCACTAAAATTCCATTCACGGTAGTTCAAAAGATTCATTGTGATATTATTGAGTAACAATTTAATGATTTATATATTTTTTTCATTTTTATAAATTGACAGAAGTGTATGCATACCTTATATATAACTTTGGTTTAGCTTACTTTGTAAAAAAGAGTTACTTTACTACATTGTTTACATGTGTAACTTTAATAACATGTATTAGATACAATTCAAAAATTAGTTACAATCCTAAAGTAGAGACAATCCTAGGATCACTGTTAATTGTTGCATATTGAATTCCTATAGGAGTTTCAGTTTTAACCTATTATTTATAAAAAATTTCTCAAGTTTATATTCGTACTTGAAGCGACTAAAATTCCATTCACGGTAGTTCAAAAGTTTCATTGTGATATCATTGAGTAACAATTTAATGATTTAGCTATTTTTTTTTTCATTTTTATAAATTGACAGAAGTGTATGTATAACTTATATATAACCTTGGTTTAGCTTACTTTGTAGAAAAGAATTACTTTACTACATTTTTTACATATTTAACTTTAATGACATTAGATACAATTCATAAATTCTGGTGTAGTGCGTCCGAATTCCAATCCTCAAGTCTTGAAATTTAGTGAGTCATGAAGTAGTTTACATGGGGATCGGTAGAAACGAGACTGAAAATCACAGCATCTTTAGGTTTCCCTTTGAGAAGATAGTACTTCCTTAATATACCTTCCCTTGTGAAACCTGCCTTTTCCAAAACCCTTTGGGAGCCCAAATTTTCAACAGCCACCACTGCCTGAAGCCTCTGCAAATGCGGCCACTCCACAAAAATGGTGCTGGCCACCATTTTCACAGCCGTAGTGGCAATTCCCTTGCCCCAGTATTTGGATCCCAACAAATAACCCAGCTCCGCCCGGCAACTATCGTTGCCGAAAAATGGGGTCACCGAAATCAAACCAATTGGCTTGCCTTTGAGGCAGATGGCTTTGACCCATGGATGGGGTATTACTGTGTTGGCGACGTGCTGAATTGCAGCCTGTTTGGAGGTGAAAGCATCCCATGAGCAGAATTCGCTCACCTTTTCGTCGGAGTACCATTCCATGAAATCATCGGCGTCAGAGAGATCCAGTAGCCGAAAGTGATGTCGGAGAGTCCATAGAAGCTTTTCTCCTTCGAGTCCTATTTGGATCAGTATGTTTTATAAATGATTAATTGAAGCAATGTTGGGTGTGGAAGTGATTCTTTTCTTCCTTTTTATAATGCAACAGAATGCCTGGGATTTCCTTTTTCTTCCTTGGTCACAAAGAAATGGAAAATGGACGAAATTGGATAGCTAGTTCTTCCATGTTGTCTTAATAATTGTGGGATTTCCTCTTTCTTCCTTGGTCGCAAAGGAATGAAAAATGAGTTTTGAACGAAATTACAATGCAAGTTCTTCAATGTTTGTCTTAATAATTGTAGGATTTCTTCTTTCTTCCTTGGTCACAAAGGAATGGAAAATGAGTCTTGGACTGCTTTTTGAACGAAATTACAATGCAAGTTCTTCAATGTCTCTATCTTAATAATTGTCGGTTCACGTGTTTCAATTTTCTACTTGGACTGCTTTTTGAAATTTCTTCCAATGTTTGTCTTAATAATTGTGGATTTACGTGTTTCTAATTTCTATTAATATAAATCCAATGGAAAATAAGAAAAAACATGTACCGTGATAAATCGAACGGTTTTCGAGAATTAGTTCATAAATTTGATTGGATTATAGATCGAAAAGTACAAATTTAGAATCCTCAAATCAGTTTTAAGCTGCCAACTTGCAACCAAACTAGTTGATTCACATCAAAATATTATTTTTATTTATTCATTTTTTATGATGGTCTGAAAATAATTTAACCCTTTGACATTAACTCTTTTCCCTTGTTTGATTCTGTTAAAATTATATTTTTATTTTATTGATAAACTTGTTGACTTTTACTCATGTTTTTATCGGCTTTTTTAGTTAAACCAAACGATGACTTTATCTCTTGTGAGTGAGTGAATGTTTGCCAATTTTTAAAATTTGTAGAAGTTTCATGTAGTCTTGTCTAAATCTAAATAATTCTCGACTGAAATGTAAGTTGTGTTTGTCTATGCTACTCTATGTAAGCAATCAAATTATATTATCACAGAGCTATTGAAAGCATTTCATCACATGCTAAATTTAAAAAATATAAATACAATATTTGCTTAAAAAAATTATTATTTATTCAATAAAAACATGTTCTAGCACTTTTTGGGTTATCCCGCCAATTGCTACTAGCGTGGTACAAACACATTATGGTAAGTCATTCTGCTTCTTTTGATAGATCTAACAATGAACATAGTAGAATGTAAGAAAAAAAAAAGTATATAAACTGGTCTCTTACTTTGTTAAAACAGCAATTCTCCTTGTACAGAAGAGCCGCAGCAGAATTGTTACATGTGCTTGGTCTAAATTTATTTTTATTTTTTGCCATTTTTCAATTGGAAACAGTTTTTGGTAGCGGTCATTATACTACGACGCGTTTACTCATCATTCTCGGGTGTCGCTCAAGGTTGACTTGTCCGGTTGTCCCACCAGTCAAGAGAGGCTGCTGGCGAATAAATCAATGTTAAATAAATGCATGTATCCAATTTATCTTTATCTATTTCATCCACGTTTTGAATTTAATTATGAACTCACTAATTTCTATCAGACCCTTCAAACTTTCTGATGCTGATGACTTCTTAAAATGGGCAGGTGATAAAAAGGTAACACATTATCTAAGATGGAACTCAATCCAATCCAAAGAAGAAGCCTTCAAATACATTCAAGAAGTCGCCATACCACACCCTTGGAGGCAATCCATTTGTCTTGATGATCACTCCATTGGATACATTTCAGTCCGGCCGGAATCCGGCAGTGATCGACACCGTGCCCACGTAGGATATGCGGTTGGCAGTAACTATTGGGGACAAGGAATAGTCACTAAAGCCATGAAAATGGCAATCCCTCGTGTTTTCGAAAAGTTCCCTTATTTAGTGAGGCTGGAAGCTTTGGTTGAAGAAGATAATATAGGGTCACAAAGGGTTCTTGAAAAGGTTGGGTTCAACAAAGAAGGTTTGCTGAGAAAATATGGGTTCAACAAAGGCGATATTAGAGATATGTTTATCTATAGTTTCTTATTAACAGATAAGATTATAGAATAAGTTGTAAGCTGCTTATTCTCACTGAAATTATTTTTTCAAGAGGTGATTGTAATCACCATGCCACTGGTTTTCTGTATGAAATCTAACGAGGTTTTATGAATTTGAAATTTGGTTTATTTTTAGTTGTTTGAATGTCTTTCAGTAGTTTAATCTTGTCCAGTTTACATGCTGATGTACTTCAAATATTTGGTACATAGTATTAAATTCGACTTGATATAATAAAGATGTTAACACTTTTTGCTTCTCTAAGTTAATTTTGGATGAAGTTTATGCTATTCTTACTTGTATACTAGTCCCCTAAAAATTAAATCTAGTCCGATGGGTAATTAGAGAGTTTTGACTCTTTAATCATAACTTAAAACTCATCATTTGAAGGCTTGAGTGGTATCTTCATTGAATTAAACTTCTTGTACGTTTTTGTACACAGCTTTCCTCACAGCAATTCAAAATTGCTGAGTTGGAGATAAAAAAAGGAGGGAAAAGGCTAGGGGTTACTTTCACCCTAACCCGGCCCATTAATTCATATATTCTCATTTTCATTCTCCAAGTCACTATCTAATACCCAGAGAAAAATTTCCCGACAGTCATCTTCCTAATCTCCACCTCTCATGACGGGTTTGTTCGACAAGGGCAAAATGTATGATACTCTCATGCTGGGGAGATGCTCGAGAATTCTGGTACAAATTTGATAATGAGAAATTGAGCTATTGATTTGCTGTCATAAAATTTTAGTTTTCCAAATTCTAAAATTCAATGCAAGCTAGTGGTTTGTGACCCTGAAATATATGGTATTTTGCATTCCTTTTTTTCTTCTCGAGTTAAGAACCAAATATGTATAATGGTTCCACTTGAAAATTGTCTATCCAGTAGTAGCATTAGTATAATACCATAAGTTCCTTTCTTCTTCATTTTTACGCTTTTAAATCTGAAAATACGTAGACACACAATTCAGCAATGTTACTAGTTTCCATAACAAGAGAAAATGCTAAACCTGAACCAAGAAATTTCCCATTTCAAAACATTGCAAGAAACCCAAATTACATGGATGATACAATCTCCATTTTCTCATCATATGAAAATAGAAAATTGGATGTGGCAGAACTATAGAGAACTAATTCAAACTCTAAGCAAATAAATGCTAAGTTCAGGATCTCCATGGCAATCAGGGTTCATCGTGTAACAAGCTTCTGAATCTTTAGACCGCACAACTCTCTCAAACTCTGATGTCATGTACATTAATCCCCCCTCTGGTTTATCCCCATTTCCAGCACCAGGCAATATCCCTGCACCCATGGAAACTGGACCAATAGAATTCAAGATTTTCCACTCCTTTGGCCCACACTCACATTTCACTGCATATCCACATTTCTTCCCATTACAATAACTCCTCCAAATAGGCTCCTCTAAAAGTTTCACACCTTTTTTCTAGTCTTTTTGTCACATTCAAGGGCAATTCTCACAAGCCCAGAAGCAATTTCTTTAACCAAAATGCTTGTTGGAGTTGCTAGTTCCACCAAAAATGCTGGGCTCAACTTGAAATCCTCTTGAAATGCAAAATGCACATGCCCCCTTCTATACCCAAAAAAATGTGCCCACAATTTTTGTCCCCAGCCCGGATGAGAGGTGTGTTTGATTCTTGCCTAATGAAAGTGCAGAGCGTATCTTAGAAAACACTACCAATAGCTGCTTCTTTTTCTTGGGTTCTTTCATTGGACCTGCAGATAATGAACACACTGGAAAATTCAGCTCCTTATCATCTGAAGAGGAGCTGAAGTTCAAGATTTCTTCTATATCATCTTCATCATCTTCAACCTTCTTTCTGAAGTTGAATCTCCTAGAAAAGGAGAAAGAGTCATGGGGATTTCGGTTGGAGGTACGGTCGACGTCGCCTGAAAATTTTGGGAGTTGTAAGAGACGCTGTAGTGGCGAAGTGGAGAGTCTGGGGAGAGGTTAGGGCTTTAAACGGGTCGTTGAATGAAAAGGAAATGGCTCGTTTTGACATGTTTTAACATTTAAAAATTTTGAGTTTTTTTTTTTTCTCATGTCAGCACTGTAACCGAAACTGTGTACAGTATTATACGTATAGCGGGATCGATCGTCATTAGCTAGAAGGATCGTGTTTCTCGACCACGACCTCTATTCTCCAATAAAAGACCATAATTCATTCATGCAAATATGTTATAAGATAAATTTTGCATTGATTAAATATGAAATAAATATTTAATATATAAATATTTGGACAATTTCTTTTTAAAATGTTGACATTTTATGATGATCTTAAAGTCTTAATATGACGTTAGAGTCCATTAAACTCAAACTGGCTAACATCTTGATGAAGACATAGTAAGGATAAATCTCCTATAGGTTAAATATAAAAATATTAATCAACATATCAACATTTGTGCTACTTTTTTTTAGTAATGCTGATCTTTTGAAATAGAATTTAAACTTTTAATATGGCATCATAGCTCAACAAACTCAAGGAGCATTCGAATTCATGCTTGAATTTCATGACTGGTGTGCTCAAAGGAACCATTCCGGTCATGTTAAGAGTAAATCCTACAACAAATAAAAGATTAAATAAATATACTCGTAGCTCTTGATTTTTTTTATATTTTTTTTCCTTTCAAAAAATATAGTTGAAAATGCTTGCTAACTTTAGATTGACTTTAAATATGTACTATTAATAGATAAGATTTATAATTCTTATTATTTATTTATTTATTTAATACTATGATATTCTATCATGATTTATATATTATTGGAGAGGTGAGAAAGGAATTATTTTGATTGGAGGACAAGATGTGTTCGTTCTTGCAAATTTCTCTCATATTTAAAAACACATTAAAATTCTTGTTACTAACCTGGCAATAAAAGAAGGTTCCAGCAAATGCAGAGAAAGTTCCAGTCAAATGATAGTAGGCCGACAAAAGACCAGTTTATTTTTAATATAACTACTTTGAGAGTTCATTCATAAATTTATCAAATGCTTAATAAGCACCACATAAATAAAAATGTGGTCGAGAAAGAGGAATAAAAACTATTAGAGTGAGTCCAAATCAAGACAAAACGTCAAGTTCCCAAAAATAAAATTTCAAACTAGAAACTGGAATTTACAAAAGTTTTTATTGACATAAATTTGAGCTTTGAGTCATATGAAGTCTCTTTTGCCTTTATGTTTTCAATCAAACTAAATCCTTAATAAAACAACTTAATCGTAATCTATGAGAATGAGTCGAGAACGTGTCACAAAACCTAAGGGTGCGTTCTCTTCGTGTTTCTGTTTTGTGTTTTGAGTTTTGAAATTCGTTTTGTGTTTTGTGTTTTGGGTGTCTGTTTTGAAATTACTGAAAATGTGTTCTCTTTGTCATTTTGAAAAACAATTTCTCAAAACAGAAAACAGAAAACGCGTTCTCTTTGCACTTTTTTATAATATTATTTCATAATATTTTATTCAAAAAATCTGATTATTCAATTAATTTTAATTGTTTAATGTTAATATATTATTAAATATATTATAAACTTGAAATTTCTTTGAATTTTGAAATATTTTTGAATCATGAAATATATTTTCATATATTAAAATAACATATAAATTTGTGAAAATTTTTATTAAGATGATTTTATTCTAGATGAATAATGGGGTGTTAATATATTCATTTATATTTCTAGACATAACTCATTTTTGAATTTTTGCTCTTATTTGAACCCTTCCTATTTTCTAAAACTATCGAAATGAAGAAAGCCAAAGTTCAGGGACTAAGAGGGATGGAGAGAAGGAAGAGTGGAAGAGGGAAGGAGAGAAGTCGCGATTGAAAAAAATGGGAGGAGTGAAAAATTTGAAGCTACAGTATTTGTTTTGGCGTTTTGGAAATTTTTCGTGTTTTTAACTGAAAACGCCCAAAACGGAAAAAACCCGTTTTGTGTTTTGTGTGAAATTTTTTTTTGTGTTTTGCAAAATTCGTTTTCAAAAACGGCAAAGAGAACGCGTTTTCGTCGTTTTGAAAAACAGAAAACAGAAAACGGCCCCAAAACGACAAAGAGAACGCACCCTAAGATTTCTAGAAACGTAGATTCGAAGTAGACTATAAAATTTAGAGAAGAGAATCAGTTGACAGGAGGCTAAACATAACCACATCTTTAGTTTTGCCCTTTTTAACAATATAGTTCCTTAGGACACCCTCCCTTTGGAATCCAGCCTTTTCCAACACCCTTTGTGACCCTTCATTGTCCGTAGCCACTATGGCTTGTAGCCTCTCCAAATAAGGCCACTCCTTAAATATTGTTGAAGCCACCATTTTTACAGCCCTAGTGACAATCCCTTTGCGCCAAAACTTGTAGGACAGTACATAGCCAAGCTCAGCTCTACACTGCTCCAATCCGGAACCTGGAGTAACTGAAATTGCCCCGATTGCACGATTTTCAATGCATAACACCTTTAACCATGGATGTGGGATAGCACAATTCTTGATATAGTTAAGTGCTTGTTCTTTGGAAGTGTAGGTGTCCCAAAGGCAAAATCTTGTTACCTTATCATCTGCTGCCCACACCATGAAATCTTCTACATCCGACATTTCTATTGCCCTCAATGTGATCTCCATGGATTCTTGAATCCTTTTTTCTCCTCCCGATTTATCCCAGTTTTCTGCCATTCTTTTCACGTTCTTGAAGATTAATTGGCTGCAGCTGGGAGTCAGCAAGTAGTGCTCGAAACTAATTAAGAGACTGAAAAGTCTTCAGTAAAAAAAAATCTACATTCGCTAATAGGAGAGTTTGATGAATTATCGTGAAGTATCAATTTTCGAGCACAATTGTAAGCATTCTAATGAAAAATCTGCAGGATGAAGCTCTTTATATATTTGAAATGATTGGTCAACCTCTAATGGGAATTGCGTATTGGAAAAGGTTGGTCATTGTAGTCGTTTGGTCCTAATTTTTTTAAAAATTCATTTGAGTCACATATTTTATGAAATACTCAATTTTTATTAGCTTTTCAACCATACATACCATTATCTTTCATCAAAATTTTCTAAAAAAATTTGATTTTTGGTCAAAATCAAACAGCGGCTTAACATGCAAGTTGGAGTTTCTTAAAAATTTGGAAGAATGGATTTGGTCAAAGGATATAAAATATAATTATGTTTTCTTGAAGGCTACTCGATTAAAATAACAAATAGCTGATGCACACGTATTAAGATAGACATAATTTTATTGAAAAATAATCAATTTATCTGAAATTTCATGCTTTGATTTCATATTATCAATTTATATAATCATTAGGTACTAAATATTTGTTGCAACATATTCAAATATCCTAATCTTGAAATGTATTGCCGAATGAAGGATCATATGGTGTGGCAATCAAGTGAAGGTTACTTTTTCTTGATACAACTATTCCTTCAACATCATTCACATTAGAGCCGATTCCATTGGGGGAGTTTACATTCAAAATGGTAAAGAATTTGAGCTAAAATAAAATCAATATGCTAAACCTAATGTCATAGCTGGACAAATCCTCTTTCCCCACCCAAATGGAAGAAATTCAAAGCGATTTGCAAAGAAATCAACTAAATTTATTTTAAATCTCAAAGTTCAAAACTTTTCAGTGAACCGAATTTTTTTTTTTATCTCTTCCAATAGTCCAAATGGACGCATGAATGTTTTGTTAAAGAACGGACATTGGAGACCCACTGTAGAGATTACACATTGACGACTATTTCAGTGTCAGTGGCTAATCTTTAACATTATTCCTCCTAGATTGATTAACTCATGTCATCGTTGCATATTGACATCTAGTAATAGTCAACAACCAACATGATAAAAAATATCATGTGGTATGACGAAACATTTTCACTTAATTGTTGAAGAAATATAATACCTTCAATCCAATTTATTACGAGAAATAGATAATTGTCAATATTGATTTAATTGACCTTATTTTTTGTCATGGCCTTACATTGATCTAAAGAAGTTGTGCTTGAAAACCATTCAATTCATAACTCTACCTCAGCCAAAGAATTTGTCTATCAACGTAGCCAGAGAAAACGCATGTTATAATCTTTCACCATTCAAATGGTTAGCAACTATGGAAGATCAAATGGCTTCAGTTCTTAAGAATAATTCATGGATGTTAGTAAATTGACCTAATAAAAAACTAATTGAATGTAAAAGGATCTCCAAAATAAGGGAAGAGGAAGGAGGAAAAGATAGTTTGAGATATAAAGTTAGATTAGTTGCTAAGTATTTTATACAAAAAGGTGTAGACTATATGATGTAGGAGGGTCCGAGTCAGATGCTGAGTTGTCAGATAATACGTTAATGGCTCTAAAATATCACGAGTTGGCAGATCGGTGCAAATATGGCAAGTAGTCGCATGATTTTGGTAATTGAGACGTGTTTTGGTATTTTGACCATAACTTTGGCTACGGTTATCAGAATCGCGCTCATGACTCCAATTCGGAATTTTCGTTTCGACGCGCATGTCGTGGTCACCGAGCTTTTCTTGGTGTGAGTCTAAATCAAGTCCAAAAAAGGTTGTTCCCCCTTCCAAAATAGAAATTTACTTATTTGTTTCCTTTTTTAGCGATATTTCATTTATTTCTTAATTTCAACTTTTATTTCATTTAGAATATTGGTAAGTTGCTATTCTTGGTAAATGATAAGTGTCTTTTACACACTTATTTAGGCCAAAAACATGACTAATTGTGAACATATATGTTGAAATATAGCTTAATTCGGTAAAATTTGTGTTTGTAGGGATATATTGATGAATGAAATGAAAAATATGCAAAAACGAGGGGAAAATGACTAAAACGAAAGAAAACGAAAGTCAATGTTCTAAAAGTGGTCCCGAAGATCGAATCGAGCATGGAGACGGACTAAGTACAAATTGGCGAAGTCATAGGATGATTGAAGAAGGAAAAAGAAGAAGTGAAGCCAAGATAGGAAATAATGAAATTTGGGGACCAAAATTAAGGAAATTGAAAGTTGTTCCTTCCAAGCAATCCGTCAAGCAGTCGCCCAGACCCTTATAGGAAATTCAGAAGGCGAATTAATCAAGCCAAGCGATCACTTAGTATGTTTTCGGTCCAGGAGGCGAATTTATCAAGCCAAGTGGTCACTTGGTGTGTTTTCGACGCTGTCCTTATTTGAATCAACCACCTATGGAAATATGTCTTGGACTCCTTTTTAACCCAAATGACGACCAGAAACAGGGGTTACTCATTATTAGACATATTTTAACATATTGAAGAGTAAGAAGAAGGTGAATAACGAAAAGATTAATTCCAAGATTCAAGATTTCACTTCAAGAATTGATAGAATGATGCCTTCTCTTATTTATTTCTTTTATTTTCTTAGTTTTTCCATGCTAAGCTAGATTTTATGGTGTTAGGTGAATGATGAACCATGTGATATGACATTTCAATTTCAATTTTTATATTTTTGACGTTAAAACGCATTTTGAATTGATGAATGATTTATATACATTGACTTGAGTCCATAATTATTATGCATATGATTGTGTGATTTGTGGTGGTTTATTACATCCATTCAAAAGAGGAGAAATAAAATCGACAGGGTATAAATCATCGTAGGGTCCGATGGGAAATAGAGATATACTGCTATGCTTTACATGAATCTCTAAGTATTCATATATATTCATGCATTTTTATATATTTGCTCCCATCATAGAGATATAGTCGGTGTCGTATATGAAAATAGGTTCAAGCTTAATCGAAAGAGAGTTTTGAATAAAATAGGAACATTGATTCAACACAATTCAAATGTATTGTCAAATTGTAGAATTAAGGTTGATATAGATCGTTGCATGGGGATTCGCGAACCTAGTATTCCTTTTATTTGATTGTTACCTCAACTTGCATTTAGTTATATCATTGCACGTAGTGGAATTTGCATTCAATTAGTTAATTCATTCACTTTTGCTTCTTTAGATCACTAGTTTTATTGCAATTTAGTAACAAAAACTCAAATTATGTCTTTTGTTTCGGTTAAGATCGAAATAAGTATAGTCAAACTATTAAATCTCTGTAGGAACGATACTTGGACTTAGAAATTCACTTTATTACTTGAAACGAACCATGCATTTGCGGTACTATAAGTCGAAAACATTTTTGCGTGTTAGTAAACTCCTGTTATTGCCTTTTTATTTTAGCTATAAAGTCCGGCATGTGGACTGATTTTCATCAATTCAGGAATATTGATAAAACTTTCTTTAAGCATTAGAGACGTTTTCTATATAACTTGGATTTTTTCTTTGTTCTTGATCTTGTGAATTTTCTGTTCAACCATAGTCGGTAGAATAATCTTTATTCCACTCGGCGTCACTATAATAATTTTTTTCCTTGTAGTTGAATGTACCACCATTAGAACCATTTTAGCTCTTGTTACATAATTTAGGTGGGAACTCAATCAATTATCTGTAAAGCTACATTTTTATATGGAGAATAACATGAGCAGATTTATATGAAGCAACATTCAGGTTGTGTAACAGATATTCAAACAATCTTGTGTGTTTATTAAAAAGATCATTATATGATTTGAAACAAGCTCTAAGGCAATGGTACAAAATATTTTATTTTTTTGGTGTTGCAGCTTGATTTTCAAAGAAGTAAATATTATACTTGTCTGTACTGTAAAAGAAGTGGTGGCATAAATTTTTTATATTTGTTGTTATATATTGATGATATGCTCTTACCTAGTCATAACAAATTTTAAATTCTTCAAATTAAACTGAAACTTAAATTTGAATTAAAAATAAAAGATCTTGGTTCAGCTAAGAAGATTATTGGTATATAAATTTTAAATGATAAAGAAAATGATTTATTATTTTTAAATCAACATGGTTATGGGGATAAAATTTTGAAAAAAAAATATTGACATGTTTTGAGTGTAAACATGTTATTTTACTTCTTGCTAATCGTTTTAAACTGTCTGTTGATTGTTGTCCCAAAACTAAAGATGAACTTGATGGAATGTCTAAAATTTGTTATACAAATGCTATTTGATCTGTTGAATTGTGACTCAAATTCTATTGAAGTTAGGAGTTGTATTTGGTTTGGTTTAGGAGAAATCAGAATTATAGACCGGAATTAAACTTAGCCGCAATTTCACTAGCTAGACGCTCGAACGGCACAAACAGAGAGTTCGTCGCTCCAACTTCACTCGAGCGACAGTGTTATTCGAGGTTGCATATTTTATACGTGTTTGGACTTCTATTCATCTACAACTTGGTTTTAGAGTTTCACATAAATACAATTCGGCGTGTATTGTCTCCACAATCACATTAGAAGAATAGTATTGCTAAGTTCATTGTATTCTCTCCATACTGGTTATTAAATAAACATCGATTCATCTGCTAGTTCTTTGTCTATTTCTTTACTTTAATCTTGTTGGTATAATTGTGATCTTCTATATTTCATATTGTCATTAATCTCAATTCCTACGAACGAGGCGATTTTTCCAACAAGTGGTATCAAAGCAAAGCTGCAGGTTCTTCGTGATTTGATTGGGATTTTTCAGAGATGACTTCACTGAAATATGATATTTCGCTGCTGGATCGCAAGGTTTTCGCTATGGCAAGTAAAGATGAGGGCTATTTTGGCACAGATGGACTTAGACAATGCTCTACTGGGTTTTGATAAAAGGCCAGCAAATTGGACAACGGAGGAGAAACAACGGAAGGACAGAAAGGATTTATCGAAGATTCATCTTCATCTATCCAATAATATTCTGTAGGATGTCTTGAAAGAGAAAACGACAGCTGTTTTGTGGTTAAAACTGGAGCGGTTATGCATGACCAAAAGTCTCACGAGAAAACTGCATCTAAAGCAAAAGTTGTATTCCCATCGCACAGCAGAAAGAGGATGATTGGAAGACCACCTGGCTGTGTTCAAGAAAATTGTCGTAGATTTGGAAACATTGGAGCTCAAGTAAGATAAGGAGGATCTGGCCTTGATCCTGTTATGTTCGCTGCCCACTCCTTATTCGTCATTTAGGGACACGATCTTGTACAGTCGTGACACATTGACCACTGAAAATGCCTATGATGCTTTATTCTCATAGGAGAAGATGAAACATCTGGTTGAAACTGGAGATGCTCTGGTTTCTCATGATGATCGACCGAAGGGTAGACCGAAAGTGAACTTCAACAATATATATTGTTTCTATTGCAAGAAGAAAAGATACGTCAAGAAGGATTGCGAGAAGTTGAAGAATAAGGGTGATTCGGCTGTAAATCATGGGAAGCAATCAGATAATTCGAACGAGGCCAATATAGCTGAGAACCATTTCAGTGATGGAGATCTTTTGGCGATTTCAGACATGGAATCCAAACCTGATGAGGAGTGGATTTTGGATATAGCTTGTGCGTTCCATATGTGTCCCAATCGGGATTTGTTTGAAACATATGAGACGATGACGCAAGGTGTCGTTGTTATGGGAAACAAAAAATCTTGTCGGGTAGCTGGTATTGGGAGAGTCAGATTGAAGCTGGTAGATGAAACATGTAGAACACTTGATCACGTTCCACACATTCCAGATTTGAAGAAGAATCTCATTTCATTGAGTACTCTTGATTCGAAGGGTTATGAGTTCTCTGGAGCATGTGGAATCTTAAAGGTCTAAAAGGGTGTCCGAGTTGTACTAGGGGGACGAAAGAAGTCTCAATTGTACATCTTATTGGGAAGCGCATAACCAGTTAGGAGACATTTGGACAAATTGAGTACCGTGGTGGAAATTCAATTTAGTACAGTACCTCTTGTGACAAGCTCTGGGTCAGTTCAGAACATAGCAGATTCACTGTGTTCACATACTAGGGTTGGACTCATAGAGTGTAGGTACGGTGTTGGAGATGCCTGCAATATTTTTGGGATCGTTGAAAGTGACAGTTCTAGTAATGGGTCTTCGGATCATGTATTTGGTGTTGTTTCTACTACAGGGTGTGCTTCGACCCTACTTGGTCAATAATCAATTCCTTGTTGGAATTTTGGGAACCCGGGTTTAGGGTTCGGGTGTCGCTTGTGGATGTCGGGCAGAGAAAGATGTTTTATGTACTAGAGAGTTTTGTTACTATTTGAGGAGCTTGATTATTTTGTTGCAAACAAATTCATTTCCCAGGTAGAGAAATTTTGGAACTTAGTTCGTTGAACTGGAATTTGGTTCAAGACTGAGATTTGTTGAATTGTGACCCAAATTCTATTGAAGTTAGGAGTTGTATTTAGGTTGGTTTAGGAGAAATCAGAATTATGGACCGGAATTAAACTTAACCGCAATTTCGCTAGCTGGACGCTCGAGCGGCACAAACAAAGAGTTCGTTGCTCGACCTTCGCTCTAGCTTTGCTCAAGTGACAGGTCCTTCGTTCGAGCAACAGTGTTATTCGGGGTTACGTGTTTTACATGTGTTTGGACTTCTATTCATCTACAACTTGATTTTAGGGTTTCATATAAATACAATTCGGTATGTATTATCTCCACAATCACATCAGAAGAATAGTATTGCTAAATTCATTATATTCTCTCCATATTAGTTATTAAATAAATATCGATTTTTCTGCTAGTTCTTCTTCTATTTCTTTACTTTAATCTTGTTGGTATAGTTGTGATCTATGTTTCATATTGTCATTAATCTCAATTCCTACGAACGAGACAATTTTCCCAACAGGATCTATAATGTATATTATGATATGTATAATGTATATTATGATATGTATTGGACCTGATCTTGCACATAACATTAGTGTACTTAAGAAGATTTATAGGGAATCCAGGGAGGAACATTGGGAAGCCTTAAAATAGTTGATAAAATTCTAGAAAGGTACTTCTAATTTGGGCTTAGTGTTTAGAAAAATAAAGAAGAGGTAATTTTGAATGGATACACTGATTCTTATTTTCATGAAGAGTTTCCCTGTCTTCAACAGAGGCTGAATATATTGATGCCACTGATGCAATTAAAGAAGGAATGTGGTTAAGTGGATAGTAAAATGAATTTGGTTTTTTTAATGAAAATGCAGTATTATATTCTGATAACCAAATTGTAATTTATTTAAATAAAAATTCCATGTTTCATGACAGAACAAATCCCATGTTTCATGATAGAGCAAAACGCAATAATGCTAAATGTCATTTTATAAGAGATATCGTATCAAAAGGAATACTGAAGTTAGAAAAAAATTGCTACATAGTTCAACCCATCTGATATGGGAACTAAAGTAATACTTTTAAGTAAGTTTAAGTTACTATCTGATGATTTTGTTTAATGTTTTTATATAGGTACATGAGTATATGAAATGGAACTGTTGGTGATGCTTTGTTTGCACTATTGAGAGTCCAATTTTTTGTAGCAAGGTGGAGATTGTTAGGCATGATGCACGTGCAATGTGCTCCCAAAAAGGGCCTAAAATCATGTTATGGTAATGCGACTTTATTAGTGGATGCCTTACACTAGATGATGATATGTGGATAATAGCATCTGGCTTCCGGATTCTTCTTTGGCTTAAGACGTTTCGTTTGGCTTCTGGTCTATTCACCGGTTCACTTTTCTAGCTTTTGGTTTGCAAGAAAAACACCTTACAATTTTAGGATTTCTTCTTCTCTCGAAAGTCACATTTGAGATATTCAGATCATCTACTCTCTACTATGTTTTTGTTAGATTCTTGGTTTAATCAATGGAGGTAATGATGTTCTTTGTGTTTTAATATTCAAATTAGGGTGAGAGTATGGTTTTTTGTGTTCTTGGAGAATAGTAACTCCATTTGCCACAAATGTGAGAAGAGACATCTTTAGTGGCTTTATCTTTTGTATTTCTTGAAAGTTATGTAACCTTAATTTTCGTTTTGGGCTGTTATAGTGTAACGAGCATAGTCTACTTTTATGAATGCTCAACGGGGAATTTGGTATTGGAAGCTGTTACCAAACCTTTGAGGCTTATGTCAAGTCCTTGTTTTCATTTTCACTTTCTGCAATTTTATGTTTTTGCTTCTTTTAGTTCAGTTGCATCACTTCTTGGCGTCGGACTCTATAATGGATTTTTGAAAAAAGTTCCCTTGCGGAGAATATTTCTTGTGACTACTTGTATTGGTTCAGCTCTTGGGATGACTCAAGTATGTGCCTTGTCGTCCTGTCTTTTGGTATGCATTAGGAACTTCTTCTTTTGAGAATGCATAGGTTTTGTTGTTTCTGGAATAAATCGATAGTTTGGTATAAGTGATAAGTGGTTTGCTGTTGGTGACTCCCTGACAATAACTGTTCTTGGTCAGGTACTCTTCGTCGGTTCTGATTTGCAATGTATAGCTTATGCTTGTACTTCAGTTTAAAGATTAGTAACAAGCATATTTTCAGGCTTCCTTCATGTTGGTTCTCATGTTAGCAGCAAAAATATGTCCAGAGGAGATGGAAGCAACTCTGTTTGCAACCCTTATGTCCATATCGAATGCCGGGAGTGTCCTCGGTGGCCTTATTGGAGTTGGGCTAACACAGGTTTTTGGTGTTACTAAGGATAATTTTAACAACTTGGTTTTTCTGATTGTTCTTTGCAATCTGAGCTGCCTCCTTCCTCGAGATAATTCTGACGATAAAAAAGAAAGTGATGACGTTGAAATGAAGTCTAATTGACTTCATTTAGAGCCCTTGCCACAGTGCGTTTCTGTAGCTTGTAGGAATAACAGGTGGGAAATGCTTGAAAATATCCAGATGATAATTAGAATGATGAAGTTGTTTCGTTGGAACTTGAAGGATGATTTTTGGTTGTTTGCTAAAGGCCAGTAGAGAATCATATTTGAGCAAATATTGTCTGAAATTTATACAAATTTGAGAAAGCACTCCCTTTTGTGAATGATACTTCGTTTGTTTTAATGTTTGAATTTTCGTACTGGAGCACGACCTAAGCTTCGTTTCATGTGTAACACATTAGAAGGGAAGCTCGACTTGTCGTAGTTTCTGAGTATACCATTGTATTATATTTTTCCCAAGATATAGTAATGAATGAACATAAATGATTAATAAATATTATTGTCAATTTATTAAAAATAATATTTAAGCTTGGTAATGTTCTTTAACGATTCTCAACGTACAAAACTTTTACAATGCTTTGATTGTTCATAATTTCTGGATATTCTCTAATGTTTTATAAGAGGTGTGAATCAGGCGACATGAATTAACTTTGGAAGTCTTGGGCAAGGTGCATAATGCATATAACTCATGTTTGGTGCATATTAAAATTAGATTTTTAGTTAATTTTGATAAAAGTTGATAAAATGTGTTGTCGAAAAGTTTGAATTTTATGAAATGTGTAATTAAAGTTAATTGTTGATTTTGATTTGAAATCTTTATAGTATTCTTTTTTTCTTTTCTTTTCTTTTTTGAATTTTCGTTAGAAAGGGATTTCCCTATATATTTTAATTCATACTAGGAGCTTAAAATTGCTCCTACATTTTTATTTTTTTTTGGCAATTGAAAGTATTAGATTGAGACTTAACGCGAATGCCAGAAGTGAGTTTAGGCCGCATTAAAAAAAACAAAAAACGAAAAAACATATAGTGAACAAAAATAACAGGATAAAAATGATTGTGGTTGATTTCAACAAGATGCTCGTATCTGACTTCATCATAAGGCAACAACAATTGGCAGCTCAAGAAATTGATGAGGGTAATATGCTTGTGGGAGATTTTATTATAGGACAACGACTACGGGATATAAAAACAGAATGTGAATTTGATGAAACTGTCATTGGCGACTTACTTGTTGCATTATTTCTCTCACCAGAATTTGATGTGAGTGATTTGCCTATGGGTTTATTACTTCCACCGATTATTAATGTACATCAATTAATTGATTTTGTAATTAAACCTTATGAGGAGATTGGGGTTTACATTGTTGAGTTCGAAACAGGTGATGAGAGAGTCATACTACTTGGAGAAGGGTAAGGTTAAAATTTGGAGGAAAGTTGCAATATGGAACAAAGTCATATTGAGTAAACTAAGGAGGACTTCCAAAACAATATTGAAAGTGCCATGACATACTTGCACTAAAAGTCGAGCTCTAGACTATAAATTGAGCGCTTCATGGGAGGCAATCCATTTTTCTATCCCTTTCATTTTTTTTAGTTAACTATTGCATTGCAAGTAGCTTTAGGAATTTCATTAATTTAGGAACTCATACATTTAGATCATTCTAACACGTTTTAGGTAGTACTTTAACACTTGCTTTAGTAATTTAGGCATGTTTACTTATTGAGTTCATTTTTACTTGTGTTCATCATCAACATCCTAGCATTTTATTGAGCTTACAATGATGTGTTTTGCATTCTTAATGGCGCACCTAGATTTCAATCTCCAACCCATTTTGGAAGACTTATCTTTTCCTAACTATAGGATTTTTGCGGGGTTGACGCTCTGTTAGATAGTCTTTTCGAAAGTTAGAAGATCCTAACTGTCTTGGTAAAATTGAAGTCTAGCAACAACGAAAAATGGTGATCGTCATGATATCTACTAATTGGAGCTACCTCATCCTTCTACCTATCCGCATCTACCTAGGGAAGTATTCGTTACCCCACATTTTGTATCTAATATGCTTTGTCCTTAAATTCTGCATTTAACTTCTACTTTCTAAACATTGAGGACAATGTGTTGTATAAGTTGGGGGTGGTAGAATTTCATGACATTCTCGTTATTCATCAATATTTGTGTATAACTTATTACTTTTTGTGTGATTATCGTTTGAAAAAAAAAAATCAGTTGCCACGACATTTAGTTGATGAAATTTTACCTTTGATGCAAGGCAAGTAACTTAGTTTAGTCTTAGAGGTTGAAACAATCAAAGAAATAGGAAAATCCCCTCTTGTTGAAGTATGAACTTGTGATTGCGAGATCTATCCAAATTAAGAGACTGTGAGGACTTAAGTTAATCAAATCTGAATTCTAGAACGCACCCCGAAATAATTGAATAAAAAAAGTTTGGGGGATGTGTATCTCTCGAGCGAAGAAAGGAAAATTTTGATTATCACAGGTCGGGATTTGAACTCCTCATAAGCTAAGTATGTTTGCATGAGTATACACACACACGTCGAGTTATGCATATCATATATGGATGTTGATCTAAATTTGCACTGTTGATACTGTTCATTATGTTGATTACTGAATTCTAATTCTGAGACACGGCAGGTTATTAAACCATGTTTTGTGTAGAGTTAAGTCACCATCTTGTTTGAAGACAAACAATAGTTCAAGTTTGGGGGTTTGATAAGTGTGTTTTGTGCACTTATTTGGCCACAAAACATGGACAGTTGTGATATATATATATATATATATATATATATATATATATATATATATATATATATATGTTGAAATATGGTTTAATTCGATACAAATTGTGTTTGCAGGACAACATTGATAGATATAACGAAAAGTATGAGAAAAGAGCGAAAATGACCAAAATGGAAGAAAATTAAAGTTCAGGGACCAAAGTACAATTATCCAAAAGTTGTACCGAAGGGTGACCGAGTGTGAAAACGAGCTAAGTTACCAATTGTCGATATCATGAGATGCTATGAAGAAGGGAATAGAGAAATGATGCCAAGATGTGAGAGAATAAAATTCGGGGATCAAAACGAACAAAATGGAAACAATCCATGGATGTGACGGATGATGGAATGAAGATTCAAGCATGTTAGGGATCAATCGGATGAAGAAAGAAGTCAAAGAGATGAAATATAGTCGAAGCATTATCACATATCAACTTTCAAGCGAAAAAGTTATGCTCCAGATTTTTAATCTCTGTTTAAGATCCATTTTGAGATAGTAAACGTCCAAATTGAAAAATATCTATTTCAAGAATAATTGTGGATATTTGTGTTATATTTCTAACGCATTTTGAATCACCTCAATCAGATATCGTATAAGAATGTTATGGCCAAACTACTGAAAGCTATCTGGCGGAGAAAAAGTTAAAACCATGCGGTCACCTACGTTAATTCCTTGCGACCGCATAGACCATTTCAGATATTTTTTTTGCTGAAACTATTTGTTCTATGCAACAACATTACTTTATACCATGCAGTCGCATAGAAGACTTTCGGCGTGAAAATTTCGATTTCCTTATTTGAATCAACCTCTTATGGAAACCAATCTTGGACTTCTTTAAAATCCTAATTTCGTCCAGAACTAGTGGATGATGCATTCTAACATATTATTGAAGGCTTGGAGAGCAACAACGAAGGGAAGAACGAGAAGATTGATTCCAAGATTCAAGATTTCACTTCAAAAATCAATTTGGTGATGTATTCTCCCATTTAGTTCTTTTGTTTTCTTAGTTCTATCATACTAGACTAAGTTTAATTGTGCTAAGTCAACGTTGAACCATGTGATATGATATTTTAATTTCAAGTTTTGTTTTGTTGACATTAAAACGCATTTTGAATTATGAGTGTGGTGGGTTATTTTATACATTCGAAAGAAATGAAATAGGTTTGATTAGGTATAAATCATCGTAGGGTCTAATAAAGAATAGAGATATACCGCTATGCCTTACGTGAATCTCTAAGTTCATGCATTTTTGTATATTTGCTTCTGTCATCGAGACATAGTTGGTGTCGTATATGAAATTCAAGCTTAATCGAAAGAAAGTTTTGAATAAAAAAGGAATATTGATTCTTCATCAATTCAAACGTGTTGTCAATTTTATAAAACTAGAGTTAAAATGGATCATTGTATGGGGATTTGCGATCTTAGTACGTTTCTTATTTATTTGTTATCTCAACTTGTTTTTAACATCAATTTGCATTTAGTCATAACTATGCACTTAGTATAATCATGCATTACATTTGGTATATTCATTCACAATTACATAATTAAGTTATTTAGTTTATTTATAATTCAGTACAAAACACAAAACACATTTCTTGTTTCGGTTAAGGTCGAATTAGAAAAAGTCAAACTATTACATCTCTATGGGAACGATACTTGAACTTAAAACTATTAAATCACTTAAGGCATAACAGTATATCTCTATCCCCTATCGGATCCTATGATGATTTATAACCTGTCGAGCCCATTTTCCTTCTTTCGAATGCATAAAATAAGCCATCAAACTCATACAACCATTGCTTATATTATTGTAAAGAAAAAGCAATGTATATAAATCATTCAATAATTCAAAACGCATTTTAATGTCAACAAAATAAAATTAGGAATGAAAATATCACATGGTTCATCATTCACTTAGCACAATTAAATTTAGCCTAACATGATAGAACTAAGAAACAAAATAAATAAATGGGAGAACACATCGCTCAATTGATTCTTGAAGTGAAATTTTGAATCTTGGAATCAATCTTCTCGTCTTCCCTTCCTTGTTGCTCTCCAAGACTTCAATAATATGTTAGAATGCGTCCTCCACTTGTTCTGGATGGAATTAGAGTTTTAAAAAAGTTCAAGATTGGTTTCCATAAGAGGTTGAATCAAATAAGGAAATCGAAATTTTCACGCCGAAAGTCTTCTATGCGACCACATAGTATAAAGTAATGTTGTCGCATAGAACAAATATTTAGAACAAAATCTCCGAAATGGTCTATGCGGTTGCAAGAAATTAACACTGTGCGACCGCATGGTTTTAACTTTTTCTCCGCTGAACAGTTTTCAGTCGTTTGACCATAACTTTCTTATCTAATTTCCGATTTAAGTGATTTAAAATTACTTGCAAAGATAACACAAAGATCTACAATATTTATTGAAATAGTTATTTTCCAATTCGGATGTTTACTATCTCAAAAATGGATTTTAAATAGAGACTAAAAATTCGAAACATAACTTTTTTGTCTGAAAGTTGATATGTGATAATGTTTCGACTATATTTCATCTCTTTAACTTCTTTCTTCATCCGATTGATCCCTAACACTCTTAAATCTTCATTCCATCATCTGTCACATCCTTGGATTGTTTCCATTTTATTCGTTTTGATCCCCAAACTTTATTATCTCTCATCTTTACTTCTTTTTTTTCATTTCTAGCATCTCATGATTTCACCAATTTATTACTTAGCTCGTTTTCATGCTTGATTCGTCCCTCTGGTCAACTTTTGATTATTTTCACTTTGGTCCTTGAACTTTCATTTTCTTCCATTTTGGTTTTTTTTCGCTCTTTTTTCTTATACTTTTTCGTTATATCTATATATTCACAATTGTCCATACTTTGTGGCCTAAATAAGTGCACAAAATGCACTTATCAGTGAATAACATTCTTTTTTGATGGAAAAAAATAATAAAAGAATATGATCATTTTAATCTATTATAATACTCTTTACCTAGTAATATTAATTATAAGTTTATATCAAATTTTATATACAATCTAATTTGGTGCTTCAATAAGGTAACTACACTTTGATTTAATTTCAATTGAGGTAACTGTTTTTCAATTTCATTCACGACATTTTATAAAGTAGCAAGTAAATGATAATTACGAGATGTAATTGTCAGCAACTAACGTGAAAGAAGTAGAACTTTATTGAAATATCCTTTTCCTGGCATGTTTATTTACAAACCAAAACTATGCCTAAGAAAGTTGCACAATATTGTATGAAAGCATTAAAAATATAATATAAAAAGTGATTTTGGCTTTCTATATTTTCACTCTTAATGAAGTTCTAAAAAAGAAGTCCGATTCTCTAAAAATGAAGAAAACAAAGCTAATAGAGATCTTATAACGATGCTCATGGCCAACGTTAGTAGAACTTTTTTTTTTCCGTCCAATTTCAGAGTTGGATAGAATTCAATGTAATTCGCACGTCAACCTATATCAACATTGAATGTAAACATGATGTAGTAAACAGGTACTAGGAATATAGCCAACATTTTTCATGTTTCAAGACACGTGTCATTCTTAATCAGATTTATGATTGGTGCAGAGAATTTTTTTTTTCAAAAATTCATTTTTAACTACACATTATTCCATAAAATAAAATTACACTAAATCAAAAAATTTCACGTGTTTTTTAACTATACATTCTAAAAAAAAAAAAAAAAAAAAAAAAATTCCAAAATTCCTTTTTTTTTTCCCCAAATTTATATTAAAATGAGCCCAAACAAGGGCTAAATAACTATGAACGACATAATTAGAAAGTAAGTTCTTTTCAGGTAACCATAGTGATAAATTATTTGCACTGGATTAGTCTCTTGTCATCTTTGAAGTTCAATTATACTGCATGAGATGTTGCTATTGCAATAGATCACTTAAATCTCCATGCACAAGAAGGCCTTGTTAAATCCCGGATTCAGCAACTCATTTTTGCTTTTGTTGCTCTAATATTCGACGCAAAGTGAATAGCGTTGCTCATGCCTAGAAACAACATGCTAGTTTAATTTTTCTGAATAATGTATTGTTAGACAACCTTGACTTTCCTTGTAAACACTTTAAACTCTTATGCCCCTATTTTTAAAATTCATTTTAAACCACATATTTATTCAATAAAATAATTTTATTTATGGATCCATAATTTTTTTCCTACTCTTTAGTCACCTATTTAAAAAAAAAAACCTCTTTTCATAAAATTCATTCTTTTAAAATTTCTACCAGAAGGGCTAATTTTTTATGTTTCTGATTAATATATCATGTAACCCTTCAAAAAAAAAATAAATAAATAAATAAAAATGAGAAACAAGGTTAGCCCACAATTTTAACATGAGTAATACTATTTATTAGGATTGGGCAAAAAAATCGAAAAATCTATCAAACCAATTGAATTGGTCGAGCAAATTGGTTTTAATCGGTTAATATAAAACCACTAACATGATAGGTTTGGTCGGTTATGGGTTAAGGCTTCAACCCAATAGTTAACCGATCCAATCCAACCCAATTAATTTTTTTTTTTTTTTAGTTTGTAGTGTAGTTTTTAGAGTTCTCAATTTTTAAAGGTTTGTTTAGAGTTCCAAGTTTTTAACTCTTAGTAAATTGCATTTACATAAGGGAAATTTTCATAGGTAAGAGTATAACTTTGGTGCAATTCAATAATAAGAAAATAAGTTTCAACTTTCAAAAATCAGATTTTTGTTAATTTTTATTTATAATTTAATTAATTAAATATATTAAGGTCACATATCTATATAATTTGGTCACAGATTCACAATTTAGTTAGTCACATATTATTTTCGATCACAAATCAGAAATTTTAAATGTCAAAAATTATTTTACGTCACAATTCAAAAATTTTATAGATCACAATTTTTTCATCGATCACAGATTCACAATTTAATTAGTCACATATTATTTTTGGTCACAAATCAAAAATTTTAAATATCACAGATTATTTTCGAGGTCAAAAATCGAAATTTTAATAAGTCACAATTTATTTTTGAGGTTACAAATCAGAATTTTAATAAGTCAGATTACGATTCAACAATTTCATAGGTCACAATTTGTTCACGGGTCACAAATCATTAGTCACATTATTTTCGAGGTCATAGATCGAAATTTTAATAGGTCACAAATCAGAATTTTAATAAATAACAGATTACGATTCAAAATTTTCGTAGGTCACAGTTTGTTCACCGGTAACAAATTATTGGTCACAAATTTTTTATTAGTTACAAATTAACCAATTTAGTGATAACTGTCAACGAAATAATCTGTGATCACCACCACCGCCATCGTCATATTCGCGAAAACGACCACCACCATCATCCTACTGCATCAACCACAACAACCTGCATCACCGCCACATCACCAACACTACCAAGATTCTCATCACCGTAGCCCACATCGCAACCACACCACCCAGACATCCAAAGAATCCTTTCCAAAATTATCAGTGCATCGCCACAACCAAACTGTTGCAGCCGCAACCATGCCACTACCATTCCCCCGCATTCACCGCCTCCACACCCATCGCCTCTACCACCTTCACTGCCTCCACCTCCATCGCCTCCACCACCACAGCCACCACAACAAACCGCCACCACACACCATAAGCACCACCCAAATCTCTGGTGCACCGTGCAACGCTGCTTTTGCTTCCCCAGCATTCACCGCCTCCACACCCATCGCCTCTGCCACCTTCACCGCCTCCACCTCCCATCTCCTCTTGCCACCACCACACCAATCAAAACTTAAGTCATAGCAGCCGCGAATCCAGATCAACCCCCGCAAACCACCATTGCAACCACCACACCGCAGCGTTCATGTTCGTGAAACAGCCTCCACCATCACCACGTCCTAACGTCGCCGCTACTAGTACCACTGCAACCAAAATCGCAACGACCATCATCGAAACACAACCAAAAATCAATACGCCAGTCTCGCGCAGAATCAAAGAGAGTCGACGAAGGGGAGGGGAGGAGAAGAGAGGATAGGATAGGATAGAGAAATAGAGGATGGGGCTTGAGCCAATTGAAATCGTCGATCCAAACTAGACCTATTCCTTCCACCTGAGACGTCGAGCGGGCTATAGTCTTCGACGGCTGCATCTGCTTCTGGCGACAATTCACACAGACGGTTGCTTCCGGCAGTGAGGGAATGTTGATGTTTCTGCACAGAGAGAGAGAGAGAGAGAGGGGGGCGAGATTAGAGTGAGAGGGAAGTGATGTGAAATAATTAGGGTTTGATTGTGTAAAATATATTAATTAATTAATAAAACATCTGATTTTTTAACAATGAAACATCTCATCTGATTTTAGAACTCTCAATATTTAAAGTAGGGTTTTGTGTAATTTCCACTTTACATAATCACATGATTAAACTAAAGAGGAATTTAAAAATTAAATAAATTAAAAGTCAATACCTAATATTAAAAAACACGTCAATTTCATTTTCATCTTCTCCGGATCTCTGTGGTTCCAAAATGAGTGTAAAATTTTGCATTTACATAATCTCTAGTGTAAAATGAGTGTAAAATCCGGTGCTTTACTTTGAGTAAAATTGTGTGTGAATAACATGTTATGAATTTACTTTATTTACAGCTCATAGGTCATGGATTTGTGTTAACTGCAAAAAGAGAAGATTAGATGTACTCAAATTGGGCCTAAAAGCTTTATTATTATTATTATTATTATTTAAAATTCAGTTTAGGCAAAAGACAAAATCGATTAACCGAACTGAACCGGTTCAACTGATTCGATTTGTGTTGGTTCGGTTTCAGAGTTTAATTGGGTCGGTTTGGGTTGGAATTTATCCAAACCGACTTAGTCGGTTTTTGTTTTAGGTTAGGGTAAAAACCGACTCAATCTGAACCGTGCTCAATATAAATTTTCATCCTTAACAATTTAAGTTGTTCAATATAAACTATATTTTTTGTTTGCTAAACCGTGATTTTAAGTCAAACAAAGCCAAAAAGGTGATTTGGTTTAGAAAAAAAGTGAAGTAGTTTGGTTTTAAAATATTCCAAACCGTTACAAGTGATTTGCCATAAACCTTTCAAATCGAACCGTGTTACTTCTACAAGTACTAATGTGGCAATTCATAGTTTCTCTAGATTAAATTTTCCATACACGTGTCAACGTGTCATTTCTCTATTTGAGAAGCTAGCGGATTTGGACATAGTGATTTGATCAAAACAAAAACATAAATTAATTGAATTGTGAAAACAATGAAATTCAGTGATCGGCTTCAAATGAAAATGTAAGTTCAATGCAGTCTAGAATAAATAGAGCTACGCAATTTAGGCGTTGGATGGCATGACCCATCACGAGGTGCGAATCAAGGTGATAAGTATAATTTATACACTTATTAGAGATTCTAAATAATGATATTTTGTCATTATTTGGATGGATTAGTGTCTAATTTATTGATGTGAACCCGTGTAGTAATTAAACACGAAAATTTACAAGAAATTGATTTGGAATCCAAGAATGCCAAAGTAATCAAGTTTTAATTTGATTCGAGAATATCGAACCAAAACAACCAACAAACAAACGACGTGTTGACCTTTTTGATTGAATATTGAAGAACCTCACCCGGTTGATTTGAATGCCACAAGATTAATTTTTGATAAGTTTACAATTGTTCCATGAAGAACAAAGGTTGAAAGCAAAATTGTCTCCCATTAAATTAATTGTCAAAAGTTTTTACAATGAATAAGGAAACTAATATTTATACTAGCCCTAAAACGTGCACAACATAACAAAAAGATCACAAATTTATGGTAGGCCTATAACTCTAACTAAATAAGGAAAAACGCGAAAAACGAAAATTTTCGGCCAAACATTGGCCTATGTGACCGCAATGTATATTTCCATGCGGTTGCATGTTTGGCATCCAATGTATGTTTGAGATCCTTGCATGCTTCCATGCGGTCGCATGGTATTTTAAACCATGTGGTCGCATGGTTATTGGTTTCGGTCTCCATCTTCGTCCACTTTAATCAAGTTGTTTCAACTCGTTTCGGCCTTCGACCCCAACACGGAACTTGCTTCTTTCTTCTCCAAGATCACCACTTCGTCAATCATTCGCGAATCAAGGTGATAAGTATAATTTATACACTTATTCGAGATTCTAAATAGTGATATTTTGTCATTATTTGGATGGATTAGTGTCTAATTTATTGATGTGAACCCATGTAGTAATTAAACACGAAAATTTACAAGAAATTGATTTGGAATCCAAGAATGCCAAAGTAATCAAGTTTTAATTTGATTCGAGAATATCGAACCAAAACAACCAACAAACAAACGACGTGTTGACCTTTTTGATTGAATATTGAAGAACCTCACCCGGTTGATTTGAACGCCACAAGATTAATTTTTGATAAGTTCACAATTGTTCCATGAAGAACAAAGGTTGAAAGCAAAATTGTCTTCCATTAAATTAATTGTCAAAAGTTTTTACAATGAATAAGGAAACTAATATTTATACTAGCCCTAAAACGTGCACAACATAACAAAAAGATCACAAATTTATGGTAGGCCTATAACTCTAACTAAATAAGGAAAAACGCGAAAAATGAAAATTTTCGGCCAAACATTGGCCTATGTGACCGCAATGTATATTTCCATGCGGTTGCATGTTTGGCATCCAATGTATGTTTGAGATCCTTGCATGCTTCCATGCGGTCGCATGGTATTTTAAACCATGTGGTCGCATGGTTATTGGTTTCGGTCTCCATCTTCGTCCACTTTAATCAAGTTGTTTCAACTCGTTTCGGCCTTCGACCCCAACACGGAACTTGCTTCTTTCTTCTCCAAGATCACCACTTCGTCAATCATTCCTTGAACGAGCAATCTCATCGTCTTTTTCACTCGCTTTGCTCACGATCGTATCATCAGTCCACTTTCAACAATCAATGAATTTTTCCCAGGGCTCAACTTCAACATGCTCGACTTCGTGCTCACATCATTCCCTCCATCTTTATAAGGATTCGACCTCGAATCTGGACCTACATCAAAAAGAGAAAGATTAGACATATTAAAGATAGTCGAAACATTACACTCACCTGGGAGATCTAGTTTGTATGCGTTGTTATGAATCCTTTCAAGCACTTGAGATGGTCTGTCTCCTCTTGGTTGCAACTTGAATTTCCTCTGCTCAGAAAAACGCTCTTTTCGGAAATGTACCCAAACACTATTACTGAGTCCAAATGTAACGCTCTTCCTCCCTTGTTTGCCTACGATGAATAGTGTTGATTTTTCTTTTCAATCTACATTCTTACTTTTTCATGAAGTGACTTTAACTAATTTCGCATACTCAATATCTAATAAATACAATATTATAAAACAAATTATTATTATAAAATTATATGTTTAAAACATCAAAACTAACAGGTTAATATGGACGATTTTAAAATGTTGGATGATTGGTGTGAGAATGAATGGAGAATTAGTTGAGAGGATAAAGAATATTAAGTCGTTAAAGTCCAAACATAAAATGCATGTCTGAAGCCATGTGAACGGTATCAAATACAAACTAAGGCCCCTATTTTATTAGGACAAAGAAACAAGAGCACATGTGAGGAATCACAGGAACTATGAACAATGAATCTTGAACTAAAAACTATGAACAAATGAATTTATGCACTATAAATTATTTTAAAAATTATTAAATAATTTGTTGGCTAAACCCCATTAAACAAACAAGTTTGGTAAATCATTACTTTTTTTATATATATTATTTTTTTAATTCCAAAATTTGTTAGCTATACCTCGTTAAACAAACCAATTTGGTAAATCTTTACTATTTTTATGTTATTTTTTTGATAATTTCACCTTCTAAAATTGGATTTAACCAAAAAAAGATTTTTGGGGTGACTATGCAGGGTCGGACCCAGTAGTTCAGTGGGGGCGAGACATAAAATAGGCAAAAATAAATTGTGAAAGAAACCAAAAAAATCTGAAAATTTAAATTTAAAAAATCTCAATTGAAGGATTTTTGAAATTGCCGCTTGGCCCTTAATGGGTCTGCCCTGTGACGGTGTCTGCTAATTCCTAACTTCTAGTTTGTCACAAATAAACAGTCACTTGTATATAAATATATAGGGACAAAACTAAAAAGTAACTATCTACTTACTTCATATAGGGATACACGAAGTAATTTATAATTAAAAGAATTACTATTTTTGACTTTTTTTTTTTAGTCAAAACGAAGTATTTATTATAATAAATTGAAAAGTTAAAAAAAAAAAAAAAAAAAAAAGGAGAGAATATAGGACTTAATCGAATTTCCAACTAAGCAAAAAGGAGAAGAATAAACCTTTTAGCCAATTCAAATAATTGGAAGCAAATGAATATACAATCGAAATCTATTTGCGAATCTCTATTTATATTTTGTGTCACTGCATGCTGCGTGATTGTTTCTTTGTATCCATTATCTGAATCATTTTCATTGGAATCATATGGTGAACCCTTCTCAAGACAAACCTTCACATCCTATATAAATTTGGAAAAAAAAAAAAAAAAAAATCTTCCCAATTTATATTGCCAACATCTTCATTAATACAATAGTCAAGGGACATTCAAGAAACTTGTTTCTTGAATTCTATTGATCAAACAATGACAACAACAAATTAAGTCTGAATGAACAATCCACGAAATAAGTTCGTACAATATCCACACTATAAAGACATGAATTCTCTCAGCAACTTCATACGAGACAATTTGCATTATTCACGTCTGAATTTGTTTGGTTTTGGACCCTAAAAACATCCACAGCAAAGGCCATTAGAATTGCCGATTGCCTACTGGACAAGATTTCACCTGTTTAAAGTCAAGACAATGACTACACTTTTTGTATAGAGGGACTCTTAAAAACCCACATGCTAGGCTACTCTACGGATGGACCCAAAAACTTGGGGATTTAAACCTTTTTTCAATCGGTGAGAATAGAGGAAATGATGGGAGTGTTTGCTCCGCATATCTAGACCTATATATCAAGTGATAATCATTTTTTGAACAATTCTATCCTTACTATAATTCAGTTATTTCAATAATGCCTTACTTTTCGTAGTATTTAATTATTTCAGTAATAACTTGCTTTTTATTTTTCAATATGTATTTAATTTATTAATTATTTGAACCATTTGAACAATATTGTCAACTATTTAGTTATGATGAATGTATATTTGAAGACTTTGGTGAACTTTCTTTAAGTGATGACTTTCGTGGATTTTTCATAGATTTCCATAGAATTAGTGAAAGTCTTCTGTTGACTTTCATTTTAAAACTTTTGTAGACTTTTGTAGAATTCAAAAGATTTTTTAAAAACTTTCATTTGAAATAGAATTCACGTGAATCCAGTGCAATAATGTGAAATTATCACATATGAGATTGTAGTTCCCACAATTTTCTTTCTACTTCCACTCCTCATATAATTAAAAAATGTTTTAAAATAAATAAAAATTTAAGATCTTAATTAAATAAATAATAATTTAAAGTATACATATATATATATATATATGATAAAAAATAAATTTAATATTCAATATTATTAATATAATATACTTTTAAAAATAAATAAAAATCAATATATTTACATTCAATTATAAATTTATCATATAAAAATTTATAATTTAATAAAAAAAAATTGATATTTTTGGCAAAAAAAAAAAGAATGAAAAAAGTTACAAGAATCCAATTTAATTTTTTTCATAGAAAATGAAGATAAATGATATGTGAGAGAGAGAGAGAGAATCAACAGAAAAATAAATTTAAATCATATATCTAATATTCATCGAAGGAAAAAGGAAAAAAATATTGAAAAAAGTAATAATTTTTTTTTTTTTTTTTTTTTTTTTGTGAAAGTCTCCCAAAATTTCATGATTAATGAGAGACAAATTTTGAAATTTTATATGAGTACTTTCTGCTTAAAAGTTAGTAATTCAGAGACTTTTATAAAAGTCTCCAAGAGTCATTAAATTTTGAATACCCCAAAATTTACAGAAATTTTTAAAAAGTTTTAATTGAATACACCGTGACTTTTAGAAACTTTTTAAAAGTCTATAAAAGTCTCAATTAAATACACCATAACTTTTAGAGAGTCTCTAAAAGTTTACATTGAATACACCTAAATTTTTTAAATCCCAAAAAGTCATTAAAAATTTCAATTGAATACACTCCTTACTTTTTGTTTTTCAATATATATTTAATTTATTTAACCATATTTGATAGACTCATTACCTTTTTCATTTTTCAATATGTATTTGATTTATTTAATTATTTGAATAATATCATTATGAATTATTTCGTCAATTATTTAGTTATGATTAATGTACATTTGAGATATTCATTTCACTTGATTGGATATTAAATTTATGTTTAAAAAAATTGGAATAGAAAATGAATATTTTTAGAGTTTTTTCCAATTGATTTTTTTTTTTCAATAAATGTTAAGATATAGAGAATATTCAATGCATATTAAGCGAATATGAAGAAAAGATTGTACTCGTTGGATGTTCAGTTCATATCAAAAGGGTAAATGGATGGACTACTCTAATTAACTTCCTCGGCTATTTAAATTGTTTTCACAAATCGATTTTTATTTCATTTGAATCAAAAGTTCATTCTACATAAACAATTTGTATTAATTATTTTTTATATTCTCGAAATTTCAAATATTATTTTTATAGCACCTGTAAAGCATTTCAGAATAACACGTTCAACTATGACTAGTATACTTTAAATGTGCGGATATGACATGCATCATATTTTTACAGTTAATTCAACTAGTTACATGTTCAACTATGACTAGTATGCTTTAAATGTGCAAATATGACATGCATCATATTTTTCACAGTTAAAGTAATGGCTTCCAACCTGACCAACTTTTTATTAAGCCCCCGTTTGATTTTCATTATATTACATTTCATTCTATTTTTTTCTTTTTTCTTTTTAACCACACAAATTTCAATACAATAATATTACACGTAAATAAAAAAAATAATCATTTTTTTCAACCACTCATTTTTCAAAAAAAAAAAAAAAAAATACTATTCTCCCCATTTTCATTTTCAAAAAATGGGGGCCAAACGGGGGCTAAGTGTAGAAAGTCTCAAAAAAAAAAAAAAAAAAAAAAATTAACATCGTGTTTGATGCGTTCTATTTGACACCATAAGGAATCACCTTACTAGACAAACCATGAGTATACTAAAGAATATGTCGTTAGGCAAACATTGAACACCAACAAGTGTCACTAGTTATAGTCACAAAAACCTATCAAATAGAGTATAATTTATGCATCTATATCACTATATGTATATATAAGTATCCATTTTTGGTTAGACAAAACCATGTTTTCAGTTTATCAATTTGCCCTCACTAAACTTGGTCACCATTCTCTCGAGACATAATTTAATAATTTAAGTATATAAGTGATCAATAATTAAAGTATTGTACGAACTAGTTGTATAAATTTCGGTACATTTTAAAAACATAATCGTATGAGTGAGATCGACATGTTTGATAAGAAGTAATAGCTTGTCTAAGACGATATTAAAAAATAAATAAAAGTCAAACGTATTTCATATTCAATGCTCCACTGGCATTTGTCATTTGATTAAATTGAAGTTCCTTAAAAAATGTAGCATCATTCTTCTTTAAAACATCATCAACACTTATTGTACGTTGAACACATATTACCTTACAACAAATTACTAACTGATTGAGATGTTGACACTTGACCTAAAGAAAGTGGAAAAATTTATAAATGTAACCACCTTTAATTAAATTTACATTTGTAGCTAATCTTATCTCACAAAATCTAACAAATCAAAGACATGATGATGGATTATCCATATTAAATCCATTCGCACCATCAATATAATAATCCTCATTTTACTCTTATTATTCTAATGCACTTCTTTACTACATATTCAATAATTGAAGCTTAATACCCTAACCTTATACCCAGAGCAGAAATCCTCTACAAAATGACCTAAACAACCAAGTAAAGTAGTACGTAATAAACAATAAAATAAGAATCTTGTTACAGGTACAAGCCCTGTGAAACCATCAATATAATAATCCTCGTTTTACTCTTGTTATTTTATTGCACTTCTTTACTATATATTCAATAATTGAAGCTTAATACCCTAACCTTATACCCAGAGCAGAAATCCTCTATAAAATGATCTAAACTACCAAGTAAAGTAGTACATAATAAACAATAAATTAAGAATCCTGTTACAGGTATACGCCCTGCTTCACAGGGCTTGTAGTGGGCAGAAACATAGGAGGTGTGGGGCCCATAATTTTTTGACAATATTTTAATCACATGGACCCCACCCATGTGAGTGTTTTGTATAATTTCTGTAAAATAATTTTCTGTACTTATGAAATTTTTAATAAATTAAACGTTATTATGGTTAATTTTAAGACCGTCTGTATAAATTTTTCGGTTGTAATTAAACAAATAATTTGAACGAGATGGCCTTCTATTATTAGTGACATGCCTCTCCCAAGCATCAAACTGAGAAATCTATTTTGCCAGGATGACTTTGATTCAAAATTAAATAATGTTTGATAAATTCTCTTAAGCATGATTGACTAAGCTTAGAAAGTTTGCTCAAAAGTATATTTTCTTATAACTAAATTAATAACTTTTAATACAATTATTATTTTTATGGTTAAAGTTAGAAACAACAAAATTATTAGAAAGAATAACTTTTTTACTTAAAATTTAAAAAATATATATATATATTATTCAAACATGTTTGGAAACAAAATGATAATTAAAACTAACTTTTGTTTAAGCTTAATGAATCCTATAATATAACCAAGTAATTATGCTTTTTACCACCTTTCTAATGAATCATCATGTCATGCTATGCCTCTTTATATCTAAATTACGATATTATTTTCTCTTTCGTGCCATGCTTAATAACTAATATGATATTCACCATTCAGAAGCAATAAAAAGTTCTTTCTAACTTTTCTAAATAACTATAAGTATATTCATAGAATTACAAATAAATCTATACCCTATTTGATAAGCTATATTATATAGTACTAAACAGGGTAATTACGCGAAACTTTCCAAACCTCTAGGGTCATTTGCAATTTCGTCCCCAACCTTTTGAGAATAGGAGTAGTGGATGATTTCCATCCAATTCATTATTAGTTAGCATTGGTAAGTGCATCTGGCCCAAACTCCCTTACGAAGTTTAAGGGCAATATGGTCAATCTTTCTTTTGGAGGTTTCATTTAAAAGGTCAAGTCAAATTAAACATTAGTTTAAAAAGACCAACAACTATTTTTTTTAGCTAGATAGTCTAAAGATATAAAGAAATGGAAATACAATTTATAAATTACTAAAATATCCTTGTATGTAAAAAAACATAATACCTTATTTTCCCTTTCAATTTCAATTTAGCCCTGATTCAATTTTGACTTCCATTCCTTCCATAGTCGAGGTCGTTTTGTCTAATCTCTATACAAATATTCTCATTTCTTTGTCATGATCTTCTTTCCTTCATGGAACCCTAAAATCTACATCTCATTCTCTTGAAGACTCATTTGGCTGATGAGTAATCAAAACTTGCAACATTCTTGTTGAGTATTTTGAGAAAAAGATAATGTATTGTCAAATTTCAATATTTGAACTACTTTTTCCCCATTTTTCAGAATCATTTCTTCATAATGTTGTGATTTGTGTTTATGGTGTTCATTTTTCAATAATGACTTTGAATTCATTTTAACATTGGATTAAAGTTTTGATATAGGTTACTTCCCAACTTGGTCTTATTATATCTTATTCACATTAGTTGAAGTGAAATAAATGTTGGTAAACACATGTACGATTATTCTATTTGTTGTTCTACTGTAAAATATACATTTCATTTTCTGATGTCCATAACGACTTAAATTTCATTTCCTGCAATCTATAACGACATACACCTCGTCATCAGTACTATGCAAAATTTGATATTTGATAAAAGTTTATTATGTTGAAATGCAGTTATGGACACTGTAGATATGATATGAACATCCATTTGTTATCTAGTTGATTCATAAGCAGGAAGTTAAAGCTGCTTCGAAATGGAAATATGGAGAGAATGACAAAGGAAAAAGTCTATTCTTCATTGGAAAACAATTTCTTATATGGATTTGAATGATGAAAGTCAAAGATGTGTTAAAGGTTGATATAAGGTTATACAAAAAAAGAGATATCAGCAATTGTCCAAATGATTTAGTTTTATTATTTTGTAGTCATTATTCTATTGATTGCATGGTATGAGAACAACGTTAAAATCATTATGTTTTTTTTTTTAATGTTATTGCTTTTGTGCTATTGGAACGACACAAAGTTATTTTACATTGATATGTTTATTTTTTTACATTACGGACCAACAACTTTTATATCGTATTAATTTTCTGGAATGATATCGTTACAATAATTTTGATGACATTGATATCGTTTCAATTCATCATAACTAAAACAACATAAATATTGTTTCATCTCATTCCTAATGACAATGATATGCATCCGACATATGTAGGACGACTGAAATAAGTCATCAAGTGGGTTCAATCTCACTTAAAAAAACTATGAGGACATTTATATCCCCATAATTTTCCACCACCTTCAAATTATTCTAACTTAAATGCATACGTAAAATGACGTATGTTGAAGGTATGAAATTGTTTTTGAAGAACAAAACGATATAGATGTTATTCTAATACGAAAAGTGCACTGATTAACATAACGATATTGAAATAGTTCATGCAACAAAAAACGATTTAGACATCGTTCTAGTATGAAATACATGCTGCTTCACTGATTTTCGTAACGACATCTAAGTCGTTATGTATACTAAGCCGTTATGTATATACATAACGACATCGAAGTCGTTCTTCAAACGGGGCGCTCATCCAATATGAGCAAAGGACGAAGGGACTAAAAAGAAAAAAACTATGCGATCACATAGTTATAAAATACATGCGACCGTATATCCATTTACGGGAGTTCAACCTAAGATTTTGCAGCTTCTATGTGATCGCATTAAGCATAACTCTGTGGTCGTATAGTTCATTCTAGGTTATAGTAATTTTTTTAATTTTTAGACATTAATTTTGTTTATAATAGGTTTTTGTGAGTTTCTTATAAATAGAACTCATGAAATAATGTCACGACAACCATATCCTTTCAGTACAAATGTGGCGAGTTTGAACTCGTTTAAATTAAAATTGTAACTAAAACAACATAAATGTCGTTTCTTCTCACATGCAACAACAATTATATCATTGTAGTGTCAAACACACGAACTAACGAAACAACATCAATATCATTCAATAAAAATGTGGCGAGTTCAAACTCGTTTCAATTGAATCGTAACTAAAATGACATAGATGTTGTTTCTTCTCACATGCAATGACAATTATGCCGTTGTAATGTCAAACACACGAACTAACGTAACGACATCCATATTGTAACGCCTCGACCCCTAGTGGACCGGAACGCTACTTACTTTACTTCATTAACCGGTAGTTCAGTAACAAGTGTACACGTTTTCTTAGCGGAAGCTTAAATCTTACAATAATAATTTAATAACAATGCTTCAAATGTTTTAAACAAAACACTGAATAATTTTCTAAAACTTTGAAATGTAATTTATTTGAAGAAAATATAACGTGTCCTCGCATTCAGCATTATTCAAATATTTTAAAGACATAGCATTAGAAACGTTTCATAAAAATAAACCTAAATAACTTGTTCACCGATTTTCATGGGCTCATTGCATCACTCTCCATCTTCTCCTTAATTCATGCTTAAGGTAGCAACCTTTCAATCTGTAGATAAGGGATTAAACTCGTGAGTTGAATACTCAATAGATGTCATTGGTGCATTCGTGATTAAGCTATACATTTCAAAACTTGTAAATTTAAAATCTTTTCATAGCAGGATTTTCGGTAAAATCTCAATCACGGAGAGTCATGAATTAACACGACGCCTCGATCGGACATTCATGTCGTACCCGAAGGCACCATTTGACATGAAAGGGTATGTCGTACCGAAAGTACCATTTGACATACAAACATTAATATAGATCATGTCGTATCCGAAGACACCATTTGACATGCAAACATCATTTGCAAGAAATTTACAACCTAACACGAATTAACAACTTTGCACATCTACCTACCTTGACTTGAATACTTTGAAATTGGTGTTTTTTGAAAGTTTTGATGAAGTTGGACCTTGAACTTTTGTCTTCCTAGCGGCACTTGAACTCAAAAAATTTCTTTCTCTCCCTCCCTCCCTCACTTTCTTTCTTTCTTTCTTTTCTCTCACTTTCTATCTTTTTTCTCTCTTTCGAAAGCTCTTCTTGTGTGAAATGGTGTGGAGAACCACGAAAATGCCTCCCTCTTATATAGGAACATGTTGGTTGGGGTCACTAAATACATTCTTAAAGGTTGAGCTCTTTCACTTTCTTGGAGTTATGTGTGTGTGAGTAATTTAGGAGGTTAAATGCACAAATTGGTGGGGTTTAACTCTCCAAAATGTGGGTGGTCACTCATTGGACATTTAAGAAGGTAATTGAAGAGAATAAATGTCTAAATTCTAGAAAAAAAAAATGAGAATTTTTCATTTTTAGACAACTTCGGTCGACCGGAATGCATCTTCAATCGATCGAACCTCTGTAAGAAGTTGCAGGAGCTTTCGGCTGACCTATGATTAACCGAAAGTAGAGTTTCGGTCAGTCAATCAGTCGACCCAAAGTTGGTTTACTCAACCAGAATAAGGTGAAATACGGTATGCTTGATATACGGTATGCTAATATACGGTAAGTGGGTTTCAGTCGACCGGACTTCACTGAAATCCGGTAAGTTGCTTCTAAATCGATATGTGCCATGACCAAAAATGGTATTTGTCAAATAATGCATTTTTAGTCATAAAAGTGTTGGCCTAGACCTTGGAAAGACATTAAACTTAATCCAACTTCATCGAATAACTTTAAAAATAAGCTCGAGTTGCAAATTTGAATTTTCATGACTTTGTAAACTTATTGGACTATTATTGGGCTTGCTTTTCTTATGTGGGCTGGGTCTAAGCTGTTCATAAAAATTATGAGCCTACTTCAATTAAATTTTTCGGGCTTCTACACGTATCGTTTCAGTACAAATTTGTCGAGTTCACGTTAAAATGACATCTATGTCATTTCTTCTCATATACAACAACTATACCGTTATGCATAAAAATGACAATTCGACTATCCATGACCACTCGACATGCCTTCAACATACGTAGTACGATCGAAAAATGACATCAAGTGGGTTGATACCACTCGAATGGTTTAGAAGGAACGAACGAGGATACTTTCTTTTGGTGAGAAAAGTTCAAAGGGTGTATAGAATCATGACAACATAGATGTTCTCATAATTTCTTCTGAGTGAAATCGAACCAACCCACTTGATGACCTATTTTGATCGTCCTATGTATGTCGGATGCATATCAGGTGGTCGTAGACGGTCGAATCGTCTTTTTTAGCAGTAACGACATAATTATCGTTTCAGTACAAATTTAACGAGTTTGAAATAGTTAAAGTTCAAATAATAACTACAACGACATTTATATCGTTTCTTCTCATATACAACAACATTAATATCATTTTGTCTAAAATAGACGATTCGACCGTCTATGATCACCCAACATATCTCCAATTTATGTATGATGACCGAAAGAGGGCATCGAGTGGGTCGATAGAACTCAAATGGCTCAAAAAGAGTGAACGGAGATACATTCTTTCTATCAAAACAACTCAAAAGTGATAGAAAACTATGAAAACACAAATGTTCTCACAGTTTCTTCTGAGTGAGATCGAACCTGCTCGATGACTTATTTTTGTCGTCCTACGTACGACGGAGGTATGTTGGGTGTTCATGGAGGGTTGAATCGCCTCATTTTAGGCAAAACGATATCAATGTCATTATATATGAGAAGAAACGATATCAATATCAATATCGTTATAGTTATTATTTGAACTGTAACGATTTCGAACTCGTCAAATTTGTACTGAAACGATATGATTTTCGTTATATTATTTCGTGGGTTTCATATATAACAATATAATTATTGTTTTACTACAATTTTGACAACATTGATATCGTTTCAATTTAAACCATAACTAAAACTACATACATATCGTTTTAGTTTTTATAAAACGATAACTCAATTTTGCTAAAAACGAGGATTCGACCGTCCACGATCACCAGATATGCATCTGAAATATTTAGGATGATTGAAATATGTAATCAAGTGGGTTCGATCTCGTTCAAAAGAAACTATGAGAACATTTGTATTCACATGCTTGTATACCATTTTCGAACTATTCTAACAGAAAATATATTGGATCGTTCTTCTAAGCCATTCGAGTGATATCAACCCGTTTGATGACCTCTTTCGATCATTCTACGTATGTTGAAGGCATGACGGTGGTTATAGATGGTCGAATAGTTGTTTTTAGCTAGAATGATATAATTATAATTTTCTATGAAAAGAAATGATATCTATGTCATTGTAGTTATGATTTGAATTGGAATGATTTCAAACTTATCAAATTTGTACCAACACGATATGGAAGTCGTTATGTTATTTTGTGGGTTTGATACATAACGATGTCATTATTGTTTCAGTACAATTTTGACGACATTGATATCGTTTCAGTTTTAATCTCAATTAAAATGATATATATATCGTTTTAGGTTATATAAAATGACAATTATATCTTTTAGGGTATATAAAAAAAATATCTTGCACGTCGTAAAAAGTTTACATGGGGATGAAGGGGAAAAAGTAAAAAATTTAGTGATTGGACCGGTGGATCATTACTTAAAAATATAAAAAAAATATATTTCAAATAAAATTGAAGATTTTAAGTTAATTGTCACTAATTATTTGTATATTTCGAAGTCATAAATTTTGTTAGACATTCAATTCATCTTAATTAAAATAAATCTTTCAATACATAATATGTATATAGAATAAAATAAAATATTTGACTATAATTTTTCAAAACATTCAGAACTATAGGGTTTGTCAAGATATATACAAGTTATTGCAATAAAATAAATAACATTGTTTCATGTCCTAGTGGTGAGGGAAATATATTTTTTCTTAGAGGTTTAATGTTCAAATTCTTGAACCTTGAAAATTTTCAGACCCGGTCAACTGGGTTTGACTAGGCCGGGTTTAATAACTTTAGCCCAAAATCCATCATTTATTTGGTTATACAAGGAAAAGGTAAAGTGAACATTTGATAATTTTAAATAATTAAATTTTCTTCTCTTTTAAAGAATTTGGTCAAAGGTCATTTGAACGAAAACATTTTGAGTGGTGGTCATCCCAACTCATTCCCCCTTTCTTTTCTTTAACTTTCACGTACTACTATCAAACCCAGCGTCTCTTCACTTACTGCAGCCAAACTAAAAGACACTACCACTTCTTCCTTATTTGGTTCATTGGCTTGTGCATCTTCTCCTTCTTCTTTCTCCAACTGCAAAAATAAAACCTAATTGGTGATTTTCAGCATCTACATGTTTTGTATTAGTTAGCGTTTCACAATATATTTGTCTGTTTGCAAAAATTTTCCAAGAAAATGATAAAACTTTGTAGCTTCAACGCAGATCGTGCTATGTAAAGCAGATTGCTGTGTTGACGATAAAGTAGTATCTGCATACATTTTGCAAAGATTCAAATTCGATCTAGGATTTGGATTCACTTGCATGGATCGAGTCAAATCTGAATTGGTCAATTTAGAAGTAAATAATTTTTACTGTAGATTACGAAGTTCTATTGCTGTTTAAATTGCTATGTTGGATCATTGAAGATTTAAATTAAATTTTGGGCTTAGGTCCAATTCGCCACAAATAATTACTAATTTATTGCTGATGAATGTTTTAAATTATTGTTTGAAATATTATAATCCTAAATATTGTAAAATAAAAATTTATTGATGGCATTACTCAGAATACTATAAAATATGATGCATATCATCAAACACCAATTTTTTTCTCGATTTATTTAATTTAGATAAAAAATAAGAAAATTTTCTAATAACTAAATTATATGTTAATTTGAACAATTGATAATTATTTAAAATTAAAATTCATTATCTTAATATATTGAGTGGGGGCATGGTATATTTAAATAAAAATCAATGGTCTTCCTTGATCAATCCATAATCAAAATAACAAGTTTGCCTCGTGTCGATGATGCAACAAATTACTTATAGGAGGGTCGTGGACTTCAGGTTACTTGATATATATATATATATATATATATATATATATATATATATTGTGATGCGTAATGTAGGTTATTTTTATGTATGTCACTTGGTGCATTTTTTGTTATTCTAAACAAAACAATTTATTGGGATAAATTATATAATCTGGATACGTAATTTGATGTATGTGCTTATTGCGGAAACAAATAATTTTATGCTTCAAGGATGTCACGATAGACATATTAAGACATATACAAGCACAAGAGGGTCGTGTATGATAAGTGGGTGACTATAGACGAGACGATTCACTGTTACATTGTGTCTTTAATGTCAAAGGTGTTACAGAAAAAAAGTTTGAAAGTCAAAGTACCTCCTAAAGCATACTATGAGAGCCAACGGGATATATTTGATAATCAAAGTAGGAGGGTTCGTTTTGAAACTAGATGTACATTATAGAACATACGCGTGAAATCTAGAATGCGTGTGAAATTTTATACTATGAATATGATTACACACTTCAACGTGACGGGGAGTCTAGGTGCAACCATTGATCAAAGAGCTCATATATATGGTTCTAAATTCTTAATATGACATGTTACATAATTTAATGTGGGCTATCACTTGCACAAGATGAAGATAACATTAACTAAGTTGATGACTGAGTTGAAATATGTAGAAAATGGTATTAAAGGAAAATGTAGTATTAGCTTATGCAATAATGGGTAGCTCCTTTGGTTTTGAGGCGAAAGGCATAATTGAAAAGAAGAGGAAGAAAGTTAAAAAATTGTATGAGAGTAAAAAAAAAGGCCCAAAGCATATGGGAAGATGATAGACAAGTGTTCGAATTACCATTAGAATGGGCACTAGGAGAAAGACTGTCTAGATGCACTAGCCAAAAAGCACAACACGAGTGAAGTTTTTGTTGTAGAGTATTGTTTAGTGGTTAATTCTATAAATTCCTGAGTTGTAGATTCTGGAGTCTTATATCTGTATGTCAATGCAAGTGCTTTAGAAAATTAGATAACTAAATGAATACCGGTTAAAATCACCGTTGGTATATGAGCAGTAGTTTTAGCAAGAGCGTAAATTTATCGTGTTTTTATTTTAGTAGGTATATTAAATCTTAAAATATTGTTATTATATTTTGCGAATGAAGCAGAAATTTAATTTCTATTTTCAGATTAATGAGATAAGGTTATTTTATAAAATCAACGTCTAATTCGCTTTGTATTTTAATGAATAAAGTTCATAGTGTTGGACGTCACTGAACAGTCTTTAAGTTTTTGCTATTCTACAAATTTAATATTGATCACGCAAATTAATGTGCCTATCGTCAGTTGTGGAAATATAAGTTAGGTGCTTGTGTTGAAAAGCATAGTGTGATATAACTTATATTTTAATCATAAATAATTTGTTCACAGTCAATGTATAATGATGGACATCTTTTAATAAAAGGATGTAGTATTAATCGATTCACGCTCGAGTTTACAATTTGTGCTTATCATATAAATAGCTAAAGATGGCACTAATACACTTAGAATGTATTGAATGAATCATGTATCGAGTTAAATTCTATAACATGATCATACAGCGAATTAGATTACATTTCATCACTGGATATTTCATCTAAATTCCTTGCTAAACTTGTGTATGTCATTCATGAATTTAATGGTTTTTTGATTCACCAATGAGTGAAATCAATGTGATTGATTAAATATCTCGATGATTTGAGAGTTTGAAAATAAGCTAAGTACGTAACATGAATTTATGCCGGAAATTGTCATATTGAAAAGGGGTAGAGTGACTATTTCAATATTTTTCGCTGATTGACAAAATTTGAGCTCATTTTTATTGATGGCTAAACTTCAGCACCATGATTCATTCATAAAACCGTTGAAGAAAATAATATTTAAATTAGTAAGAATAATTAGAGGATTAAAATGGTCATTTGTGTCCATACTTAGTTATTGGACATTGGATGGGGAAATGTATATAAACTTGGAGGTTAAAAGTATGAAGGTCTTAGAACTAGAAGTTGAAAATAGATATTAAAAAAAAAAAAAAAACAGTTTGTGTATGAATCAATGTGTGCTAACCATAAATTACTTTCCGTAAACAATTTCGATGATAAACTGGAGAAATTGCTTAATATATTCAATCATGGCCAAATTCTGTATCGATGAAAGCTAATATCGTAGCATTCATTTGTAAAATCATTTTAGTTGTCTCATTTGCCTCTCACTGAGATAGCAATGTTTTTAAGCATGGACAAAAAAATCAGGCAATATATAGTTTCCTAAATGCAAGACAATGCAAAGATGGGTTAGCAATTATTGACAACATATAATGGCATTTTCCTGTTAGTTTTGTTAGAAATACTAGTAGGTGTTTTCAAACATAATTGTGTGGATCATGCATGTGTCAATACTCGACACTCGAGGGAATTATATACGCTGAATTATCTTATGTAAGAGTTTGACAAATTTAGTTCAATAAATTAAAATTAAGTTTTAACATCACCACAATTTTCTTATTACTTTCGTTATTTATACAAAGAGTATAGAATATTGTGAATGTGATAAAGCTTATATTATTTTTCCTACCACACTTGAAGGTTTGGGTGAGTGGGAAATTGTTGAGAATAGTTGTTCAAAACAAACAAAAATGAAAGTGAAAAGTAAAAGGAAAAGAACATGAAGGGCCGAAATTGCATAGGCCAAATGGCCATGCAATCGCATAGACATTTACAGGGAATTCACGTCCCTATTTGTGCATAACCATGCGACAGCATAGAAGTAAAATTCGACCGTTGGTGGCTGTTTTCTACCGTTGATAATTTGAATTTGGTGCATTTTCAACATAATTTTTGTACCAATTCGTGTATAAACTCGATGTCTATAGGGGAGCCATGTTCAAAGGAAAAAAAACAATGAAAACATATGATATCAATATTCATTCCACAAAATCAAGATCAAATCTCTATTCTATTCATATTCATACATTTCTTATTTGTGTTCTTAAGTTTTGGATAGAAATACTTTGTGCTTCAGTATTTTTGTAACAAGACTTGATAAATCATTTAAAACATTTGTCAGAAAACCCTTTAACATCTCAAATTAACTAGAGAGGTGACAACTATTGTTTGAGGACAACGATTACGCGTAAGGGTTGCAAAAAAAGCTCAAAAACTCGGACGGCCCGAGCTTGGCTCGGAAAAAGCCCGAGCCGAGCACCGAGCCCGGGTCGGCCCGTGTAATTTTTTTTTTAAAAAAAAAATTATTTAAAATTAGCTGCCTACCGTTTAGCTGCCTGCACACGACAGGGAGCTAATGTGCATGCAATATTCAGTATTTGTGCACGTTTTTTTAAAAAAAATTGAATTTGAAAATTAAAACGGATATATTTTTGTCTATAAATACAAGAAAATCTTTACAATTTCATATCAATCTATCTCTAATCTCTCTATGCAATATTCAGTATTCTACTCTTCAATTTCTTAACTTTGATTTTCAATTTAAACATTTGGTTGTGTTATTCAGTTTCTTTTATTCTTTTATTAAATATTCCTTATTATAAGTATAATACTTATACATGGATTTTACTGACGATGAAATTAATCAGTTTAAAGGTAGTTCGAGCACTCCATTGGGGTACGATGCATTTCAAAATGTTCCAATTAATTTGAAAGATATCAAAGAGGAGGAAGTAGTCGAGGTTAAAAGGTCGAAAAAAGATTCTACGGAATGTTGGCAACATATGACTCGCAAAAAAGTTGAGGTTGAAAATGGAGTTGATATTTGGAAAGCATGTTGCAATTATTATGGTAAAGAACTTAGTTGGAAACCCAGTTCGAGCACATCGCATTTTAAAAGGCATATATTAAGAAGTTGCAAAGCGAAACCAACCGATCTTGACCCGAAACAGACCGAACTAACATTTACCAATTCCAATTCTACTCTTTCCACTTTTGTATATTCACAGGAAAGATTTCATGAAGGAATGGCTGTATACGTGGCTGCAGCAGAGATGCCGCTTACGATGATCAAGTCAGAACACTTTACTCGTCTTATGCAGAATTATCTCCAACCCAGGTATCGTCCTTATTGTAGAAATACTCTTCGTTCGGATGCTATAAAATTATATAACAAACGAAAACAAACTGCTATTGAAAGTCTAAAAAATTTTAATTGTGTTATATCATTTACCTCTGATTTATGGACCGGTATTAATAAAAAAGGTTATATTGCTGCTACAGCTCATTACATTGATCATCTATGGATTATGCATAAAAAGATTATTGCATTCAGATGTGTAGATTATACTCATAATGCGACTTACATATACATTGTTTTAAAAGATATTATACAAGAATATGGTATGCAAGAAATGGTTCGAAGTTTTACTTTTGATAATGCTAGTGTAAATAAAGTTGTTGTCGACAAATTTATTGATGACATGAACCCTATATTTGGAGGTTTATTTTTTCATCAACGTTGTATATGTCACATTATCAATTTGATTGTAAAAAATGAATTGACACATATAAAATCACCTTTAGATAAAATTAGGCAAGCAATTAATTTTATCTCTAATTCACCAGCAAAAAAACAAGCATTTAACAGTTTATGTGCAGAATATGGATTACAAGAGAAATCATTTGTCACTGATGTATCACATAGATGAAACTCTACATATCTTATGTTACACTCGTGTGAAAAATATGATAAAGTTATTTCAATGTATTATAATAGTAGGCATACATATGGATCCGAACATAATTTGGAAGATTGGGAATGGTCTCTCGCATTTATCGTGAAAAAAATTTTAAAACCTTTTTTCGATGCCACAAAGGAATGTAGCGGTGTTTATTACCCTACGTCTTCACTTGTTTTACACCATTTTTTCTATATTTCATAAGCATTTCAAAAACATAGGAATTTGTCCATTTTTGTTGATGTAATTTATTCTATGGAGGAAAAATTTCGTAAATATTGGGAGGAGTTACCCTCTTTATTTTTATTAGCTTCGGTGATGGACCCTCGACTTAATTTAACTAGCACACAAACTATTATAAAGGGAATTTCAAATTTCATGAATTTAGAATTATCACATGCGCCTATAGAATCTATGCTATATGAAATGTATAACTATTACGCTGAAAAAGATGGTCAGCGTAGTTCTACTTCCCAAAGTTCTTTTTCAATAAATACTTCAACAAATGCAGACAGTTTATGGAGATTTTTTAGAAACCAATATTAGTGTTCCCTCATTTAGTTCTAATTCGTCAACATCTAGAACAATAAATGTCAGTGGTACAAATTTTGAAATTTCCTCTGAGTTAGCTAGATATATGCATGTGGACATTCATAGTATGTTACAACCACAAGAACTACATGAATTTAGTCTTTTATCATGGTGGAGGTCTAACGAAAGGCAATATCCGATTGTATCAAAAATTGCTCGCGATCTACTAACACCTCCAGTGTCTACGGTAGCATAGGAAGCTGCATTTATTTTAGGTGGTCGAATTTTATGTGACGAACGATCAAGACTAAAAGAAGATATATTGGAGGCTTTAATATGTTTAAAGGACTGAGAATGTGTGGAATTACGTCTTCAAGAACAAGTTGACAGTATAATGGCCGAAGAGTTGCAGCAGATTCAAACATAAGATATTGTAAGTTTTTAAATTAATTAGTTTCAAAAAAATACGTAATTTTTAAATTTTTTTTTCAAAAAAAATTATACACGTAATATTTTATTCGTGTACAATTTTAACTCCGCCTACATAATTGTAGCCGATCCCAAGCCCGGATAAAGGATGAGGATTTTAACTTTTATAACTCATTTAATTTATAAATTTTTTAAGTAAAAAATGTAAATTTTACAAAAAAAAAAAAAAAAAAAAAAAAAAGACGAGCTTGGTTATTGTAATATTTAATTATAATTATAGTTAAGTATTTAATTTAAATGTTTATTTAGTGTTTAATTATTTATTGTAATTGGTTAAGTAATATTTAATTGTTTAATTATTATGTAATTATATAAATGAATTGGTTAAGTAGTATTTAATTAAAATAATTTATTTTGTATTTAATTATTACTTCGGGTTGATTTTGCACATTCATTTAAATTTATTATTCTCGAAACTCATTTGTAATCAAACATTTTTTAATAAAATAATTTTGTAGGTGAATTCATAATTTTTTCATACTTTTTAATCACATATTCTTAAAAAAAAAATCTTTTTTACTTTAAATAATCTTTCTAAACAAACACGTGAATGGTTTTTTTTTTTTTTTTTTAAGGAGTTCATTGAGACTAGTGTAGGTAGTAAAAAAAATGTATATTTTATACACAAAAAAATAAAAATAAAAATCGAGCCGGCCCGGATCGGGCTCCGCCCGGCCCTCTAAGGTCTCGGGCCGAGCCGTCTTTTTTGGCCCGTCTTAGCCTGGCTCGGATCGGGCCCAAAAAAGCCCGAGTCGAGCCCGAGCTTTTTTTCCCCGGCTCGTTGCCACCCCTAATTACGCGTTTGGGCCTTCCTTTGAAATTTTGTTCCAGATTTGTTGCTGTTTTTGTGTTTTTTTTTTTTTTTTGAGGAATTGATCTCAACTTTTAACAATTTATCCCTCCAACATGCAGCTCAGATGAAGAGAAAAAAAAAATCAAGTTTCCATCATAGGCTCGACATATTCAACATCTTCATTATAGGGTGGTGGGAAATTTGATTCAGGACTTTTGTTTCTTCTAGACTTACTAAGCCATTGTTTGAAAACCAGTATTTAGGTAAAATTGAGTTTTGAAAAATGATTTTTTGGAGAATATATAATAAAAAGTAGAAATTTTTTAAATTTTATTTTATATGTATAATATTTTATAGTGTGAATTATGACTGAAAATGAGTATATAAAAAAAGTTTTAAAATAATGATTGTCAAACAGAGAATAAACCATAGGTTCAAGTTAAGAGTTTCAAATTTATTTATTTATATTAGTTAACTTTCTTCACCCTTTTAGGATTGTAAACTACAAATGTAGTGCATAATTCTCTATTTCACATATGATGAGCTTGCATAATATGCGCCTACATTGTCTAATCACTATTTAACACATTAAGCTCCTGTTTGATGAAAATTGAAATATTTTTAGTAGATTTTAATAAAATTGATAAAAATGTGTGATTGAAAAGTTATGGATCTCATGAAATATGTGGTTAAAATTAATCGTGGACTTTAACTGGAATTAAATTCTTTATTTTAATTCTTACCAAGCCGAGGCTAAATGTACAATATACATTTAATCGGGTATCAATTTTCATGTCTGTTATATCTGATTTAGCAAATATATTCAAAACGTGCAACATATAATCGAGACAATTAGAAAAATGCAAATGCAAGAAAGAGAAAAAAAAAATAAAGTAAAAAAAAAATAAAAAATTGAGGAATGAAAGCTAAAGGCCAATTGAAGCAATTCGAACCATTTCAACAGCAAGTAACAGTTAGAGTATGTTTGATAGCCATCAAAATAGGTGGAAAAGGAAAATCAATTCATTTTTCATGTTTAATTTTGGTGTTTGATTGCATAACTTTTCCATGAAATTCATTTTCGCCCATTTTCTAGGTACAACAATTTAAAACACATTTTTCACCTTTTATTTTTTCATAATTTTGGTGGGAAAGCGATTTTTCATTTTTTTTTTTTTTTAACTTTTTGGCAATTGAAACATATTCTAAATCCAATGGTAAAAAAATTTATCCATTTAATTGACAATTTGCATAAAAAATAAAGTCAAATGAACACAAAAAAATTTCAAAAATTATTATTATTTTTTTTTTACTTTTTGACAATTTCAACAATTTTTAATACATATTGTAAAAAAAAAAGTATCCCAAAAAGTAACAATTTGCATGAAAAACAAAATTAAACGGATTAGGTGGAAAATTATACCAATCAAACATCATTAATTACATTTCCCTCTAAAACAAATTCTAGGCAATTCAATTTTCTGTAATTTATTTTCTTTCCACCCAAATTTCACCATTGCAATCAATCGCACTCACCCATAAAAAAATCTCTCTAAAATGTTAAACAAAATGACAAAAGCAAGTAGAGAATCCTAAATTGATTTCATAAATGCAAGAAAGGGCCAACCCAACCCCATCCACTCTAAGGGGCGCCACATTGCCTCATATTCCACTGCTCAGTGTCCCTTAGAACATGGAGGAAATTATGGCAGCTTAGTTTCGTTATTATAAAGTTCTCTCTTTTCTTACTACTTCTCTACTTCACACTCTTATTCTCAGTTTTCATGGAAAATAAATAACCAAAAAAGGAAGATCAGTTTTCTCAAAAATCAGTATTCTTTGCTGATAATTTTAAGATTCCTAGATAAAGTTTATTGACCAAAGTCTTTTTTATTCAAGAAAAGAGATAAGAAATGGATATTGAACTGGTAAAGTGTGAGTGTTGTGGATTAAAAGAAGATTGCACGCAGGACTACATAAGTGAAGTGAAAGCGAAGTTCGATGGAAAATGGCTTTGTGGTTTGTGTTCAGAAGCTGTCAGAGATGAAGTGAACAGAGGGAAAAAACAGTTTGGGATGGAAGAAGCTGTTAAGGCTCACATGTCATTTTGTCGAAAATATAAATCGAATCCAGCTATTCGAGTAGCCGATGGGATGAGGCAGATGCTAAGAAGAAGATCAGGTGATACATCATCATCTCCATCTTCATCAAAGAAGTACTCTAGATCATCAAGCACGTCCCAAGTAGGAGATGATTCCGCATTTTCTTATTATTAATTTTGGCAAAAAGGGGTGGCTTCAAAGTAGGTGTGATCGGTCATGATCAATCTTCCTTATCTCGCAATAACAACCTTTTCATGGCCAAAATTTATCTTGTCTTTTTTGTATAGAGATGTTATTTCGTTAATGGAGGTTTTTGTCTTCTTTCCCTTTTTGATAATCTACCACGTTCATAATGTTTTGCCTACTTAGTTAAAAGAGAGCACCAACATCGGGGAAAAGGGATTTTTATCTTCATTCTAATAAGTCAGTTACTGTTGAAGAAGAGCAACCCTTAAAATTTTGCAATCCAAAATGGTGATGCCTAGGTTTCGACCAGATCTGGTTCCTGTCATGGTCGATGTCTGTCGGACCTGATGCTAATTTTTAAACTTGCAGTTTGTGAAACTTTGAATTGGTGCAACGGGTGAGAGACTTCAAGAGTTGGTGTGTGTGCGCATATCAGTGTTTTTTTTCTGAAAATTAATTTAGAAGCACTCTTTTCTTTCCCTACAATGATCTCCAAATTTTTTATCTTTCCTTGAGAAAAGAAGAAGGGAAAGATGAATCTAAGAGGTCAACTTCCCACTTATCATTTTACGTTATATTCTGTACTGTATAACTAGTCATTTTAAAGAACTATTCCAACTTTTCATTTCTAGATCTCTGAGAACATTATTTGAACTTGAGGGTCAGTCTATCTCGTAAAGTAAATTAATTTTTTTCCCCCCGAAATCGATTAGATTGAACTTCATGATTTGATCTGATGAAAAACCATCGGACTGCGCAGATGCATAACACTCTAAATGAAGAGTTAATTTCACTGATTGGTTTACCAACTTGATTAATTAAATATGTCAACAACTTGTTTTAGTGATTTCATCAATGAAGAAAATCAATTAATGGGGCTTTATAATGGTTTTACTGCAATCATGGACAATTATTTAAAGCAGGAAAAAACTATTGATCTTCTGTACGTAAGATAATATCCTAATATTGCTTTATGAACAATGTTATTTTATTAGTAGGAGGCTGATGCATTTTGAAGACTCATATAAAACAAATTAGAATACCGGATTTTACGACAATCATTTAAAGCACGAAATCTGCTACAAAAGGCATCAAGCCTATAAATTGTTAATGTTAGAAAATATGGGTCTTGGGTCGCCAATAAGAGTAATCCGATTTACAAGACATTACAAAGGTTGAAGAGAATTTTCAAGTTCAAACTAGTGGCGAATTCAGGATTGGAGGTCAACTAGGGTGGACGTTGATCGTTGACCATTGACTCTCGACAATCAATGGTCATAATAGCGAGATCGTTTATTAATATTTAATTAATTAACAATAAAATTGGTTCAATTAAAATTGGTTCAAAAATAGAGAACACATTGAAAAATAGGGCCCTAGTTCTTCTCCTTTAATATTTTTTATTTTTATTTTTATTTTTACTTTTTCAATTATCCCAAACCTAAATTCCCAAATCACAAATCAAAACTCATAAATGATAATTGATATATCATAACTCATAACTTATAATACATAAACTATTTATCACAAATCACAATTCATTGTCATAACTCGTAAAACATAAATCATAACTCATAAATGATAAATTTAAAAATGAATTAAAAGAACAAAAACAATAAAACAAGAGAGAGAGAGAGAGAGAGAGAGAGAGAGAGAGAGAGAGAGAGAGAGAGAGACTAGACTGGTGGCAACAACAACCATTGTAAGATCCCCCGGTAGCAACAACAACCATGTAAGATCCCGAATTTTAAATTCTTAAGTTGGTTAATGTAGAACAATTAAGAAACGAGCTATGGAAGCTCGGCTTATTTAAGGTTAGGAAAGTCCAGGTCATAAGTTAATTAAAATCCCAACAATTTAAGAGATTAAGTTTAAGTAAATTTGATTACAAAGATTTAATAAGTAATTGAGTTGCCACAATGGTTATCTGCATGGTCTTTCACATAGGCAACCCATGTTCGAATAATTATATATTAAGAATAATTATATCAAGTTAATTGATGGAATAATTATTTTTTTAGTGGCCATTCATAGATATGGGTCACAAAACATATGAATAGTTCATTTTCTTTTATTTTTCTTTATGTAAATGTTTTATAAAACTTTTATATGAATTATTTGTTATGAGCTTAAAACTCTTTAACTTCTTAGTTAAAGACTCAATTTAACAAGGATAATGATAATATAACTACCCACTACAACAAAAATGACATTTTGCAACACTTAAAAGGCAACATTTGTGAATTGAGTGTTGCTAATGGGGTCTATCGCAACATTTTAATAAGTGAATGTTGCCGAAAGTGACATTTTGCAACGTTTATTCAGTGTTACGAAAAATAAAACTTTTCGCAACGTTTAAAAAACGTTGCGAAAAGAAAACTTTTGACAACGTTTTTGAAACGTTGCCAAAAGTTTTATTTTCACAACATTTTTTAAACGTTGCGAAAAGCTTTGGCCCAAGTCCACCATTTACACAAAGGGCCCAAATAACTCAATCCCTAATAATTGCCATCGACCTCTTCATCCCCAATCTCCATCCCCACATTTCTCGTCATCCCCAATCTCTTATAGTCATCTGTCGGTCACCATCCCCACTGTGTCTGTATCTTCCCTACTCCGCCGCCTCGCCGCTCTCGAGTCCGCCCTCCGCCGCCGATCTCCATCATCTTCTCTGTCTCTTCGTGAGTCCGTTGCCTCTATTATCCAGTCCCATTTCAGAGTCTTCCTTGCACGCAGCTCAAGAACCCTTCGGCAGCTCAAAGATCTTGCTTCCATCAAATTCACGCTCAGCATTCTGAAATCCTCAGTTTCCGGAATACCCATTATGATTGCGAAGCTTTATCTCATAAAGTCATGGCCCTGCTTCTCAAACTCGACTCCATTAAGGTAGAAAATAAAATCTTCCACATTACTGTTAGAATTAAGACTCTCTGGTTCGTCTTTTTCCACATTAACCATCTTATTTACCTCTCGACCTGTATTTTTTAATCTTATGTTCAACATATATGCATAATTTTACTTTTTGTTTTATAAATACATGGTGCGGTTCTGATGTGGACTTTTTTATCATTTTCTGTTTTTGAAGGGTGGTTAATTGAAAACTCTGGTGCCGAGAATGAGAATGTTTATAGGGTTTACAGATAAAATGAGAAGCCATGTTCGAATGGGGACAGTAATGTTAGCATTAACGGGGATGATTCAATTGATGATGAGAGAGAGCTCTTGGACAATCTGTGCCGAGAAGTCGAAGCCAATGTGCTCGATCTTGTTTGTCATTATGATGAACCTTTACATCTCTTCTTCTCTGATTCTTGCTGACTGTTACTTTTATTTGTATTCATATGTTGTCATATATACTATCTGGTTGTATTAAACTATTGGTTAAAATCTGGTTAAAATCTCTTCTTCTCTGATTCTTTTGCTTTGTTTTATGATCACAAGACTCATTTTCTGCCAATTTTTTTAGATTCTTATTATTCTTGGGTTGTTTTCTGCAGTTTGGGGAAGACTTTGCAGTCAATCACGCTGCTTTATACTCTTCTTTTCCAGGGACTTGATGGGAAACCAATGGTTTAAAAAGCAATTATTGTGACTCCTACCAGTCTTGTGGGTAATTGGGAAGCTGAAATCAAGAAATGGGTTGGGGAGAGAGTGAAACTTGTTGCTTTATGTGAAAGCACTCGAGTTGATGTTATCTCTGGCATTGATAATTTCACAAATCCTCGCAGCCATCTACAGGTAAATTTTCTGGTACTATCTGGATATTTGGCGAGGGCACATGTTTAACTGACACTCTCATGGTGTTGATTGTTTTCTATGAGACGTTCCGTATGCATTCTTCAAAATTCAACCAAAGTGGATTGTGTGACCTTCTTATATGTGATGAAACTCACAGGCTAAAAAATGACCAGACACTGACCAATCGAGTACGATATATCGAGTTATTGTTCAATTGATTTTATTTTCTTGGAGACCACTATGGTAGAACAGGTTTGAGATGACTAAAATAAATTTTTGGACCAGGCATTAGCTGCTCTGACCTGCATGCGCCGCATACTTTTGTCGGGGATTCCAATGCAAGTGAGAACAATCTAGGCGTGATTATTTTTACATTGTTTCGTGTTAATGTTTTTCTCTTTCTTGGGCGATACTTTAATCTACTTTGCCTGTAATCCAGAATGATCTAGAAAAGTTCTATGCCATGGTTAATTTTACAAACCCAGGGTGATGCTGTATATTTGTGGTAGAGAACCCACAGCTACCGAAGAAGAGAAGAAGCTAGGAGATGAGCGATCGGCAGAACTAAGGGCAAAAGTAAATCAGGTAACTTTCTTGCAATGACTTAAAGCCTGAATCTAGTTTTCTCTAAAGGTGATCTGAGTTCAAGGTTCCATAGAATCGCAAGCAATCTTCTTTATTTTGAAATATCTTGTTTGTTAGAGCTGATTTTGAGTAAATTTAAATTTGCCTAGCTTCTTACAAGTGTTTGTATGCTTATTTTTCAGTTTATACTGAGGAGAACTAATACGCTATTATCAAACCACTTGCCGCCAAAGGTATCAGAATTATATGGAATCCATATATTGTTCTTGCGTATGTTAACAAATGTTTACTTTTATATTGGATGAGACACATTAACACATAAGCTTGCCTCAAAATCTTTATATGAAGTAAATTATGTCACTACTTTGGGTTTTGAATTCTTATTGTTGTACCCCAGTTTAAGTCCTTATTTTGTTATCATTAATATTATGTTTTGATACTTTGACTCAAAGGGTACACTTTTTTATACTGTGTTTCACTTCATTATTCACATTGGTCCCCAGTCATGCATAGTCTTGTTTGTTCAGATAATTGTCGAGATAGCGACTTTAAAGTTTGTTTCTTTAGATTCTTATCCTTTTCCCATGTGTCTGCTGAGTATATGCATGGACTTAAGTAAGCTTGTTTACCTGATTACTGGATGGGTAATTAAGAAGGAAACATTAATTTTGTAGTTTGTTTGGCATCTGCAGAATGAAGGCATGTTATGTTACATGCATACAGTGCAAACAAAAATCTGATTTAGTGTTCTAAAGTTTGATTTTTATCTGGTATTTTGCACTTCAGTTCCACCATTATATATTATCAGTTTGATGGATTTATAGGATTGGTTATTTGATGGATTTTGTTCTGCCTACCTTATTTTATATCTTAAAAGGCCAAAACTACATCTTGTGATCAGGTTGCAAGATGTACCAAGATCACTAGCCCAAACACAGAAGATGCGAAGTATGTTATTACATAATTGCTCATTACAAACAATCATCGACACTGGGGAAGATGACTCTAGCTGACCGGGTGAACCAATTGCAAAAAAGGATCGAACAATGAAGTTTGAGTTTTAATGGGACATGTCAATGATGATGGAGAAATTTGAGATCATGATGAAGAAACTGGACAGGCATGAACGAGAGAGAAAGGAAAAAGGAGTGGTAGTTAATTCTTCGGAACTCACTAGTTGTAAGATAGATATGTAAAACGATTTTTTATAGATTTTTTCGTATCACATTTTAATGTTCGAGTGTATGGATTCAAAAATTTGTAATGAAATTATTAATTTTTATGCAATTCCAAAATTTGTTAAAAATGAGTCATTTTTAGTTTTGCGAGTCAATTTACATAAATTGCTTAAAAAAATAAGAGACCTTTCAGCAACGTTTTTTAAACGTTGCCAAAAGGGATCCTTTTGGCAACGTTTAAAAAATGTTGCCGAAAGTGACCCTTTTAGCAACGTTTAATAAACGTTGCCGAAAGTGACCTTTTGGCAACGTTCAAAAAATGTTGCCAAAAGTCTTTCGCAACGTTTAAAAAACATTGCCGTATCCTTCCACTCTAAGGCAACATTGAGATTTGCAACATTCGTCCAAACATTACAAAAGGTCTTTAGCAACATTTTTTGAACGTTGCAAAAGGCTTTTTTTGTTGTAGTGACCCCATTTAATTTTTCAATAATAAGGGAGGTTTCAAGAAGAAGAATGTCACTTTTTCACTATAGCTCTCCTCAAATCCGAATTTACTCTTATTCTCTCTCAAAAATATATTTTATGTCAAGTTAAGTTTAAAAGAATAGTAAGGGTGTGAAATAGAAAGACTTTTTACACATTTTGTTCCTTTATATTCAAGAAAATCAAGGTAGATAGAGTTGCAAGTATTATTTCATTTTCAAATTATAATTTTTCATTAAAAGTATGAATGAATTGGTACCCACGGGTACGGTTCTTCAGCACTACTACAATTGAATGATCATTCTTCAGCTCTATGTGTTATTATAATTCTATAGAAATTGAATTTTGTCGGAAATCTATCTACTTGCGACGGTATGAATATATAGTTCGAATTTACTAATTTGATAATGAAATGCACCAATGATATCCATTAAGTTTCAAACTCATGAGGTTAATTCCCTTCCTACAGGTTGACTTGATTTACTTGGGGCATGGATGATGGTAGATGAAGATGAAACATACTATGGAGAAGTCAACGACTTAGTGTTTTTTAATTCAATTATCGCTTACGTTATTTTTTATTTTTTATATATATAAATAGATTCTTCTGAACATTATATGTGGTGCTATTTTATGAACATTTAAATGGATAAGTTATTCTTAAGAGTATATATGTGTTACAGAAATTAACTTACAAGTCATGTATACCATGAAAAAAAAGTGGGCGATTTAATGTTGTTGTTTGTTAAAAATTTCAGCTTTTGCATTGACTTTAAAAATTCACAACTTAATCGTTACTTGAAACTTTTGAACAAAACTAGTGGCATTTGATAGCCTCATAAGTTGTCATTTCGATGTCAGTAAACTGAGTGTTGTTGTTTTTGAAAATTTCAGCTTCTGCCCTTAATTCCAAAAATTTATAATTCAATCATTACTTTGGATATTTGGGTGAAACCAATGGGATTTGATAGTCTCATGGATTAGATACTGAACAAACTTAAAGTCACATCGATCCAATATTTGTAGAATTTTATATGTCATTTAAAATAAACTGTGTTGGGTTACCTTTCAACTCAAGTCGCTGCGGGGTTTTGAAAAATATTTTAATACCTTATATGTTGTCGACAAAAGTTAATTTTTGGATATGTCATGTTATAAGGAGTTTTCTACTTTACATTAAAATTTCACGAAGTTTCAGGGTTGATAGCTATGCAAACTAATTTATTTTGACAATTGTCGCTTGAGATAGAAAGCAAAACAAAAACATTTATTTTAAAATTTTTGCCTAGAATTTCACGTCGATAATATATACATGCATGGTAATCATTCAAAAGATATTTTTAAAATTGTTAATTTTTGTATCATTTCACTATTTTTGCGGCTAAAGTATAGTAAATCTAGTGACATTTTGATCCATGTGGATCAGGACTTTATAGCCATAGACTCATAGGGCAGGCCACAGGCGCTTGGGCTGAGTTTATAGGACAACCAGCATGAGAGAACAAGGATTTGGTATTTGAAAATTGGAATTGCTTTCCCGAATTGCTGGAATTGGCATTTGGGATTTGGAATTGATTTTCAATTGAAACCACGTCCATAAAACCACCGAATTGGATTTGATTTTGGGCCCAGTTTTTTTTTTGTTTTAAACCAAAAGGCCCAAAACTTAAAAAATGCCAATTTCAAGCACCTGTTGTCATCTTCCTTTTTTTTTTTCTTTTTTTTTTCCTCGGTTGAACCTCCACCTCTGCCAATTGATTCAAGCTTCCTTCTCCCTGGCTGGTTGGCTCCCGACGACGACTGTAAATTCCGACGAAACTAGCACTATCGGCCGCATTCTCTCATCGGTTGGTGGCTTCGCCACTACCTATAACCACTCTTAACTCCAATATAACCTCCACTGGTTATTGCCTTGAAAAAAGAGAGAAGATAGCAAGAGAATGGTGAAGTTCGTATGTGAAAATATGCCAAAATTCAAAAGACCCTAAAATCACTATTTTGACATGAATACTCACAAAATAAGTACTTTGATTGTGGGTAAGAATCCCTTCTCATAGTAATCAGGATTGGGACCATTGGATTGCAAGAAAATTGTAGATTTGAAATTTTGGAAAGTAATGTGATTCAACTATTCAAAAAATTTTGAAATTCATCATATGAAGTAATATTAGAGTTGTGCTATGGTAACATAAAGGTTGACCTAAAGGATGACATTCCCCTCACACATAAGGAGGAAAATGTTATTTTATTCAAGTGGGACCCTCACCTCATGTGAGGGGGATGACAACTTTTAGGTCATCCCTTAGGTTTGTTTAGCATTATTCGTAATATTATTGACTCGGAATTTATGATGATGCATGCTGCGAATTATTACAGTGGTACCAGATCCATAAGGTTGAATTCTTTGCTGTAATACATGCTTAAATATGACATTACATAATTCAATTGAGTTATAAATCTTGTAGGTAAAGTTTTGAAATCTTATGTGATTTTTAATGGCATTTATTAAAATACGTGTCTAAAAGTAATGAAATTTTGGAATTATGTATATAATATACATTAGAAATCACCTGCAAAATTTCATCAATTTTCTTTATTGCATTTGGAATAAAATTGAAACCCTAGTCAATTTTGCAGAATTTTTAAAAATTTACTACATTTTATTCGTTGATTTTCATGTAGTAGTATCAGTATGATTAGAAAGATATTTCAATGTATGGATGACAACGAGAAGAGTTAGGGGCAGGATCCCGCCCCATCGGGCATTTTCCTATCCCTTACCTGACCCATTAGCCGTTTAAGGCAGGGCAGGAGGTTTGCCCCGTTTGTATCATTAAAGTGAGAGAATAATATTGTTATTAAATTTTTTAATTAATTTTTTTATTTTTAAAATTTAAATTATCCGAATATATTTGATAAACTTTTATTATTTATCATATTTCTTAGATAATTTTAGTTGCTATCTTCTATTAGAATTAATGACATTTTGTGGAGTTTTTCATTTAAAATATTGAACTCTTAAAAAAAAGTTAAATGGGACGGGGTCCTTGTTACGTGTACCTGCCCCATCCTTAACCCGGTTAAGAGAGTAATCTCTGACCCGTTCGGGGCAAGGCCCACTAGTATCGGGTATGACGAATTTTTTTTTTGTCATCCCTATTTTAATAGGTTTTCCAACCATATAAAAAAAATCTTAAAATTTGGACCTAAAACGAAGAAGTTTTGAGGTTTTGAAGTTTGGGTGAAATTTTGAATATTTTCAAGAAAATTATTAAAATTTGAAATTTCACCACACAATAAAATTGTCTCCACTTCACTTCATGCTTTCCATTTGTTATGGTTGGATATATCTTCTTGAGACCTTTTAAACGGTATAAATATCATTAATTTTGACCTTGAAGTGAAAAAGTTATTAGCTCTGAAGTTTGATCGAAAATCTAAAAATTTTGTATGATTTTTTTTGCAATTTTCACCCCAGACAGATATGATGTCCCAAACGTTGCCTTAAAAATTGATTTTATAAAATTTGACCATACAAATGAACTTAGACATCGAAATTAGTAAGGACGATTAATTAAAAAAATTGAGGATGGCGTGGAGACACTAATGTGCCCCTTTTTTAATTAATTTAAAAAATAATTGCAAATTGGTGTCACAATGAGGGTTTGAAAATTATAGATTGGTCCCTGAACTATTCTTGATTTTCGCTAGAATTAAATTAATTTATTGATTGTCAAAACTACTTTTTTTTTTCAATGCTTAAATAAATTTGTGAAATACATTAAAAATAATTTTTAACTTGATTATTATTATTATTATTATTATTATTATTATTATTATTATTATTATTATTATTATTATTATTATTATTATTATTATTATTATTATTATTATTATTGTAAAATCATGAATAAATTATTAAGTGGTTTGGCTAGTGAAAGTTATTTTTTGAAGTGCTCTCATTTTTTTTTTTAAATGAAAAATGCTTCGAAAGTATTTAAAATATCACATTTTATATACATTCATGAATTGTGTGGGTCTTTGATTAGATTATGTTATCTATTGTGACTTGTTTCCAATTTTTGTGTTTGATCAGATATGACTAGTTCTATGCACACTTATAGCATTCTCATAGGAAAAACAAGGGTTATTTAACTTGTGGAAAAGCTACATGCTTATTAAAATTAATAAATAAATATGGAATGTAACCTAGTGGAATACGTGAATATATTGGGAACCTTTTTTTTTTTTTTTAAATGATAAGTAGAATATAAGAATTCTGATATCACTTTTCAATGTTGAGATTGCGTTGTAACATATTTTAAAGTGAGGTTGAGAATATGTATAATAAAATTTAAATGACGTGAGTTTTATTCTTCTATTATAGTTGAAATTACTTTTTTGGAGGAATTGATTTGTGATATCATAATTGGATAAACATGCATATTTATATTTTTATTGCACATTATGGTATTGTCTCATTGAATTATATGATATCTGTTAATTTGCGAATTATTGTAAATGCTAAGATCAGTGGAATTAGTAAAATTCTTACTTAGACCTATTGATTGTTAATTGAGTAGTAGTTCAGTGATTGGAAGATTTAGAGAAAATCTCACATAGAACTATTTGATTCACCGAGTGGGAGTTCTCAAGTTAGAAGAATTAATTTAATTCTCGCTTAAAACTTATGGAATTTTGCGTTGTGAATTAAGTACATGATAGTGAAACAATAGATTGCAGATGATGATTGGGAACATAGTGAATTTTCGATTCAGTGTCTAACGTTGAACTATCGTAAGTTAAGTTTCATTAATGAAAAATGGTATATGTGTATAAATGGGCATTGATTGGGAATAAAAATGTCTCTAAAATCTAATAGATCATGGTATCAAAATCTATAGTTGTTGACCTTAAAAAAGGTGATAAGCTAAATGCGATAACATTTGGTATGATAAGATTTTGAGTATACTAGAAGAATATGATATCTAGAGAGTATTAACCACGAAATAGTAGACGCGATGTGGGTTATACTACTCTAGAGAATAAATATCAAAGCGTTTTTGTACGGGAAAAGATTGTTCTAGTGCTTGAGCATTTGAATTGTTAAGTTCTATTATAGATGATCTTTTTTTTTTTTTTTTTAATGTGACTTAGCTATGATGGTTAACATATTGTTGACATTTTTGTTGGTCATATTTTTTTTAGATGAGTAGTAAGTTAAAATTAGTCTCTTCTCAACATATGTGAACTTTGAAGGGTATAAATTGAAGCGTCAATTTTCTCAATTGACATTATTCGCTATGTGAGTTATTTACATGCGACTTGATGTTAATAAGTGTTGAACACATACATGTGTAGCAATTTTCTAGTTCACATAAAATTTTGAATCTTAAGTTTTAAATGAGTTAAAACAAATGTGGGATATATAAGGAGACTGGAAAAAGGGACATAAAAGAACATATTACATGGAAGTACATGAAAGTGGTTTTGGTAGAAATCCAATATTATAAAGGTTCGAGTTATACGGTTTGAATCTCTTAGTTCGAAAGTAGTTGAACTAATGAATGTTGCACTTGAATATGTTGAACTAATGAATATTGCACTTGAATATGTTTCTCATAGTGTTGTTTACGTTTTAACACTATATATTGGATCTTATCTTATGTGAATAATGGATTCAAGAGTTAGAAATCCACTTTATATGATATCAATAAGTGCCCTTAGTCTATTGTCGAGTCTTTGACTTGATATAAAATAGATATATACAAACAATGAAGATGGAGTGGAGGTTTATATGATTGATAATGCAACTTAGACTCCGTTTGGTTCCCATTTTTCCTCCATAAAATTGAAAAATATGATCGTTATTCATCACATTCAGCCACCATTTTTTTACTTTACATCTCTTTTATGGGGCCCATAATGGCTATATATTTCATTTTCATTATACAAATAATGTGTATCAAACATGACATTAGTATTGCAAAGTAGAGTAAGTGACCTCGTGTTTGATATTAAGATAGTATCAAAGACTCCACTAAAATTGATCTCATTTGTTGTTCTTCTAAGAGTGGTCTCTTGCTTGAACTTATACATGGTAGTTTCGTTCGTAAGTGGTGATGTTTATTATGGTTCTGGATATTTGTGTAACGATTTGAGGTTTTAAGTTGAGAAAACCATTTAAAGCTGTAAGAGCTAAACTTCTATAGAGTAAATACAACCGAATTTCTTTGTGGCTTATGATTAAGAGAGATAGAGATGGAACTTCATATTTTCATTACATTTATAGATGGATTCAAGCATTTTATTCATGCCTCTAATTTTCATAAGTTATATTGTATTGATTTAAATTTTTTGAAAGCGGAGTAGAAAATCAGATTATGAAAGTGAAGATTTTGAGAACTATTTGAGAGCATGAATCTCCATTACGAGAAATCATTGATCTAGGTAATGAAAGAGAAATTCTTATTGGATTAACTATTCTTTGATCATCAATAATTATATGGTCTATCTAGTAGAAGAAATTGAATATTACTGAACAACATGTCACTTAACGAAGTTCTCTCAATGTTAGTACTTTCAGAATATATAAGCTCTGGACACGTAAATAACCAAATATAGGTTGTCTTAAACTCATAGTCAACTATCTAAGTTCTTGATAATGAGTTTAGGACCATGAGTTTATTAAGAACGAGATGTATCTCCCTGAGATACACATGGCAGTACAAAAATGTACTTAAGTGTGATTTTGGATGGATATTTGGGTCACAAGATGTGACATTTGATATTTTTTCTAGCAAGGGAGAAAACTTGGGAGAATATTATTGAAATTAATAATATGTGTATTGATAAATCAGTTTTGAATACATAAGAGTTGGTTTAAGCTTTTGATTCAAGTCAGAATAATCAATTTTTGAGTGGGAGCTATCTAAGAACCATCTAATTTCAATGATTGTCGGTTCTGAGTGGGATTCAAGTGGAAGTAAATATTTTCGAGCAGGAGCTATCTAAGAACTATCTAATTTTAATGATTGTAGGTCTGAGTGGGATTTAAGTGGGAATAATATATTTTCGAGTAAGAGCTATCTAAGAACTAACTAATTTCAATGATTGTTGGTTCTGAGTGGGAGCTATGAGCTATCTAATTTTATTGATTCAGAAAATCAGCAGAGAAATTTAAGAGAAGTGATGAAAGTATATATAGAGTACATAATTCCAACCTAATTTGAGATTTGGTGGAAGTTCTAATTGGACATTATGTTTATTGAGAACATTCGTATTCTTAAAAACTAAGTGAAAGACTAATGAATTTATGATAGATAATGTTCATTTTTTTTAGAGAAAAATTATACTTAACAATTTGTCTTAACAATTTGTCATGTCATAGATCTTGTCAATAGGTATCCATGTTATCCTCTGAAAGGGTATTGTGCTACCTGAAGGGTGCTACTGTTAATTATTCTATTTGTTTTCGAAAGAATAACTTGTGAGTTAGTCAAAGCACAAACAGTTAATATAATTATGTAATCTTACTTTATAGAAGAGCAATAAACATATCTTGTAATATATATCTTAATAGTTGAAAAAATTGTTTGATATATATCTATTGGGCAACTAATGATACTAGTTGAGAATATGAGATCCATTATAGTTACACAGTTACCTCATGTATTAGTGATCTCAAGTATCAAGATGAAGCCAAACCCCAATGGTATTTGATAATTGTCTAAAAGTACTTCAAAGATTATCATTTATAAGGCATTTCACATTTATTTTGTACAAATTCACTATTGTTAGTCTCTAATTTCAATTCTCTTGCCAAAAATTCAATTTGCGTAAATACATGATTAAAAGTGCAATTAATTGAAATACGTATTTTCATACATGTTGGGATGAGTATTATACTTTTGAAAGAGTATTGATTTGGTGTATTTCCAATGTATTTCCAAAGTAGTGCAAGTGGTGCAAGTGGAGAAGAAAAATGTTGAAAAGTCAAAAATCTACAGCTGTCTCTGAAAAATGATCATAACTTGAGTTGTAGTTATCGAACCAAGGTGATTCAAGTTGGGCTGGAAATATAAGATATGTATCTACAACTTTCATGTTTTACAAGAAGTCAAATTCGCAGAATAGGGCAGCCAAAATAACCGTTGAAAGACCTGGCTGTTACTAGCTGTATACAGCTTTTCAACCTGTGAGCAGCACTCATTGTTTTGGTCATATATTGAGTTATAGAGATCAAATGAACCTGATATTTGCACCAATGGATAGATAACTCAAGTGGAAATAACTTTTCTCTTGATCATAAGTCCAAATTCTCTGCACAACATATCTGAAAAGTGGCGTCAAGTTGCATGAGCCTGCTGTCTCCAAGCTGGCAGAGCACAAGTTGTTAATGTCCACTTGCATTTTGGATGCTTCTTTGCCTATAAAAGGGGACCTTGGCCACGAGTTTGGGGGATCAATTTCTCTACAATATATTCTAGTTTCCTTCTTTTTCTCTTTGCTACATTTCATTATGTATTTCTAAACCTTTAGCTAGAGCTAGGGGTGAAACTTTGATGAATTTATAGTTTTATCTTTGATCTTTCACTTTGTTCTTCAATGTTAATCTTTTTACTTGGTTGAAGTATATGTTCTCCAAATGATTTTGGTTTGTAAAAGACTTTGATTTATTGTTGACAAGTTTGGCACAATGAATGCTTAGTTAATCTTTACCTACCAATAACTTATTTTGACATATTCTCTCAAACAATTAACGAGAACTATCATTTAGTCTATTTTGCAATCAACGTTTTATCTTCCGTATGAGATCACTTCATATTTGATTTTCATATGAGTTAAATAAAAGATCAAGAATAATTTCTACTCATTTATCCAAAGTGAATCCACAACGCTCTAGTGTTCTTCTCATCGTAATTTAACCAACCATTTACTACTCATAGATTAGTTTATATCCTTCCAATTCCCTGTGGTTCGACCTCGAACTTCCGAGTTTACTACTTGAGATACCTGCACTTGGGTTTGCAACCTTAAAGTTGTAGCAAGTTTTTGGCGCCGTTGCCAGGGAGTCGCGTCAAGGATTATTTCCTGCTACTTTCTGTGAGGTTTTTCTTCTCTTTCGTAATCTTCACAAATCAGGTACACTCGTTCTTTTTTTTTCCTTTCCTTCTTATCACTTTAGTTATTTTACTTTAAAGGAAGGCCGAGCCTCCTTCGTTTTTTTTTTGTTTTTTAAAGTGAAGGCCAAGCCTCCCGATTTGCCTTTTCTTTATTATATGGGCTGTGCCACCTAATTTTCGTTCTTTCATCTACTTAATGTTAGTTTATGTCAAATTGGTATTGTGAATTTAATTCTCATCGTTTAGTTAGAGATAATTGTGAAACTCTCTTTGGTAATTTGTTTAACTCACCCCAACACTCACACACATCTTCGACCATGGCTGAAAATGAAAGCGTGATGAAAATGAAAACCAACAAGTGCGAACCATGCGTGATTACTTGCAACCTCCTCGAAATTCTACCCCTTCATGTGTCATTTTCCCTCTTAATGCTAATAATTTTCGATTCAAGCCAGGTATGATTCCATTACTTTCTAATTTTCATAGTTTAGAATCCGAAAGTCCATATTTACATCTCAAAGAATTTGAGGAAGTGTGTGCCACATTTAACGATCAAACTTGCCCCAATGAAATTGTTAAGTTGAAATTGTTTCCTTTTTCTTTAAAAGATAAAGCAAAAACTTGGCTTAACTCTTTAAAACCTAGGTCAATTGGCACATGGCAAGAAATGCAAAGCGAGTTTTTGAAAAAATTCTTTCCAGCACATAAAACTAATGCTTTGAAAAGACAAATCCAAAATTTTTCTCAAAAAACCAATGAAGCATACTTTCAATGTTTAGAAAGATTTAAAGATTTGTTAAATACGTGTCCACATCATGGTTTTGAAAAATGGCGTACTATAAGTTTCTTTTATGAAGGTTTAACTCCCGAAACAAAACAATTTGTAGAAACAATATGCAATGGTGAATTTTTAGATAAAGATCCCGATGAAGCACTAGAATTTCTAGATCATGTAGCCGAAAATTCACAATCTTGGCAAACAGAAAACCAATTGAAAACTCAATTAGATCTAGTCTTGCTAGTTCTAGCGGAAGAAAATATCAATTGAGTCAAGAAGATGATCTAAATGCTAGGATCGCTAGTTTGTCTAGAAAGGTTGAATCTATGGAATTAAGGAAAGTAAAGGAAGTTAAACCCGTGCAAAATGATGAAATTTGTAGCATATATGAAACTTTTGGGCATCCAACGCATGATTGTCCTAATATCCCAGTTTTCAAAGAAGTTTTACATGATCAAGCCAATGCTATGAACACTTTCAAAAAGCCTTTTTCTTCTCCATTCTCAGAAACATATAATCAACAATGGAGAAATCATCCCAACTTTGATTGGAGAGATGATAATCGTGTTCATGTATCACAACCTCATGTGCTTTCAAAATTTCCTTCTTATCCACCACCACAATAAAAAACTCTTGAGGAAACATTGCAATCATTCATGCAAGGACAAGCAAACATTAATAATCAAACTTCACAAGCTATCAATGAAATCAAGAACACACTTTCTTCATTGATATCTTCTTTGCATTCTCAAGAGAAAGGTAAATTTCCTGCTCAACCTCAACCAAATCCTTCTGGTCAATTTAATGTAAATGCTTCTAGTTCCTCAGAAAGTCAACAAGAAAATGCCAACTCCATCACGACTCTTCGTAGTGGAAAAATTGTTGACAAAACAATTCCTTCAAAAGAACAAAAAAAGGATGGGCCTTTAAAATAAGAAAACGATGTTTCCAAAACTGAGAAAAAACTCATTTCTGAACCTAGTGTTGAAAAATGTCCCATTCCAGCTCCATTTCCTCAACGATTGCAACCAATTTCAAAACTCAACCATAATTCTGAAATTTTTGAACTTTTCAAACAAGTCAAAATTAACATACCATTATTGGATGCAATCAAACAAGTTCCTTCATATGCAAAATTCTTAAAGGACTTGTGCACTGTTAAGAGAAAACTTAATGTTCAACATAAAGCATTTTTGACAGAGAATGTGAGCTCAATAATTCAACAGAACACTCCACTTAAGTTCAAAGATCCAGGTTGTCCTACAATTTCATGTGTGATTGGGAATAATAGGATAGAGCGTGCTTTGCTTGATCTTGGTGCTAGTGTTAATCTATTACCATTTTCTGTATATGAGCAACTAGGTTTAGGAGAACTTAAGCCAACAACAATAACACTTCAACTAGCTGATCGTTCAGTAAAAGTTCCAAGAGGGATTGTAGAGGATGTTCTAGTTCAAATTGATAAATTTTATTATCCTGTTGACTTTATAGTTTTAGACACACATCCTGTATTAAGTTCAAATGCTCAAATACCTGTCATTTTAGGACGTCCCTTTCTTGCTACTTCAAATGAGTTGATTAATTGTAGAAATGGTATTTTGAAACTCTCTTTTGAAAACATGACGGTCGAAATGAACATGTTTAACATTTGCAAGCAACATGGAGATAAAGATGATTTGCATGAAATAGATTTTATTGGACAACTTGTTATGATCAATTTATTGCTACGTCTTCATCTGACGTGCTAGAATTTGAATCCAATGATAATTCTGAAAATTCACATATGATTTCTTTGTTAAATTCTTTTCAGGAGAAAAAGACAAGTCATTGGGAACTGAAATTTGAAAAACTATCACAACGGTCCAATATGTCCATGAATTCAAGTGATCAAATACCAAAGCTTGATTTGAAGCCATTACCATCTAATCTGAAATACTCATTTTTGGGTGAAAATGAAACTTTTTCGGTAATAATTTCTTCCAAACTTGATGCGCACCAAGAAGGTAAGTTGTTACAAACTTTGAAAATGCATAAAAATGTTTTAGGATGGACTATAGCTGCCATAAAAGGGATTAGTCTTTTGATTTGCACACACAAGATTTATTTAGAGGAATATGCTAAACCTACAAGAGAAATGCGGCGAAGGCTTAATCCTATTTTGAAAGAGGTGGTAAGAAATGAAGTTATTAAACTCTTAGATAATGAAATCATTTATCCTATTTCTGATAGTAGATGGGTGAGTCCAACCTAAGTTGTACCCAAGAAATCTGGGGTTACTGTAGTAAAAAATGAAGAAAATGAGTTAATTCCAACTAGAACTGTAACTGGTTGGCGCATGTGTATCAACTATAGGAAACTCAACTCAATGACTAGGAAAGATCATTTTCCTTTACCTTTTATGGATCAAATTTTGGAAAGAGTGGCCGGACATGAATTCTATTGTTTTCTAGATGGGTATTCTGGGTATAACCAAATTGAAATTGCACCTGAGGACCAGGAAAAAACTACTTTCACATGTCCCTTTGGTACTTTTGCTTATCGTAGAATGCCTTTTGGATTATGTAATGCACCAACTACATTTCAAAGATGTATGCTTAGTATTTTTAGCGACATGATTGAAAGATCTTTGGAAGTTTTCATGGATGATTTTACTATTTTTGGAGATTCATTTGATGATTGTTTAACTAACTCGCAAAAAGTTTTAGTCAGGTGTGAAGAAAAAAATCTTTTGCTCAATTGGGAAAAATGTCATTTTATGGTTACTAGTGGTATCGTACTTGGTCACATTGTATCATCTAACGGAATTGAGGTAGACAAGTCTAAAACAGAATTGATTTCTAATTTGCCTCCTCCAGATAGTGTTAAAAAGGTAAGATCTTTTTTAGGACATGCTGGTTTTTATAGAAGGTTTATCAAAGACTTTAGTGCTATATCTAGACCATTGTGTAATCTTCTATCTAAAGACATACCTTTTGAATGGACTAAATCTTGTCAAGAAGCCTTTGTTGAACTTAAAAACATGCTTACTTCTGCTCCGATCATGCAACCTCCAGATTGGAATTTACCTTTTGAAATCATGTGTGATGCTAGTGATTATGCTGTTGGAGCGGTCTTAGGCCAAAGAAAAGATAAAAAAAACCTCATGTCATTTACTATGCAAGTAAAACTCTGAATAGCGCTCAAATGAATTATTCCACCACTGAAAAAAAATTGCTTGCTGCAGTGTTTGCTTTGGACAAATTTAGATCATATCTTGTTGGCTCACCAATTGTTATTTTTAGTGATCATGCAGCTTTAAAATATCTTCTCTCTATAAAAGATTCCAAACCTAGGTTGATTAGGTGGATTCTTTTACTCCAAGAATTTGACATCACCATTCGAGAAAAGAAAGGAGTAGAGAATGTTGTAGCCAATCACTTGTCTAGGCTTACTTTTGATGAATCATTTAAGACAACATCAATCAAAGATACTTTCCCTGATGAACAACTTTTTAGTATTTCTGACTTGCTATATTGCTAATTTTCTTGTAACAGGTCAAATACCATCTCATTGGAATGCCCAAGACAAGAATAAATTCTTCAAGGAAGTAAGAAATTTCTTTTGGGATGACCCTTATCTATTTAAATATTGCCCAGACCAAATAATAAAAAGATGTGCGCCAAATAATGAAATTCAAAATATCATTTCTTTTTGTCATTCTGAAGCATGTGGTGGTCACTTTTCTTCAAAGAAAACTGCCTAAAAAATATTGCAGTCTGGATTTTATTGGCCAACTCTTTTCAAAGACACGTATGAATTTTGCAAAGCTTGTGAACGTTGTCAAAAATTAGGTGGGATAACTCGTAGGAATATGATGCCACTGACACCTATATTAGTTGTTGAAATATTTGATTGTTGGGGTATTGATTTCATGGGTCCATTCCCATCATCTTTTGGCTATTTATACATCTTAGTAGGAGTTGATTATGTATCTAAATGGGTAGAGGCAATTCCTTGTAAACACAATGATCACAAAATTGTTTCGAAATTTTTGAAAGAAAATATTTTGTCAAGATTTGGAATACCTAGAGCCATTATAAGTGATGGGGGTTCGCACTTTTGTAATAGACCTTTTGAGGCCCTAATGAAAAAATATGGGATTACTCATAAAGTGTCTACCCCTTATCACCCAAACACTAGTGGTCAAGCTGAACTTGCAAATAGGGAGATTAAACACATCTTGGAGAAAACAGTGAATTCAAATAGAAAAGATTGGTCTTTACGATTGACCGATGCACTTTGGGCTTATCGTACTGCTTTTAAAACACCACTTGGTATGTCTCCTTATCGACTTATTTTTGGAAAGCCTTGTCATTTACTTGTGGAATTGGAGAATAAAGCATTTTAGGCTATTAAAATGTTTAATTTCAGTTTAGATAAGGCAGGATCACTAAGGAAACTTCAACTGAATGAGTTGGCAGAAATTAGGAATGAAGTATATGAGAACTCTCGAATTTACAAGAAAAGAATGAAGGTGTTTCATGATAAAAACATTGTTAGAAAAACTTTTAAGCCTTCCCAGAAAGTTCTTTTGTACAATTCAAGGTTACATTTGTTTCCTGGAAAATTACGCTCCAAGTGGACTGGTCCTTTCATTGTCAAAACTGTTTACCCACATGGAGCAGTAGAAATTGAAAATCCAAGTAATGGACATATTTTTAAAGTTAATGGACATCGTTTGAAACCATTTTTTTAGAATTTCTCTAGTTTAGAAGAGTCCATTACTTTGCATGATCCTAAAGATTGATGTCTTTTTATTTTTATTTTTTTTAATGTCGTGTGTTTGTTTTAGGCGTGTCTTTTATTATTATTATTATTTTTTTTTTTGTCTAATGAAACTGAAGGTTCACCTAGGCCAAGTTTATCCAAACTCTCCAGGTAAAGTTCAAAACCCTTCTCTTTGTTCAAAATTTTGCTTCTTAACGTCCTTTATAAATTTTACATGTTTATTCTTCACATTGAGGACAATATTTCATTTAAGTTGGGGAGAGAGTCCATGTGGATTTATTGGAAATTGCATGTGAATAACATAATTATAAAAATTTTGTAGTGAATTGTTTCTAATGGGAATTTTTTTTTGTTTTTTAGTCATTAATTTGCTGGATGCTGTGCTTGTGAATGAGAAGATTGCCACTAAGAGTTAATTCTGTTATGAAAGTTTAGATGTTAAGACACTTGCTGAACTCTCTTTGCACACACAAGCATTGTGGTAAGATAATGGTTGGCACATGTAACTAAAGGAGTCTCTTGTTAAAACTTTCTCATGCGAGCAAATTGGTGAGGGCAGAGGGCCTACATATATGAAAAATGGTAATAAGCATTCATTGGTTTTGTGAATTGGAAACCTCTTGTGAGAATAACATTACATGGTTTGTGGTAAGATGGTGGATTACTTGGGAAATGATAAAAGGTCAATTCATGATCGATATTTGAACCGTTCAAACCTTTCTTTTCAATAAATACAACCCCCAGTAGCCATGTTGAGCCATACAAAACCCTCCTTCATGCACTTACATTTTCCACACTACCTTAAACTGGAGTATATGCCTATTTTCTCACACCTTTACTTCCAAATGTGTAGTAGATGCTGAATATTCAATTGTGAAGAATTGAAGGAAATGATAAGAGTTAAAATGTGCTCAAATGAGGCACCCCAAACATCAATTTAAAAAAAAAAACAAAAACAAAAACGAAAAAAAAATAGAAAGAAAAAAAAGAAGTGAAAAAATTGATTGATTTTGGGGTTTGAAATGTCCAACTATGCATTTATTGAAAGTTGTGAAATATTGAAATGCTTGATAAGGAATTTGGTTACATGCTTGGAAGTCTTAAATCATTATATCATCTCCCAACCTAAACCACATTACCAACCTTTTGTATTGACCATTTGGATCCCAAGTAGGCTGTGGAAAAAAGTTGATGAATTCTCACTTGATGGTATACCTATCATAGGATCAATGCTTGCTTATTACTTGTGCATGATTGTTTAAGCCTCCATATTTGAGCGTTTATTTTTCTCGGATCCATAGAGAGAAATCCCGTACTAAACACTTTGATACTTGTGAGATATGGAGCCGAACCTTTAGTTTGGGACATACTTGATGTTGTATGTGTTAGGGTTAGCGGTAAGATGGTTATGACTTGACACACACTTACACATTCGGCATGTGCTTTTGACATCTTGATAATCGTGACATTGTTAATTTCTTGTGATATTAAGTTGGAAGAGAGCATGGCATGTGGTTAAATTAAAACGTAACAATTTTACTAGTGACATAGATCAGTCGTTCTCTCATCTTGTTATGCACTAAATCGCTAGGGACTAGCAATATCTTGGTTGGGGAGTGTGATAATTGTCTAAAAGTGCTTCAAAGATTATCATTTATAAGGCATTTCACATTTATTTTGTACAAATTCACTATTGTTAGTCTCTAATTTCAATTCTCTTGCCAAAAATTCAATTTGCGTAAATACATGGTTAAAAGTGCAATTAATTGAAATACGTATTTTCATACATGTTGGGATGAGTATTATACTTTTGAAAGAGTATTGATTTGGTGTATTTCCAATGTATTTCCAAAATAGTGCAAGTGGAGCAAGTGGAGAAGAAAAATGTTGAAAAGTAAAAAATCTACAGCTGTCTCTGACAAATGATCATAACTTGAGTTGTAGTTATCGAACCAAGGTGATTCAAGTTGAGCTGGAAAGATAAGATATGTATCTACAACTTTCATGTTTTACAAGAAGTCAAATTCGCAGAATAGGGCAGCCAAAATAACCGTTGAAAGACCTGGCTGTTACTAGCTGTATACAGCTTTTCAACCTGTGAGTAGCACTCATTGTTTTGGTCATATCTTGAGTTATAGAGATCCAATGAACCTGATATTTGCACCAATGGATAGCTAACTCAAGTGGAAACAACTCTTCTCTTGAGCATAAGTCCAAATTCTCTGTACAACATATCTGAAAAGTGGCGTCAAGTTGCATGAGCCTGCTGTCTCCAAGCTGGCAGAGCACAAGTTGTTAATGTCCACTTGCATTTTGGATGTTTCTTTGCCTATAAAAGGGGACCTTGGCCACGAGTTTGGGGGATCAATTTCTCTACAATATATTCTAGTTTCCTTCTTTTTCTCTTTGCTACATTTCATTATGTATTTCTAAACCTTTAGCTAGAGCTAGGGTGAAACTTTGATGAATTTGTAGTTTTATCTTTGATCTTTCACTTTGTTCTTCAATGTTAATCTTTTTACTTGGTTGAAGTATATGTTCTCCAAATGGTTTTGGTTTGTCAAAGACTTTGATTTATTGTTGACAAGTTTGGCACAATGAATGCTTAGTTAATCTTTACCTACCAATAACCTATTTTGACATATTCTCTCAAACAATTAATGAGAACTATCCTTTAGTCTATTTTGCAATCAACATTTTATCTTCCGTATGAGATCACTTCATATTTGATTTTCATATGAGTTAAATAAAAGATCAAGAATAATTTCTACTCATTTATCCAAAGTGAATCCCCAACGTTCTAGTGTTCTTCTCATCGTAATTTAACCAACCATTTACTACTCATAGATTAGTTTATATCCTTCCAATTCCCTATGGTTCGACCTCGGACTTCCGAGTTTACTACTTGAGACAACCTGCACTTGGGTTTTCAATCTTAAAGTTGTAGCAGTATTTTTGTGAGAAACATTAGTAAAGAAAGTGTCTTTGCAATATATCTACATAAATGATGATCTGTAATCATCATGTCTAGAGATATGCTTGTTGGTAATATCGAATCTCTAGAATTGCATAGAATATGATACTTAGTGTATCAGAAAACTTTTGACTGAGTTTTGTATGCCCATTGATGAATAATGTCAAGTTCATGTGTAATATATTGTTGGGATTACGAGATAATGATTTGTATGCACCTATAAAGTATGTCGAACAAGTTGAGATTGACTCACTCATACAAGCAATCACCTCAATCATTTTGGAGTGTGCTGAGGTGAGATATAGTAATAATGTTATGTAGATAATCCATTCGTCTTGATGATATTACAAGTAATCGAAATTGATTTTTCTATTCATTAAACATGTTTAGTAGCCAGATCGAGTTCTCGATTTGAGATTGCTTGGAGGAATGAACATAAGGAAAATTCAAATTAGGTGATTACGCCCAAAGTATAACGCAGTGTTGTAGTGTAGCTTTGGGGTGTCGTATCCACAGGGAGATGGAAAATTATTCAAAGGATTAAAAATGGGTGATTTATCCTCTTCAAATTCGCAAGAGATTTGGTTATTGATAAATTAAATTAATATCAAAGTTTGAGATAAAATTCAGTGAATTAAGGTAGTGAAACTTTGGAATTCTCTCACCCAGTTCAGATCATTCAACGTCACTTATTCAAATTGATAACACAATTAGAGACTTTCATCCCGGGACTCTAATCGGAAGATATAACATTCAAGACCAATATGATTTACATATGTACTCCTAGATTCTAGTTTCTCTACACAATTTCCACAACAAATTATTGAAATTAGATTACAAATCAACCATATACATATAGCATAAGGTAGTAAATAATCACACCAATAATATTAAAGGAATTGAAATTCACCACATACTTCGATTGGTCGATAGAAAAAACATGATTGATTCTATGAAAAACCTAACACGTGTTAAACCAATTTCACAAATAATTCTTAAAGATACAAATCTAGATCTAGGAGAGTTTAACAAAATAAATACCAAATAATATGAATAAATGACATGAAATCTCCAAAATCGAGTGAGTTCCTTCCTTGCTTCACCAAGAGATTTAGTTTCTCATGTTGTTCTTGAGCTAAAGATGAGAGAAAAATGATAAAACTGGTGTTCTACGTTCTGGGATCCCCTTAGGTCATAAAAACGCGTTGATAGTTGTTTCCATAAGTGATTTAGCAATTTTCGGAAATAGGAAGATTCGGCCTTCAAAATTAATCATGCGTACGCATGGTTATATAAGTGTGTACGCACAATAGACGTAAAATGGCTTATGTTTGGGAAAATTATTGCCTTGCGTATGCAAGCCCTGCAGGCCCATGCGTACGTATTGTGTAATTTTCCCTCCGTCGGACAGCTTTTATTATTTTGGCCGTAACTTTCTCTTCCCATATCCGATTGAGGTTATTCAAGTTGCGTTGGAAAGCTAACACAAAGAGCTACAACATTTCTTCAGATGCCAACTTCCAATTGGATTTTATACCATGTCAAACACTGATCTCAATATGAGGCTAAAAATCGGTGCAAAACTTTTCAGCTTGAATGTTGATATGTGATAATATTTTGGCTTTATTTCAACCCTTTGACTCCTTTCCTCATCCAGTTGACTCTAACACGCTCGAATCTTTGTCACAAGGTTAGAAACAAGTTTAGAGTATGATACGAACCAGGTTAGCACAAACGCTATCGAACCCACAGGAGAATGAACCGGATTCCAAGAACACTCAAATACGACCAAGGTTTAGGATTTAACCTCTAAACGTTGAACCAAGCAACCGAAGGTATATTAAACTAACAACCTCTTGATCACAAAGCCTCGAAATCTCACTCGGATAGTTTTGGATTTTGAATCCAACAAGATAAAACAAGTAACACAAAGATAACGATGATGCAATAAACCCCTTGCTCACAAATTGAAGAACCCACGACCCGATATTTTGAACGCCACAAAGATTATTCATCTTTGATAAGTTCAGTAAAATTGTTTATGGAAGAACAAGGAGAAAGAAACATTTCAATTTTTCATATAATAATCAAGTCTAAAGTTACAATGAATTGAAATAATTATTTATACTAAACCCTAAAAATAAGGAAAATACGAAATATTAAGAATCCTAAAATATAGAAATTACCAAAAATAAGAATTTTAGTCAAACCAAATCATCTTGCCAAAATTAAAAAATTCGGCTTCAGTTTTATTCTAAGCATCCGCTTGGTATGTTTCTAAGCGGTCGCTTAGTAGGTCAGTTTTGCTCCTTCAATTTTCGATAGACGACTGAGCGACCGCTTTACTGGATAACTAAGCGGTCGCTTGGTTATCCCGGTTGCTTCCTTCTTCGGATGCTTCTAACACTTTGATCCAATTGGTTTCGATCTCGACCCAAACATGAAACTTGTTGTTTGGCTTGTCATCTTCAACATTATAGACTCCGTTGCTCGAACATGTAATTGACCGACTTTATTAGCTTTTTGAAGTCTCGAACTTGGCTCAAATCTCTCACCAACATGCTTCGGATTCTTGATGATTTCTAGTATAGCCCGGATCATATCATTCCCTCTCTCTTCGAAAGGATTCGTCCTCGAATCCATGCCTTGTGGTTGCGTAGGAAATAACCAACATGTTACAAGTCTTATCACTGTACCACCTGGATCAAATGGAAAATTGTTCCTCGCATGGCATAAGATCAATACACGGTATCCATCCATTTTGCAGGTATAGATGCATTGTAGCACAACCTCAATCAACCATAGATGTTGCGGCATGAACTCCAGTAACCTTCACATAGATCAAAATGTATTCGCCTTGACTGCTTGATCTTGCAAGTGTGGAGTGCTCCAATAGCAACTTCATCTGATGAATAACTGTGTATTCTCCTTGATATACTTGGCCCTAGCACTTGTGACAATGACAGTTCCAATGTGTCAACGTTGTCCCTCAATTCATGTTTATTAGTCAACCCTTTGCAAATGTAGTTCCTCTAGTGCATTTAAACTCATTCGTCTTCTCAGGAATCACAAAGTCAATTTTCTCCAAATAAGAAAAATCTAACGGAAGCTTAATTCCTGAATCGAATGGTATTCCCGTAGGAGTGTGTTCTGGAATCAAATTTTCAGTAACCTGCAAAACAGAAATATTCAAAATAGGGAGGGAATTGTTAGTTTTCACCACAGTCTCCTCAACTTCAAGTTCTTTTTCATTTAAGCTCCCTTCCAACTCATTCTTCCCCTCCGAAATTCTTCTTCAATTTCTTTGTGCAACTCCACCTTTCCTTCTGAATGTTCACTCTCAACTTTCCTTTTATTCTTTTGTAGCTCTCTTCATTTTTCTTCATAACTAACCACCTCACAATATCTTCTAGACTCCTCTCTAAATCTCCAATCACGTCGATCCCTTCTACAAAAATGATTAGGTGCACAACGCTTTCTCATAATCATCCTCAACTCACCCCAAGTTTCGATACACCTCTCACGATTCCTTCGCCTAGATGTTGTCAACTGATCCCACCAAATAATTGCATAATCCACAAAAGTGTTAAGAACTAACTTTAATTTTCTTTCCCCGGAATAATCATGGCACTCAAACCTCAATTCTACCTTTTTTTCTCATGTTACGTACGTCTCGGGATCATTCCTACCCTTAAATTGTGGAATTGTCATTTTTATACTCCTATCAACACCATATCCATAATAACTCATACACTGCCCTTCAAACATGTTGAATTGATTCCAGTTGGGATGTGGCTCAAAGGAAATAGTTGGATAATTTAGATGAGTGAATAAATTTAAGTCAAGAAAGTGGTTCTTGAATTTGGATTGAATTGAACAACAAACGAATTTTGGAATTAAGATAGATGATAGGATATTGGACAATTTCCAAGAAGTCAAAAAATAAAAATAAAAAATAATAATTTTTTTTTCAAAACTCGAAAATCGACTATGATAATAATGAAACAGACGGAAATTGATTTGGTCTCAAATTGAGTACAAAAACAACTTTTGAAATTTTTTTGAGATTTTTTCTGGATCAAAAACTCTAAAACTGTTACTAGACACAAAAACACGAAGAACAATGAAGGATACCAAAACACAAGAAAAAAATTGCGGAAAACACTAAACAAGACTCAACAAAGACATAAGAAGAAAAAAATGATATAACCCTGATCTTGGGGCCTAAGCTCTGAACCACCTGATGCGAACCCGGTTAGCACGAACGCTATCGAACCCACAGGAGAATGAACCGGATCCCAAGAACGCCCAAATACGACCAAGGTTTAGGATTTAACCTCTAAACGTTGAACTAAGCAACCAAAGGTATATTAAACCAACGACCTCTTGATCACAAAGTCTCGAAATCTTACCCGGATAGTTTTGGATTTTGAACCCAACAAGATGAAACAAGTAACCCAAAGATAACGATGATACAATGAATTCCTTGCTCACAAATTGAAGAACCTACGATCCGATATTTCGAACGCCCCAAAGATTATTCATCTTTGATAAGTTTGGTAAAATTGTTCATGGAAGAACAAGGAGAAAAAAACCTTTCAATTTTTCATATAATAATGAAGCCTAAAGTTTACAATGAATTGAAATAATTATTTATACTAAACCCTAAAAGTAAGGAAAATACGAAATATTAAGAGTCCTAAAATATAGAAATTACCAAAAATAAGAATTTTAGTCAAACTAAATCATCTTGCCAAAATTAGAAAATTCGGCTTTAGTTTTATTCTAAGCGGCCGCTTGGTATGTTTCTAAGCGGTCGCTTAGAAGGTCAGTTTTGCTCCTTCAATTTTCGGTAGACGACTGAGCGACCGCTTCACTAGATAACTAAGCGATCGTTTGGTTATCCCGGTTGCTTCTTTTTTCGGCTACTTCTAACACATTGATCCAATTGGTTTCGGTCTCGACCCAAACATGAAACTTGTTCTTTGGCTTGTTATCTTCAACATTATGGACTCCGTTACTCGAACATGTAAATGTTCCACTTTATTAGCTCTTTGAAATCTCGGATTTGGCTCAAATCTCTCTCCAACATGTTTCGGATTCTTAATGGTTTCCAGCATAGCCCGGATCATATCATCCCGGTTGGGGGAATCACATGGAACTCGTGGAATGATTTGAAAACACCGGAAAAGTCCAAATTCAAGTTGTAGACGATAGGATTTCGACTCGCAAATTATTGAACCAAACAATAACGAAATTTGAAAAACCTCTTGATTACAAAACTAACAAACATTGATTTGCGAACGCCACAAAAGGTGCCTACTCCTTTGATAAGTTCTAGGTTTGAACGCCACAAATATATCAAAATATTTGATAAGTTCGAAAGTTCATTGAAGAACCATGGAGAGAAAAATCTCAATTTTTATAATGTCAAAAGTCTTATGTTTACAATGAAAAATAAACTTATTTATACTAAAGCAATAAACCCTAAGAAATATGGAAAATATGATATCAAAGAGTCCTAAAATAACAAACTTGCCAAAAATAAGAATTCTAGCCAAAATAAAATATTTTATGAAAAAGGACAGTTTCTTCTAATTATGGCATGTGCCAGATCATATTATCCCCTTTTTCTTCGAAAGGATTCGTCCTCGAATCCATGCACTGTGATCGCGTAGAGGATAACCAACTTGCCACTAGTTTTATCACTGTACCACCTGGATCAAATGGAAAACTTTTCTTTTCATGCCATAGGATCAACGTATGACACCCATCAGATTTGTAGATATGTATGTATTGCAACAGGAACTCAATCAGATCATCTTTGTTGCTTAAACCCTCGCATATGAACTCCTTCCACTGTCCTTGAGTATTTGCACTTTAGTCCCCAAACTTTCAGTTTCCTCCACTTTAGTCTTTTTTTGCTCCTTTATTCTACTTTTCTCCGTTTGCAACCTAAACAAAGATATAGAAGTACTTAGTGCATTTAGGCATCAAATAATCATAGGGATGCAGATATTAATGGATGAAAAACGTAATAAATATGCTATTATCACACCCTCTAACTTGCTTATTGCTAGTCCCTAGCAATTTAATGCAGAACAAGATGAATAAGTGACTAGTCTACATCACAAGTGAAATTGTTAAGTTCTAATTTAACCACATGTCATACTCTCTTCAAACTCAATACTACAAGAAATCAATAGTGCCATGATTATTTAGATATCAAAAAAAAAAAAAAAGCCAAATGTGTTAGTGTATGTCAAGCCATAACCATCTTATTGCTAACCCTAACATATGCAACATCAAGTATGTCTCGAGTTAAAGGTTCAACTCCATAACTCACGGGTATCAAAGTGTTTAGTGCAGGGTTTCTCTCTATGGAATTGAGAAAAAGATATGCTCAATTATGGTGGCTTATATATTTATGAACGGACAACGAGCAAATATTGATCATATGATAGGCATACTGTCAAACCCATTTGGAATCAAAACAGTCAATGTATAAGGTTGTAATGAGTTTTATGTTGGGATATATGAAATGAAAGGCTGAATAAATCAAAACTTCCAAGCACATAGTTAGGTATTTCATTAAGCATTTCAATAGATTTCATCGTTTAACCAATACATTCCCCAACATTCTCATCAACAAATCAGTCGTCATTTTTCATCACTTTTTTTTTCATTTTTTTTACTAATTTATACGAGCACCCATCGACTCTTATCATTTTGCTCATTACTTTTCTTCTCGAATGAAGTTTCATTACCTACTATACACTTGGAAGTATAAACGTGGAAGGATGTTGTTCGGATTTAAATCGTATGCCGCAAGCGCACGGATCGTGAACAAGTAATACAGTGGACTTTTTTAGTCCGAATATCGATCCCACGAGGAATGTTACTTTGAAGTTACGTACTCTAATCGATTTTAGTTCTAACAACGACTGACACACAAACACAATTAATATTGAAATTAAATTATAAACTAATAATTATAAAACTAAACTAACAAACTAAAAAGACGTAGTTGCATCTTTGATTTTAAAAGCGGTTGGAATTTATGATTTCACGTAACCTTTATTTCATTAACATCAATTCAATAACGTCCATGCAAATTACCACAATAAATGATTAGACCCAATTCTCCAATTTTAGTCAATAACCTCTTTCGAGTGATATCGACCCTATTGATTAAGTTATCCCCAAATCTATATGCAGATAAAACTTAACCAAAGCATTAAATTATTGTGAGAATACTCAAAGGATCACCTATGGGAGGTATATATTTCTATATCACCCAAAACCACCTAGGGTACTAATTATCTAGGTCTAGCAATGCAACAATCTTTCGATAATTACATAAACCACCTAATCACCTCATCTATTTGGCCAAATAAATAAAGCATAATCAACAATAATAATTAATACACCAATACTTTGATAATAAATACATTTTCAACAACATATATCAATATTAATAAAAATAAGATTAAGTTTCAACATAAACTCCAACACAAATATATTTAACTCATCATATATAAATTATAACAAAGGAAATCATGTTTACATAACATTACAAACTTGATATTTAAATGAAAGAAAAACAAGATATAGATATACAACCCTTGTAGAATCAAGTCTTGAATTCCTCAATTTTAACCAAGCATTCCTTGTTGTTGATCACCTTGTTAATCACTTTTCATCCCCAAGATGAGCCAAACATCAAAGAAACAACTAACTAAAAGAAGAAAAGCAAAGAAAATAAAGAAAAGGAAAGGAAAGCTAGAGAGAAAACCTAAGCTAAACTAAATTAATCTAACTCCTAATACATTGAAAATGGGAGAGATATGGGAAATATCAATGCTATGTGAGACAACCCAAAATATCCCAAAATATCTTCATTAAACAAGTCCAAAAATATTGCCAAAGTTGACCAAAAATGCGTGGAAAGAAAATAGACCGCCATTCAAATTTTCCTTCTATGCGGCCGCATGGTAGAATTCCATGCGGTCGCATAGAAGAGTCAAGATAATATTTTGACGTCTCTGGCCAATCCATACGGTCGCATGGATTTTTTCATATTTGCAGCTCAGGTCCTTGAACGTTCTGTCCTTGCGCGATTTCATCCTCCATCTTTGATTTAGTACAATTTGGTCCTCATACTTTGAACTTTCTTTCATTTAAGCCCCTACCAAATTGCAGTCAAAGCCCTCCATCTTTTGGTCAAGTGCAAGTTAGTCCCCAACTTCACATTTTTGTGCAATTGAAGTCCTTTTTCACTCGTTTTGCCTCCGTTTCATTCCAATTCAGGGTTTTGGCCTATAAATACAAAAAGTACACAATTATGGGTAGAAATATACTCAAATTTATCACAATTAAATCCCAAAAAGTGTCTAATAAGTGTGCTAAAGCGCACTTATCAGATGTTTAAGTTGTATTCCAATGTGTAAATGTATGGAATAACATAATTGTATCAAAGAAAAGGCTATATATGTGTATTGGCTCAAAGTGGCAACTAGAGGGCTGCAAATTAGCTTGAAAAAGGCTTAAATTTTATCCTAAGTTGACTGTTATCATTTCCCAAGTATAATCCACTATCTTTCCACAAACCGTGTAATGTTATTCTCAAAAAAATTTCCAATTCACAAAATCAATGCATACTCATCACATTTCTAGTGTATTGTAGCTCTTAATACTCACCAATTCTCTCACATGAAAATTTCAACAAGAGACTTCTCTAGCTACATATGTCAAACAACCATCTTACTACAAGGCTTGTGTGCACAAAAATAATTCAGCAAGTGTTTTGACATCTAGACTTTCATAACAAAATTAACTCCTAGTGGCATATTTTATCATTCAAGAGCACAACATGCAGCAAATCAGAGACTTAAGAGAAAAAAAATTAAACCAATCATGACAAATTCAACAAAGGTACATGATAATCACAGTAGAATCCAAAGTAATTATCCCCCCAACTAAATATTGCATTGTCCTCAATGCTTAACATGAATACTAAATATGGAAGGAAAGATATCACCTGGAGGCGGATGTGAATCAACATAAGCATGAAGAAAGGTTAACTTGGAAGTTCTCAATGTGATAAAATATATAATGGAGAGGAACTTAAAGAAATGAATTACCTACCTAAAAGGGAAATAAAAAAACTAATATACAGAAAAACAAGGTAAAAGACATACCTGAAAGATTCAAGGGTGGTAAACAGGGTTTTCAAGAGGAATTTCTTCCACTGTAGGCACCTGTTGCCCATAGAGTATCTTGAGACGCTGTCCATTCACCTTGAATACTCTACCGTCATTAGGGTCTTCAATTTCAATTGCCCCATTTTCAAAAACACGTTTCACCACAAAGGGGCCAATCCACCTAGAACGAAGTTTACCTGGATGCTTGTGGAGCCTAGAATCATACAAGTACACTTTTTGATTTGGTTTAAAGGTTCTCCTCAAAATATTTTTATCATGAAAAGCTTTTATTTTGGACTTTTAGATTCTAGAACTCTCGTAAGCATTGTTCTGGAGTTCTTCTAACTTACTTTATTGAAATTTTATAAGCTTATCCCCCTCTTCGAGATCGAAGTTAAATTGTTTGATTGCCCAGTAGGTTTTGTACTCAAGTTCGACAAGTAAATGGCATGGCTTTCCAAATATTAGTCTATATGGGGACATGCCTAAGGAAGTCTTAAAAGCCGTACGGTAAGCCCACAGTGCATTGTTTAATCTCAAAGACCAATCCTTATGATTAGGGTTCACTGTTTTCTCCAAATTTTGTTTAATCTCCCTGTTCGCTAACTCTACCTGTCCACTTGTTTGGGGGTGATAAGCAGTAGAAATTTTGTGAATAACTCCATTCTTTTTCATTAGAGCCTCAAATGAGCAGTTACAAAGGTGTGTGTCTCCATCACCAATGATAACACGTGGTGTACCAAAACGAGACAAAATATTTTCTTTCAAAATTTTTACAACCGTTTTATTATCATTAGCTCTACAAGCCTTCGCTTCTACCCATTTAGACACATAATTGACTGTAACAATAATGTACAGATAGCCAAAAGAAGGTGAAAAAGGTCCCATGAAGTCAATCCCCCAACAGTCAAATACTTTAATTACTAAAATATGATTTAAGGGCATCATGTTATGTCGACACCCAGCATAGGATTTTTGACATCATTCACAAGATCTACAATATTCATTTGCGTCTTTAACTAAGGTGGGCCAATAGAAACTGCATTGCAAAATATTTACAGCTGTGTTTTTCACAGAAAAATGGTCTCCACATGCATGGGTATGACAAAAATTAAGCACACTAGAGATCTCATTATTGGGAATACAACACCTCAAAATCTGGTCGGGCCAGTACTTAAATAAACATGGATCATCCCAGTAGAAATTACGTACCTCAACCAAGAATTTTCTCCTATCCTATACGCTCCACTCATGTGGAATTTCACCTGCAGCCAAGTAATTCACAATATGAGCAAAACATGGTAGAGAAGAAACAGAAAATAAACTCTCATCTGGAAATTCTTCTCTGATTGGCAAGGTTGTGTTGTCCTCAAAGGTTAGCCTTGAAAAGTGATCTGCCACAACATTCTCCACTTCTTTCTTGTCCTTGATAGAGATATCGAACTCTTACAATAGCAAAATCTACCGTATTAATAGTGCCTTACCATCCTTCTTGGTAAGAAGGTACTTAAGGGTTGCATTATCTTTGAAAATTATAATAGGGGAGCCAATCAAATAAGATTTAAAGTTATCAAGCGTAAAGACTACATCTATTAACCCCTTTTCAGTTGTAGAATAATTCATTTGAGCACTATTTAGAGTTCTACTAGTGTAGTAGATTACAAAAGGCTTACATTCCCTTCTTTGTCCAAGTACAACACCTACTGCATAATCACTAACATCGCACATAATTTCAAACGGTAATGTCCAATCAAGTGGTTGCATGATGGGTACTGAGGTTAGGTTTCCAGTTGATAATAGCACATTTGTTACGTTTTTCACCCTTTAATATTTTCATTTATATGATTATTTGACACCGAAATGCACTAAATAGTTCTATATCTTTGTTTAGGTGGCAAATGGGCGAAACAAGTGAAAAATGGAAGAAACAAGTGAAAATAGATCAAAATGGAAGAAACAAAAGTTCAAGGACCAAATTGCAAATACCAAAAGATAACTCGGAAGGAAAAATGAAGATATGAAGATTTGAGGTTGTTCGACATCAATTGGATGAGGAAAGAAGTCGACGGGATGAAATATAGTTAAAACGTCATCACATATGCTGAAAAGTTTTGCATCGATTTTTAGTCTCATATTTAGATCATTTTCACATGGTATAAGATCGAATTGGAAGTCAACATCTGAATGAAAGTTGTAGCCCATCTAGTCAGCTTTCCAACTAACTTTGAATCACCTCAATAGGATATCAAGAGAGAAAGATATGACTAAAACACTGAAATCTGTCCGACGGAAAATTGGCAAAACCATGCGGTCGCATGGTTATAAATCCATGCGGCCGCATATCTATTCCCTAGAGCTTCAGGGTTTAATTACTTTGCTCCATGCGACCGCATGGATTTATACCATGCGGTCGCATTGGTATAAACCGGGCCAAAAACTTTTTATTTCCGGAAATCAACCAAATCAACTATGGAAAGTTTTTGGACGCGTTTTTCTTACCCTAAAGTTGACCAGAAGAGGGATTTCGACCATTCTTCATCTCCTAGACCTCTCAAACATCTCTTGGCCTCAAGAACTCCATGGAAGGCTAATCTCTTTGATGAAGTAAGGAAGGATCTCGATCGGGTTTGGGGATTTTAACACTTTTTCATTCATTTAACGTGCTCTTTATTGTCAAATAATTCTGAAATTTAGATTTCTTATTCTTATGGATATATTTTGAAGTTGGTTTATTTTATATTAGATTTTCATGGATTCAATCACGTTTTCTCCATTGAATAATTGAAATATTTATTGAATTCCAATTTCAAATCCCTTATCGGTGTGATCCTTTACCATTATATGCTTGATGTATATGATTGTTTTTGGATCTAATTTCAATGGATTAATGTGGAAATATGTTGTGGAAGAAATCTAGATTTGGTTTTATTGTGGAATTAAATTGATCTAGGGTTTCCTTTATAAATTGGTCTTGAAAATGGTTTAATTCTTATTGGATTTTTCATAGAATTAGTCATGCTCTTTCTATTGTTTGATCGAATATTTATTAAATCATAATTTCAATTAAACTCAAGATTAGCGTGAGAATTTACTATAGGAGCCTGGAGTTTTGGTAAGATGCATGAATGACTAATGTTGATTGATCCAACCCGAGAGAGTGAATTCCAAAGCTTCACTACCTTAATCTATTGAATTTTAGTTCATAATTTTGAGACCAACTTGTTTGATCAACAACCGAACTTTCCTACAATTTAAAAGGATAGATCACCCATTTTGGAACCTTTGAATAATTTTCCATCTCCCTGTGGATATGACACTCCAAAGCTACACTACAACACCGCGTAACACTTTGAGCGTAATCACCAGTCAATGTTTTGAAAGCCTTTTGGCACTCAAGAGTCCAGTTAAAAGTCACATCTTTAATGAGGAGATTACACAGTGGTCTAGCTGTAGATGAAAAGTTCTGTATGAACCTCCTATAAAAACCTGCATGGCCTAGGAATGATCTAATGTCTTTTACTGTCTTAGGTGTAGGCAATTTAGAGATCAATTCAATTTTAGATTTGTCAACCTCTATTCCCTTAGACGAAATTACATGCCCTAAGACAATTCTTGAAGGTACCATAAAATGACACTTCTCCCAATTCAACGCTAACATCTTTTCCTCACATCGGGTTTGTGACACCCCGAACTTAAGTTTCGAGGGCCACGTACTAATCATAATAACTTCTGCTTTTGGTATATGTAAATACTATTAAACAGAAGTATTACATGTTAGAAACTTATTTTCAATTTGGTAAAATGTTTCTCATAAAATATAATGGCCAGCAGAAGCGCATGTCGACGTGAAATTTTTATTTTACAAAAAGGGGACTCGGTGCAGCCACGGTTAGTTGGGGCAGTAGGTTCAACTATTTTTATAAAATTCATTCCAAATCCGTTTTCTATGAACTTTGCGGCATTAGAAAAATAATTTCAAGTAATTTTCTAGGTTAAAATATGAGAATTTTTCGAGATCATATAGTATGGACGTTTTACTGAAAACAGTGTAGTGTTGCACAGAAAATCCAGATTGACCCTTCAACGTTTAAAAATTCATATCTCAGACCACAGACATCCAATTTGAGTGATTCTTGTGCCATATTTAGACAACTCGAAGAGGAACGCAAAAGTATTTTTAGAGTCTCAAATGGACGTCTATAGAGTTGGAAATAATATTTTAAAGTTGACCTAGAAACTGCCCGGATTCTGCCTCTTTTAGTCATTTGGAAACAAAGGGTCTATAAATATGTCTCTTAACATAACATGGAAGACATAACTACTTAATTTACTTCCAGTACTATATTACATCATGTCTTATACAAGTTTTTATACAATACCATAGAAAAAAACATTTATGAAGCAGTCGAACAAAACATGTAAAAACAAAATTTCGATGCAAATTAACTTTGTCCTTAACCCATCATCGATTATGCCGACTGACTTCCACCAACTTCACATCTTATGGATCTGAAAATTTAGTATAGAATATTATGAATATGAAGAATACTCAGTAAGATACCATGCTTGGATTTAACATGTTAATACTACGCAAAAGAAAACATTCAAACACATACTTGCACATTCCGGCTTGCCGGTGCCCTTCGGACTTGTCCTAAGGCATAGATATCTAACTTTGTGGACTTGTCCACATCTTTCATATTATGGTTTTCATGCATAGCTTAAGCATAAATATTACCATGAAATCCTACCACTTAAGCAAAGAAAGTATCTTACAATAAAACTTGAAGAATTTCGGTTGATAGATGAATTGAGGGTGCTAGGCTTTGCTTCCCTTTTTCTTCCTTTCCTTTATTTTTTTTTCTTTCTTCTTGCACGTTTTCTCTCTCTCTATCTCTCCATAAAAATCGGATTTTGCAAGGGAGATTGCTGGGAATATAACTTAATTATAGGCAAGAAAATTTAAGGATTAAGCAAAGGATGACTAACAAATGGTTCCACCACGTGGGCTTGCAAAAAGCCTCCTTTCATGCATGCCATTCCACCTCCAACTTGGTTTATATTCGTCATCACCTCATGCATGCCCAACTTAACACCTCATGCTTTAATTAGATATTAACCACCTCATACTTGCTCAACCTCATGCATGCATAATTTAAATACATTAATCCTTTACAAGGTGGGGCAAAGTGATAGAAATAATGGAAAAATATATTAATGAAAAAGATATAGAATTTGACAATTATTCTAAACCCCTAATTAACTAGTCTTGGTAAACTTTTAGTAAATCGACCAATGCAAAATTGGCAACCATTAATAATCTTGGCCATATTAAATTTTTGAAAGGTTAAATTGCCATCCTAAAAAAAATTTAAACGAGCAAAGTAAACGAGCATAAAATTTCGGATTATCACATCCTTCCTCCCTTAAAAAAAAATTTCGTCCTCGAAATTACCTTGAACTTAGTTGAAAAGTTCTGGATACTTGGTCTTGATTTCCTCTTCTCTTTCCCAAGTTGATTCTTCGACATTGTGATTTCTCCATTGAACTCTCACTAACGAAATTTCTTTTGTTCTCAGTTGTTGGATTCTACGATCCAATATTGCTACTGATTTTTCCTCATAAGTCATGTTTTGTTTGATATCTAATGGTTGATAACTAACCACATGACTTTGATCTGGCGCATATTGTCGAAGCATTAACACGTGGAACACATCATGAATTGTTGACAAATCTAGTGGTAGAGCAATTCGATAGGCTGCATCTCCAACTTTCTGCAAAATTTCAAAAGGACCTACGAATCTTGGTCGAAGTTTTCCCTTCTTTCCAAAGCGAAGAACTTCCTTCATCGGTGCCACTTTTAAGAAAACTTTATCACCAATGTTAAATGCCAAATCTTTTCTCCTTTTATCAGCGTAACATTTTTGTCGGTCCTGGGCTGCCTTGATTCTAGCTCTTATTTTATCAACCGCTCGACTAGTTTCCTCAATTATTTCGGGTCCTAAAACTCTTCGTTCACCTACTTCATCCCAATAAAGAGGAGCTCTACATCTTCTGCCATAGAGAGCTTCGTAAGGTGCCATCTTTATCATAGCTTGATAGCTATTATTATAGGCAAACTCCACCAATGGTACATAACTCTCCCAACTGCCTCCTAAATGAAGGACGCAGGCACGCAGTATATCTTTCAAAGTCTGTATAGTCCTCTCCGATTGTCCATCAGTTTGAGGATGAAAAGCTGTACTGAAGTTTAACTTGGTTCTCATAGCTCCGTGCAAACTTTTCCAGAATTTTGAGGTGAATCTTGGATCTCTATCCGATACAATTGAGGCTGGGATACCAAGCAAATTGATGACCTCTTTGATGTACAATCGCGCGTATTGATCCATACTAAAATTCATTTTTACAGGTAGAAAATGAGCTGATTATGTTAACCGATCCACTATCACCCACATAGCATCATTTTCCCTAGCTGATTTTGGATAGTTATATGCTCCCATTTCCATTGTAGAATTGTTAATGGTTCCAACAATCCAGATGGCTTTTGATATTCAGCTTTCACTTGTAGACAAGTCATGCACCTCCTGACAAAAAGACCTATGCACCGTTTCATATTTCTCCACCAAAACATATTCCTTAGATCACGATACATTTTTGTACCTCCTGGATGGGCAGTATATGGAGTTAAGTGTGCTTCTTCCAGAATTTCTTTCCTCAATCCCTCATCTTTCGGCACACACAACCTTCCTTTAAAAAGTAAGACTTTATCACTGCCTAATTTAAAATCCTTTCGCTGGCTAGTACCAACTTCGGATTTAATCTTTTGCAAGAAAGAGTCACCATCCTGTGCTACTCTTATCCGATCTCTAAGTGTTGGTCGAATCATTAGAGCCGCTATCCTGGTGATAGTTTGGGTTGGTGAAGCAATTACTTCTAAATGTAAGTTTTTGAATTCCTTCAACAACTGGTCCTGCATAGTGATTAGTACTGCTAATTGTCCAACCGCCTTTCTGCTAAGAACATCTGCTACTACATTGGCTTTACCGGGATGGTAAAGGATAGTGCAATCATAATCCTTTACTAGCTCTAGCCATCTTCTCTGCCTCATATTTAATTTCTTTTGGGTGAAAAAATACTTCAAACTCTTATGATCAGTATAAATGTCACACTTACTTCCATATAAGTAATGACGCCATATCTTAAGGGCATGAACTACTGCAGCCAATTCTAGATCATGGGTTGGGTAGTTTTGTTCATATTGTTTCAATTGTCTGGAAGCGTAGGCTATCACCTTTCCTTTTTGCATCAGAACACACCCTATGCCCTGTTTTGAAGCATCATTGTATATAACAAATCCTTCTGGTCCTTCATGTATTGTTAAGACTGGAGCTGTGACTAATCTTCGTTTCAACTCTTGGAAGCTTTGTTCACATTTCTCTGTCCATTGAAATTTTATCCCTTTAAGGGTCAATTGGGTCAATGGTCCTGCTATCTTTGAAAATTCCTCGATAAATCTTCTATAGTAACCCGCTAATCCCAAGAAACTGCGTATTTCTCTAACATTAGTTGGTCTTACCCAATTATTCACTGCTTCTACTTTGGTTAGGTCTACTTCAATTCCTTGTGCTGTGATTACGTGCCCCAGAAAACCTATTTTATCCAACCAGAATTCACATTTCTTGAATTTGGCATAAAGCTTCTCTTTTCTTAGAGTTTCCAAGACAATCGTGAGATGTTTCTCGTGTTCTTCATTACTCTTCAAATAGATTAAGATGTCATCAATAAAAACTATGACAAATTGGTCTAAGTATTCATGGAATACTCTATTCATTAGATCCATAAATACTGCCGGGGCATTAGTTAATCCAAAAGGCATCACCAAAAATTCATAATGGCCATAACGCGTCCTAAAAGCCGTCTTAGGGATATCATCTGGCTTAATTTTCAATTGATGATATCCTAATCTTAGATCGATCTTTGAAAACACTGTAGCCCCCTTGAGTTGGTCAAACAAATATTCTATTATTGGAAGTGGATATTTGTTTTTGATAGTGAGATGATTCAATTCTCGGTAGTCAATGCACAATCTCATTGTTCCATCCTTCTTTTTCACAAATAACACCGGTGCACCCCAAGGTGATACACTTGGTCTAATGAAACCCTTATCAAGAAGCTCCTTCAACTGTACCTTCAACTCTTGTAGTTCCAACGGTGCCATACGATATGGAGCCTTTGAAATAGGTGTTGCTCCTGGTACCAAGTCGATGGTAAACTCTACTTGCCTGTCTGGTGGTATACCTAGAAGATCTTCTGGAAAAACATCTTTATAGTGTCGAACTATTCGAACATCCTCAGCTGACAACTTATCTTATTTAATATTGGTCATCGATACTAGAAATCTTTGACCTAATTCCTTTCTCGATGTCCTTTCAACCTAAGTTGTTGACACTATATGAGACAAGGTATTTGCCTCAGTTCCCACAAAACGAAACTCTTTCTCGCTCGGTCTTCAAAAAATCACCACTCTCTTGGTACAATGAATAGTTGCATAGGTTTTAGACAACCAGTTCATATCAAGGATAACATCAAAGTCTTTTATCGTTAATAGAATTAGATCTACCGCTATACCTCTACCATCAATTTCCATATTAAGATTTCTAGCTATTTGGTCAGCCACAAGTATCTTTCTAGATGGAAGAGAGATTTCTAAGGTATACGGAAGGAATTCACATTCTACTTTAGACTTTGCGACAAACGAAGAAGAAATGAACGAATGTGTAGCTCCAGAATCTATAAGTACAAATGCAGGCATATTAGAAACAGAGATGATACCTGCAAGGACATTAGGGTTTCGCTCTGCTTCTTGCCTGGATAAGGAAAAAACTATTGCTTTTCCTTTCTGGTCATCTCCAGCCTTCTGTGTCTGATTCTGGGGACATTCTTTCGCGAAATGACCTGATTTTCCACACTTGAAACAAACATTTCTTCCCAATAGACATTCTCCTTTATGAGGTCTATCGCACTTAGGACAACGCTTATCACCACCAACTCCTACTATCTCTGTCTTTCATTTCTTTGGTGCATTATTCCATTTTCCTTTACCGTTATTCTGTTTATAAAAATTCCACTTCTTCTTACCGGCGAAATTTTGAACTTGGTAAGAATTTCCAATATTTTGAGTTCTTTGATAAGAAATAGTCTGGGCTCGCTTCATGATTTCTCGATAAGTGTTCAGCTCGAGAACTGACACTATGTCACGAATATAAGGTTGAAGCCCACGTTCAAACCTTCTAGCCCTCTTTTCCTTCGTATCCACTAGATGTGGAGCGAAACTTGATAACTCCTCAAATTTGCGTTCATATTCCACGAAGGTCATGGTTCTCTGTTGGAGTCTGAGGAACTCTATCTCCTTTTGATCCTTTACAGCTGTCAGGAAGAATCTTTCTTCTACAAGTTCCTTAAATCTCACCCAAGTTATAGCCTGTTCTTCAGCAAATGTTAATGACCTGGTAGTCATGTCCCACCAATGGCTAGCCCCCTTCTTTAACATAAACACTGAAAATGTTACCCTTTCGGCATCTTCGCATCTTATAAATTTGAAGATACATTCTAGTTCTCGTAACCAGTCTTCAACTGCTAAGGGATCTACACTCTCCTCAAATGATGGAGGGTTCATCTTACGAAATTGCTCTATCATTACAGTTCGATCCCTCGGGTTGGGTACTATTTGAGGTTGAACAGCTTGTTGGTTGGGCTCTTGATGCTCAATTGGTATTTGTTGATTTAGTGTTTGTTGCCTAGTCAAAGGCGGTGCCTACTGTTGCAGTCCCAACTCCCGCATTGCGGCAAGCAGTTCTCGTGCAAAGTTTGCTACATTAACTTCGCCACCACTAGAACTGGCATTAGCATTGCCGCTGCCTAAATTCATATTGGAAATTAGTGCACTGCCATGGTTGCGCTTCGGAGGCATTTCCTTTGAATGAAAAATATTCATCCAGTTAGAATTTCTTCAGAACGTAATACTAACTTAAAGAAATCCAGAGGCCAAAACAACTTTCCTTCATATATATACATTACCTTTTTTTTTTTACAAACAAAAGTCATATTGCGGTACGGTACATACATTCAAAAGTAGATGTACGTATTACATCCTATTCTATTCCAAAAACAAAGATAGCTAGAAAAGATGGTGTCTAATCTTCCATTTCTTCTGGGTCCTCCTCGGTATCTTCATCTGGGTCTTCCTCTGGTTCTTCGTCTAGTTCTTCCTCTGGCTCTTCTTCTAACATGCTTTGTTCTGAACTATCTGGTAATGGTACGGGAAAACTTTCCTCTAGAACTCTCGAAAAGCACTTAGCCAACGGTCCCTTATTTAGCCTAGAATTGGTAGCTCATAAACTAGTATTCATGGATAAGGTTATAGTCTTCTTAAAGTTTCGCTGTAAATCGAGGCTAGTTTCATAACTTCCTCGAAGTAAGCATGTAAGGTCCTCATATGAAAGGTCATCATTAGACCACAACACAATCTCATTTATGACTGAAGCCCAAGGTTCTGGAACAGTTTCATATAACCTCCGTATCTTCACCTTATCACTTAAGCTATAGTGTATCTCCCATAACATCTCAATAATGCAGTCTAGCAGATCAAGATGTTGTACGAGGCTATGGAGCGGATGCATACGATGATTATAGTAAAATGCCAATAGTATGTCCCGCTTCTTAACAAAACCACAAGCTTCCGTCCTTGTGGGGGTTCTTACTATTCGTGCCATAACTAAGAACAAAAATTGATTAGGTTACTCTACAAAGCTCTAACATATAAATGTTAATGACTTCATAATCTCCAACATAACTTGATTCAAAATATTCCTATATCCAACAATATATATAGTAGTTTATTATATAAGAAAACTCATAAACTTTGAAAAAGATTTTTACCTTGATCGTCGGTTGAAAGTCAGTTACTAGCTTGCTCGATGATGAAGGACAATAACTTTCTTTTTTTTTTAAAAAAAAAGTCTACAGAAAAGTAAAACTACTCTGATACCAAGCAGTGACACCCCGAACTTAAGTTTCGAGGGCCACGTACTAATCATAATAGCTTCTACTTTTGGTACATGTAAATACTATTAAACTGAAGTATTACATGTTAGAAACTTATTTTCAATTTGGTAAAATATTTCTCATAAAATATAATGGGCAGCAGAAGCGCATGTCGACGTGAAATTTTTATTTTACAAAAAGGGGACTCGATGCTGCCACGATTAGTTGGGGCAGTAGGTTCAACTATTTTTATAAAATTCATCCCAACTCTGTTTTCTATGAACTTTGCGACATTAGAAAAATAATTTCAAGTAGTTTTCTAGGTTAAAATATGAGAATTTTCTGAGATCATATAGTATGGACGTTTTACCGAAAACAGTGTAGTGTTGCAAAGAAAACCCAGATTGACCTTTCAACGTTTAAAAATTCATATCTCAGGCCACAGACATCCAATTTGAGTTATTCTTGCGCCCATATTTAGACAACTCGAAGAGGAACGCAAAAGTATTTTTAGAGTCTCAAATGAACGTCTATAGAATTAGAAATAATATTTTAAAGTTGACCTAGAAACTGCCCGGATTCTGCCTCTTTTGGTCATTCGGAAAAAAAATGGTCTATAAAATGTCTCTTAACATAACATGGAAGACATAACTACTTAATTTACTTCCGGTACTATATTACATCATGTCTTATACAAGTTTTATACAATACCATAGGAAAAATATTTATGAAGCAGTCGAACAAAACATGCAAAAACAAAACTTCGATGCAAATTAACTTTGTCCTTAACCCATCATCGATTATGCCGACTGACTTCCACCAACTTCACACCTTGTGGATCTGAAAATTCAGTATAGAATATTATGAGTATGAAGAATACTCAGTAAGATACCATGTTTGGATTTAACATGTTAATACTATGCCAAAGAAAGCATTCAAACACATACTTGCACATTCCGGCTTGCCGGTGCCCTTCGGACTTGCCCTAAGGCATATATATCTAACTTTGTGGACTTGTCCACATCTTTCATATTATGATTTTCATGCATAACTTTAGCGTAAATATTACCATGAAATCCTACCACTTAAGCAAGGAAAGTATCTTACAATAAAACTTGAAGAAATTTCGGTTGATAGATGAATTGAGGGTGCTAGGCTTTGCTTTCCTTTTTATTCCTTTCCTTTATTTTTTTTTCTTTCTTCCTGCACGTTTTTTTTCTCTCTATCTCTCCATAAAAATCTGATTTTGCAAGGGAGATTGCTGAAAATATAACTTATTTATAGGCAAGAGAACTTAAGGATTAAGCAAAGGATGACTAACAAATGGTTCCACCTTGTGGGCTTGCAAAAATCCTCCTCTCATGCATGCCATTCCACCTCCAACTTGGTTTAAATTAGTCATCACCTCATGCATGCCCAACTTAACACCTCATGCTTTAATTAGATATTAACCACCTCCTACTTGCTCAACCTCATGCATGCATAATTTAAATACATTAATCCTTTACAAGGTGGGGGCAAAGTGATAGAAATAATGGGAAAATATATTAATGAAAAAGATATAGAATTTGACAATTATTCTAAACCCCTAATTAACTAGTCTTGGTAAACTTTTAGTAAATCGACCAATGCAAAATTGGCAACCATTAATAATCTTGGCCATACTAAATTTTTGAAAGGTTAAATTGCCATCCTAAAAAAAAATTTAAACGAGCAAAGTAAATGAGCATAAAATTTCGGAGTATCACAGGGTTAGAACTCGTTTCAAATTTAACAAGCATGCATCAAATGAAGTTCCAAAGATAGTTAGATCATCCGTAAACACTTCCAAGCAATTCTCTACCATGTCACTAAACATGCTGGTCATGCATCTTTGAAACGTGGCAGGAGCGTCACAAAATCCAAATGGCATCCTACGAAATGCAAAAGTGCCAAAGGGACAAGTAAATGTCGTTTCATCCTGGTCTTCTAAAGCAATTTCCCATCCAGAAAACAGTAAAAGGATGGCCTGCTACACACTCAAGAATTTGGTCTAAAAAAGGGAGGGGAAAGTGGTCTTTGTGAGTTGTCGCAATTAAATTCCTACAGTCTATGCACATGTATCATCCAGTCACTATTTTTGTGGGGACCATTTCACCTGGTTCATTTTTCACCACTGTGACTCCTGACTTCTTAGGGACTACTTGTGTAGGACTAACCCATTTACTATCGGCGATATGATAAATGATACCTGCATCTAACAATTTTAGTACTTCATTTTTCACTACCTCTTTCGTTGTGGGTCTCTTCTAGGACTAGTTCCCTCCTCTAGATGAATCCTATATGAGCAAATTAAAGGGGCAATGCCTTTTATGTCCGCTATAGTCCAACCTAGTGCAGATCTTTGTTCATTCAACGTGTTCAAAAGTTGTCTACATTGTAATGTATCCAATTCTGAAGAAATAATTACTGGAAAGGTATCACCTGGTCTAAGAAACTCATGTTTCAATCCTGCAGGTAGTGGTTTTAGTTCTGGTTTTGGACTCTCAATGCTTGATGATTTTTGTCCTCCAGTCCTTTCTGGCAATGCTTCAAACTTAGGCTTCCATGGTGATGCTTCATAACCTTGCATTTTAGCAAAACCAGCACAAATATTAGTGTACTCCTTATTATCAAAATTAGATGGCAATTCAGAATTCAAGAGGAATGAGTTTAAAGGGTTGCAGGTATCTCCTCTTAAATGAGTGTATCAATCATGAATGTTTGATGACACTCATCATCCTCCTGTGGCTGTTTAGTAATGTGGAAAATATTGACCTCTAGAGTCATATTTCCAAAGGACAACTTCATTAGACCGTTCCTGCAATTTATAAGAGCATTAGCAGTGGCAAGAAAAAGGTCTTCCAAGAATAATAGGAATTTTTGAATTCACATTCACATCAACCGTTACATCTACTACTAAGAAGTCTACGGGGTAGTAAAACTTATCAATCTGGACTAAGACATCCTCAACCTCCTCTAGGTCTCATGGTAGATCTATCAGCTAGTTGCAAAAACACTGAGGTAGGCTTTATCTCACCTAGACTTAATAACAAGTAAATCACATAAGGCATGAGATTTACACTAGCTCCTAAATCAAGTAGAGCTTGTGGAAACTCATGGCTCCAAATAATGCAAGAAATGGTGGGGCAACCGAGATCCTTGTACTTAGGTGGGGTCCTTTGTTCAATTACAGCGCTTACCTGTTCAGTTAAGAAAGCTATTTTCTTAACATGATACTGCCTCTTCATAGTGCATAAGTCCTCGAGGACTTTAGCATATGTAGGAACCTGTGAAATCACATGCAAGAGGGGTAGGTTGATTTGACTTGCCTAAGGTGTTCTAGGATTTCATTTTGTTGACTGTTTGATTTCGAGGTGGACTTGAGGGCTTGAGGGAAAGGTATTCTAGTAAGAATTTTCACTACCTCCTGGCTAAGTTTATCTTCTTCTAATTGCTAGAGTTTCTCTCCTCTTCCCTAGGCCTGTTGGTTGGTTCTATATAGTCTTTCCGGACCTAGTGGTTATGGCATTTACTTCTTAAAGTTGTTTTCTTCTGAGTTTGAAGCTTGTGCCATATGTTTCCCTCTGGGATTTGGTTGGGCTTGAGCTGGAAACTTCCCACGCTCTCCTATAGCTAGAGCATTGGTTAGCTTGGACATGTAGGCTTTCATCTCTTTACTCTCCTCAACAACCTGGGTAATCATAGTCTCAAACTTGTGATTCGTCTTACTATGTGCTTCTATAAAAGCATGTAGTGTGTCATCTAAGGAGTTCCTAGAAGGTGTAGGTTGAGAAGAGGGTGTAGTGTAGGTCCTATTTGGTGGGGCTTGTTGTTGATTATCAGATTTCCAGCTAAAATTGAGGTGATTCTACCACCCCTTATTGTAGGTTTTAGAATAAGGAGTACATGGCTTTTGGTATATGTCTAAGGCATTGTAGTGTTTCTTATACACTCCTTTCATCTCAGCATAAGTGGCACACTCTTGCGTAGGGTGGTCACTTCCTTTACACACAAAACAAGGCTCTAAGGTCTCAGCTCAGGAAATAGATTGAGTGGTTTTTGACTCCTTAGTGCGTAGAGCTTCTAGTTCTCTAGTGAAGGTTTCTACCTTAGCTCTAAGGTTGTCTTCCTCCTTAAGTTGGTAAATTCCACTACCACCTTGGTTTCCTACGGGTCATGTTCTATTGGTGCTCTCAGTAGCACTAGGTCATGTTCAAGTATGGGCCTTCTCAGCTAATTCATCTAAGTATTCTATAGCCTCATCCGGATCTTTTTGCAAAAATTCACCATTGCACATCATCTCAACAAATTGACGTTTCCTAGGTAACAACCCCTCATAAAAATAATTCACCACTCCCCAACTTTCATAACCATGGTGGGGACATAAAGCTTGCAATTCTTTGAACCTTTCTCATGCTTGATATAGAGTTTCACTTTCTTTTTTTGTAAAAGTAGAAATGTGCTTTTCTAACACATTTGTTTTATGATGGGGAAAGTACTTGTCAAAGAATGCTTGAGTCATTTCAGCCCAAGTCCCAATCGAACGTGGTCGCAATGAATATAGCCAACTTTTAGCTCATTCTTTGTGTGAAAATGAGAATGTTTTTAGCATGACTGCATTCATTATACCACTTTGATTGTGAAAAGTTGCAACCACCTCTTCAAATTCCCTAATATGCACACATGAATTTTCATTTTCAAGACCATGAAAGGTGGGAAGAAGTTGGATCATTCCTGGTTTAAGGTCCATATGTGGCATATTGGGTGGAAATATAATGATGACGGTGTAGATGTACGTGTGGGGTGGAGATAATCGTCCAAAGTCTTAGTTGGTGCCTCTTCGTGCTCACTGTCAGACATTGTATCATGTGTGCCAATAGATTCAGTATTAAAAAAAGGGTTAAAGAGATTTTCAAAACTGGAGGATGTCCTTCAGTAAAGCTTCCTTGAACCCCTCGATCCTTATTCATAAAACACGAAAACTAAACTATATAAGAGTAAAAAAAAATAATAATGAAGAAAATTAAATTAGCTAAAAGCAAAAATAAAAGAACGATGTCACCATTTTACTAGAAGATCCTTCAATTTATTGTACCATCTCCCCGCAACGGAGCAAAAATTTGATTACGCTCAAAGTATAACGCAGTGTTGTAGTGTAGCTTTGGGGTGTCGTATCCACAGGGAGATGGAAAATTATTCAAAGGATTAAAAATGGGTGATTTATCCTCTTCAAATTCGCAAGAGATTTGGTTGTTCATAAATTAAATTACTATCAAAGTTTGAGATAAAATTCAGTGAATTAAGGTAGTGGAGCTTTGGAATTCCCTCACCCGATTCAAATCATTCAACGTCACTTATTCAAATTAATAACACAATTAGAGACTTTCATCTCGGGACTCTAATCGGAAGATATAACATTCAAGACCAATATGATTTACAAATGTACTCCTAGATTCTAGTTTCTCTACACAATTCCACAACAAATTATTGAAATTAGATTACAAATCAACCATATACATATAGCATAAGGTAGTAAATAATCACACCAATAATATTATAGGAATTGAAATTCAACACATACTTCGATTGTTCTATAGAAAAAACATGATTGATTCTATGAAAAACCTAACACGTGTTAAACCAATTTCACAAATAATTCTTAAAGATAAAAATTTAGATCTAGGAGAGTTTAACAAAATAAATACCAAATAATATGAATAAATGACATGAAATCTCCAAAACCGAGTGAATTCCTTCATTGCTTCACCAAGAGATTTTGTTCCTCATGTTGTCTTTGAGCCAACGATGAGAGAAAAATGATAAAACTGGTGTTCTGCGTTCTGGGATCCCCTTAGATCATAAAAACACGTTGGTAGTTGTTTTCCATAAGTGATTTAGCAATTTCAGGAAATAGGAAGATTCGGCCTTCAAAATGAACCATGAGTATGCATGGTTATATCAGTGCGTACGTACAATGGAAGTGAAATGGCTTCAGTTTGGGAAAATTGCTACCCTGTGTATGTAAGCCCTGCAGGCCCATGCGTACGCATTTTGTAATTTTTCTTTCGTCGGACAACTTTTAATATTTTGGCCCTAACTTTCTCTTCCCATATCCGATTGAGGTGATTCAAGATGCGTTGGAAAGCTAACTCAAAGAGCTACAAATTTTCTTTGATGACAACTTCCAATTAGATCTTATACTATGTCAAAAACTGGTCCAATATGAGGCTGAAAATCGGTGCAAAACTTTTCAGTTTGAATGTTGATATGTGATAATGTTTTGGCTTTATTTCAACCCTTTGACTCCTTTCCTTATCCAATTGACTTCTAACACTCTCGAATCTTCATCACAAGGTTAGAAACAAGTTTAGAGTATTTGCACTTTAGTCCCGAACTTTCACTTTGCTCCACTTTAGTCCTTTTTTGCTCCTTTATTCTACTTTTCTCCGTTTTCATCCATTTGCAACCTAAACAAAGTTATAAAAGCACTTAGTACATTTAGGCTTCAAATAATCATAGGAATGCAAATATTAATGGATGAAAAATGTAATAAATGTGCTATTATAATGACGTATCGAGGAATACTTGAACTATGATCTGTACGGTGTTATTTATTTATAAAAGAATATTACATATGTCATAAGAAATGGAGAAAATATCATAGCTCGCGTTTCATACCACTTGTGCTTTTACGACCAAAACTGGTAAATGAGTGAGTGGATCCCTGTCTCCTCATTTGGTGAGACTAGAGATTTATATAACCTTATATATACCCGTATGACTTTTAACTATTTCTTGATATTTTATTTCAGTGTTCTACTTTAGCATGTTACTAATGACTATGATTGATTTGGTTTTATAGAACTTGTTTAGTAAAGTTGTTGATTTGAAGTTGAAGGATTCGAATAGAAAATGAAAACTACTTTGACCAACATTTCTATTTGTACTCATTGGTCGGACAATTTTGTTTAACTATTTAGGGTATAGAACATAATTGTGAATACAATAATACGATGTGGAATTCAAGTATGTTCCATAAATATTCGAGGGATTGGAAATACTTGAATTAATGTTGGAAAATGAGTTTGGGGTATAGCGAGATGTAATGTTTCTCTAATAGAGCTACTATATATTCCTAACAGATTTATACTACCGTGAGCTCTAATATATACTCGCTGGTCACACAATCTATTTGTCGCATGAATCTTTGTAAGATAGACCTTAATAAGGATCTAACGTGAGATATTCATTGTTACTCGTGTTTGGGTTAAGCTCATCATGTACGAGGGGGAGATGTTTAAAAATATGGATCGTAGGTCGACCATCTAGGATGACCCTACCTACAAGACATAAAAGGGTTGGAGAGAGTGGTTTGAACTTGAAAATTCGAACCTAACCTCAATGGTTATTGCTTAGAAACATAGAGAAAATATGGCAATAGAATGGTAAAATTCGTATGTGAAAATACACCAAAATTGGAAAGGCTCTAAAATCACTATTTTGGCATAAAAACTCACAAAGTAAGGCACTTATGTTGTGACTAATAATCCTTTTCCATTGCGGTCGGGGTTGGGATCATTGAAGATGGCAAGTTTGGAGTTCTGAAAAGCAAATAATTCAACCATTCAAAAGATTTTGGAATTTATCATTTCAAGTAAGCTTCTTGACCAAGAATTTATGATTATGCATACTGTGAATTATTATCTTTAACATTCATAAATGTCTCGGGATGTAGCATTGTTGCTCTATGAGTGTACAAAACAACATGAAGATTTTCATGGGTTGTGAATGTTGATGGACTTTAATGTTAACACGTGGGTAGCTAATATTTTGCTTAGCACCAATTTAATTGACAATTAGCCTCTTAGTCACCAGTAAACATTTAAAGCCAATTATGCAATATTACTACATTTAAGAAAAAAATTATCCCGTTTTGGGTTATAAGGGGACACGACCGTAGGATATTGAATCGAACATAGGAGACTTAGGGGGCTATATTCAACTTGGACTTTCAAAGATTTTTTGAAATTTAAAAAGTTTAGTGATATTCAATGTAGATTTTTAGAAACTCTCTAAAAGTATTGGTGTAATCAATCGAGACTTTTATGGACTTTTAAAAGTCTTTAAAAGTCACAGTGTATTCAATTAAAATTTTTTGGAAGTCTCTATATGTCTTCTTGGGGCATTCAAATTGTTAATGACTTCTATAAAGACCTTCAGGGTACTAATTTTTAAGCAGGAAGTACTAAAATAAAATCTCAAAATTTGACTCCAATTCCTCCCAAAATTTTAGGAGACTTTCAGACAATATATATTGTGTGTGTGTGTGTGTGTATTTTTTGTTTCTTTCAATATTTCTCTTTCTTTTTCCCATGAACAAAAAGTCATGATTAAAAATTATTTTTTCTGCTGCTATATTTCTCTCTCATTCTTTTATGAAAAAAAATAAATTGGAACTAAAAATTCTAATAACCTTTTTTTTTCTTTTTCAGTTTTTTATGAAAAATATTTATCTGTAATTAAAAATTATAAAAGTTTATATAGAAAAGTTTAATTTATAATTAAGTTTAAATATATTAATTTCTTATGTTACTCTTTAAAAGGTGCATCATATGATAATACCAAATATTAATATATATATTAAAAGTTTTAAAATGAAAGTCTGTAGAAGTCCGAGAGACTTCTATTTATTTCATGCAAATTCATAAATAGTCCATGAAATCTACAAAAGTTATCACTTAAAAAAAGTCCAAAAAAGTTTTCAAAAGTCTTAATTGAATACATCCCCTTTAGAGATAGGATCAGTTTACAAGTATAAAATGAGTTACAAAATCGGTCACCAAATCGGCTGCCACTTGTTGATTTTGTAACCCATTTTGTGCATGAGTTTGTACATATAGACTAATCCTTAGAGTTATGTGACCCTTAGTAAACAATATGCCCTCTAACATTGGCCACTAGCTTCGACCATAAATCCTCGACATGATTCTGTAAATCCAGGACATTTTCTCAAAGTTCTCATTCTACTATAGATTAATGTAGAACAATATTTTTGGAGATTTTATGATAAGCATCATTCAAAATTTCTTAAAATTTAGGGATTCTAGATTTCTAATTGGAAAGTTGTTTATTTTCTGTTAGTTGCCCGTCCACCCATACGTTTGAGGTTGAAAGTAATTATAATTTCACTCATATACCCCTCCAAGGAATAGCGATGGCTTATTCTTTTCCAAAAAATGTCCCAAGAAGCTACCCTATATTGAGGAGTAAATAAGAACTTTGGTCGCAGATGTGTTCAAACTAAATTGTAAGAAAATAGTACTTGAGATTTTCTCAAAAGTTTTTTATATTTCCAGAATAAGTTTAGTGGGATAACAATTTAATCTTAGACCCAAAAAAGTTACTTTATGTTGACCTTAAAATTCGGCGAGACACGTGGTCAATGAATCTAGACTTCACTCTCGTCCACAAATAAGTTTTCTGTGCAGTTGGACAAACACTAAGTGCACCTGGTCGTATCTCTCATGGAGGAAGAGATGGCGGAATATATTTTGGGTGTGAAAGAGACAATGGACGTCATTAATAGGATTTGAGTTGAAGAGAAAATACCAACCAATATATTGTAAAAGGGTGAAATTGACCTTTGCAAGATACTAACTATGAGCTTTCATACTAGAAAGGAAATAGTGTTCATTGGATGCTTGACACATGTCCTAATCTCAACAACTCAGAAGTCAAGCTCGACAGATGTCAATCCCAGTTGTCCTAGGCCTATGATCACCTTAAATGACCTAAAAAGTACCACCCTACGTCATAGACATGTCATTTGAAAAGTGAAATGTAAGTTGACTGACGGTGCCCGCAGCAAAGCTACCATATTTTTCAATAGTCGGAAGATTTCTGGGTAGAAATGACTATTGTTGACGTTGCACTGCAAAAGCAAATGCACTTCAAACATATATGCAACAACTTGTGGCATCTCCCCCCAGGCACGGTGCTTCAAATGAGATGATGTCGCTACAAACGAGATGTCTAAACCTCCTCACCCTTTGGGTCAACTGCTTTATCCTAATCTTAGAAGGACGAGGTGGCGTAGAGTTCGAGCCTTGCATGACATTTTACTCTTTTGTATTCGGTTACAATGTAGCTTGCCTCATTGAGCGAGGCGCAAAGTTAATCCCAAAGTCCAGACATGAATATTCATACAAGGCCCAACTTTGAGTTAGTGAAATGAGGCAATAGGAAATGCAAAGAGAGGACTAACAAACTACTTTCGAAACATAAGCTAGCTGTGAACATATGATATTGGATCTTTAACTTGAGAATTTATTGATGCCTATGAGGTAAAACAATGTGTAAAATGATGTCACTTACCTATGTTTGATGTGATTTGAGAGTTGACAAAGTTATACTTTCTGTGGTTTGCTATAAATCGACTAGTGATGAAGTGTAGGGCCATCTAGTGGTAATCATTAGAGGTGACATTAGGATGAAGTGAAGTATGTGCCTATTTTGGCGAGACATAAAGCAATTCATGGAAGAATGACCCAGTAAAAAACTTATGAATGCATAAAAAGTTTATGGCTAACCGATATTGCTAAGACATTTATGGAACACCTCTAACAGAAGGACAAATAGTCAATTTTGAAAGAGTCAGGATCTATTTTAAATTCTTGGGGTCTTTCTGTATTTTCGGATTGGTCCCTAAATACAAGTATAAATATTCATATAGGGCATGTACATTAAATATTGACGAGGCTTGTGTACCTGGCAGTGCGAAGCGAATCCCAATTTGTTGGAATGAAATCTCCTTGTATAAAACAAAGTGCATCTATAAATGTAACGTTCCATTTTGATGGATGAAACATCTTCATGTAGGCAAAGCTAGCTATAGATTAGTGGATGGATGCTAATGATTTGAACGGTTGCATATTTCACGATGAAAATAGGGTATCATGCTTTTCCAATACACGCGTTGCCCTAGGTAATAAATGGCTATGTTGACCTATCTTCCATAGGTTCTGAGGTGATACATTTTCACGTGAGTGTTGAGCGCAAGTACATTAAACCTTATTTTTTTATGAATTTACAATTGGCACTTTTTAGTTTAATTGAAAACATGTGGATGTCCTAAATGGATGGGATCTTGATCCAATGGTTGGGAAGACGATGTCCTTCCTATAAAAGGGATATGCCTTTACTTTGACGATTTTACTTGCTTATCTAAACATTTAAATGTATAGAAAGACTTTGATTGAATTTCAACTACAAAAGTGGGGTTTTCAACACGACTTTGGGATTTCCATCCTAGTTGTAGCAAGAAAAATCGCCTTTAGGTAACTTTTCTTTGAACCTGCTCACTTTCTCCATCTTCTTTCCATTTGTTTCGAACTTCTATAGTTGGGTCTAGGATAATATACCAAACCCTTTAACCACTACTAAAATTGTCGAGGTGATAAGGTCAGGTGATAAAATGTAACAATACACACAGAATCTCTAGTTGACGCTTCTATAAATGGAGGGCTTTAGATATTGCCTCGACAGCGATCGGGGCTAGCTAGAGTTATATAGGGAGCTTTAAAATATTTTTCATAGTATAAAACCTCTAGTGCCTGAATCCCATGAAAGGGCATGCTACACCATCGAGGGGTGTGCGACCATAAGTGACGATTCTAAAGGTCAAACTCAGCTTACCTTTTGCACCTCTTTTTCTATTCAGTCTTAAAGTCATGTGGTTAGATCCAACCCAATTGGCCCTCAATGCTTAGAGTCAAATGGTGGGGTTTTGGGTTTTTCAGGCATGAGGTGGCCTTGGATGAAGAAAGTTCCTTCAGCATTTTTGACACCATCTACCAACTCGAGACTTCGGGTAAAAGGAGTCCCATAAGGGATGGTGTCCTATGGTTAGATCCAACCCAGTTGGCCCTCAATGCTTAGAGTCAAATGGTGGGGTTTTGGGTTTTTCAGGTGTGAGGTGGCCTTGGATGAGGAAAGTTCCTTCAGCATTTTTGACACCATCTACCAACTCGAGACTTCGAGTAAAAGGAGTCCCATAAGGGGTGGTACTATGTGAGTTCATGGGTTTCTCACAGCCCATTCGTGCTTGGCCATTCAAGTTTTACCAAGCACTAGAATGAGAGATTGTTATGGGTTTGCAATAGTGGCAAATAGTAGAAAGTGATACCTGCCACCTCTAACTATACCTACCAAATATGTCGATGTGAATGACTTAGCCGAAGTAGAGGTACAATAGACTTTTATGATTTTTTTAGGTAGCCTCTATTAATATGAGATCTTCGAAGTTGATTAGGAGTCGTGTTCGAGCAACTAAGCTTATACGTATTCACATTGGTTCACCCTACTATGGCTTGGGCCTTTTAGTTTTCCAACATAAAAGGTGGTCGACCATTTGTCAAGGCCCAAGATCTGCTGGACCTGCTATTGCTTCACGCTTGGATTGGGCTTTTTTAATGGTTAACAATGGTGAATAGAAATTGTGGTAACTGATTGGGGTATTTATTTCTTATGTAGTAAAGATGAAGCCATTGAAGTTATCTGAGGAAATGAGAGCAATTGAGTCAGGCGCCGAAAGATTTTTGCATTACCCAGAAAGGATGCTCCCCCGAGACAAATTTTCTTGTTTTGTCCTGATCCGACCTAAGATGTCGCAACCATTTCAACTTTGTTACTAGTGATTGTTCTCATTTATCTGGCGACTCTTGAATCTTGAATAATCAATTGGCTAGTGGACAACAACTATACAAGACCCAGAAGTCAGATCCATCGACAAGTGATTTCGCTACCTTAGGACCGTTGTATTTACGACCGCCGTTCATCGATGCTTCGACCATCGACTCCCCTGTCATTAGGTCACAACTTTCTTGACATTCTGGCATCGCGTAAGCATCAGCCCCCAAAGCAAAAAAATAAATCTTATACAAATATTGAACAAAAAGTAGCCTACGTTGCTAATCAACTCCTTCCATTTCTTGGGTTGGGGCAAGACAACAATGAGTAGTTTGCTCGAGAGCAGGATGCTCAGATTGAGATGGAGCTAGGAGCAAACCTGTACTCTTCTAGGGCTTGTCTTACCTCAACATCTAAATAAATAAAGGGCAAGCACCGCAATGAGGCACAAAGGAAGAAGGGACTTCCCAATTTTTGTTCATGTTGGGTTGGTGCCTCTTTGGTATTGACCGTCGAATCGGAAAAATGGCCTTTCATCTATAACAATATGGAAGGGGTCCTCCATCACAAGAAAGCATGTCGCCTAGCCTTTCCTCTTTGGTTTGGTTTGCTATGCCCGAAGTTACTTCATACCAGTGATGCTCTTCAGCCTTGATTCGTGCTGAAAATGATCGAACTCATTGTATATATATCAGCAGGTAGAATTGTCTCCATGCCATAGCTAAATTTGAAAATTCAAGTGAAAGAGTAAACCCAAAAATGTGATCATTTCTGTAGTAACTTGCAGCACCTTGTCCTCTTTGAACTATTTAGTTTGGAATTGGGATGGGTGTTGGATTGGTTCCCTAGTTAGAGTAAAAAAAACTTTGCAAAATTTCCTTTTGCCTCATGTCAAATGAATATGAAAGGGAGATCTATCAAAACATAGGCCAGGAATGAAGAAGTAGTAAGCCTTTGACCCTTTTTCTATATGGTATATTTTCAATCTCCTGCTAAGGTACATTCTATACATTTAAAGTCGTCCCTTGTTTGCTCTTGGACTATGTGCTTATGCCTCTCTTTCCCTTTCTTTACTCACTTTTGCTGAAACATTGGAAGAATAATTTTATTTTGACTTGGAACAGAAAATAGGGATGAACATGCCCATCTTTCTTTCTGAACTGTAGACTTGGTAAGATTGGACGTTAAAATGGACTAAGGCTTCATCCACGTATTACTATACTATACTTGGTTATTTAAATCAAACCTATATTTGATACAACGAAGAGTTTACTATGGTCAGTGCAGTGAGATTTGTGGAACTAATCATGCCATCCTCTTAGGACTAAGATTAAAGATTGTATGTATGTAACCAAAAAGAATGATTTTGAAAGAAGAAAATAAAACTAACTAAGACCACCGTAGCCCTTAGCATGAGCTGTAGTAAGGTGTACTGTTAAAATGATAAGAAAATGGCGGGGAGATTCGGCATGGTGCTCACCGTAGCTCCGTAATACCTAACAAGTTGAGTCTTATGTCAGTCATATAGAACAACAACACATTGAAAAAGGATCAGAACAAAATGGATGAATGGTTTGAAGAGATCCCTCTTTCCCTAAGCTTTTGAGGTACGATGAGTTCAAGCTCCATTTCTTAATAGGTCGTTTGTCTAGGCAGGTCGAGGTACCGATCTCTAGAGTTGAGACCCTAATTTTTCACAACATCCGGATCGGATATGGCTTTGCCCTAGTGGTTGCGATGGGTAGTCCTAAACTATCTACTAGCTTCCAACTACATTGACACAATATATTGTGCTCATCGACAAGAACTGCTACTCTCTAAAACAAATTAATAGCCAAAAGAGGTACTGATTTCCATCTACTTCAATAATACTTGAGCTTCTTCTAAATTTTTGTATAGTGAAGAGGACTTAGTCCCTAAGGTATTTCAGATGTTGTCTACTAAAGTTGTTGCTACTGCCACAGTTTTCTACAAGTATTGAACGGAGCGATGGCAAAGCACGTTAAGATGTCATGCAAATGATCTACTAGAGGTCAGATCAAAAAATATATCCCAAGCCCTTAGAGTTAGCCTAGAGATGGTAGAACCACGTATCTTCATGTGATGCAAACGATCTATTGAAGTTAGAATGAAAAACTTGTCCCGTGCCTTTAGAGTTGGCCTAGTTGCATAAAATTTACTTCGTGATTTACAAAGGCACAATAGGGAGTTTACTAACAGGGCTCTCTCATCCTTCAAGTTGGAGAAAGACTAGAAAGAAACTAAGGCAACTAAAGATGTGGCTGAAAGAGATCCTCATCAAACTTAACTCTGCTGAGGCTGAAATAAAATGGATGAAGTAAGAGGTTCATGAATCCCAGTTTGAAGTGATTGCATTGACAAAGCTATTGAAGCTTCGGATAATCATCAAAGATAATTAAGTAAGGCCTTGGATGACACGAATAAAGAAAAAGGGTGAGCCAAGGGTTGAGATGGAGGCCTAGAAGGAAGAAATAGATTTGCTAAAGAAGGAGATTGAGTTGTTGGAAAAGAATATGTCTTGAAGCATGTGGGTAACTTTAACGAGACAGAAGACCATATATTCACCAACTACTAGACTGCTTGGAACTCTGATAGTATGTTGGACTATATCCAAACTCAAGATTCTTAATGGGACATTAGTTTCTTTTTGTCAAGGTATTAGAGTCCTTTGTCTCATTGAAGTTAACCACATGCTTTTAGTTAGCGCCACTACTAGATTTCCTAGAACTCTATTCAGATGTTGGACCATACCAAGCTTAACATTATTAATGGGACATCGACTTCTTGTTCCAGGAATTTGGTAGTCCGTCTAGAGGCGTTCGACAACTAATCAAGTGGAGATTCCAGGAGGCAACCTGAACTTCGAAGTAAACTCTAAGATTTAGGCTTTCATTTTTTTCCTTTTTCACATTTTTTAATTCTTAAGGCTTCGGCCTCATTTGTTGTCACTTCAACTTATTGATCAAATACCTTCCTTTTAACTATTTTTCTATAATGGATTTTAGAATTCATGCAAGTATAACACTTTGGTCAAGTCATAAGTAGACAAACATATAACTCAAAAGCTTGACACTTCATAAGTTAAGAAACTATAGAACACTTTGGTCTTCATCATTGAAGTAGAAACCATTGCTTCCAAGTTAGTCACTTAGGATCAATAGGGCCACTTCGAATGACTTAACATTTTGATGAACTTAGTGATTTACTGCTTCAGATAAGACCTAATCACTTAGACTAGTTTGAATTTTGAAAAGTTTTGAATTGTTTATCTATTTTAGTGTGACACTCCGAACCTAAGCTTCGAGTGTCATGTACTAAACATAATAGATTCTATATTTGCTACATATAAGAACTCTTAAATAAAAGTATTACATGTAGAAACTTATTTTCAATTTAGTAAAATATATATGATAAAATTTAATGGCCAACAGAAATGTATGTTGACATGAAATTATACTTTACATATACGGACTCCGCACTACCACGGCTATTTGGGGCAGTCAGTTCAACTATTTTTATAAAATTCATCCCAACTCCGTTTTTTTATGAAATTTACGGCATTAGAAAGATATTTTCAAGTAGTTTTCTAGGTTAAAATACGGAAAATTTTCAAGATCATATAATATGGGCGTTTTACTGAAAACAGTGAGGTATTGCACAGAAAATTCAGATTGACCCTCGACGCTTAAAAATTTATATCTCATGCCATGGATATCCAAATTGAGTGATTCTTGCACTCATATTAAGAAAACTCAAGGAGGAACGTATCAATATTTTTAGAGTCTCAAATAGACGTTTATAGAGTTAGCAATAACGTTTTGAATTGACCCAAAGAAACTGTCCAGTTTCTGCTTTATTTTCATTTCAGGAAATGGGGTCTATAAAAATACCTCTTATTCAATCTATTAAAAGGCACTACAAATCTTACCACCAAAGCATTACAATGGGATAGTGGATCCCCATTGTGTCTTCTTTTATGGAGGTGATGAACTTTACTATTCTAGACACATGGGTTTTGTTGTTGATGATATAGCTCATAATAGGTGGTCCCTTGCTTCTCAATCATTGTTTCTTTATACATTTTTGGACTATTTATTCATGTACGGATCCCTGAAGATAGTTTTTATCTCTTGAATAAGATCATGATCAACGTTTACTGGGTCTTTTCTCTGCCTCTACCCATCATTTGACTGACGATCCTCTTCTACCTAACCTTTTTATAGGGGAATATCTCTTGGAGGTTTTGTTGTCCCTTCCTGTCGAGGTTGTACATGATGCTTCAGTAGGGACAAAAAAATTTCTTTGTAGGGACCTCTTCTAGGTCCTTGAGTGTTATGTATTTCGAAAGCCTCAAAATGACCATATCATGATAATATTTGTATATTTTGAGTGCCCAAGCTATTGATGCTACTATCCATATCATGGTAATATTTGTATAGTGACAAAGGTTTAATGGAACCTACAATAATTGGTAGGAGACCTCTGATCTCAGAGTATATGTTGAGTCCTACTATTTCTACCTTCATAATATGTTGGTTGTTGAGCTTCGACCATTTGGTGTCATACCCATTCAATAGCGAGAGGTCAATTAATGTTTTAGAGAAATAGGTTTCACCTGAGGTCAATAAGCATGTTATTGCCCTTGTTGGTGCCATTACTAGTTTTACCAAATTAGAGGTTAAGCCTTAAAATCGTTGACTTTGTGGTAAAGATAGTGCACCACCACCTCAACTCTATGATCGATCATTTGTTTAGATATGATCTCTTCTTTGATCAATTCTATAATTGGTTGTAGGTGGCTATATATTGTTACGAACATCTATCTAAAATAAGGTATTCATATTGAGTCCTCCTTTGAGGATGGAGTCATTGTCTACCTCATGTCGTTGAGGCACTGCATTGGGGCCATTTTTGGCCTTGAGTATACAAAGAAGGTGAGAAACTGCCTCTTTAATTTCAGCCCAACTTTTAATGCTTCTTGAGCGAGAAACTACCGTTGTTTCGCTTTTTCAGTTAGAGTTAGGTGAAAAGCTGTATATTTTAGTGCTAATGAGACTCATCACAAGCCCATCTAGTTTTATAGGTTATAAGGTGATGCTTGGGGTCACATATCCCTTCGTACTTGGACATCTTGGGAAGTAAGAAACTAGGTGGGACGAGGCTAACCTAATCTTTTGAGTAAACAGAAGATTGTTACCATCGTCATCTAGCTCATATCTTGAAGGTCTATCCTCGTATGTATCGTTTCGAGACATGGGCAGATAAGGTAGAAGGCATATAGATTGTTCGCTGGCCTCCATCTCTGGCAGCTCTCATCTCTCTTTCTTATTTCTAAGCAGGACTTATTTTATGGCCTATTTCTAATTGCTTCATCTCAAGGCCTATTCTTAGAAGCCTCATCTCCTAATATGTCTAAGTGCTGGTAGACCTAGTAGGCAGGGACGGATCCAGGATTTAATTCGAGATCGGACTACAAAATTTCAAGCCGGGCTATTGCGCAAAAAAAAAAATTTTAAACATTAAAAAACAATTTTTTTCAAAAAAAATATAAAAAACCATTAAAAAAATAATAAATTTGGACCTGAGTGGGGGGGCTGCAGCCCAGCCAGCCCCCCCACTGTATCCGTCCCTACTAGTAGGTCTTCGATATCGTTCATAAATAGGTGGAAAGTTTTTCTCTTTGTTGAATGGGTCTGTAGCTGGTTGGCCTAGAAGACAATTTTGTAAGACGTCGTCCTCCATATCTCTTTCAAGAAAGTTGTCTCGTTCACTCACCCTGTTGTTATTGGATTAGTCACTTTGTACTTCTTTCTTCTTCCCTTTCTAGTTCACCGATTGACCTTGAAAGAAACATTAGTGAGATATATATTAGGAACCATTTGCATACTCGCTAGTGCCTACATCTGATAGAGAAAAAGCTGTATGGTGAGTTCTACTCAGTTATGCTCCTTATGTTGGTGACCATAGTTGATAATTCTCAGTGAGGGAGGCAGCAACCCTTTCAGAACGTTGGTGATGAGTCCAGTTATTTGGGTTTGGAACGATAAGGCTTCATCCTTAGAGATCTCCATTATCTCTCACTCTTTGTGGTAGCATCATTTTTTTACTTCACTCATTTTATTGAGATACCTCTTTTCCTCAAAGGTAAGTCCCTCAGGTTGATTTCTTCAAAGTCTCTTACAGTTTTTTCTACAAAAAAACGCTCTTTCTTAGTGTCCTTTTTCTTTAAATATCGAAAAGATGAATAGAAAGATTTCATAGAATTCTCTTCGAAACTTTCACTTGTTGTTTCTTCAAGAACAACACTTTTCTCAAAGGGAAAAAAAGATTTGTTTTCAATAGGCTTTTACTCACAAGATAAGGTCATGGTTAAAGAGTGATTTTTCACTGATGGTGCCAATCTTTTGACATCAAAATTTGACAAGATGATATGTGTATTTTGTACACTTATTTAGGCTTTAAATTGGAGTATTTGTTGCCTATTTTAATGAATTATAACTTAATTCTGTATAAATAATATTTGTTCGGTAACGATCAATGAAAATTGTAGAGGCCCAAATCTTTCTATAAAGCTACGACCCAGGTATATTGGACCTTTCGAGATACTTGATAAGGTTAGAAACGTGGCTTACCGATTAGCTTTGCCACCTGAATTGTCAGCGGTACACAATGTGTTCCACGTATCAATGATAAAGAAATACGTGCACGATCCTAATCATGTGATAAGTTATCAGACCCTAGAAGTACAAAAGGATTTATCTTGCGAGGAATCACCAATTAAGATACTGGATCGAAAAGTGCATAAGCTAAGGAATAAAGAGATTCAACTGGTTAAGATACAGTGGAATAATCACGGAATGGAAGAAGCTACGTGGAAAAGGAAGAAGAAGTTAGAGTCAAGTATCCCGCACTCCTTGCCCAATTGTAAGGTAAATTTCGAGGACGAAATTTATATAAGGGAGGAGGGATGTAGAGGCCCAAATCTTTCTATAAAGCTAGGCCCATAATTGTGTGATTAACTTCACATTAGGCCCAATAAAGGAAATATAAGCCCAAAAGATAGTCCAATACATGTTTAAAGGTAAAATGATGTTTATAAAATATTTTCTTAAAAACAATTTGATAAAAATTGGACGGAATGCAAAGTATTTCATTTTATGGCTAAAAGTACACTTCAAATATTTTTAGTCTCCTTTGAGACCAATTTTCGACATAGAAAACATTCGAATATGAAAATGATATCTGAATAACAATTGTAGCTCTTTGAGTTAGCTTTCCAGCTCACTTTGAATCACCTTAATTGGATATCAGGAGAAAAGGTTATGATAAAAATACTGAAAGCTATGCAGTGACAACCGGTCGACCGGAGAAACTAACCGGTCGCCGGAAAAGCAGAAAAATCCACGATTTTTTTGAATTAATGGCCACTACTTGCACTACTTAATTACCCTATTTAATATGACCTTTCACCCACCCCAAACCTCACCTATAAATACCCTCTTCACTCATTTGATTTTTCACACCAAAAGCACTTTCAATTTGCTTTCAAAGTTGAGAGAAAAAAATAGAGAGTTTGGGAGAGAAAAGGAAGGTGGTTTTTCAAAGTGTTTTCCAGAAGTTTTAAGGGCGGGCAAAAATATTCTGCAAGAAGGTTTTTGTGATTTCAAAAGGTGTTTTCAAACAACAAAGAAAGGCCCAAACGTCCAAGCTTCGTCAAAGTTTTTCAAAGTTCTTTTCAAAGCTCATCAAGCATCAAATCGAGGTAGGTAGAGGTGCATAAAGTTGTTATACGTGTTTAAGTTATAATTTCTAGCAAGTAATGTTATATGTTAAAGGCTAATGTTGTGTGTCAAATGGTATCGTCGGTTCGGCATGTGCCTTTCATGTCAAATGGTTCCGTCGGTGCGGCATACATTTAAAGGTTAATGTTGTGTGTCAAATGGTATCTTCGGTTCGGCATGCACCTTTCATGTCAAATGGTTCCGTTGGTACGGCATACATTTTCATGTCAAATGGTACCTCCGAGTACGACATGTTTTATGGAAGTTTTAATGTTAATTGTTATGAAATGCTTAGCTTAATCACGATTGCACCTATGACGCCTATTGAGTTTTCAACTCACGGGTTTCTACCCTATATCTACAGATTAAATGTTGATGCACCGGGTTGGATGATGGAAGAGATGGAAGGAGATGCAATAAGCCTATGGGAACCCGGTGAACAAGTGATTTAGATTTAAAGTCTTTAATGTTTCAAATGTTATTTCCAACGTTATTTGTTTTGAGTATCTTGAACAAGTCATGATTTCATCAAATAAATTATATTTCGTTATTTTGGAAAGTTATAAAGTGTTTTAATTCAATATCCTTCAAAAAGAATGTTTGTTAAGATTTAAGCTTCCGCTAAGATATGTACACTTGTTGCTAAACCACCGGTTAAGTTAAGTAAAGTAAGTAGCGTCCCGGTCCATTAGGGGTTGGGGCGTTACAAAAATGGTAGAATTGGACGAAAGGAACAGGAAAGGGGAAAATGCAAGAAATCCATAGTTCGAAAACTAAATTAAAAATGCTCAAAAGTTGTTTCAAACCTTATGTCGAAGTTTGAAAAGATCTACGGGTCAATTGGACAAGAATAGAAGACAACAGAATTAAAAAAAGGATCGAAGAAGACCAAAATAAAACTATGGAAAAGTTTAGGGACAAATTTTCAAAATCGATCCCCAAGAGGAAGCCATGTCTGTGCCTACAGGCCTCACATGCGCAAGGGCCCTCCAACTCACAGACTGATGCTAAACTACCTTGCCTATGCATGGGCAAGACAGACACACATGCACATGCATGGGTGCCCTGGGCAATGACGATTTAGTTTCCTTTTTTTGAATCCAACTCAATATGGAATGATTTTCTAGCTTCTCTTTAAACAAGGGGACACCTCAACACAAGTTAGACATGCCATGTATGGCACCAGGAAGACATCTACAAGAGCTAGAAGGAAATTAACACAAGATCTTGAAGTTATAAAGCTCATATTCAAATTTCAAGATCAATAAATTGAGTTTTCAAGTTCTGCCTTTTTGTTCTTTGATTCGGGTGATATCTTTTCATAACTTGTTGTGTAATTTATATATAAACATGATATGCTTAACTCTATAGTACATTGGATGATGATGAGACTATTGGTCATTTATTTCTAATTTATGGAAAAGTACTTTAGTTAATTCTCGTGTTCTTGATTGGTTATGCATGCTTATATTATTATTTGATTACTGATTATCAATTAGATAATTTGTTACTTGTTGTAGTGTTGGGAAGCTCACAATAGGTTTGCGACCCATATATTCCTTGCAATAAATCTGGAATTTTTCAGTGTTTGGACGAAAGATCGAATTTCCGAGCTTTCTTTCATCAAATGATATAGGGATACACTATATTGATTATAGTGCATCAACACTCTTTCATTTGACGCAAAATGTGAAAATTTTAGAAGAAATAATAAGAATACCTTGCTGGATTTTCTGCCTTAACATAATTATTGAAGAACTTACAATAATATGAACTTGAAAGATTACTTTGAAAGCTTAAGAAAAATATTATTTATACTACTAACATATCTAATGCAAATATATATACAGCACTATTTATTCAACATACACACAAGGTTGTAACATTTCATTTTTTCCACTCAAATTTCATTTTCATAAACAATTGTAAATATGTATATGGCTTGGGGACTTGTAGCCCTCTCATCAAGTTCACAAAATCCAAATTTCTCATTCTTGGAACTCAATCCCTGTCCATGGCACTTCAAATTTGATCTTTATATTGGTAAGTGGTAACAATTTAGAACTTGGTATGGAACATAAAATTTTATAATACAATATCAACTAGTAGTATCCGTATGTATTTAAAATATTTTAGCATAAATAGCACGCTCTAAAAATCAATCGCGCCATTTTTCTTAACTTGAAATCATAAATTAAACGTATGTTTACAACTCATTAGTTAAGATATTTTGCACAACTCTACATTTCACTAATGTCCAAATTGTCTTCACATGGGAATTCATAAAAGCTGAAATTTTCTTGCAACTCACATGCATTGCCGTCCATTCATCTAAATGGTATGAGAAAACTTTGAAAATATATGGCATATGTTCATGTATTAAATTTGGCCAAAATCCTTTTTTATTTGTTTCAACAAAATTAAGATTTTTTAGATAACCATTCATCGAAAACTTTTGCATGAAATACTTTCAGCAAGATCATGATACGTGCTTTCCGTCGCATTTTGATTCATCGAATATACATAACTTCTAAAATTGCGTCCAAACAAAAACACGATAATAATATTAAAATAATAGAATTATTAGAATAAAACACACACGAACACATACATTATTTATATATAAACAATATTTATTCTTCTACTAAATAACTTTATTTGATTAGGTTATTAATTTTTATCATAAGCTCTCTCATTTAGGTAGGTTATTCCTCCTCTAACCAATGCGTATTATCACCCTAAATCTAGGGTATTAACGATTTAATATCGTAAACTTTTCATAAGACGGTTATCTTGAATTTTTGGGGCATTACACGATTGTTCTTTTTGTTCTTAAGCTATCATCACACAACCTAACTTTCTTGTGCTATATTCCTTTCATCTAGTCAGCATTTTATGCAAGATTTGTATGAGATCGAGTTTCTTCCAATAGATCCCGAAATGGAATTAACCTTTAGGCAATGTAAGAGAGAACAAGAAGAAACAAGGGATATGGCTGAAAATCAAACCCAAAATTAGGTTCATAATCCACTTCCATTGCCTCAACTAGCTCAACAAAGGGCTATTGGCATTTAGGGCGACGTATTATTTGGAAATTATGTGAATCTAGTATCTGCACATGTGCAACCTACTATTATTTATTCTTTGTTGGGATAGGCTAACTTCCATTTTCGATTGGATGTCATCAACCTCTTTTAAAATCATCAGGTTCTTCGAGAAAGTTATAAATAATCCGTATGAACATGTACAAGCTTTTCTAATGCTATGTGAAGTAATTAGTTATGATGGGGTATCAACAGATGCCTTTCGATTGTATATATTTCCACATTTTGAATGATATCTGAAGAGAATAGTTACGCTCTTTACATTTCAGGAGCATCATGTTATGAAATGATATGATGCAGAAGTTTACAATGAAGTTCTTTCCGCCGTTTCGAGTCCATCAGATTAGGAATGAAATTCACAATTTTAAGTAGAAGGATCTTGAGAGCTATCTCGAAGTATGAGAGAGGTTTAAGGACTTGTTTAGGAAGTTTCCTAGTCTTGACATTCACAAGCAAGCTAAGGTATATATTTTCTACTCAAGACTACTTCCTAAAAATACTGTAATATGACAGATGCTTCAGTGGGTAGTTCAATAATGAAGATGAATATTGGTTTAGCCCATGATCTTTATGAGAGAAATGCTGAGAATCGGTCCATATGACCAATCGATGGGAATATTCCTAAGAAAATAACGGACATTCATAAAATTAATGCAGTGAGGACATTAGCAACACAGATGAAAGTGTTAACAAAGAAATTGGATAACTTATCTTATCTTGTGAACACGGTACACCAATCGACACCAATATGCATAGGTTGCAGGACAAATCACACTCCACAAATTGTCCTTTAGCCTCTATGCATGTAGCTCGGTCTGAGGAAGCTAAATAAGAACAGAACTTTCAAAGCTAGCAAAACAAACCCAATCCAATACATACAATCTAGGATGGAGGAATCATCCTAATTTTTCAGAGTTGTGGTACATGTACAAAATTGGTTGATAAAGTAATATCTACACCAATCATTTCAAAAACAAAATTTTAAATTATTGAAGATCAATGGCCTGAATTTTTTCAAACAATTTTGTAAACACACTTTGTACATTTCAATTTTGAATTTTTCGTGGACCAACAATCAAAGTTAGGGACAAGAAGGAAATTTCAAGGTAGACCAACAAGTTTCCAACAACGACCTCAAGATAGAAACCAACATTAGAAGACTTGCTCACTCAATAAATTACAAATATTGAGACTAACTTTCGAAACCAAAGAATTTGGAAATGTAACTACTATAGGCGAGAAACATGTAGATTAGTTAGACAAAACCACAGAGGAACATCAAGAAAAGTCTTCAAACAATCCACAGGTTAAGGCAATTGTTCTTGTCAAAGCTTATGTACCTCTAATTCCATTCCTGTAGAGATTGCAAAAATATAAGCTTGATAAGTAGTCATGAATTTTTTGGATGTGTTTAAGAATGTACATATTAACATACCATTTCTTGAAGTCTTAGCTCAGATGCCCAGCTATGCTAAGTTTATAAAGGATATACAATCAAACAAGAAGAAACCGAAGGATAATGAAATGGTGATGCTGACGTCTAACGAATGCAATGCAATACTCAACACAAGTTACTACCTAAATAAAAGATTCAGGAGTTTTACTATTCCTTGAAATATTGGTAACAAACATATATATAAGGCGTTATGTGATTTAGGAACAAATATTAATCTAATGCCTTTATCTCTTTTCGAAAAATTAGATTTTGGGGGAAGCAAAAGCTATTACAATTTCATTGTAGCTGACTGACAAGCAATCAAACACCCTCGTGGCATCATTGAAAATATTTTGGTGAAAGTTGAAAAGTTTATATACTCCTAGTGGACTTCATTATCCTGACTATGGAATAAGAAAAGTTTATATTCCTAGGGGTCATCCATTTTTGTTTAGTGATAAAACATTGACAAATGAGGATAAGTGTCAGTTGATTCTATGGTTGAATGAAATGGAATTGATAATCAATTTTTTAAGGTACTCAAGATTTAGAATGAATCTGGTTCTTGCTTTTAAATTGATGTGATTGATAAAACAGTAACTGAGACATTCAAATTTTATCATCCACAAGATCTGCTTGAGGCTTGCATGCTATATTATGAGGATTTGCAATCTAGAAAAGAAGAAGAATGTGTTCGCTACTTGGTTGCCATTCCACCATTCTTCAAGTAGCCAAGGTACTAAGCTTGGTAAAGGTTCCACAAAGCCTTTAACATCTATTCAACAAGCTCCAACACTTGAGCTCATAGTTGCCTACTCATTTATGATATGCCTACTTGGGAAGAAGAATTTATTTTCAGTTATTTCTTTAATTTTCTTACCAAGGATGAAGAAGATCAACTTCCGAGGGTACTTTGAGATCATAGGACAGCAATTGGATGGATTATCTCTGACTTAAAAGGGATCAATCATTTTTGCATGCACAAGATTCTAATGGAAATTAAGTACAAGCTTTACGTATAGCATGAGCAAACCCACAAGAGATTGAATCGAACCCAAGAAAGTGAAGAAATCAATGTTTGGAGTTTGACACAAAAATATTGAACCAAAAAACTAACACAATCGCTAACAATAAGTTCAATATTCCATGATCACTAGTTTCAAGAATCTCACCCGAATCGTTTAAATGCTACAAGAATTAGTTTTTGATAACTTTGCAAAATTAGTTCAATGAAGAATAAGGAATCAAAAGCAAAATTGCTTACTAAATAATTCTCTCTCTTGAATGAATGAAAGTTCTTTTTTTACAATGAAATAATTTGTTCTATTTATAAGGAATCCATAAAACCCTAGTTGAACCGAAATTGAAGTCTAAAAGTTATAAAAGTAACAAAAATAAAAGATTTCATGAAATAGAAAAAATCGCGGCCAAATTTTCTTCTATGCGGTCACATAGTTCTATAGCGTGCGACCACATAGAACAAATGTTCTGCCTCCATTTTGGTTTGGTAATAGGATATGTGACTGCATCCCTTTTTAAACTATGTGGTCGCATAGCTTTAATACTGACTCCTCTTTTTTCATGTGCAGAATTTCACAACGTTTTTGGATTGTACTCATGGGTGAAAATCCAACACCCGAGCTGAAAGTTATGCACGCTTTCACACACGCTGGTCGTTTTTCATATATCTTCAAAATTTTGAATCCAACGCGCCAAATTTGATCCCGTCTTCATGTCCATTGTGTAAGTTGTTATTTGACTTGTTGTACTAGACAACTCATTCCATGGCTACCTTGATCCTCCGTAGCGCTTGATCTTGTCTTTGGTCTCTCTTCAAGTTGAGCTGGATCTTCATAAACCTATGTTTGGTCCCCATTCTTTTAAAAATTCATTTTTTTAAAAATCATTTTCAACCACACATCCTTCTATAAAATAATATTACACGTAAATCAAAAAAAATTCTTACTTATTAACCACACAATCTCCAATAAAACACTATTCAAAAATACATTTTTTTGTCCAAAAATGGGACTCAAACAGGGGCTAAGTTGGTTGCATTCCTTGGATCACATTATTATCCTATCTCTCTTTGAAAGGATTTGACCTCGAATCTATATCTGCATTAAAGAGAGAAAGATCACAAACATTAAAAAATGCAAATTATCACAAACTTACCTTGAAGATACAAATTGTAGCCATTGCTCTCAATCCTTGTAATGTCGTGGAATGGTCCATCTCTTCTAGGATGTTAACCTTCTTTGCATTCGAACACGCCATTTTATTTTAAGCATCCAAACCCAGTCCCCTGATTTGAATACTTTATGCCCATCCTGTTTGCTATATTGTGATGCATATAATTCAATCCCCTGCTTTCCATCTAAACTACCGCTTACAATAATAGTTAAATGAGTTTAACCAAACAAAGTTAGCGGATTTAAACCATATACAAACGTGTGATAGAAGTATTAGATGATATTAAATTAGTTCCCAACATGTTCCATAAATTTGAACCTGAACAATTAAAGACTGCAAGTTTGAAATATAAATTCTCATGCCTCAAAATCACCAACAATGCACCCCAATTGTCTATCTTGCTCAATTAAGTTTTTGCAATATACTAGAATATCGTAAACTAGTAAATGCATGGGACAAATGACTGATCATATTCATAGAAATTTTAGATGTATATGTGAAAAACTATTCCTACATGCTAGACAATTATCCAACCTAAGAATGGGGTATTGATACTTTACTATGTCATCGTTGAATGCTTATCAAATTCTCCACTTGCATCGAATCAATTGGATATTCAATGGGCGATATCCCACTAATTAACTCTTCATGGGATAAGTTTTCGAATTCCTGTAATAAAAAAATACTCAAATTTGGGAAGGTTTTGTTAGTTCTCGCTAAAACACTCTCAATCTCACTCATTTTTGCATAGAGACTCACTTTGGATTTTTCTCGCCTCTTAGAAAATTCTCTTCCTTTTCTCTCTTATGACTTTGCTCTTTTTTTCACACTTAGCCATCTCACTATCTTCTCTCCTACTATCATTTGGCTTCTTTTTGCTTTTCTTTTCTTCCTCGCCTCTCAATTTCAATTAGTCCTCATAAACTTGTTGTGGTGTTAAGGGTATAAGAATAACAGCTCTATTATAAAATCGTACCTATTCTTGAATCCATCATGTTTCACCTTCCTATCATACTGCTATGGCCTACCCAACAAAATGTACACAGCATGCATAGGAATTACCTTACATATCACTTCATCACTATACCTCCCAATCGAGATAGTCACCAATACTCTCCTATTCACCCTAACCTTTCCGCATTTATAAGGTTTAGGATGTTTTATCGTAGTCAATCCTAATTTTGCAAGCATGATACTAGCAATTTAGTACAACTACCCCATCAATAATCAAACTACATACCTTATTTTTGACATGAGATCTAGTATGAAAGATGATCTCCCATTGTTGCTCCTCTTCAGCCACTTTAATTTGTGTATTGAGAGCACGCATCACCACAATGACTAATTCAAGCATCTCATCTCCATCACTATCACTCCCTACATCCCTATTAGCACGCACGATCATTGTCCTTTTATTCGAACATTGAGAAGCAATGTGCCCTGATCCCAAGCACTTAAAGCATTTGATATCTCGATTTCGAAATTAGCCTTGGGTGTAGCTTTGCTAGAAAATTCTTTCTTTTCCCTTGATGGTTCGGTCTTACTACTCAAAATAGTCCCATCACCTTTACATCATCCCATTTCAAGTTTCAAGAAGAGTTAGAACTCGAAGAAGCTAATTGATACCTAGTTGTCCCCTTCCTCTTCAATTGTCTCTCCACCTTCATAACCACATGTAGGATATAATGTTGCAATTCCACTACATTAGTTGTTTCCCTATTCAGACCGATTCAAAAACTTAGCCATGGTAGCCTCCTTGTCCTCCTCAACATTCGCCCTAATCATTGCAATCTCCATCTCCTTAAGATAATCCTCCACACTCCTAAAACTTTGGTAGAGGCTTTGCAATTTTTTATGAAACTCCCCTATAGTATTGACTAGGAACATACATCTTCCTCATGATAGCCTTCAATTCTTCCCAAGTACTAATAGGCCTCTCACGATTCCCCCTTCTAGATGTCACTACGTGATCCCACCAAGTAATAGCATAATCGGTAAATTCAATTACTGTAATCTTTACCTTTTTTTTCCTCCGAGTAATTGTGAAAATTAAATATCAACTTTATTTTCTTCTCCTACGCCAAGTATACTTTCGGATCACTCATTCTTTTGAATGAAGGAATTGTCATTTTGATGTTGTCCATACGTCCGTCAACTCGATCTCCAACAACATCTCTACCATTTGATGCCTAACTTCTCTATCCCTCATTCTTCCTAACTCGACATCCAATAATGTTCTCTCATCATTGTCACTGCCACTTCATATTCTACACGATTCTCCACCCTAAGCTCTCATCTACCTTGCCTCCTTGCAGTGGAAATGTAAATTGGCAAGCAATGGGTCTTGTCTTTCTATCCACGCCTCTTGCCTATCCAACTTGTCTCTCATATTTTCAAACAACCACTCGAATCAATCAACTCCTCCGACATGTTAACTTGATTGTTGTTCCTGCTTGAAGTAGAGTGGTTTCTATCAGATATCCTAAATCTAAAGTAATATATGTCTCACATGTTTTCGCTCGTGTATCAATCAAATTTGACTTTTTCGCTCTATTAGTTGAACTCTGGCCTTTTTTCATTCAATGCTTTCATCCAAGTGTTTCAAAAAGCTAATTCGGACTCAACCAAGTCTTATTCTCAAAGTATTTAAACTAGGATATGAGTGAGAACTTGTAAATTGAGCAGACTCGAGAAAGAAAGAAAGAAAAAAAGAAGCAAAAGAGAATTTGACACCTTCGAATGAGAACGATATTATTAATTCAAGAAAGTGGTTCTTGAATTTTGGGATGGACACGACTGATATAGATGTAATTTGTCTTTTGCGACTCAAAAAAATTGAAATTGCTTGCAATTTCTGAAATAAATAATAATAATAATAATAAATTTTTTTTGAAATTCGGATTTTTTTTTCGAAATTCAATTTTTTTTTTTGCTCGAAAATTCAATTACGATACAAGAAAAAAGATGAAACGGATGTGGATACTAAATGAACTCAAAAACGAATTATGAATTTTTTTTTATTAAAGACTCAAAAAAAAAAAAAAAAGACTAAGAATACGAAAAATGTGAATAATGAAAAGAAAAAGAAACAAAAGACTCAAACAAAGAGGAAAAAGATATAATCTTGATTTTTTTGTGCCCAAGTTCTAATACAAATTAATGCGAACTCATGTAGCAATAGTAGGTACGAAAACCACAAAAGAATGAATTGAACCCAAGCATCAATATTTGGAGTTTGGCCCAAAAATATTGAACTAAAGAACCAACACAATCGCTGACAATATGTTAATTCTGTGATTACAATATTCAAGAATCTCAACCTTAATTGTTTAAACGCCACAAGAATTTATTCTTGATAAGTTCGCAAAATTAGTTCAAAAAAGAACAATGAATTGAAAGCAAAATTACTCACAAAATAATTCTCTCTTTTGAATGAAAGTTCTTTTTTACAATGAAATAATAATACGTTCTATTTATAAGGAACCCATAAAACACTAGTTGAAACAAAATTGAAGTCTGAAGGTTACTGAAAATAGAGTTTTAACAAAAATAAAAGATTTCGCGAAATTGAAAAAATCATGCCAAAATTTTCTTCTATGCGATCGCATAAAACAAATGTTCAACCTCCATTTTGGTTTGGTAATAGTGTAAGTCACTGCATCCATTTTTAAGCTATGTAGTCGCATAGCTTTAATGTTGACTCCTCTTTTTTCAGTGCAGAATTTTGCCACATTTTCGGATTGTAATCATGGACCGCATAGCTTTAATGTTGACTCTTCTTTTTTCAGTGCAGAATTTCGCCACGTTTCAGAATTTTTTCATTCTTGCTGCTCGGTTTTTTCGTATATCTTCTAAAGTTTGAATCCAACATACCAAACTTAATCTCGTCTTCATGTCCAACATATATGTTGTTATTTGGCTTGTCGCACTTGAGCCCTTGGCCTTCACATCTCAAACAACTCATTCTATAGCCACCTTGATCCTCTGTAACTCTTGATTTTGTCTTTTGTTCCTCTTCAAGTTAACCTGGATCTTTGTAAGTTTGTTTCCTTTCTTGGATCACATCAGATTGAACCCAACAATACAAGAAGTGGTGAGAAAAAACGTATTAAAACTTTTGGATACAAGAATTGTATAACTTAAATCAGACAATTATTAGGCCAGTCTAGTATAGGTGGTCCCAAAGTAAGGAGGAATCACTATAATTCCAAATGAAAATCATGAGTTCATTCCTACACGCACTGTCATGGATTGGAGAGTTTGCATTGATTATCGGAACTCAACAATTCTACTAGAAATTATCATTTTTCTCATTTTTTAATGATCAAATGTTGGAGAGGCTCATGCCCATTCACATTACCTCTTTCTAGATGGGTATTCAAATATAATTAGATTTCAATAGCTTTAGAAGATCGGAAGAAGAGCATATTCATGTGCCCTCATGGCATCTTTGTATATAGACAAATGCTCTTTTGATTGTGCAACTCTCCTACCACAGTTCAATGTTGTACAATATATATCTTCTCTGACATGTGGGACATTACATTGAAGTCTTCATGGATGATTGAGAGTATTCAGGTCTTTAGTTAAGGAATGCCTTGATCATTTGGGGTCAGTATTACAGTGATATGAAGACGATAACCTCATGCTTAACTGAGAGAAGTGTTACTGCATGGTTTATGAAGGGATTGTGATGGGGCATTTGATCTCAACTAGGGGTATTAAGTTGAGAGGACGAAGATACAAATGATTGAGAAGCTACCTTCACTCATTTTATCGAAAGGAATCACAAGTTCCTTGGGACATGCAAGGTTTTGCATCGCTACATCAAGGATTTCTCCAATATCATGAAGCCTTTATTCAACTTTTTAGAAAAAGATACTCCTTTATACATTTTTAAAGAGTGTTTGGTTATTTTCAACACTCTGAAAGAAAAGTTGGTTTCAGCTCCAATATTGATTGCACCTTATTAGGGTTTTTCATTTGAATTGCATGTTGTTACTACGTAGTTGGGACAACTTTGGGTCAATCCAAGGACAATGTCTCACATTTGATTCATACGTGCAAGACTCTTGTTGAAGCTTGGTTAAACTTGTACTCTACAGAAAAAGAACTTTTGGCATGGTTTTCACCTTTGACAAGTCCAAGTCATACTTGATGGGTAAAAAGTGGTTGGGTATACAGACCGCGAAACGCTAAAGTATTTGACGAATAAGAAGGACAAAAAGTCGAAACTCATCATATGAATACTTTTCCTATAGGAATTTGATTTAGAGATCCGAGATAGAAAAATGAGTAAGAATCTACTTGCATATCACATATCTCACCTAGAAGATTACTAGAGGAGGATCCTACAGATGAGATCAGTAAAGTATTTCTAGATTAGACACATTTTTCATTCAATGCTTTCGTCCAAGTGTTTCAAAAAGCTAATTCGGACTCAACCAAGTCTTATTCTCAAAGAATTTAAACTAGGATATGAGTGAGAATTTGTAAATGAGAAGACTCGAGAAAAAAAAAAAGCAAAAGAGAATTTGACACCTTTGAATGAGAACGATATTATTAATTCAAGAATGTAGTTCTTGAATTTTGGGATGGACACGGCTGATATAGATGTAATTTGTCTTTTACGACTCAAAAAAATTGAAATTGCTTGCAATTTCCAAAATAAATAATAATAATTTTTGAAATTCGAATTTTTTTTTCGAAATTCAATTTTTTTTGGCTCGAAAATTCAATTACGATACAGGCAAAAAGAAGAAATGGATTTGGAAACTAAATGAACACAAAAATGAATTTTGAATTTTTTTTATTAAAGACTCAAAGTTTTGAGGGTAAATTTAAATTTAAAACATTTTTCATATTCAATACCCCTTTCCTACATCTTAAAAACATTTTGCACAAAAATCCAGGTACGCGAGTACTCAAGGGGATTCTACTTGTAAAACTATTGAGCAAGGGAAAAATTTCTCTGCTGGTGAGCCATGACCACACATTGACTAGCAGGTTTTGCCTGGGTAAGGCCAACAATTAGCCTGCCTAAGGCCATTTTGGCCCTACCATGAGTACACATGGCCCGCAACCATGCGCACACATGAATAGACAAGTTTTAGTTTTTAAACCATCAATCGACACACAACATACGCAAATTACTCATTTATTAAAATAATAATAATAATAATAATAGTTGAATTTTTTTCCTATTTCAAGATGTAGTCATCGAAAAAAAAATCATGTGATATAAGTTATGAAATATATCACTTGTCGTTTCATTCCAAGTATTTTGATATTGGAAATATAAAATATACTATTTCTTATTTCAAGGAAAGTGTCTTGAGCAAATTAGAACAAACATGATAAGAGATCTCCTACAAGGGGTTCAGGATCTCGGTAGGCTAAATCAGAGTCAAACTCCACCCACACCACCAACTCCTATTACTCTCCCGATCCATGCCTTGATAGTTGAGTGATTTCGAAGGCATAAGCCGCTACCTTTGATGAGCATATGATCTACTAGTAGTTGAAGAATGGATTCGTAAGTTAGAACGAATTTTTCGAATCATAGACTACACGAACTCCCAAAAGGTCCAGTGTGAGGAGTTAATGTTTATCGTTGATGCAAGTCACTGATAGGATTTGATGTCTCGGACTAGGACCTTGGAGCAGCAATTGGCATTAACTTGGGAACAAGTCAATGAGAAAGTGATGGACAAGTATTTTCCATAGTGTCTAAGAGATTTCATGGTGAGCGAATTTCTTCAGCTCAAATAGGCTAATATGTCCCCGACTAATTACGAGAAAAAGTTTGATCAACACTCAAGACACGCTCCACACCTGATTGACACGAAAATTAAGAAAACTCGAAGGTTCGAAGAAGGGTTAAACCCAGACCTAAGCATAATTCTTATGTCACATCGTTTCACATCATACAATAAGATGCTCTATGAGCTCACGCTATTTGGTATTAGAAAGCTAATGCAGAGCAACACAGTCAATTGTACAGCCAGCAGCATAAAGGGCAAATTGGTAGGAGAAAATGGAATGGTCATGACAAAAGAATGGACAAATGGTAAAATAAGAAAGTTAATATCGGATCTAACGTCAGTAAAGCCACGGTAGCTGCAGTAGCGACATGCCCTAAGTGTGGTAAATCTCATCGTAGTGAATGCTTGTATGGAAAGAATGCCTATTTTCGGTGCGGTAAGCTAGGACATATTGCTAAGGATTGTCCAACATTTACTCAGAAGAAAGATGATAACAATGATCAGAACAAGAAGGAAAAAACATGAGTCTTTACATTGACTCAGAAGGATGCAGAGGAGAACTCAAACGTAATAGCAGGTATTTTATTGATATCTAATACACCTGCTTATGTACTGATTGATTCAGGAGTTACTCACTCTTTTGTATCAACGTCTTTCATTGCTAAGTATTACTTGTGATAAGTTAGAGATTACACTGGAAGTTAGCATCCCTTCAGGTGGAACATTAAAGCAGATAAGTTAGCTAGGTCAGTGAATCTTGAAATTGAGGGAAAACATTAGAAGCTAATTTGTATCTGATAGAGATAAAAGACTTTGATGCAATTTTGGGCATGCATTTATTGAGATGTAATTATGCACCCATTTGTTGTAGAGAAAATGAAGTGTCTTTTCAGAAACCAGGAGAAGAGCAATTTTCTTTCCTTGAAATAAAGACCAAACCACATCTCCAACTAGTATCAGCCTTACAAGCTGAGAAAGTGTTAAGAAAAGAAACATACCAAGGGTTTCTAGTTAACATCTAAGGAGAAAAACAGACGACGATAAAGATTGAGGATGTACCAGTGGTACAAGAACTTATAGATGTGTTTCCAGAAGACCTATCTGGAACTCCACCAGATAAACAGGTGGAGTTCACAATAGATCTAGTTCTCGGAGCGGCACCAGTATCTAAATTTCCATACAGAATGGCTCCAAATGAACTTCAGGAGTTGAAAATTTAGTTACAAGAATTGTTGGATATGGGCATTATTCGACCAAGTGTATCTCCACGGGGCGCACCAGTATTGTTTGTAAAGAAGAAAGATGGAAGTATGAAAATGTGTATCGACTATCGGGAGTTGAACTGCTTGACAATCAAGAATAAGTGTCCTCTTCTGAGAATCGAGGATTTTTTTGACCAATTGAAAGGGGCTAGGTATTTTCCAAGATCGACTTACGGTCTGGATATCATCAATTGATGGTTAAGGCAAGTGATATATCCAAGACAACTTTCAGAGCTCTTTGTGGACATTACGAGTTTACAGTTATGTCGTTCAGGTTGACAAATACTCTGGCAGTGTTCATGGATTTATTAAATCATTTATTTCATCAGTATTTGGATCAATTTGTTAGTCTTTATTGATGACGTTTTAATATGCTCCAAGAGTAAAAATCGACATGAGGAACATCTTAAAATAACGTTAAAAATACTGCGTAAGGAAAAGTTTCAAATTTAAAAAGTGCGAATTTAACTCGAACGAGTTAGATTTCTCAGTCATATAGTTACTACCCAAGGAATTGAAGTGAATCCAATAAAAGTGGAAGCAGTAACTAATTGGAATACACCGACTAACGCGGGTGAAGTTTAAAGTTTTCTAGGATTGGCCGGGTACTATTTGTAGAAGGATTCTCCAAAATAGCTGGACCAATGACACAATTAACAAGGAAATAAGTAAAGTTTCAGTGGACAGATAAGTGTGAGCAAATCTTTCAGGAGTTAAAACAACGACTGATTACAGTACCCGTGTTAACCATACCTGAAGGTTCAGACGGGTTTGTTATATATAGTGATGCATCCAAACAAGGTTTGAGATGTGTACTAATGTAGCATGGAAAAGTGATTACCTATGCGTCAAAGCAATTGAAGTAACATGAGCAGAACTACTCGACGCATGTCTAGAACTTACGACTGTAGTACATGCATTAAAGATATGGCTCCATTAAAGTGCGACATTTACAAGGATCATAAGAGTCTCAAATATTTCTTCACACGGAAAGAATTGAATATGAGACAGAGACGATTGTTGAAGCTAATAAATGATTATGATTGCACTATTCATTACCATCCTTGTAAGGCTAATGTTGTCGTCGATGCTCTAAGTAGGAACCCAATGGGACAGTTGGCATCAATACCTACTACTTAGATGGAGTTGATAAAAAACTCGGAGAATTTATGAATTGATATGGTTACCACACCAGAGCAAGTCACTGCTCGTTTAGCAACTTTTATGATTCAACCTACTCTTTTGGTTGGATCATAGAAGCACAGGGTAAAGACTCATTCTTACAGAAGATCAAGAATGAAATTGGTACTAATAAGAGAAAGGATTTTAGAATGGCAACGGATAGGGCATTAATGTTTAAAAGAAGAATTTGTGTACTTAAGGATGACTTTTTAAGGAAATAGATATTGGAGGAAGCTCATTTCACCGCATACACCGCACATCCTGGTGGTACGAATATGTATCGAGACCTTCGAGATACATTTTTTGTGGAGGAATATGAAAAGAAGCATAGGCCTATTTGTGAAAAAAATGCATAGTTTGTCAACAAGTTAAAGTGAAACATCACAGACCAGCAAGTTTGTTAAATCCATTGTACATACCTGAATGGAACTGGGAGAATATCGCAATGGATTTGTGGTAGGATTTTCAAAGTCAGCAAGAGAACACAATGCTATATGGATAATAGTGTATCATCTAACAAAGTTCCCTCATTTTCTTCAGGTAAAAATGGCATTTCGTCTAGATCAGTTGCATAGTTGTACATTGGGAAGATTGTAAAACTCCATGGTATCCCCGTGTCCATTGTGTCTAATAGAGATCCAAGATTTACATCTAAGTTATGGAAGAGCTTACAAGGGGCTGTGAGAACGAAATTGAATTTCAGTACGGCGTATCACCCTCAATCCAATGGTCAATCTGAAAGGACCATTCAAACTTTAGAAGATATGCTAAGGACTTATGTTCTGGATCTAGAATGCAGTTGGGAATCGTACCTATCTTTGGTGGAATTTGCATATAATAACAGTTTTCAACCAACTATTAGAATAGAACTGTATGAAGCTCTATATGGTAGAAGATGCATATCGCTAGTTCATTGGGATGAAGTCGGAGAAAAGAGAGTTTTGGAACCAGAGATCATTGAAAGGACAGTTGAAGCCATTGATAAGATCTGTACCGGAATAAAGGCCGCACAAGATAGACAAAAGAGCTATACAGATACTAGAACAAAAGATTTGGAATTCGAAGTTGGAGAGAATGTTTTTCTAAAAGTGTCACCTATAAAGGGTGTACTTAGGTTCGACAAGAAAGACAAACTACGATCGAGTTATATCAGACATTTTAAATACTTGATAGGGTAATGTAGCTTATCGATTAGCCTTGCCACCTGAACTATTGATAGTTCACAAAGTGTTTCATATATCGATGATCAAGAAGTATGTGCATGATTCTAATCACATGATCTATCAATCTCTAGAAGTACAAAATGATTTATCTTATGAGGAATTCTTGATTTCAATACTAGATCGAAAGGTTCATAAGTTATGGAATAAAGAGATTCAACTTATCAAGGTACAATGGAGTAATCATGGAAAATAAGAAGCTATTCAGGAAGGAGAAGAGAAAGTTAAAGACATTTATCTAACACTCGTTGCCCAACCATAAGGTAAATTTCGAGGACAGATATTTTTTAAGGTGTGAGCGATATAAGTTCCCTAATTTTAAATTTCTAAGTTGGTTGTATAGCCCATTTAAGAAACGAACTATGGAAGCTCGACCCATTTAAGGTTTTGAAAGCCCAAACCATAAGTTTATTAAAAACCCAAAAATATAAGAGATTAAGAATAAATTTGATTACAAAGATTTAATAAGTATTTGGGTTGCCACAATAGTCATCTGTATAGTATTTCACATAGGCAACCCAGGTGCGAATCACCATGCGTTTTTATAAAATATTTTTAAAAAATTATTTTTAAGTTAAAAATCCTTATTTTGTACATTAGAAACAATTATGTAAAGTTAATTGATGAAATATATTTTTTTAGTGGCCATTCAAAGAGATAGGTTACAAAACATATGAATAGTTCATTTTCCTTTATTTTTCATTATGTAAATGTTTTATAAAAAAAATTTATATAAATTATTTTTTTACGAGTTTAAAACTCTTTAACTAATTAGTTAAAAATTCAATTTAACAAAGTTAATGATAATATAAATCCTCCATTTATTTTTTCACTAAAAATGAAGGTTACAAGAAGATGTTTTTGAGAAAAAAATAAGAGTAAATTCGGATTTGAGGAGTGGTATGGTCAAAAAGCGACTATACCACTCCTCAAATCCGAATTTAACTAATTGGTACCTTCGGGTGTGCTTTGGCACTACTATAGTTGAATGATCATTCTTCGGCTCAACGTGTTATGATAATTCTATAGAAATTGGATTTTGCCGAAAATTCGTCTACGTGCGACGGTATCAATCTATAGTTCGAATTTTCTAATTTGATAACGAAATGCACCGATGATATCCATTGAGTTTCAAACTCATGGGTTAATTTCCTTCCTACGGGTTGATTTGATATGCTTGGAGCGTGGATTATGGTAGATGAAGATGCAACATGCTATGAAGAAGTAGGTGACTTAGTGTTTTTAATTTAGTTATGAAACGCTTACGTTTTTTTTTAATAAATAGATTTCTATGAACATTATATGTGGTACTATTTTATGAACATTTAAATGGATAAGTTATTCTTAAAAGTATATATGTGTTATAGAAATTAACTTACAAGTCACGTTTACCACGAAAAAAATGTTAGTGATTTAATGTTATTGTTAGTTAAAAATTTCAGCTTTTGCCTTGATTTTAAAAATTCGTAACTCAATCGTTACTTGGAATTTTTGAACAAAACTAGTGGCCTTTGATATCCTTATATGTTGGCTACTGAATAAACTTGGAATCATGTCATTTCGATTTCGGTAAAATTTTATATGTCACTTTAAGTAAAGTGAGTGTTTGCCTTTTTGAAAATTCCAGCTTCTGCCCTTGACTTAAAAAATGTATAATTCAATTGTTAATTGGGATATTTGGGTGAAACCAGGGATTTGATCGTCTCATGGATTAGCTACTGAACAAACTTAAAATCATGTCAATTTGATATCTGTAGAATTTTATACGTTGCCTAAAATAAGATGCGCTGGTTACCTTCCAACCCAAGTCGCTGCTGGGTTTTAAAAAATATTTTAATACCTTATATGTTGCAGACATAAGCCAATTTTTGGATATATCATATTATAAGGAGTTTTCTACTTTACATTAAAATTTCATGAAGTTTCAGGGTTGATAGTTATACAAACGAATTTATTTTGAAAATTATCGCTTGAGATAGAAAGCAAAACAACAACATTTATTTTTAAAAATTTGCCTAAAATTTCACGTCAATAATAGATACATGGATGGTAATCATTCGAAAGACATTTTTGGAATTTGTTTGTTTTAGTATTGAATTATATTGTTTTAAAAAAATGATTGCTCATTATAACTTTATTTTTCTCATTATTTTTGAGCCATTAAACATTATTTTTCTCCACATTATTCTCATTCTGATTCTTCTACTCATTTTCAACCACACATTTTTCAATAAAATAATATTTTTCATCACATCAACAACTTTTTCTTATTTTTCAACCACACATTCTCCATCACATCAACAATAAAAATGCATTTTTTTTCTCAAGTAATGTGGCTCAAACATGGGCATAATTTGTTCAAATTCCTTTTTTTAAAAATAAAATAAAATATTCCTTTTGGTTTCATTTCACTATTAATTTTGAGGCGTTACACTATTTGTAGCTAAATATAAAATAGATCATTAGTGGGAATTGAAATTAATTTTATTTTTTTATGTGACTAAGTAAATTCTCAATAGTGCTATCGGAGACTACTTTGTGTTTGTTAAAGATTTTTTATAAATCTTTGGGAACAATCAATGGTTGATTGTTTATTTTTATTTTTGTTTTTAAGCAATTGACAAAATGAATTTCATATTCAAAATCTATTTTGAAAAAGAAATTAATTTTCTAGGTCAAAAATTGGATCGGGAAGCATGGCTGGCAGCATCAGCTGCCTACGCCAGAAGTTCCCACACAGTGTGGTAGCCGCGTGTAAGGAGCAGCGGTGTTGGACGTCAATCCGCTTTACAACAGCGTTCATCGCTACTATAGGCACAAGATTGTCGGGCTTTGCTATTGCGGTGCCATTTTCTTGTCGGTTACAATGTCGATAGTAGCTAGCATCGTCAATAGAAAGAAGGGTGAAATTTTAAGGTTTTTGATTTGGGTGAGAATATGTGCGTGTGTATGACACAATTTGTGAGATTGTAGAACCTTGTCCACAATTTAATTCAGGGTCAATTTGTAATTATTTTAATGAAGGGGCCTATTTGCATTTTACGAAATTAGGAGGTCCTGATTATAATTTTAAAGTGGGCCTGAATGCAATTATTTTAAAGTGGTTTAAAATGTAATTTTTAAAGGGTTTTTAAATTGATTTTGAAAATGGTTTGACCTATATTTTCAATTTTGACCTGAATTTTAATTTCGATCTAAATTAAAGGTTTATATAAAATTGACTATTTTTTATATTGTCGTTAAAATTGGATTTTAAGTCAAATGTTAAACTTTGACCTTAAATTGAATTTTGTTTTATTTAGGAGTCAGACTCTAATTTAGTATTTGATTGTAATTAAATAAGATTTACCCTATAGATCTAGAGTTAGAGTTGGACTCTAATTTGACATTTAATTAAAATTTGATTTTAATTAAATAAAACATGCCTGTAATATTGGAAGTAGAGTTATACTCTAATTTGATATTTAGGTAAATTTTAATTTTAATTAAATAAGCTCATCTAGTATATTGGAATTAGAGTTGGACTCTAATTTAAATAGTCCTGCCTATAATTTGGAATTAGAGTTTGATTCTAATTTGGTTTTTATTTAAAATTTGATTTTAATTAAACAACTTAGATTGTGAAACTGGAGTTGGACTCAAATTTAGTATTTAATTAAATTTTAAGTTTAATTAATAAACCCTCTAAGTTAATTAATTAATTAATCAAATTATTTAATTATTTAATTTTTTTGATCCATTTATCTAAATTAGTTTAGACAACCTTAATTGCTAGAGACTTGAAACATGTTTGCATATAATATTAGATATTATATAGAAAAGCATTTATATGATGAATGTTATATTAGTGGATGATTATGGACTGGATGTGTTAAATGATTAGTTTAATTCTTGTTGTTTTATGAGCCTACGAGCTCTTACATTTTTGGACCTGCGAGTCCATCATTATTATTATGGGTCAATGTGTCAACTTTTTTTGGCTTGCCTGCCAACTAGTATATAGGATATATGTTGTAGCTGGACTAGTTGAAGATGCAAGAAGAGGAAGAGACCATAGAGGTGGAGCATTGTATAATTCAATGTTATGTCCCCTAAAAACTGATCAACTAGTCTTATAGCTTGGAATGATTAGATAGTAAAAGTCCATGATCGTCCACAAGATAATATTTAGGTTTATTTGCATGTTAGATGTATAATAAAATATATATAATTATTGTAATGAAACATTTGTATGATAAATTCCTGACTAAAATATTAAGTCAAATTTGTATTCACCTTCCACCATTATAGTAAAAAATTAGAGACCTTAATCGATCGCAGCTTGTTGAGTACATTCAAGGTTTGTCTATTATGGACATGTTTGTTACTATAATAATTTATCTTTTATTAAGTACACTCAATGAGCTAAATTTTAGAGACATGTTAAGCTAACACATAATATGTGTAAAGATAAAGAGTTGTTAGTTTAATGATCTGAAAGATACAATTGATAATAGTATTTACCCAAATATTTTAGTAATGCTTGTTTAGTACACTAAAGGTCTTAATATAACAAATGAGATCTCAGCCCATTGGGAGTCAAATATAGATTCCATATATTATGTGAGAATGTCATAAATTTGAGTTAAAGAGTGGAAGTATAATTAATTTTAATAAAAGATCATGTTAAATTAATTGATGTATTTTTATATATTATTCTTTTATTTTTTGCCGTTTATGTTTATTGAATTATGAGTAATCATACGTATTTGAGAGGCATTCCAGTTGCCAACATCCAAGTCAAAATTTTCATCTATAAACCCGCGAGATTGTTCCATGAAAACTTCTTCATCTAATATACCTTGTAGAAAAGCATTAGAGATATACAATTGTTTTACCTCCCATTGAAGAGAAACTACAAGTGTCAATACAAATCTAATTGTAGATAGTTTAACCACTGGGAAAAATTTCATGGTAATAAATTCCATCCCTTTGATCAAATTCCTTCGCCACTAACCTTGCCTTGTGACTTTCAATCGGCCCATCTAGCTTCCGTTTGATATTTTAAACCCACTTATTCCGAACTATGTGCTTAGCTGCTGGTTTGGGATAAGGAGACCAAGTGCCATTTGCCGTTAATGCATTGAGCTCATCTCCCATAGTAAGCACACCATTCAGGCTTAGATATTGCATTCCTATAGTAGGAAGGTATTGTTTCATTAATTACACTCGTTAACATTAAAGATGATGGCAGGAAGAGTAGTAAACTTTATAGTCAGAATATCGTTTGGGTCAAGAATGGCTAGTTTTAGATCTTGTGAGGATTTGTTTAGGTGGGGAATGAGTGGAGATATGAGGATCAATGTCATAGTAGAGAAAGGTTTAAATATCTGTGGAGGTTCAGTGATCGGATGAGAAGGCTCTCGTTATTGTGTATCAGGATGTTCTAGGTTTTGCTAGCCAAAGTCAATAGTACCATCATTTAAAGAAGGTTGAGTCGAATTTTCTATTGATGATCGAGGTAGGTTTGTGGGTATTTGAGTTGTAGTTCTTGACAAATCTGCAGGAGAGTTAAAATTGGGAACCACTATTCTTGTAGTCACAAGAGTTTGAATAATGATAGAGTTTTTCTTGGAGATGTGATGCTACTTGAAATGGTTTAGTTAGTGAATGATTCTTTTGTTGGAAAATAGTCTTCATCATAAACATGTCTAGACACGACCTAGTAGTCTATTAAGCATTGATAACCTTTATGTTGACTGGAATATCCCAAAAATATACATTGTTTATTTCTGAAACATAATTTATGTGACATAGGATCGCAACAGAAGATAGAAAGAGCAACCTAACACTCTTAACTCATCATAAGTTGGAAATTTTTGATAAAGTAAAAAAATAAGGTTGTTCAAAACTTTAGTTGGCTGTCTATTAGTAAAAAATACTGAAGTCAAGAATGCATATACCCAGTAGCATGATTTTAAATGTGCTAGTGCTAATAAAGTGAGTCCTGTTTCTTGGATATGTCTATATTTTTGTTTTGCAATCCCATTTTGTTTCGAAGTATATGGACATGTTAAGCGGTGAAAAATTCCATTATCTATTAAATAGTCTTTGAATTGCTTAGAAATGTATTCATAGTTGCTTTATTGTAGTACAAAAGAGATTTTCCACAAGAAGCTTATATTTGATAAATAAAGCAAAGACATCAGACTTGAACTTCGTGAGATACTGATGGGAACCAAGGTAGGCCTACTCTTAAAGATCCTTTGCAATTTCCAAATGGGCCAATTACAAGATCAAGAGCCAAGAAGATCAAGGAAGCAATGTAATGATTGGTGCAATCCACTTGGGATGAAGCTAGCAAAAGCCCAACACTCAAGATGGGTTTAAAAAAAGGAGAACCAGTTTTGATCCATTTGATCCGAGCCGTGGAAGACATGACATAGAGATAGGGCCTATTGTTATTAAGGCCTCCAATTTGGTTAAAATGATTGATTTTATTAGTTTAGAATAAATGGGCTTGAGGATGCTTAGCCCATATATTTCTTATGTTTTATTATTTTTCAGCTAGGGTTTTCTAGTGGGAAGACCATGTAATTTCGGCCACTTGAGGGTATTTTGGGAAGGGACTGTATTTTGGTCTATGGTTACTTTGTGGGGAGTATTTAAACACATTATGGCCGACCACTTGGATGGTTAGACATTATTTTGAATTATAATTGTGAGTCAAGTTTACTCCTCTTGTTATTGATTGAACTCTTGAACTTATCAAAGGTAAATCACAACCTTTGTGGCGTTCTTCTTTGTAATTTGGGTTATTGAGATGGGATTTCAAGGGGTCTAGATTTTGATATACTCTAGGTTCTTGAAACGAGTTCTCAACGGATCTAAATTCTCCATCCATAGACTTGAGTTTGGCTTTCTTGGGTTAGTTTTCAAATTGATTGTGGGTTCAATGGAATCCTCTTCCCGCGGGTTCATATTATTTGGTATCAGAGCCCAGGTTTCCAATCAGGTCCGATTCTATTTTTTTATTCCTGGCATATTTGATTCTAGTTCTCATTGTTCTAGGGTTACAAAAGGGGAGGGGGGAGAGGGCTGCCGAAAATTTATTGTTCTTTCTAGGGCTGGCCGAATTACTCCTAATCCTAGGGTTTTTTTTTCTTGTGTTGGCTAAAATAGTTAGGGTTTCCTTGTGTTGGCCGAATATCACTTGTTTATTAGGGCTGTCATATCACTTATTCTTCTAGGGTTTTTGAGTTCTTTGTTAGGGCTTTGCTAATTGCATTTTTTTTTATTGTGATCAAATCGGTTAGTAAAAAAAAAGAGTAGAAAATTCGAAATTTTTTCTTGAGCCTTATCATCAAAGGGCTGTGCATCCTTCATTATAGTTAGTATCTTGTGTTATAGTCACTCTTCCATTCGTTGATTTTTGTAATTCTCGTATCATTTTCATTCCTTCTGTGTTTTTATTGATCTTGTTTCTTGGACCTAATTGCTAGTTTTGGATTAAACAAGGTTGATTTGTCTTGATTGAGTTCAATTAGTTCTTAAAGAACTTGAGTGGGAAAACCCTTGAGGTAAAAGGCTCTGTGTCATATTATTATCGGAAAAAAGCCAATTCAGAGTGAAACACGAGTGTAATGCCATCATTTGAGTGTAAACACATAAAAGAGCGAGAGCGTGTGTGGTCTTTTCTTTTTTCCACTAAGGGTCTGTTTGATTGCAAATGTGAAATTTGGATGAAAAGAAAATAAATTATATGGAATTGAATTGTCTAGAATTTGTTTTACCGGGAATTGTGGATTAATAGTATTTGATTGGTATATATTTTCACTTGGAATTTTTTTGAAATTTTGAATCTTTTGGTATTCATTTGAATTTTTTTTTTATATAGAAATTGTCCATTAAAGTGATAAATTTTTCCACCATTGGGTCTAAAATTTGTTCCAATTGCAAAAAAAAAAAAATTTTAAAATTAATTTTTTTAACATTCGGAATATCATTCGTTTGACTTTGTTTTTCATGCAAATTGTCAAGTAAAGGGATAATTTTTTTTTACCATTGGATCTAAAATTTGTTCCAATTGCCAAAAAAAAATTAGCATACCGAATATCATTCGTTTTGCTTTATTTTTCATGCAAATTGTGAATTACAGGGATAAATTCTTCTACCATTGACTCTATAATTTGTTTTCATTGCCAAAAAAAAGGAACCTGGAAATCCATTTCCCACCAAAGTGGTGGGAAAATGAATTCATCAAATCCAAGGAAAAGGGGCGCGTGGAGTGGGGGTGGGAAAATCTTTTCTTGGGAAAAAAATGGTATCAAACAATTATAATTGTGTGGAAATGGAAAATATTTTTCATTTTCTCTAGAAAATGGACCCTATCAAAGAGGGCCTAACATTTTGTTTACTGCTTACAATGTCTCACCGCATTGGCTCATCACCGGGGGGGTGGCCGATAACTCATTTTTTGTGTTGCAGGCCATGCAACAATAATTTGAGTGATTGAACTTGGTGATGGTGGAAGTGAGGGATAGGATAGAACAACAGGAAGTAGCAATTAGAAATTTGCAAGTTGGGAGAGATAGGAGTGACGTGAGCCTAGGGTTGAAAATGCATATGAGAATGAAGGAGGTGATGAGGATGAGAAAGACCTAACATCTGAAATTGGGCCAAGTAGACATCGAAGAGTTGGACGTGAAAGAGGAATTGAGAGGAACCTAGGGGGTCGGGATTGTGTCGATAGAGACTTGGGGAGCATCGAAATGAAAATACCATCTTTTCAAGGTAGAACTGACCAGGTTTATCTAGAGTGGGAGAAAAAAATAGAGTTGGTAATTGATTGTAATAATTACTCTGAGGAGAAGAAAGTGGAGTTGGCGGTAATTGAGTTCACTGATTATGTTATTATTTGGTGGGATCAATTAGTGATCAATAGGAGAAGGAATTATGACAGGCCTGTAGAGACATGGGGAGAGTTGAAAGCTCTCATGAGGTGGAGATTTCTCCCCAGCTACTACTATAGGGATCTTTTCCAAAAGCTCCAAAATCTTACAAAGAGGTCTAGGAGTGTGGATGACTACCATAAGGAGATGGAGGAGGCGATGATTAGGGCTAATAAATAGGAGGACCGGGAGGCCACCATGGCTAGATTTTGAGTGGTTTGAATAGAGAGATAGCTAATGTAGTTGAATTGCAGCATTATGTGGAAATAGAGGATATGGTGCACATGGCTATGAAGGTGGAGATGAAGTTAAAGAGAAAAGGGACAACAAGGTATACTTCGGTTTCTAGCACTACTTGGAAATCAAAGTGGGATAGGAATGACCCAGCTGAAGCAAAGAGAAAGACCGAACCACCTAAGGGCAAGGATATGGCCCTAGCAACAAACCCAAGGCAGAATCTCAACCTTCAAGGAATAGAGATATGGAATTCCTTAAGTGTTTAGGTTTAAGGCACATCACTTCTCAATGTCCAAATAGGCGAGTGATTATGCGTGACAATGGAGAGGTATCAGACTGAGAGTGAAGTTGATAGTGTGGGGTACCTGAGCTGTTTGACGCTAGTGATGATGATAAAGTGGTATACGCTATGACAGGTAAGTCTCTTGTTGCCCAACGTGCTCTCAATACACACACATTAAGTTGGGTGATGCAGAGCAACAGAGAGAGAACATTTTCCATACTAGATGCTACGTCAACATCAAAGTATATAGTATGATCATTGATGGGGGAGTTGTACTAATGTGGCTAGCACTAGTTTGGTTGAGAAATTGAATTTACCAACCTTAAAATACTTTCGACTATTCAAAATATAGTGGTTGAATGATTGTGGGTTGAATGATTGTGGAGAGGTTAGGGTAGATAGACAAGTGTTCATTGCTTTTTCAGTTGGGAAGTATCTGGATGATGTGCTTTGTGATGTGCCTATGCATGCTGGCCATATTTTGTTAGGAAGGTCGTGGTAGTGATAAGAGGGTGACACATGATGTGTTTCTTACATGTACAACTTTGTGAGTGAGGGCAAAACAATAAAGTTTGTTCCTTTTAACTACAAGCCAGGTCTACGAGGACCAACTGAAACTGAAAAATGAGGTTGCTCAAAAAAGATGGAGTGCAAATGAGAGTGATCTAAAAAGAAAGAGTGAAGATGAGAATGATAAAAAAAAGAATGAGTGAAAAAAGAGATTGAGCAAAAAAAGAAAGAGTGAGAGTTTTCATGAGCACAAAAAAAAAGTGAAAAGAAAGTAGAGATGTGGCTGAAAGTAGAGAAAAAAGAGTGGAGCCACGATAGAAAAAAAAGAGTCTGCAAAGAGAAAAGTAAAGACAAAAATGAGTTTCTATGCAAGAGAGAGTGAGGTTAAGAGGGCTTTCTTCGCAGATCACCCTATGATTTTTATTGTCTATAAAGAGTATTATCTTAATAATCTTGATGAAACTAACCAGTTCTTCCTAGTTTTGCACATCTTTGTTGCAAGAGTTTGAGGATGTATTCCCAAAGGAGATGCCCAATGAGTTGCCACCCATTATAGGTATAGAGCATCAGATTGATTTTGCACCCAGAGCTGCTATTCCAAATCGACCAGTCTATAGGAGTTATCCAAAGAAGACAAAGGAGATTCAGAGGCAAGTTGAGGATTTGACGAGCAAGGGGTACATGAGGTTGCCTGAGCCCATGTACAGTACCAGTGCTACTAGTGCCAAAGAAGGATGGGATGTCGAGGATGTGCGTTGATTGTAGGGCCGTCAACAATATCACGGTAAAGTTCGTCATCGCATTCCTAGATTAGATGATATGCTCGATAAATTGCATGACTCATGTATTTTCAATAAAATTGATCTTAAAAGTGGTTACCATCAAATTAGAATTAAAGAGAATGATGAATGGAAAATTGCTTTTAAGACTAAGTATGGGCTTTATTAATGGTTGGTTATGCCATTTGGACTTACAAATGCACCCAGTACTTTGTGGTTCATTGGCAGGTTTGTGGTTGTGTATTTTGATGATATTTTAGTTCATCGCAAGGATGTAAATGAACATATTGAGCATTTGAGATATGTGTTGGATGTGTTGAGATGTGAAAAGTTGTATATTAATTTCAAGAAATGTACATTTTACATGGAAAAAATTGTTTTTCTTGGTTATGTTGTTACTACAAAAGTTATTGAGGTGGATGAAGAGAAAGTCAAGGCCATCAAGGATTAGCCAACACCAAAGAGCATCACTAAGGTAAGAAGCTTTCATGGCTTAACTAGCTTTTATCGGCGTTTTGTTAAAAACTTTAGCACCATTGCTGCACCACTCACTAAAGTCATTAATTAAGAGAATGTTTTTGCCTCTATTAAAGAAAGGTTGTTCTCTGCACCTGTTTTACCATTACTTGATTTTAACAAAGCTTTTGAGATTGAATGTGATGCCTTAGGAATAGGAATCAGAGGCCTTAATAACAATAAGCCCTATTTCTAAGTCATGTCTTCCACAACTCGGATCAAAACTAGTTCTCCTTCTTTCAAGCCCATCTTGAGTGTAGGGCTTTTGCTAGCTTCATCCCAAGTGGATTGCACCAATCCTTGCATTGCTTCATTGATCGTCTTGGCTCTTGATCTTGTAATTGGCCCATTTGAAACTTGCAAAGGATGTTTAAGAATAGGCCCACCTTGGTTTCTATCAACTGCCACAATAGCAAGATCTACAAGAGGAATGTGGCCTTGATAAGCCATATTGAATCTGTTATAGCAGTCTAATGTTGTATATGGCTTTTGCCACAAATTTGGCATACAGGTCTAGAATTGTTGGTTGCAGTTGTCTAATATTATTATTCTGTTGTATACTAGATGAGAGCCTTGAGGAACCATGACCTTGTTGCTGCTGAGGTTTGAAGGTATTAGTTTGTGGTTTGGTTTTTTCAGATAGTTTGGCACTTTTGATTTTGCAGCAAAAGCAAAATTTGAGGGTTCAACTGTAAGGTCCCGAATTTTAAATTCTTAAATTGGTTGATGTAGCCCATTTAAAAAACAAGCTATGGAAGCTCGGCCCATTTAAGATTATGAAAGTCCAAGCCATAAGTTAATTAAAACCCAACAATTTGTAAGAATAAGTTCAAGTAAATTTGATTACAAAGATTTAATGAATAACTGGGCTGCCACAATGGTCAACTACATTGTATTTTAGATAGGCAACCTAGGTTTAAATCACCATGCAAATATTTTTATAAAAATATTTTTTAAGTTAAAAACTCCTTATTTTATACATTAATAACAATTATATCAAGTTAATTGATGGAATAATTGTTTTTTCAGTTGACAAGAAGATGAAAGTCACTTTTCCACTACACCTCTCCTCAAATCCAAATTTACTCATATTTTCTCTCAAAAATATCTTCTATATCAATTAAGCTTAAAGGAACAGCAGGGGTGTGAAGGAGAAATGCTTTATACACATTTTATTCCTTTATATTCAAGAAAATCAAGGTAGGTAGAGGTGCAAGTGTTATTTTGTTTTCAAATTATGATTTTTCATTAAAAGTATGAATGAATTCGTACCTCTGGGTACAGTGCTTCAGCACTACTACAGTTGAATGATCATTCTCCGACTCTACGTGTTATGATAGTTCTATAGAAATTGGATTTTGTCGAAAATTTATCTATGTGCGATGATTTGAATATATAGTTCGAATTGTCTAATTTGATAACGTAATGTACAAATGATATCTATTGAGTTTCAAACTCATGGATTGATTCCCTTCCTACAGGTTGATTTGATTTGCTTGGAAAGTTGATGATGGTAGATGAAGATGCAACATGCTATGGAGAAATCAGTGACTTAGTGTTTTTAATTCGGTCATGAAACGCTTACCTTTTTTTATTTTTTATAAATAGATTCCTATGAACATTATATGTGGTACTATTTTATGAACATTTAAATAGATAAGTTATTCTTAAAGGTATATTGTGTTATAGAAATTAACTTACAAGTCACGTTCACCACGAAAAAAAGTTAGCGAATTAATGTTGCCTTTTGTTAAAAATTTCAGCTTTTGCCTTAACTTTGAAAATTCACAACTCAATAGTTACTTGGAATTTTTGAACAGAACTAGTGGCGTTTCATAGCCTCATATGTTGGCTACTAAATAAACTTGGAATCATGTCATTTTGATGTCGGTAAAGTTTTATACGCCACTCTTAAGTAAACTAAGTGTTGCTATTTTTGAAAATTACAGCTTCTGCCATTGACTTTAAAAGTTATAATTGAATCATTACTTGGGATATTTGGGCTAAACCAGTGGGATTTGATAGTCTCATGGATTCGCTATTTAACAAACATAAATTCATGATGATCTGATATCTGTAGAATTTTATATGTAACTTAAAATAAACTGAGCTGGGTTACCTTCCAACCCGAGTTGCTGCGAGGTTTTGAAAAATATTTTAATACCTTATATGTTGCCAACGAAAGCCAATTTTTTGATATGTCATATTATAAGGAGTTTTCTACTTTACATTAAAATTTCATGACGTTTTGGGGTTGATAACTATGCAAACGAATTTATTTCGACAATTGCCACTTGAGATAGCAAGCAAAACTGCAATATTTATTTTAAAAATTTTGCCTAGAATTTCACGTTAATACTGTACATGCATGGTAATCATTCGAACGATATTTTTGGAATTTGTTTCTTTTAGTATTGAATTATGTTGTTTAAAAAAATATTGCTCTACTTAGTTTGTTCAAATTCTTTTTTTTTTTAATTGTTCCTTTTGGTATCATTTCACTATTTTTTCGACAAAAATACAATAAACCTAGCAACGTTTTGATCCATGTGGGTCGGGGCATTACAACAACAATCTGAGTATGTTGGTTTTCCATTAAGGTCACATAGCTGAGGAGTTCAGCATAAAAATCCTCAAGAGATAGATCTTTCTTCCTTATAGGCAAAGTTGAATGAGGTGATGAAAGGATAGAAATGTGAGTTCGGACCAGCTATAAGAAAAGTAATAAGATGATCTTCTATAGGTTTTCCAACAATTGCAAGTTGATCAACAATGTATTTTGCATCCTCTGAGTAATTAGTACATGTCTTATTACCTTGAGCCAGCATTTGAAGTTGTCGTTTAAGCAACGCAATCTATTACCTGGATTGTGATGAGAAACAAGTTTGGCTCTAAACTTTCTGTGAACTCTCCAAATTGAAAACAGTTGATGCAATCTGTAACGTACCGAAAATTTTATAGAATGAACTTAATTGTTCTATCTGTTATATATTTTATATTTAAAAAAATGATGGACTAAAGTGATATACGTGTTAATTCAATTTTATTTGGGTTAAATATTTAGTTTTCAATAGAGCAATGATAAGTATATCGATATTGTACTCCTTAGATAGCTCATAATTAATCATGTATATTAGGCTCGATAAAAAATTTAATCAAATAAGTTAGACCCAACATGTTATAGCTTATAGGAGTGGTTATTAATTGATTTTGTTTTTAATTAAATTTTGTATTTAAAAATGTGTGGTCACGTGTAGTTATTTGGAAAGTTGTAATTTTGTTTTTAAAATGATTTGTTTGCCTTGGTTTTGGGGAATTGATAGGGGCTGTCAATTAGGTTTAATTTAATATTATTTATTTGTCTTGATTTTAGGAATTGATAGGATGTTTTGCCATGTGTAGATTTGACAAGAAAGGAAATGACTCTTTTTAGTGTATAGATTTTTGGAATTTAGACTTGTGGGGAGAAAACACGGTAGCTTACATATATTTTGGCCTATTAAGCTTTATTTTCCCCTTTCAACTTTATATACCATACAAAATATTTTTCTACCCTAAAGAAGAAAAGAAAAGAGAGAAAACATAGATACGAGTTACTATAGCAGCAGTAGAAATTAAAGATCTGGGAACGTGAATTTCTTGTTTTCCCTTCCAACGATCCTTATTATCAATCAAGGTAGGATTACGAGGTGCAAGTGGTTAGTCCCGTTTAATTTATTTCTCTATGTTGATAAATATTATGCTAATGAAAGTTATGATATGATACGATATGATTATGATATGATATGAATGGTCATTCGGTACCAAAGATATGATATACTATTAGCTCTTACCAGATTTCTAAAGATATGATATGACGGTATGATATTTTTACGCATGATTTAATACTGTTAATCGGGATTGCACCAAATTTTCATGTCCTATTGAGTATTTTCCAAGTACTCACCATTTTCCCTACCTCTCACAGATTAGATCGGGTCGTTGGTTGGCGGGCGATGAGGTGCAATTATGGTGCAAGATTTTTGAGACTCAATAAAATAATCCGGTGAAATTTGACTACGGAGTTTATTTTCAAAATTTATTTTAGTTTCATTATCATTGTGGAAATTACCATTTAGAGTTAGGAATGTGTTTTATTTGACTATGTTTCCTCTATGATTTATTTAATATTGGTAGAACAGTTAAAAAAAAGGGGAAAATCTTGTGTTTGGACATTGATATGATTATTTAAATTGTGGAATGAAACGTTTAGTAACGATTTTAAAACCTAAATTTTGGGTCGTTACAGTATGCGTTCCCCAAGATTCGAACTCAAAACCTCCATCATATGGGAGACATAAGGGAGAATGACCCGGACCTCTTGCCCAAGCCATTAGATCATATCAGAACGTATTGTCCACTTTGGGTGACCCTGTGCCCACTTACCCCCTCACGGATTTCTTCGCATTCCCCAGGATTCAAACTCAAGACCTCCATCATATGGGAGACTTAAAGAAAATCCTGGTACCAATTGGGCAAGTTGTCTAATTGGGACCAGGATTTAACTTAAGTCTCTTACATGATGAAGGTCTTGAGATCGAATTCTGGGAAAGGCGATAGAAATTCGTGAGGGGCCAAGTGGATGCAAGGTCCACCCAAAGCGAACAGTACGTATGATCTAACAGTTTGGGCGAGTGGTCTAGGTCGTTACACAATCTTCTTTCTAAGGGAAGCGAGAAGCCAATTGAGTACACAGTTGTTCTTGCAAAACCAAACTGTAAGTGCTGGATTTGGTAAGCCATCTTGAAGTTTCTTTGATGGTACAACATCTAAACCATCCACGATTCCAATGAGATCATGACTTCAAAGAAAAGCCAGAAATTGGTTCTTCCACACCATATAATTAGGCATCCAGTTTGTTTGAAATAAATTGAGAAGGGTTTGGAACGGTGATGTGTGGAAGGGTTAGAGTTTCTTGAGAAGTAAAAGAACGTGTCTCAAGTGTAGCCACATGTGAAAAATGCAGAAGTTTTGTGGTTGTGGAGGATCATACGTGTACCCTTTCTCTGCTCTGATACCATGTAAAAATAGAAAAATGAAATAAGGATATTACACAAAACTCAAACAATTACTTTAAATGTTTTTGGCTCTCATACCAAACCCTTTATATCACTTTCTTTATGTAGATATACATTGAAACTAGTCTCAAACTATTGAGGAATTAGTTAGCAAGAATCAATCTATACAAGATTATGTTCAAACAATCGAATTCAAAAAATAACCATCTTAAAAAAATGAAAGAGTTAACTGTCACAACTAATCTGCAGCTCCTAAATCTGCAACTTCAAAATCTGTAGCTCCAATATATATTATCTCTAGCATACAATAACTGTTATACGTACACATGTAAACAAAATCATTGATCAGGAAATATTTAATAGAACAACCATAACTAAAACAAACATTAGGACAGTTATTACATAACTTTTTAGTAAAATAATACCAGAATAGAAACTTATGCTCCAAATGCAATTATAATATCATAAGTAAATGATTCATTTTATGCTCTAATTATGATAAACATATCATAAAAAACACTATATTATGGAAAAAATACAACACACGTCTTTTACATTTAAAAAAGCTAAAACCCCCAAAACCTGAAGTGTAAAAGTTCACTCATTTAATTAAAATGACAATGCATTAATCTTCAAAACTTAACCACAACAAAACCACATAAAACTCAAAATTCACTCACTAGCAACAAGACAATGATGAGATCATAAGGTTTTAAAAATCAATATAGAACGTTCCTACAAAAAACACTATGATGAAAGTGATTCATACTTTCTCTCAAAACTCACTAGCATCATGATCAAACTTTATGTTATATCTAGCAAGTAGTGATAATGATTTAGAAATCCTTACCCATAAATCAATGCACAAGTTACAAAATCTTTATAAGACATTTTATCAAACACCAAATGGGCCTCATAAATTTGTCCACATGATACATATAATACTACCAAAGTAATCTCACACATAGATCTGAATCGAACCCAAGTTTTGAAATCAACCAATTAATCCTTTTTCCTTCAGTATGCGGGGTACCTTTTGATGCCTGCCTTTAACAATGTAGGGAAGGTAAACCTATCAATTGAGAACCCCCTTTTTCGCATTTTCTGAAATAAAAAATGAGTGTATTTTGGGGATGAACTTACCGGCCTGAAATGCTTTAGAAGTTTGTTGGAGAGGTATGGTGCAAGGATACAATGCGTGGAAGTGAATGGAATGGAAGAAACAAGGAGTTGAAAAGGTAGTTGTCGAGAAAGGAATGTCTAGCATAGATGCTTTCGCCACATACGCACACGGGAGAAGTAAATCAAGGACCGAAATTGTACATCGAGCCTAAAATTTATGTACAAACGTGGGTGCATTCATGAATGTCAAGCCGAACGAAGCAAAAATTAATCCCTTAGGACTAGAGGTGTCAAGATGGACGGGCCGCCCAGGCCCGTACGAAGGCGAATCAGCCCGTTAACCGAGCGAGCCGAATTCAGCCTAATTAAACAAGCTCCGGTCCGGGGCGAGTTTTAGGAAAACAGGCCGGTTAACCGCTGGCCCGTTGATTTTTTTTTTTTAATTTCAATATTTCAAAGGAAAGCAGTTTGGAATTGCTATTGCATCAAGATGTCGATCAATGATCCGGCCCATGCGGGCTTTGCAGTTCGGGCCGGGTTATATATTTCTTTTTTCGGTCCGGGTGTAAAGCCAGCATGGATGGGCTTTTTTTAGAGCGGAATGTACACGGGCTTTTTAGTGTGAGGGCCGATCCGACCAGGCCCGCCCGCTTTGAGTAAAACATTTCAAGTGGCTTGAAGGAATGGATTTTGTGTGAAACTTTTCAAGTGACTACAATTATTGAAAAGTTGCTTCCCATGTGCAAAAATTTCAAAAAATTACCTAAAGCAAAAGTGAAAGGAAATGAACATTGAAGAACCGATTGTTAGAGTTCAAATTGAAAAAGACAAACAAGGTTTTGAAAAGGAGCTCAATCATATTTTGGCTAAAGCCAATGTTGTTGAGCATGGTCAAAGTTCCAATACATACAAGAACAAGTTTGGGCCATTAGGTGGCAAAGGAGCCAAGGTGGGACCAAAAGGTGGACTTTTCAAAAAAGAAATTTCAAAGAAAATGCTTCCACTACGACAATCAGTCAAGAGCAAGAACTCTAAATGATTCTTAATGAGATTCATGCTGAAGTGTGAATTTGGGTGAAACTTTCCAAGTAGTTGGAATTATTGAAAGTTGCCTCCGACATGAAAATATTTTTAAAAATTACCTAAAGCACAAGCAAAAGGAAATGAACATTGAAAAATTGATTATTAGATTTTGAATCGAAGAAAACAACCGAAGTTTAGAAAAGAATGAGTTCAATCCTATTATGGCTAAAGCCAATGTTGTTAAACATGGTCAAAGATCTAATACATATGAAAACAAGTCTGGGTAATCTAGTGGTGAAGGGGTCAAGCTGGGACCAAAAGGTAAAATTTACAAACAGATGTTTCAAGAAAAATGTTTCAACTGTGACAATCAGTCAAGTGCAAGAACTCCAAGTAATCCTTCATGAGATTCATGTTAAATGGATGAATTTCAGTGAAACTTTTTGAATGGCTGCAATTATTGATAAGTTACCTCCGACATGGAAAGATTTTAAAAATTACCTAAAGCACAAGTAAAAGGAAACGAACATTGGAAAACTAATTGTTAGTCTTCGAATTGGAGAAGACAACTAAAGTTTAGAAAAGAAGGGGTTCAATCCTATTGTGGTTGAGCATGATCGAGGTTCCAATACTTATAAGAACAAGTCAAGGCTATTTTGGTGGCAAAGGGGCGAAGCTGGGACCAAAATGTGGAATTTCTAAAAAGAAATTTCAAGGAAAATGTTACAATAGTCACAAATAGTCAAGTGCAAGAACTTTTAGTGATTCTTCATGAGATTCATGTTGAAGGGATGAATTTGGTTGAAATTTTCCAAGTGACTACAATTATAGATAAGTTGCCTTCGGCATGGAAAGAATTAAAAAAGTTACCTAAAAGCACAAGGGAAAGGAAATGAACATTGAACAACTGATTGGTAGGTTTTGAATCAAAGACGAAACCAATGTTCAGAAAAGAATGTGTTCAATCCTGTTGTGGCTAAAACCAATGTTGTTGATCGTGGTCAAAGTTCAAATACCTACAAGAACAAGTCTGGGCCATCTGGTGGCAATGGGGTCAAATTGGGACCCAAATGTGGAATTTCTGATTTTATTTTTTTAAAGAAAATGTTTCAATTGTGACATTCATTCAAGTGCAAGAACTCCAAGTGATTGTTCATGAGATTCATGCTAAGGGATGAGTTTCAGTAGAAAATTTCGAGTGGCTGGAATTATTGAAAAGTTGCCTCCTTCATGAAAAAAATTCGAGTTGAAGAAGACAACCGAAGTTCAGAAAGAAGGGGTTTAATCATGTGATGGATAAAGTCAATGTTGCCGAGCATGTTTTAAGTTCTAATTGTGTCTAGCCATCTAGTGGCAAAGGGTGGAAGTTGGGATTGAAAGGTCGAATTTTGAAAAAGAAATTTCAAGAAAAATACTTTAACTGTGACAATCAGACAAGTGCTAGAACTCTAAGTGATTCTTCTTGAGATGCATGCTAAAGGGATGAATTTGTGTGAAACTTTTCAAGTTCCTGCAATTACTGAAAAATACCCTCCGGTGTGGAAAGATTTCAAAAAATTACCTAAAGCACAAGCTTTCTAATGAACATTGAAGAAATGAATGTTAGAATTTGAATAGAAGAAAATAACCAAAGTTTAGAAAGGATAGGGTTCAATCCTGTTTTGCTAAAACAAATATTGTTGAGCATGGTCAATGTTCTAATACCTACAAGAACTAATCTAGGCCATTTGGCGGCAAAGGGACCAAGTTGGGATCGAAAGTTGGAATTTCTAGAAAGAAATTTAAAGGACTAATTTTCACTGCGACAATTAGTTAAGTGCAAGAACTTCAAGTGCTTCTTCATGAGATTCATGCTAAATGGATGAATTTTGGTAAAATTTTTAAATAGCTGCAATTATAGAAAAGTTGCCTACAGGATGTAAAGATATCAAAAAAATTACCTGAAGCAAAGCGAAAAGAAATTAATAATGAAGAACTGATTGTTAGACTTCGAATCGAAGAAGACAACTGATGCTCAGAAAAGAGGGAGTTCAACCTTGTTGTGCAAACACCATTGGTGTTTCGTGCGATCAATGATCTAATATCTAGAAGAAAAAGTCTTAGCCATCTAGTGGCAATGAGGCCAAGATGGGATTGAAAGGTGGAATTTTTGAAAAGAAATTTCAAGAACTTTTCATATCTGACAATCAATCAAGTGCAAAAAATTTATGTGATTCTTCATGAGATTCATGATGAAGGGATGAATTTGAGTGAAACATTCCAAGTGGCTTCAATTATTGAAAAGTTTCCTTTGGCCTGGAAAGATTTCAAAAAATTACCTAGAGCACATGCGAAAGGAAATGAATATAAAAAATTAGGCGTTAAAATTGGAATCGAAGAATACAACTAAAGTTCAACGGAGAAGGGGTTTAATCCTGTTGTGGCTAAAGCCAATGTTGTTGAGTATGAGCAAAGTTCTAACACTAAAAACAAGTCCAGGCTATCTGGCAGCAAAGGGACTAAGCTGGGACCGAAAGGTAGAATTTTTTGAAGAAATTTCAAGGAAAATGCTTCAATAGTGATGATCAGTCAAGTGCAAGAACTTTAAGTGATTTTTCATGAGATTCATGATGAAGGGATAATTTGGTTGGAACTTTCCAAGTGGCTATAATTATAGATAAGCTGCCTCCGACGTTGAAAGATTCAAAAAATTACTAAAGCACAAGCAAAAGGAAATGAATATTGAAGAATCGATTGTTAGACTTTGAATCGAAGAAGTTAACCGATGTTTAGAAAAGAATGGGTTGAATTTTGTTGTGGCTAAAGCCAATGCTGTTGAACATAGTCAAAGTTCTACTACCTACAAGAACAAGACTGGGCCTTCTAGTGGCAAAGGGCCAAGCGAATGAAACGTGGAGTTTGAAAATGAAATTTAAGGGAAATGCTTGAACTATGACGTGAAAGTCAAGTACGAAAAGTCCAAGTAATTCTTCATGAGATTCATGCTGAAGGGTTGAATTTGAGTGAAAATTTTCAAGTGGCTGTAATTATTGAAAAGTTACCTCTAACTTGGAAAGATTTAAAAAAATTACGTTAGCACAAGAGAAAGGAAACGAACATTGAAAAGGAAAAGTAAAGGAAATGAAAATTAAAGAACTGATTTACTAAACTTGGAATCGATGACAACGATCGAAGTTCAGGATAGAAGGGGTTCAATCCTATTATGGCTAAAGCTAATGTTGTCGAGCATGTATAAATTCTAATACCTATAAGAGCAAGTCTCGGCCATCTGGTGGCAAATGGGCCAGGGTTGATTTTTGAAAAAGAAATTTTATGGAAAATTCTTCAAATGTGACAATCAGTCAAGTGCAAGAACTCCAAGCAATTCTTCATGAGATTAATGCTGAAGGATGAATTTGGGTGAAACTTTCCAAGTGGCTGCAATTGTAAAAAGTTACACCCGTCATGGAAAGTTTTCCAAAAATTACCTAAAGCAAGAGCAAAAGGAAATGGACATTGAAATAATTATTGTTAGACTTCGAATTGAAGAAAACAACCAAACTTTAAAAAAAAAGGGCGGAGGGGGGGTTCAATCTGTTGTGGTTAAAACCAATGTTATTGAGCACAATCAATGTTCAAATACCTATTAGAACAAGTCTAGGCCATCTGGTGGCAAAGGGACCAAGCTAGGACCGAAAGGTAGAATTTCTTAAAGGAAATTTAAGGAAAATACTTCAACTGTGACAATCATTTGAATGCGAGAACTCTAAGTGATTTTTCATGAGATTTATGCTGACAGGATGAATTTGTATGAACCTTTCCAAGTGGCTTCAACTATAGAAAAGTTGTTTCCGACATGGAAAGTTTTCAAAAAATTACCAGAAGCATAAGTGAAAGGAAATGAACATTATTGAATAACTAATTGTTAGACTTCGAATTGAAGAAGACAACGATGTTCAAAAAATAAGGATTCAATCTTGTTGTGGCAAAAGCCAATGTTGTTGAGCATGGCCAAACTTCTAATACTTATGAGAAAAAGTCTAGTCCATCTAGTGGCAAAGGGCCAAGCTAGGAGCAAAAGGTAGAATTCTGAAAAATAAATTTCAAGAAAAATACTTCAATTGTGTCAATTAGTCAAGTGCAAGAATTCCAAGTTATTTTTCAGGAGATTGATGATGAAGGGATTGAATTTGGGTGCAATTTTTCAAGTGGCTGCAATTATAAAAAAGTTGCTTCCGACGTGGGAAGTTTTCGAAAAATTACCGGAAGCACAAGTGAAAGGGAACGTACATTGAAGAACTGATTGTTAGACTTCGAATTGAAGAAAATATGTTCCTAAAATAAGGATTCAATCCTGTTGTAGCAAAAACAAATGTAACAGAGCATAGTCAAACTTCTAATACCTACAAGAAAAAGTCTAGGGCATCTAGTGGAGAAGGGCCAAGCTGGGACCGAAAGGTAAAATTTCTAAAAAGAAATTTCGAGGAAAATACTTCAACTGTGACAATTAGTCAGGTGTAAAAACTCCAAGTTAATTTTTATGAGATTAATGATGAAGGGATGAATTTGGGTACAACTTTTCAAGTGGTTGTAATTATAGAAATATTTCCTACGGCGTGATAAGATTTCAAAAAATTGCCTAAACAAGCGAAAGGAAATGAACAATGAAGAACTGATTATTAGACTTCGAATCGAAGAAGACAATCGAAGTTTAGAAAAGAAGGTGGTCAATACGGTTGTGGCTGAAGCCAATGTTGTTAAGTATGGTCATCGTTATAGTACCTAAAAGAACAAATCCAGATCATCTGGTGGTAATAGGTCCAAGATAGGTCCGAAAGAAGGAATTTCTAAAAAGAAATTTCAAGGGAAATGCTTCAACTGTGATAATCAGCCAAGTGCAAGAACTCCATGTGATTCTTCGTAAGTGTCAAGTAGAAGGGGTGAATTTGAGTGAAATTTTATAACTGAGTACAATTATTGGAAAGTTGCCTATGATGTGGAAGGACTTCAAAAAATTACCTAAAGCACGAGTGAAAGAAAATAAATATTGAAGAGCTGATTGTGAGACTTCAAATTGAAGAAGACAACTGAAGTTCAGAAAAGAAGGGGTTCAATCCTATTTAGCTAAAGCCAATATTGTTAAGCATGGTCAAATTTTTAATACCTACAAGTCTGGACCATTTGGTGGAAAAGGGGCCTTGCTAGGATCGAAAGGTGGAATTTCTAAAATGAAGTTTCAAGGAAAATGCTTCAACTATGTTCATTAGTCAAGTGCAAGAACTCCAAGTGATTCTTTGTAAGATTCATGTTGAAGGAGTGAATAAGAGTGAATTTTTACAAGTAGCTGCAATTATTGAAAAGTTTCCTCTAACATGAAAAGATTTCAAAAAATTTCATAAAGCACAAAAGGAAAGTAAATGAATGTTGAAAAACTTATTGTTACACTTCGAATTGAAGAAGACAACCGAAGTTTAGAAAAGAAGGGGTTCAATCCTGCTATGACTAAAGCAAGTGTTGTTGATCATGGTCACGGTTCTAATACCTACATGAACAAGTTTGGGCCATTTGGAGGCAAATCAACCAAGTTGGGACCAAAGGTCAGAGAAAACACATCAATAGGTTAGTCAAGTGCAAAAACCTCAGGTGATTCTTTTCGAGATTCATAATAAAGGGATGAATATGGCTAAGCTTTCAAGTTGCTTCAATTATAGAAAAGTTGCCTACGACATGTAAATATTTTTAAAAATTACCTAAAGCACAAGCTAAATGATGTGAACAATGAAGACATGATTGTTAGACTTCGAATCGAAGAAAACAACCGAAGTTTAGAAAACAAAGTGGTTCATACCTATTGCAGCTAAAACCAATATTGTTGAGCATGGTCAAAGATACCTACAAGAACAAGTCTTGCCATCTAGTGGCAAAGAGGCCGTGTTGGGATCGAAACGTGGAATTTTCATAAAGAAATTTCAAGGAAAATTCTTCAACTGTGACAATTAGTCGAGTGCAACAACTCCAAATGATTCTTCATTAGATTCATACGAAAGGGATACATTTGGGTGTCACTTTTCAAGTGGCTGGAATTATAGATAAGTTGCCTATGGAATGGAAAGATTTCAAAAAATTACCTAAAAAGCGAAAGGCAATGAACAATGAGGAACTGATTATTAGAATTCGAGTCAAAGTTGACAATCGAAGTTCATAAAAGAATGGGTTCAATCTCGTTGTGGCTAAAGTCAATGTTGTTAAGCATGGTTAACGTTCTAATACCTAAATGAACAAGTTAACGTTCTATCTTGTGGCAATGGGGCCAATGCACGGACCAAAAGAAAAAATTTGAATTGAAACGCATCAACTGTGACAATCAGTCAAGTGCATGAACTTCACGTGGCTCTTCATGAGATTCATGCTTCAACTATAACAATCAGTCAAGAGCAATGACTCCAAGTGATTTCATGAGATTTATGCTAAAAGGATGAATTTGATCGAAACTTTCTTGATGTCCGTAAATACTGAAAAGTTGACTCCAACGTGGAATGATTTCAAAAAAATTACCTAAAGCACAAGCAAAAGGAAATGAACTACGATGAAAGGATTGTTAGACTTCGAATCGAGGAAAACAACCGAGGTTCTGGAAAAAGGGATTCAACCCTGTTGTGGCTAAAACTAATATTGTTGCGCATGGTCATTATTCTAATATCTACGAGAATAAGTCTAGACAATTTGGTGGCAAAGGGACTGAGCTAGAGTCGAAAGGTGAAATTTCTGAAAAGAAATGTCAAGGGAAATACTTTAACTGTTGAAGGGGTGAATTTGGGTGAAACTTTCCAAATGATTGCAATTATAGAAACGTTGCCTCCGGCATGGAAAGATTTCAAAATATTACCTAAAAGCACAAGCTAAAGGAAATGAACAATGACGAACTAATTATTAGATTTCGAATCGAGGAAAACAACCGATGTTCAAAAAAAGGGGATTCAGTCTTGTTGTAGCTAAAACCAATATTGTTGTGCATGGTCATTGTTAACCTACAAAAAGTCTAGGCTATCTGGTGGCAAAGGGGCACATCTAGAGCCGAAATGTGAAATTTCTATAAAGAAATTTCAAGAAAATACTTTCACTATGACAATTAGTCAAGTGCAAGAATTCCAAGTGATTCTTCATGATATGAATGCTGAATGGGTGAATTTGGGCGAAACTTTCTAGGTGATTGCAATTATGGGGGTGTGGAAATATTTCAAATTATGACCTAAAGCACAAAAGAAAGGAAATGATCAATGAAGAACTGGTTCAAAAAAGAGGGCATTTGATCTAGTTGTAGCTAAAACCAATGTTATTGAGCATTGTCAATGTTCAAATACCTACAAGAACAAGCCTATGCCATGCTGGTGGCAAAGGGTTCGGGCTGGGATAGAAAGGTAGAATTTATAAAAGGAAATTTCAAGAGAGATACTACAACTGTGACAATTAGTCTAGTGCAAGAACTTCAACTAATCATTCATAAGATTCATGTTGAAGGGATGAATTTGAGTGAAAATTTTGAAGTAGATACTATTATAGAAAAGTTGCATACATGACGTAAAGATTAAAAACAATTACTTAAAGACAAGCAAAAGGAAACGAACAACAAAGAACTGATTGTTAGACTTCGAATCGAAGATGACAACTAAAGTTCCTAAAAGAAAGGGTTCAATTTTGTTGTGACTAAGGCCAACGTGGTTGAGTATGGTCAATGTTCTAATACCTACAAGAAAAAGTCTAGGCCATCCGACGGCAATGGGGCCGAACTTGGAATAAAAGGTGGAATTCCTAAAAAGAAATTTCAAGCGAAATGCATATGTGACAATCAATTAAGTGCAAGAATTTCAAGTGATTTCTTCATGAGATTCATGCTGGAAGAATGAATTTTGAGTGAAACATTCCAAGTAGCTTCATTTATTGAAAAGTTGCCTAAGGTGTAGAAGGATTTCAAAAAATTGCCTAAAGCTCAAGTGAAAGGAAATGAACAATGAATATTAGGCTTCAAATCGAAGAAATCAACCGTAGTTCAGAAAATAAGGGTGTAGCTAAAGCCAATATTGTTAAGCATGATGAACTTCCCAATACCTACAAGAAAATGTCTAGGCCATTTGGTGGCAATGGGAGCAAACTGGGACCTAAGGTGGAATTTCTAAAAGAAATTTCAAGGAAAATTATTCAAATGTAACAATCACTTTAGTGCAAGTACTCCAAGTGATTATTTATGAGATTCGTGCTGAAAAAATGAATTTGAGCAAAACATTCCAAGTGGCCGCAATTATTGAAAAGTTGACTCCAATGTTGAAAGATTTTAAAAATTATCTGTTGTTGTAAAATAGTGAGATAATTATTGTTGATTATTTAGTGTTACATAGATAAGTCTTATCTAGTTTAGAAGATCTCTTTCATTCCAATTGTAACTCTTATTTTGGACCCTATAAATATAGAGCATTGGTTCTTCACACTTGAGTTTTGACTCTTATATTCCCTCATCTTTTTCTCTCATTTATAGCACGTTATCAGCACGATTTTCTAATTTATAACAATTAGTTTGAAGCACTCAAATTATTCATTTGTATGCTTAAACCACCACAGTATGAAATACACGTCTCTTTCAGTATCCCATAATCATTACTTCTTTGTAATGATTGCTTTTTCATTTTCAATTATTTGTAATCATTATTTAAAAACCCAATTTGACAAATCTAGTTTACAAATTCAATGTGTCGTCCAATTTGCAAATCCTTTATTTACAATACAAGCATTACGTTTGACTGTAAGTTTGACTGTAAGTTTTTTTCCTCTCTCGTCAGAAAGCTCAAGTTTCAGCATTTTTTTAAAAATATCTTGGTATGGCTTATCAATCCTTAACAACTGCAAAAGGTGATTTGCTCTTGGACCTAAAGGTACGTTTTTTTTTCTTTTTTGAATCTGGGTTTGAAAAAAAATATCAAATTTTGGATTATAGATCAAGGTGTTTTTAATTGTTCCTCTATTTTTCTATGATTGCGGCTATTGAAATAAAATAATATTGTGGTTGGATATTTTTCAATTAATTATTTTTGTATAACCAATTAATATAAAGTAGTTGAAATTCGTATTATAAGAGATTTTTGCTAGTTCTTTTCAATTGAGATTATGTGACAAAATTTTGAGTATGACAAGCTTTCTTCAACTTGTTTGAGATATTTTGACAGTTTTGACTCTAAATGAAATGGCAGAATTTATTTGATGGAATTGATGCTATCATCTGAAAACCCCTTAATTTCCTATCTTGTGATTATGTAATGGAATTGATGCTTGCAAATTATTATTTTTGTAGGAAAACTATGTTGTTATATAAATTGATTAATTATAATTTTTAATTGATATGTGAAATTCGTTGTTACTCCTAGAGAAGCACAACTTGACAATATTCTTAAAGGATATTTTGTTGCTCTTGAAGAAGCACAACTTTGCAAATATTAATATTCTTAAATAAGTATTTGTTGAGCACAATATTGGTAATATTTTAATCAAATATTATTGCTCCTAAAGTAGAACACTATTATTGACAAAAATTTTAGTTAAATTTTATTTACTCCCGAAAAGCATAATTAAATATGATCTAACGTAAATTATATTTTTACTCTTGAAGAGTAAATCCTCGTATAATTTATTATAATAAAATTTGATTGCTCCTGAAATGCATGAATTATAATTTTCTTTCTAGAATATTGATATATTGTTCATGAAGAAGCAATAATTAAAGATAATGTGCTCTCGAAGTCGCACATTTTCGAAGAATATATCATTTTAAATTCATGTTATCCCTAAAGGAAAACATATAACTTATTTCATGAGGACATCGATTAGTTTAACTGGTTGAATGTTGTACGATTATATAAACTTTAATCGTAATCTTATAAATTAAATCATTGAATTATATCTTATATTGAACCAGAAGTTCAATTTGACTTTCTTGTTTGGTATGACCAGTTAGATCATCACTAGATCAACAATGATGCGAAATTAAAAATTCAAATGGATAATTCAATGAATAATCAGAAGATTATTCAATTCAATCCTATATGATGTTTATTTTCTTTCATAATTTTTTTTATTAACCATCACTAGCTAAAATAGAGGCTGGATTTTCTATATTTCTGGAAATTAATTAGGGTGGTAAATGGGTCCTTTTCATCCTCCACATTGATCATCTAAATATTATTTATATCTAATAGATTTGATACAAATACTAGATGATTGCATGGTGTTCGCAACCTAAAATTTGCGAAATTATTGCTCAAGTTATGAATATAATTTTAGATTATATAATAAAGACTGAGTCTTGTTAATGCTAGTGGACATAAATCTCAACATTTTAATATGTGATAGTTGAGATGTTAATAAATGATTTAACACTACTATTTGTTAAATACCTCCAATTAATTTAATTGAGAACGAAGTATTTCTCCTTTTTGTTTAGAAAATTCTATTACGCATCATTACCAATATCGTAGTTCTCCATATTACAATTAGCTTATGGTCAGAGTCTAATTTTTCCATCTAATTATTTTGATAGTGCAGTATATGCAAAATTAATCCACCACAATGCACTAAGATGGAAGATAAAGAATGCTGAGAAAAAATGTGTAGTTTGAACTCTTATCCCAAATAGGTAACGTATTATAACGCTGATGAGTAACATCATATAGCAAAACTCTTATATTTATGTCATTATGGGAAAATAAATAAAATTGAAAAGAAAATAATTATCAACAACAATTTTGCACATGATACACTACATCATATAGCAAGGAATCAAAATAAATGCTTCGAAATACACCGATCAAAATAATGATTGGCCAAATAAGAGGGAACGCAATCCTAAATTGAATTTATAAGAGAAACCTGAAATTTTTGGATCTATAGTCTGAACACCTAAAGGTGTATACTTATGCGAAATGAAAACGAAAAAAGTAAAGTTGTAATATGAAATGTAATAAATGTCACGAAAACTCATGTGATGGATGAAATTACAAGTGCCTGCTTTATTAATCTGACAATACATAGAATTTGATACACATATTTGATTATAGCCAATGCATCTGGCATGACTATTAATATTACCTTGAAAGATTTAATATGCTTGAAGCATAATTTAAGTGATATTATTATAAGGGGGAGTAAATACGTGTTGTACTTTTTTTTTCCCTTGGCCAAGGTTTTGTTCCATTGGATTTTCCTGGCAAGGTTTTTAATGAGGCAACTTTTGTAGCCTATTCAAAAGAGTAATGTACTCTTTTCTTCATTAAGATTTTTTTCCATATGATTTTTTCCTAATAAGGTTTTAGTGAAGCATATTTGTGTGTAATGAATGTCTGTAACATGCAAGACATTTACCTCAAAATAATACCTTATATGTGTATAAGACTCTCGAAGAGTGATATAAGAGCTATTTTTGAATCATAATGTTACTACAGTTATCAAAGATATATAAAATATTTCTTATGAAGACGGTGTTATTTGAAGACTATGCAAGACATCATGAGACATACTTCACCAAAAATTGTAATATTGAAGACAAATATGTACGAGACATGGATAGCTCGACACAATCATTTTTACTTATTGAAATCAGGGGGAGTACCTATAATCATTTTCCTTCGATCAAGTTTTGTCCAACTGAATTTTCTTGACAAGGTTTTAGCGAGGTTATTTGTACTCTTTTTTCACATGTTGGCATTTTTGTCCCATTGGGTTTTTTGCCTAACAATGTTCCATTGAGATAATTGTTGATGATTATTTAGTGTTATCATGATACATAGATAAGTCTTATCTAGTTTACAAGATCTATTTCATTCCAATTGTAATTTTATTTTGGATCCTATAAATATATGGCATTGGTTCTTAATAATATACACTTGAGTTTTCTTAATTATATTCTCTTCTCTTTTTCTCTCTTTTTATAACACCTATAACATAAGCAAAAAGAAATAAATACCGAAGAACTGATTGTTAGAATTCGAATCGAAGAAGAAAATCGAAGTTCAGAAAAGAAGGTGTTCAATCTTGTTGTGGCTAAAACCAATGTTGTTGAGCAAGGTCAAAGTTCTAATATCTACAAGAACTAGTCAAGCCATCTGATGGCAAAGGGCCCAAGCTTGGATGGAAAGATGGAATTTCTAAAAGGAAACTTTTAAGGAAAATATTTGAACTTTGACAATTAGTCAAGTGTTAAGAACTACAAGTGAATCCCCATGAGATTCATGCTGAAGGGATGAATTTGGGTATAACTTTCAAGGTGGCTGTAATTATAGAAGTGTTGTCTTGGGTGTGGAAAGATTTCAAAAAATTACTTGATGCACAAATTAAAGAAATGAACGATGAAGAAATGATTGTTAAACTTCAAATTGAAGAAGACAATTGAAGTTCAGAAAAGAAAGGGTTCAATTCTGTTGTGGCTATTTTATAAGTTGTTGAGCATGGTCAATGTTCTAATACCTACAAGAACAAGTCTAGACCATATGGTGGGAATGGAGCCAAGCTGGGACCGAAAGGTGGAGTTTCTAAAAAGAAATTTCAAGGAAAATGTTTCTACTCTGACAATTAGTGCAAAAACTCCATGTAATCCTTCATGACATTCGTGTTGAATCAATGAATTTCAGTGAAATTTTCCCAAGTGGTTACAATTATTTAAAAGTTGGCTCCAGAGATGAAAAATTTCAAAAAATAACCTAGAGCACAAGTGTTAGGAAATGAACATCAAAGAACTAATTGATGGAATATGAATTGAGAACCGAAATTCAGAGAAGAAGGGGTTTAATCCTGTTGTGGATAAAACCAATGTTGTTGAGCATGGTCAAAGTTCTAATACCTACAAGAATAAGCCTAGGTCATTGAGTGGGAAAGGGGCCAAGTTCGAACCGAAAGGTGAAATTTCTAAAAAGAAATGTCATGGAAAATGTTTCAACTGTAACAATAAGTCAGGTAAAACAACTTCACTGATTCTTCATGAGATTCATGCTAAAGGAATAAATTTGGTTGAAACTTTTTAAGCGGTTTTGATTATTGAAATGTTAATACCAGCATGGAAAGATTTCAAAAAATTACCTAAAGCTTAGCGAAAGGAAATGAACAATGAAGAAACAATTGTTAGACTTCAAATCAAAGAAGAGAACCAATGTTCAGAAAAGAAGGTTCAATCTTGTTGAGGCTAAAATCAAATTGCAAGGAAAATGCTTCTGCTATGTCAATCAGTCAATCGCAAGAACTCCAAGTAATCATTTATGCGATTCCTGCTAAACGGATGAATTTGGGTGAAACTTTCCAAGTGGCTACAATTATTGAAAAAATTATCTCTACTGCAAAAAGATTTCAAAAAATTATCTAAGCAAAAGAAAATGAAAATCGAAGAGCTTATTGTCAGACTTCGAATCAAAGAATGCTGTCAAGCATGGTCAATGTTAACCAACAAGAACAAGAACCAATGCCATTTGATGGCAATATGGCCAGGGACTGAAATATGGAATTTCTAAAAAGAATTTTCAAGGAAAATGCTCCATCTTTGACAATCTGTCAAGTGCATGAATTCCAAGAGATTCTTCATGAGATTCATATTGAAGGGATTCATTTTAGAAAAACTTTCTATGTTACTTCATTTAAAATGTGACAAGCAGTTAAGTGCTAAAACATCAAGTTATTCTTCATGTGATTCATGCCGAAGGGATGAATTTGGGAGAAACTTTCAATGTGGCTATAATTATTGCAAAGTTTTTTCCAACGTAGTAAAATTTCAAAAATTACCTAAATCAAAAGCAAAAGGAAATGAACAATAGAGACTATTTGTTGGACTTCGAATCAAAGAAGACAACATAGAAGAGGGGGGGTTCCTGTTGTGGTTAAAGCCAATATTGTTGAGCATGGTCAATGAATACTTACAAGAACTAATCTGGGCCAGTTGCTAGCAAAGGGGCCAAGTTGGGACCAAAAGGTGAAATTTTTAAAAAGAAATTTCTAGGAAAAGGCTTTAACTGTGACAATAAGTCAAGTACAAGAACTCCCAATGATTCTTCATGAGTTCATGACAAAGGAATGAATTTGGGTAAAACTTTCCAAGTGGCTTAATTTATTGAAAAGTTGCCTCCAATGTGGAAAGATTTTAGAAGATTACCTAAAGAACAAGCAATAGGAAATGGACTTCGAAAAACTGATTTTTAGAATTTGAACTAAAAAGGACAACCGATGTTCAGAAAATACGGTTTTTAACCCTTTTGTAGCTAAACCGATTGTTGTTGAGTATTGTCAAAGTTTTAATACCTACAAAAACAAGCATTGGCCATCCGGCGGCAAAGGAGCCAAGTTGGGACCGATATGTGGAATTTCTAAAAAGAAATTTCAAGGAAACTACTTCAACTGTGACAATTAGTCATGTTCCTATTCAAAGTAATTGTCCATTAGATGCGTGCTGAAGGAATGAATATGAGTGATACATTCAAAATTGCTTTTTTTTTTTAATTGAAAAGTAGCTTACTATGTGGAACGAACATCAAAAGAACAATAAGTCAAGTGAAGAAATTTCTAGGAAAATACTTTAATCGTGACATTAAGTCAAGTGAAGAAATTCAAGTGATTCTTAGTGGAATCGTGCCGAAGAGATGAATTTAGGTGAAACTTTTCAAGTGGCTACAATTATAGAAACGTTGTCTACACCATATAAAGATTTCAATAAATTACAAAAAATACAAGAGAAAGAAGATGAACATTGAAGAAATTTTTGGTTGATTTCGAATCGAAGAAAAAAAAATCGAAGTTCAGAGAAGAAGGGCTTCAATCTTGTGGCTAAAGCCAATGTTGTTGAGCATGGTCGATGTTCTAATACCTACAAGAATAAGTCTATGCCATCTGGTGGCAATGGGGCCAAGCTGGGATAGAAAGTTGGAATTTCTAAAAACAAATTTGAAGAAAAATGGTTCATCCATGACAATCAGTCAAGTGCAAGAATTCTAAGAGATTCTTCATGAGATTCATACCAAAGGGATTAATTTTAGAAAAACTTTCCGTGTGGCTTCATTTATTGAAAAGTTGCAAAAATTACCTAAAGCACAAGCGAATGGAAATGAACGACGAAGAACTGATTGCTAGAATTCGAATCGAAAAGATAACCAAAGTTCAGAAAGGAAGGGTTTAATCATGTTGTGGCTAAAACAATTGCTGTTGAGTCAAAGTTCTAATAATACCTATAAGAACAAGTCTTGGTCATCTAATGGCAAAGGGGCCAAGCTGTTATAGGGAGGGGGAATTTCGTTAAAGAAATTTCAAGGAAAATGTATTTAATTGTAATAGTATGTCAAATACAAGAACTCCAAGTGACTCTTCATGATATTCATACTGAAGGGATGAATTTTGGTGAAGCTTTGCAAGTGGTTGCAACTATAGAAAACTTCTCTATAGTATGTAAAGATTTTTATAAATTACCTAAAGCACGAGCGAGAGAAAATGAACATTGAAGTACTTATTGTTAGAATTCGAATCGACAAAGAAAATCGAAGTTCAGAGAAAAAAGGGGTTCAATCATTCTGTGGCTAAAGCTAATGTTATTCAGCATGGTTAATGTTCAAAACCCTACAACAACAAATCTACGCCATTTGTTGGCAAAGGGGCCAAGCTGGGACCGAAAGGTGAAATTTCGAAAGAAAGGTTTCAAGGAAAATGCTTCATCTGGAACAATTAGTCAAGTGCAAGAATTCTGAGATATTCTTCTTAAGATTCATGCTAACGGGATGAATTTGGATAAAACTTTCCAAATGGCTTCATTTATTCAAAAGTTGCATCCGTTGTGGAAAGATTTCAGAAAATTACATAAAGCACAAGCAAAAGGAAATGGACATCGAAAATCCGTTTTTCAGAATTTGAACCGGAACACAATGATGTTCAGAAAACAAGGTGTTCATTCCTATCGTAGCTAAAACGAATGGCGTTGAGCATTGTCAAAGTTTTAATACCTGCAAGAACAAGCCTTTTCCATTCAACGACAAAGGAGCCAAGGTTCCGATCGGTGGAATTTTTTTTAAAAAGAAATTTCAAGGAAAATGAACATCTACGACAATCAGTCAAGTGCAAGAATTTCAAGAGATTATTCATGAGAGCTAATGGGAATTAATTTTAGGAAAACTTTTCATGCGTCTGCATTTATTAAAAAGTTTCCTCCAAGAAGGAAAGATTTTAAAAAATTACCTTAAGCACTTGCATTCGTAAACGAACAACGAAGAACTAATTGTTAGAATTCAAATAGAAAAGACAACTGGAGTTCAAAAAGAAGGGTATAATCCTGTTGTGGCCGAAAAGAATGTCATTGAGCATGGTCAAAGTTCTAATACCTACAAGAACAAGTCTTGGTCATCGGGTGGCAAAGGATGGCCGCTGGGATCGATTGATGAAATTTCTAAAAAGAAATTTCAAGGAAAACACTTCAACTGTGACAATGAGTCAAGTGGAAGATTTCCACGTGATTTTTCATGAGATTCATGCTCAAGGGATGAATTTGAGTGAAACTTTCCACGTGGTTTAACTTATTGAAAATTGCCTTCGACGTGGAAAGATTTTAAAAAATTACTTAAAGTACAAGGGAAAGGAAATGAACACTGAACAACGTATTGTTAGACTTCGTATTGAAGAAGACAATCGAATTTTAGAAATGAAGGGTTTCAATCCAATTATGGCTACTAAGAATGTTGTTGATCGTCATGAAGTTCTAATATCTACAAGAATGAGTGTAGGCCATCTGGCAGCAAATTGGCCAAGTTGAGACCGAACGGTGGAATTTTCTAAAACCAATTTCAAGGAAAATGTTTAAACTGTGACAATCAGTTAAGTGCTAAAACTTCGAGTGATTCATCATGGGATTCATGTTGAAGGGATGAATTTGGGTGAAACGTTTCAGGTGGCTACAATTATCGAAAAGTTGTTCGCTAGCAACGGAGAACTGTTTGTTAGACATCTAATCAAAGAAGACAACTGAAATCCAGAAACAGAAAGGGTTCAATCCGATTGTGGATAAAATCAATATTTTTAAGCCTGGTCAATGTTCTAATACTTATAAGAACAATTCTAGACTATCTGGTGGCAAAGGAATCAAGCTAGGACCGAAAGGTGGAATTTCTAAAAAGAATTTCAAGGAAATACCTTAACTATGGCAATAAGTCAAGTACAAGAACTCCAAGTGATTCTTCATTAGATTCATGCCGAAGGGATGAATTTGGGTGAAACTTTCCAATTGACTACAATTATTGAAAAGTTGCCTCCGAAAAATTGAAGAACTGAATGACTTAAAATCGAAGAAGAAAATTCAAAGTTCAGAAAAGAAGGGGTTCAATCTTGTTATGGCTAAAGTAAGTGTTGTTGGGCTTGGTCAAATTTCTAATACCTACAAGAACGTGTCTGGGTCATCTGGTGGCAAAGGGGCCGAGGACATAACGGTGGAATTTCTGAAAAGAAACATCAAGAACATTGCTTTTTAACTGTGAACATACGTCTAGTGCAAGAACTCCTAGTGATTCTTCGTGAGATTCATGATGAAGTGATGAATTTTGGTGAAACTTTGCTAGTGGTTGCAACAATTGAAAACTTGCCTATGGTATGTAAAGATTTTTATAAGCAAGAGAAAATGAACGTTGAGTATTTATTGTTAGACTTTGAATCGACGAAGAAAATTGAAGTTCAAGCCAATGTTATTGAGCATGGTCAATGTTCAAAAACCTATACGAATAAAGTGCAGCAATGAGGCCAAGTTGGGATCAAAAGGTGGTATTTCAAAAAAAAAAAATTCAAGGAAATGCTTCATCTATGACAATCAGTCGAGTGCAACAATTCCAAGTGATTCTTCATGAGATTTATGACTAAGGGATGCATTTGATTGAAACATTCCAAGTGGCTTCAATTATTGAAAAGTTTCCTCCGGTGTGGAAAAATTTCAAAACATTACCTAAAGCACTCGCGAAAGGAAATGAACATTGAAAACTGGGTGTTCGAATTAAAATATACAACTGATATTCAGAGAAGAAGGGGTTTAATCTAATCTTGTTGTCGCTAAAACCAATGTCGTTAAGCAAGTTCAAAGTTGGAATACATACAATAACAAGTCTGGGCTATCCGGGTCAAGTTGGGGTCAAAAGGTAGAATTCCAAAAGAAGTTTCAAGGAAAATGTTTCCATAGTGACAATGTGTCAAGTGCAAGAATTCTAAGGGTCCGTTTGATTGTAAGATGGAATTTGGGTGAAAAGAAAATGAATTACAGGAAATTGAATTGCCTAGAACTTGTTTTACCGGGAATTGACGAATTATTTTTGTAAATGAATTTCATAAAAAGTTGGAAAAGAGGAAAATGTGGAAAACATTTTTCATGAAAAATTTGGCCAATCAAACAATCTAAAAGTGGAAGTTGGAATTTATATTCCAACTTTACAGGAAAATCATGCTCTATCAAACAGGGACTAAGTGATTCTTCATGAGATTCAAGTTGAATATTTGAGTGAAACTTTCCAATTATTGCAATTATCAAAAAGTTGCCTCCTGCATAGAAGGATTTCAAAAAATTGCGTTTCAGCACATTCAAAGGAAATGAACATTAAAAAACTCGATTGTTAGACTTCGAATCGAAAAAGACAAACAAAGTTCAGAAATGAAGGGGTTCAATCCTTTTGTGGCTAAAGCCAATGTTATTGAGTATGATCAAATTTCTAACACTAAAAACAAGTCCAGGCTATCTGATGGCAAAAGGGCTAAGCTGGGACCGAAAGATAGAATTTCTATGAAGAAATTTCAAGGAAAATGCTTCAATAGTGATGATCAACCAAGTGCAAGAACTTTAAGTGATTCTTCATAAGATTCATGATGAAGGGAAGAATTTGAAACTTTCAAAGTGGCTGCAATTACAGATAGGCTTTACCGAAGTGGAATTTGGTTGCCTCTAGAGTGGAAAGAGTTCAAATAATTAATAAAGCACAAGTGAAAGGAAATGAATATTGAAGAACCGATCATTAGACTTCGAATTGAAGAAGTTAACCGATGTTCAAAAAAGAATGGGTTGAATTCTGTTTTGGCTAAAGCCAATGTTGTTGAGCATAATCGAAGTTCTAATACCTACAAGAACTATGACGTTCAGTCAAGTGCAAAAACTCATAGTGATTCTTCATGATATTCATGATGAAGGGATGAATTTGAGCAAAAAATTTCAAGTGGCTACAATTATTAAAAAGTTGCCTCTGACTTATAAAGATTTCAAAAACTTACGTAAAGCACAAGGGAAAGGAAATGAACATTGAAGTATTGATTATCGAGAAACTAAGTTCAAAAAAGAAGTTCATCAATCCTGTAGTTTCACGGTGGTTACAATTATTAAAAAGCTGCCTCCGGCGTGGAAGGACAGCAAGTGATTCTTCATGAGATTCATGCTGAAGAAATGAATTTGGGTGAAAATTTGCAAGTTGCTCCAATTATAAAAAGTTACACCGTCGTGGAAAGTTCTCATCGAAGTTCAGAGAAAAAGGGGTTCAATCTTGTTAGGGCTAAAGCTAATGAGCATGCTCAATGTTCACAAACCTACAAGAACAAATCTATGCCATTTGTTGGCAATGGGGCCAAGTTGTGACCGAAAGGTGGAATTTCGAAAAAAACGATTTCAAGGAAAATGCTTCATCTAGGACAATCAGTCAAGTGCAAGAATTCTGAGATATTCTTCTCGAGATTCATGCTGACGGGATGAATTTGGGTAAAACTTTCCAAGTGACTTCATTTATTCAAAAGTTGCCTCTGATGTGGAAAGATTTCGAAAAATTACATCAAGCACAAGCAAAGGAAATGAACGTAAAAACTGATTTTTAGAATTTGAACTGAAGAACGCAACCGATATTCAGAAAATAAGGTGGTCATTCCTGTTGTAGCTAAAATGACTGTTGTTGAGCCTCAAAGTTCTAATACGTACAAGAACAAGCCTTTTTCCATCCGGCGGCAAAAGAGCTAATTTGGAACCGATAGGTGGTAGTTTATAAAACGAAATTTCAAGGAAAATACTTCAACTATGACAATGAGTTAGGTGCAAGAATTCCAAGTGATTCTTCATGAGATGCATGCTGAAGGAATGAATCCTACTGTGGCTAAAGCAAACGTTGTTGAGCGTCATGAGAGTTGTAAAAATAAATTTCAAAGAAAGTGCTTCAACTGTAACAACAAGTTACGAGAAATCCAAGTGATTCTTCCAGAGATTCATACTGAAGTATGATTTTGGGTACAACTTTCCAAGTGACTTCAATTGTTGAAAAGTTGCCAACAACGTGTAAAGTTCTCAATAAACTACCTAAATCACTTGTGAAAGGAAATGAACAGTGAAGAACTAGTTGTTAGATTTTGAATCGAAGAAGACAATTGATATTTAGAAAAGAAATGGTTGTGGCTAAAGGCAATGTTGTTGAGCGTGGTCAAAGTAATAATAAACTACAATAACAAGTCTAGACCATCTTACGGCAATCGAAAGGTGAAATTTCAATAGAAAATACTTCGATAGTGACGATCGGTCAAGTACTAGAACTCCGAGTGATTCCTCTTAAGATTCGTGTTGAAGGGGTGAATTTGAGTGAAATTTAACAAGTGGCCGCAATTATTAAAGAGTTGCCTCTAATGTTGAAAGATTTCGAAGAATTAGTTAAAGCACAAGGGAAAGGAAATGACCATTGAAGAACTTATTCTTTGATTTCGAATCGAATAAGACAATCGATGTTCAGAAATGAAGGGGTTCAATCCTATCATAGCTGAAGCCAATATTGTTGAGCTTGGTCAAAATTCTAACACATACAAGAACAAGTCCAGTTCGTCTGTTGGCAAAAGGGCCAAGTTGGGACCGAAAGGTGGAGTTTCCAAAATCATGTTTCAAGAGAAATACTTCAACGGTGACTACCAGTCACTAAGTACAAGAACTGCAAATTCTTCATGAGATTTATGTTGAATGGATGAATTTAGGACATATTTTCCAAGTGGCTGTAGTTATAGAAAAGTTGCCTGCAACGTGGAAAGATTTCAAAAAATTTCCTAAAGCACTAGCGAAAAGATATGAACGATGAAGACCTGATTGTTACACTTCGAATTGAAGAAAACAACTGAAGTACAGAAAAGAAGGGGTTCAATCTAGTTGTGTTCGATCAATTATATATTAATCAATATTCGATTGATTGGTTCTGAGGTTATCGACAAAAAAGATTTGTCTAAGCCACTTCGTTTCTTTTGATAGCACGAAAAACCATTGCTCAACTCCTTGACAACATGGAAAAACCAAAAGCTCTGCCCTCCCTCTCTATCCCAAGGGATGTCAATGTTCTAGTATCTACGAGAACGAGTCCAGGCCATTAGGTGGCAAAGTGGCCAAGCTAGGACCAAAAGGTGAATTTCTTAAAAGAAATTTCAAGGGAAGTAATTCAACTGTGCCAATCAGTCAAGTATAGGAACTCCAAGTGATTCACCGTAAGAATCATGTTGAAGGGGTGAATTTGATTATAATTTTACAAGTGGCTGCAATTATTAACTAGTCGTCTTTGACGTGGAAAGATTTCAAAACTTACATAAAGCACAAGGGAGTGGAAATGAACATTCAAGAACTTATTGTTGGACTTCGAATCGAAGAAGACTACCGAATTTCAGAAAACAAGGGGTTCAATCCCGTTCCTGTTATAGCCAATGTAGCGGAGTATGGACAAAGTTATTAACATACCAAAAGAAGTCTAGGCCATCTGGTGGCAAAGGCACCAAGCTGGGACCGAGAGGTGTAATTTCTAATATCAAATTTCAAGGAAAATGCATTAACTGCGACAATCAGTCGCGTGTACAAGAACTCCAAGTGAGATTCTTCACATTATTGATGCTGAAGGGATGAATTTGGGAAAAACTTTCCCAAGTGGCTACGATTGTGGGAAAGTATTATTCGACGGGGAAAGATTTCAAGAAATTAACCAAAGGACAAGTTAAATAAAATGAAAATTGATAAAAAAAAAATAATTAAATAATTGATAGACTTCTAATCGAGCAGGGCAACCGAAGTTCTTAAGAGAAGGGATTCAATCCTGTTGTCGCTGAAGCCATTGTCGTTGAGCATGGTCAATGTTATAATTACTACCGAACAAGTCTAAGCAGATCTGGTCTTTAAGGGGTCATGCTAGGACCGAAATCTAAAATTTCTAAAAGGAAAATTGGTCAAGTGCCAAAACTCCAAGTGATTCTTGATGAGATTCATGCTGAAAGGATAATTTGTGTAAAACATTCCAAGAGGCCATAACTATAGTAAAGTTGTCTACGACATGTCATTATTTGAAAAAACTTACCTGAAACGCGAGCGAAAGGAAATGAATATCGCATAACAGATTATTAGAATTCAAATCGAAGAATACGGCTGAAGTTCTAAACAAAAAAAAGGTTCAATCCTGTTGTGGCTAAAGCCACTGTCACAAAGATTGGTGAAAGTTCCAATAAGTCTATGCCATCTGGAAGCAAAATGGCCTTGCTGGGACTATAAGGTGGAATTTATGAAAAGAAATAATCAAGGAAAATGTTTCATCCGCAGCAAACGACTAGTGCAAGAATTCTACGAGATTCTTCATGAGATTCATGCCGACGGGATTAATTATAGCAAAACTTTCCATGTGGCTTCATTTATTGAAAGGTTGTCTCCATCAAGGAAACATTTCAAAAAATTACCTAAAGCACAAGCGGATGGAAATGAACATCGAAGAACCAATTGATAGAATTCGAAAAGAAACGACAATCGAAGTTAAGAATAGAAGAGTTAAATTTATCGTGTTGTGGCTAATACAAATGTTGTTGAGCGCAGTCAAAGTTCTAATACCTAAAAGAATAAGTTTTGGCCATTTTGTGGAATAGGAGCCAAGATGGGACCGATTGGTGAATTTTTTAAACAGAAACTTAAATGAAAACTCTTCAACTGTGACAATGAGTCAGGCGCAAGAATTCCAAGGGGATTTTTCATGTGATTCGGGCTCAAGGGATAAATTTGAGCGAAACCTTCCGCGTGGCTTAACTTATTGAAAAGTTGCCTTTGACCTGGAAGGATTTCAAAAAATTATTTAAAGAACAAAGGAAACGAAATGAACACTAAAGAACTTATTGCTAGACTTTTTTATCCGAGAAGACAATCGAAGTTCGAAAAATATGGGTTTCAATCCTATTTTGGCTAGGCCAACGTTGTTGAGCGTCGTGAAAGTTGTAAAAAGAAATTTCAAGGAAAGTGCTAACTATGACGACAAGTTACAAGAAATCCAAGTGATTCTTCCTGAGATTCATGCTAAAGGGATGAATTTGGGAGAAACTTTCCAAGTGACTTCAATTGTTGAAAAGTTGCCAACGGCGTGCAAAGTTCTCAATAAACTACTTAAATCACTTATGAAAGGAAATGAACAGTGAAGAACTAGTTGCTAGAATTTCGAAGAACACAACTGATGTTTAGAAAAGTTGCTAAAGCCAATGTTGTCTACGTGGTCAAAGTAATAATAACTACAATAATAAGTCTAGGCCATTTGGCGGCAACTGAAAGGTGGAATTTCAAGAGAAAATACTTCGATAGCGACGAACAATCAAGTACAAGAACTCCGGGTGATTCCTCTTAAGATTCGTATTGAAGGGGTGAATTTGAGTGAAATTGTACAAGTGGCGACAATTATTAAAGAGTTGCCTCTAATGTTGAAAGATTTCGAAGAATTAGTTAAAGCATAAGGGAAAGGAAAATGAACATTGAAGAGCTTATTCTTAGATTTCGAATCGAATAAGACAATCAATGTTCAGAAAATGAAGGGGTTCAATCCTATCATAGCTGAAGCCAATGTTGTTGAGTGTGGTCAAAATTCTAACACATACAAAAACAAGTCCAGGTCATCTGGTGGTAAATGGGCCATATTGGGACCGAAAGGTGGAGTTTCCAAAATCATGTTTCAAGAGAAATACTTTAACTGTGACTACCAGTCAAGTTCAAGAAATGCAAATTATAAAAAGTTGCCTGCGACATGGAAAGATTTCAAAAAATTTCCTAAAACACTAGCGAAAAGATATGAACGATGAAGACCTGATTGTTACACTTCGAATTAAAGAAAACAACCAAAGTGCAGAAAAGAAGGGGTTCAATCCAGTTGTGGTTCAAGCTAATGTTGTTGTGTTCGATCAATTACATATTAATCAATATTCGACTTATTGGTTATGAGGTTAACGACAAAAAAGATTTGTCTAAGCCACTTCGTTTCTTTTGACAGCATGAAAAACCATTGTTCAACTCCTTGACAACATGGAAAAATCAAAAGCTCTGCCTTCCCTCTCTATCCATCCAAGGGATGTCAATGTTCTAATATCTACGAGAACGATCCAGGCCATCAGGTGGGAAGGGGCCAAGCTCGGACCGAAAAGTAAATTTCTAAAAAGAAATTTCAAGGGAAGTAATTCAACTGTGCCAATCAGTCAAGTACAGAAACTCCAAGTGATTCACCGTAAGAATCATGTTGAAGGGGTGAATTTGAGTATAATTTTACCAGTGGCTGCAATTAGCTAGTCACCTTTGACGTGGAAAAATTTCAAAACTTACATAAAGCACAAGGGAAATGAAATGAACATTAAAGAACTTATTGTTGGACTTCGAACCGAAGAAGATTACCGAAGTTCAGAAAAGAAGGGGTTCAATCCCATTCCTGTTATAGCCAATGTGGTCGAGCATGGACAAAGTTACATACCAGAAGAAGTCTAGGACATCTGGTGGAAAATGGGCCAAGCTGGGACTAGGAGGTGTAATTTCTAATATCAAGTTTCAAGGAAAATGCTTCAACTGCGACAATCAGTCGTCGTGCGTAAGAACTCCAAGTGAGATTCTTCACGTTATTGATGCTGAAGGGATGAATTTGGAAAAAAAAAACATTCCAAGTGGCTACAATTGTTGAAAAGTTGTATTCAACGGGGAAATATTTGAAGTAATTACCCAAAGGACAAGCGAAAAAAAATAAAAATTGAAAAACATATTGATACACTTCTAATCGAGTGCTGCAACCAAAGTTCTTAAGAGAAGGGATTCAATCCTGTTGTCGTTGAAGCCATTGTTGTTGAGCATGGTCAATGTTATAATTACTATCCGAACAAGTTTAAGCCATGTTGTTGTCGAGCGTTGTCAAAGTAATAATAACTACAATAATAAGTCTAGGCCATCTGGCAGCAACTGAAAGGTGGAATTTCAAGAGAAAATACTTCGATAGTGATGAACAATCAAGTACAAGAACTCTAAGTGATTTCTCTTCAGATTCGTGCTGAAGGGGGGCGAATTTAAGTGAAATTTTACAAGTGGTCGCAATTATTAAAGAGTTGCCTCTAATGTTGAAAGATTTCGAAGAATTACTTAAAGCACTAGGGAAAGGAAAATGAACATTGAAGAACTTATTCTTAGATTTCAAATCGAATAAGACAATCGATGTTTAGAAATGAAGGGGTTCAATCCTATCATAGTTGAAGACAATGTTGTTGAGCGTGGTCAAACTTCTAACACATACAAGAACATGTCTAGGTCATCTAGTGGCAAATGGGCCAAGTTGGGACCGAAAGGTGGAGTTTCTAAAATCCTGTTTCTAGAGAAATACTTCAACTGTGACTACCATTCAAGTGCAAGAATTGCAAATTCTTCATGAGATTTACATTGAATGGATGAATTTGGGACATATTTTCCAAGTGGCTGCAATTATAGAATAGTTGCCTGCGAGATGGAAAGATTTCAAAAAAATTCCTAAAGCATGAAAGGATATGAACGACGAAGACCTAATTGTTACACTTTGAATCGAAGAAAACAACCGAAGTGCAGAAAAGAAGGGGTTCAATCTAGTTGTGGCTGAAGCTAATGTTGTGTTTGATCAACTACATATTAATCAATATTTGATTGATTGGTCTGAACTTATCGACAAAAAAGATTTGTCTCAGCCACTTTGTTTCTTTTAACAGCATGAAAAACCATTGCTCAACTCTTTGACAACATGGAAAAACCAAAATGCCTTCCCTCTCTATCCATCCAAGGGATGGCAATGTTCTAATATCTACGTGAACGTGTCCAAGCTTTCTGGTGGAAGAGGGGCCAAGCTAGGACCGAAAGGTGAATTTCGATAAAGAAATTTCGAGGAAAGTAATTGAATTGTGCCAATCTGTCAAGTACTGGAACTCCAAGTGATTCATTGTAAGAATCATGTTGAAGGGGTGAATTTGAGTATAATTTTACAAGTGGCTGCATTTATTAACTAGTCGTCTTTGACGTGGAAAAATTTCAAAACTTAAATAAAGCACAAGGGAAATGAAATGAACATTGAAGAACTTGTTTTTGGACTTTGAACCGAAGAAGACTACCGAAGTTCAGAAAAGAAAGGGTTTCCCGTCCTAGGTAAAGCCAATGTGGTTGAGCATGGACAAAGTTATTAACATACCAGAAGAAGTCTAGGTCATCTGGTTGCAAAGGGGCCAAGCTGGGACCGAGAGGTGTAATTTCTGAAATCAAGTTTCAAAGAAAATGCTTCAACTGCGACAATCAGTTGTCGTGTACAAGAACTCAAAGTTAGATTCTTCATTGATGCCGAAGAGGTGAATTTGGGAAAAACTTTTCAAGTGGCTATGATTGTTGAAAAGTTGTATTCGATGGGGAAAGATTTCAAGAAATTACCCAAAGGACAAGTGAAAGAAAATGAATATTGAAAAACATATTGATAGACTTCTAATCGATCAGGGCAACTGAAGTTCTTAAGAGAAGGGATTAAATCCTATTGTTGCTGAAGCCATTGCTATTGAGCATGGTCAATGTTATAATTACTACCCAAACAAGTCTAAGCCATCATGTCTCAAAGGGGCCATGCTAGGACCGAAAGCTGAAATTTCTAAAAGGAAAATTAGTCAAGTACCAGAACTCCAAGTTATTCTTCATGAGATTCATGCTCAAAGGATAATTTGTATAAAACATTCCAAGTGGCCATAACTATAGAAAAGCTGCCTACGGTGTGTAATGATTTAAAAAAATTACCTGAAATTCGAGCGAAAGGAAATTACGTATTAATCGATATTCGACTGATTGGTTTGAGGTTATCGACAAAATATATTTGTCTTAAGACACTTCACTTCTTTTGACAACACGAAAACCCATTGTTCAACTATTTGACAACATGAAGAAACCAAAAGCTCTACCCTTCCTCTCTATCCATCCAAGGGATGTCAATGTTCTAATAAAACTACGAGAACGAGTCCAAGCAATATGGTGGCAAATGAGCCGACCGAAAGGTGAATTTCAAAAATGAAATTTCAAGGAAAGTAATTCAACTGTACCAATCAGTCAAGTACATGAACTCTAAGTGATTCATCGTAAGAATCATGTTGAAGGGGGTGAATTTGAGTGCAATTTTACAAGTGGCTGCAATTATTAACTAGTTGTCTTTGAAGTGAAAAGATTTCAAAACTTACATAAAGCATAAGGGAAAGGAAATGAACATTAAAGAACTTATTGTTGAACTTCGAACCGAAGAAGAATTCCGAAGTTCAGAAAAGAAGGAGTTCAATCCCGTTCTAGTTAAAGCCAATGTGGTTGAGCATGCACAAAGTTATTAACATACTAGATGAAGTCTAGGCCATCTGGTGGCAAAGGGGCCAAACTAGGACTGAGAGGTGTAATTTCTAATATAAAGTTTCAAGGAAAATGCTTCAACTACGACAATCAATCGTCGTGTACAAGAACTCCAAGTGAGATTCTTCACGTTATTGATGCTGAAGGGATGAATTTGGGAAAAACTTTCCAAGTGGCTACGATTGTTGAAAAGTTGTATTCGGCGGGGAAAGATTTGAAGAAATTACCCAAAGGACAAGTGAAAGAAAATGAAAATTGAAAAACCTATTGATAGACTTATCGAGCACGTCAACCGAAGTTCTTAAGAGAAGGGATTCAATCCTGTTGTCGCTGAAGCCATTGTTGTTGAGCGTGGTCAATGTTATAATTACTGTCCGAACAAGTCTAAGCCAGATCTCAAAGAGGCCATGTTAGGACCGAAAGTTGAAATTTCTAAGAGGAAAATTAGTCAAGTGACAAAACTCCAAGTGATTCTTTATGAGATTCATGCTGAAAGGTTAATTTGTGTGAAACATTTCAAGTGGCGATAACTATAGAAAAGCTTCCTACGACGTGTAATGATTAAAAAAAATTACTGAAACGCGAGTGAAAGGAAATGAACATCGTAGAACGGATTATGTAGAAGCCCGAAAATTAAATTGAATTAGGCTTATAATATTTATATGAAGAGTTTAGGCCTGTCCACATAAGGAAAGGAAGCCCAATAAATAGTCCAATGTGGTTACAAGTCATGAAAGTTCAAATTTGCATTTATTTGACAAATGTCGTACTTGGCACTTACTTACCGTATTTCGCCGAGGTTCGGTCGACCGGTTGGTCAGTTTGGTCGACCCTCCGTCAGCCGAAAGCTCCTGCAACTAATTGGTTTCAAACTTGCAGACGTTCAGTCGACCGAAGATGTGATCCGGTCGACCGAAGTTACCTGAAAATGAAGAATTCTCGTGTTTTTTTTCTAGAATTTAGGCTTTTACTCTCTTTAATTACCCTCTTAAATGTTCAGGGAGTGGCCACCCACGTTTTGGAGAGTTAAACCCCACCAATTTGTGCATTTAACCACCTAAATTACTCCTACACACATAATACCAAGAAAGTGAAAAGGCTCAACCTTTAAAAATGCATTTAGTGACCCCAACCAACATTTTCCTATATAAGAGGGAGTCAATTTCGTGGTTCTACCAAAAGAGAGAAGAAAGAAAGAGAAAAAATAGAGGGAGAAAAACTTGTTTTTCCTAGAGGTTTTGGTGTTGTCAGGAAGTGTTTTCCAAGCTTATATTCTCAATGATTTTTCAAACATCAAGGAGTGCATTTTTCAACAAGTTTCAAAGTATCAATCAAGGTAGGTAGAGGTGCAAAGTTGTTGATTCGTGTTAGGTTGTATATTTCCTGCAAATGATATTTCCATGTCAAATGGTGTCTTCGGGTACGGCATGAATGTCCGGTCGAGGCGTCGTGTTAAGTCATGACTCTATGTGATTGAAATTCTATCGGAAATCCTACTATGAAAAGGTTTTAAAGTTACAAATTTTGAAAGTATAGCTTAACCACAAATGCAGCACCAGTGACATCTATTGAGTTTTCAACTCACGGATTTAATCCCTTCTCTATAGATTGAAAGGCAACCTTGGACATGGATGAATGATAAGATGGAGAGTGATGCAACGAACCCATGGAAATCGGTGAACATGTTATTTAAGTTTATTTTTTATGAAATGTTTCCAGTGTTATGTTTTTAAAATATTTGAATAACGCTGAATGCGAGAACGTTATATCTTCTTCAAATAAACTCCATTTCGAAGTTTTTGAAAATTATTGAGTATGTTGTTTAAAACATTTCAAGTATTTTTTTGAAATTATTATTGTAAGATTTAAATTTTCGCTAAGAAAACGTGTACACTTGTTACTGAACTACCGGTTAATGAAGTAAAGTAAGTAGCGTTATGGTCCACTAGTGGTCGGGGCGTTACAGATGATTAGAATTCAAATTGAAGAATGCGGCTGAAGTTCTGAATAGAAAGGTTCAATCCCATGGTAAAAGTTCTAATATCTACAAGAATATGTCCATGCCATCTGGCGGCAAAGGGGTCTTGCTGGGACTATAAGGTGGAATTTATAAAATGAAATAATCAAGGAAAATGCTTCATCCGCAACAATCGACTAGTGCAAGAATTCGACATGATTCTTCATAAGCTTCATGCCGACGAAATTAATTATAGCAAAACTTTCCATGTGGCTTCATTTATTGAAAGGCTATCTCCATCAATGAAAGATTTCAAAAAATTACCTAAACCACAAGCGAATGGAAATGAACATGGAAGAACCGATTGATAGAGTTCGAAAAGAAACGACAATCGAAGTTAAGAATAGAAGGGTTAAATTTATCCCGTTGTGGCTAAAATGAGCGTTGTTGAGCACGGTCAAAGTTCTAATACCTAAAAGAATAAGTTTTCACCATTTTGGGGTAGAGCAGCCAAGATGGGACCGATTGGTGAAATTTCTAAACAGAAACTTGAATGAAAATTCTTCAACTGTGACAATGAGTCAAGTGAAAAAATTCCAAGTGATTTTTCATGTCATTCTGGCTCAAGGGATGAATTTGAACGAAAGCTTCCACGTAGCTTAATTTATTGAAAAGTTTCCTCCGACCTGGAAGGATTTCAAAAAATATTTAAAGAACAAAAGAAACGAAATCAACAATGAAGAACTTATTGTTAGACTACTTATCCGAGAAGACATCGAATTTCGGAAAAGATGGGTTTCAATCCTGTTGTGGCTAAAGCAAACGTTGTTGAGCGTCGTGAGAGTTGTAAAAATAAATTTCAAGGAAAGTGCTTCAATCGTAACAACAAGTTACGAAAAATCCAAGTGATTCTTCCTGATAAGGGATGAATTTTGGTGAAACTTTCCAAGTGACTTCAAATGTTGAAAAGTTGCCAACAGCATGTAAAGTTCTCAATAAACTACCTAAATCACTTGTGAAAGGAAATGAACAGTGAAGAACTAGTTGCTAGGCTTCGAATCGAAGAAGACAACTGATATTAAGAAAAGAAATGGTTGTGGCTAAAGCCCATTGTTGTTGAGCGTGGTCGAAGTAATAATAACTACAAACAAGTCTAGGCCATCTGGCGGCAACTAAAAGGTAGAATTTCAATAGAAAATACTTCGATAGTGACGATCAGTCTAGTACTAGAACTTCGAGTGATTCCTCTTAAGATTTGTGCTGAAGGGCTGAATTTGAGTGAAATTTTACAAGTGGCTGCAATTATTAAAGAGTTGCCTCTAATGTTGAAAGATTTCGAAGAATTAGTTAAAGCACAAGGGAAAGGAAATTGAACATTGAAGAACTTATTCTTAGACTTTGAATCGAATAAGATAATCGATGTTCAGAAAAGAAGGGGTTCAATCCTATCGTAGCTGAAGCTAATGTTGCTGAGCATGGTCAAAATTCTAACACATACAAGAGCAAGTGCAGGTCATTTGGTGGCAAAGGGGCCAAGATGGGGTCGACGGGTGGAGTTTTTGAAATCAAGTTTCAAGAAAAATACTTCAACTGTGACTACCAGTCAAGTGCAAGAACTACAAATTGTTCATGAGATCATACTGAATGGATGAATTTGGGAGATATTTTCCAAGTGGCTGCGACCATAGAAAAGTTGCATGCGACATGGAAAGATTTGAAAAAATTTCCTAAAGCACTAGCGAAAAGGACGTGAATTACGAAGACTTGATTGTTACACTTTGAATTGAAGAAAACAACCAAAGTGCAGAAAAGAAGGGGTTCAATCCAGTTGTTGAGCATGATCAATGTTATATTACTACCCAAACAAGTCTAAGCCATCTGGTCTCAAAGGGACCATGCTAGGACCGAAAGCTGAAATAATTTGTGTGAATCATTCCAAGTGGCCATAACTATAGAAAAGTTGCCTACGGCATGTAATGATTTAAAAAAATTACCTGAAACGCGAGTGAAAGGAAATGAACATCTTTGAACAGATTATTTGAATTCAAATCGAAGAATATGGCTGAAGTTCTGAATAGAAAGACAATGGTGTGGCTAAAAATTACCTGTTGTAGCTAAAGACAATGTTACAAAGCATGGTGAAAGTTCTAATATCTACAAGAGTCCATGCTATTTGGCAGCAAAGGCGCTGGGACTATAAGGTGGAATTTAAATAAAAGAAATAATCAAGGAAAATGCTTCATCCGCAGCAATCGACTAGTGCAAGAATTCGTCAAGATTCTTCATGAGATTTCATGCCGGCGGGATTAATTATAGCAAAACTTTCCATGTGGCTTCATTTATTGAAAGGCTGTCTCCATCAAGGAAAGATTTCAAAAAATTACCTAAAAAGCACAAGCGGATGGAAATGAACATGGAAAAAGCGATTGATAGAGTTCGAAAAGAAACGACATTCGAAGTTAAGAATCGAAGGGTTAAATTTATCCTGTTGTGGCTAAAAACAATGTTGTTGAGCATGGTCAAAGTTCTAATACCTAAGAGAGTAAGTTTTGGCCATTTGGTGGCAAAGGGGCCAAGATGGGACCAATTGGTGAAATTTCTAAATAGAAACTTCAATGAAAACTTTTCAACTATGACAATTAGTCAAGTGAAAGAATTCCAAGTGATTTTTCATGTGATTCTAGCTCGAGGGATGAATTTGAGTGAAACCTTCCTTGTGGCTTAACTTATTGAAAAGTTGCCTCCGATCGGAAAAGATGGGTTTCGATCCTGTTGTGGCTAATGCCAACATTGTTGAGCGTTGTGAAAGTTCTAAAAATAATTTTTAAGGAAAGTGCTTCAACCGCGACAACACGTTACGAGAAATCCAAGTGATTCTTCGTGAGATTCATGCTGAAGAGATGAATTTGTTTGAAAAGTTGCCAACGACGTGTAAAGTTCTCAATAAACTACCTAAAGCACGAGTGAAATGAAATGAACAGTGAAGAACCGATGTTTAGAAAACAACTGATGTTTAGACTTCGAATCGAAGAAGAAAACTGATGTTTAGAAAAGAAATGGTTTGGTGGCTAAAACCAATGTTGTTAAGCGTGGTCAAAGTAACACTAACTACAATAACAAGTCTAGGCCATCTGGTGGCAACGGAAAGGTGGAATTTCTAGAAAAATACTTCGATAGTGACGATCAATCGAGTACAAGAACTCCGAGTGATTCCTCTTAAGATTCGTGTTGAAGGGGTGAATTTGAGTGAAATTTTACAAGTGGTTGCAATTATTAAAGAGTTACCTCTAACGTTGAAAGATTTCGAAGAATTACTTAAAACGCACAAGGGAAAGGAAAATGAACATTGAAGAACTTATTCTTAGACTTCAAATCGAATAAGACAATCGATGTTTAGAAAAGAAGGGGTTCAATCCTATTGTAGCTTAAGCCAATGTTGTTGAGCGTGGTCAAAATTCTAACATATACAAGAACAAGTCGCGGTCATCTGGTGGCAAAGGGGCCAAGTTGGGACCGAAAGGTAGAGTTTCTAAAATCAAGTTTTAGGAAAAGTACTTCAATTGTGAAGTGTCAAGTGCAAGAACTTCAAATTCTTCATGAGATTTATGCTGAATGGATGAATTTGGGAGATATTTTCCAAGTGGCTACAATCATAGAAAAGTTACCTGCGACATAGAAAGATTTCAAACATTTCCTAAAGTACTAGTGAAAGGAGATGAACAACGAAGCCCTGATTGTTACATTTCGAATCGATGAAAAAAGTCGAAGTGCGAAGTGCAGAAATGAAGGGGTTCAATCCAGTTGTTGCTAAAGCTAAAGTTGTTTTGTTCGATCAATTACGTACTAATCAATATTCGACTAATTGGTCTAGGGTTATTGACAAAAAAGAACGTACATACCTTATCCTTCACGTGGCACCTTTTGTGAAAAATATGTTCACGTTGCTGCTCATCTCCTTCATTCTTACGTTGTATACTCTAGGCCCTCCTTATAATAAGTAAATCACCCTGTACAGGTCATTCCACTTCAACATCAGAACAATCCTCCAATGGTGGAATCTCACCATCCTTGAGCTAGTAAAGACTTTTCCATTTGCTCATACAACCATAAATCTTTTATTTGGGTATTCGGAAGCAATACATCCCAATCCTTGGCACCTAAAACACTTAATATCACGTAAGTTAGTAAAAGTTTTAGTTTCGGGTTTTCCTTTAGGAACAACAACCGAATCCTTCGACTTTGCTTCTTCTTTTGTTCTGAAGGTAGCTTTGTTATCCTTCCAATTTGATCTCCACGAAGAGTTAGAAGACAAACTAGATCTGAACTTCTTGGACTTGATTTGCTTCTCCACTTTAAACGGCTTTGTGCATTACTTCTTCCATCTCTATGTAATGTTGCAACTCAACCACGTCAGCAATCTCCTTGTTCAGTTCGGCAATAAATCTAGCCATTGTTGCTTCATTGTCTTCCTCTATGTTTGTTCTAATCTAGCCATTGTTGATTCTCTACACTCATGGAACCTTGAACCAGCCCTTGCAAAAGCTATTCAAATCTCTGTAGTATTGGCTGGGTATAAATCTCTTGCGCATCACCAACTTCATCTCTTCCCATGACCGAATAAGCCTCTCACCATTCCTGCGCCTATTGATCACCAGTTGATCCCACCATATACTTGCATAATTTGAAAACTCCACGGCTGCTAGCTTTGCTTTCTTCTCCTCGGAATAATCATGACAATCAAATACGTGCTCAACTTTTTTTTCCCACCCTAAGTATTGCTTTGGATCAATCATTTCCTTGGAAAGTCAAAATTGTCATCTTTATACTGCCTATATTGTTATCTCTTTTTGGAGTCAACATTCCTGTTCCATTTATAACTTGTTCTCTCCACCTCGGAATTAGCTTCGTCTTCTTCGTCAAACTTATGTCTTCTATGTGATTTAGAACCAGAAAAGGTCTCCAAATCATCCAATCTCGAACAAATAAAGTGAATTGTCACTTTTTTTATTTTTATTTTTTAAGCAAGAACGCAAACAAATATAGATGGAAATAAATAACCTGATTCCAGCAACCCAAAACCCGCTCTGATACCAGATGATGTGGACCCCCTTGTGAAAAACAATTTCGATTTTTTTGCTATGAATGTGAAGAAGCTGATCAGTCTAAGAACCCTAAGGAAACTAAGTCCTTAAATCTTGAGACGCCACAAAGGTTGATCACTTCCTTTGATAAATCAAAACTCAAGTATTCAATCAAGAACACAAGAAGGCTAAGCAAAAGCTTTTTTCTCTATCCACTTAATAATCGATCCTCTCACAAAAATATCATAGCTACTGTTTTAAAGTAATAAGCCCTAACTAAAAGAAAAGATTAAACGAAATGGGCCTAAAAGATTTGGATTGGGCCTAATTGATCAAAACATAAAGAGCCCATAATTAATTAAAGACTAAAATTAAAGTGGATTAACCCTTGTACTCTTCTTGTCTTTCCAAATCTATCCCTTGCACAAAAAGATAAGTGACCATCCTCGGTGAAGCTTTGGAGTCTTCGAATTTAGTTTTAGAATCTTCGAGAACCGCCTCTTTGTATTTCACTTCCATATTTGGGAACATCAACTCGGTCAGCACTTCGATCTCTATTAGTTATCGTTAGTGGTTCCACAGGAGCCTCTAACTGAGTTCCAGATAGAATACCTTGGTTGAGTCCCAACTAGATTTTATGGTAGTTGAGCTCCATCTAATTCAATATTGTAATCATTTTGATTTTCTTCAATGTTCATATCCTTGAAGCCTTTCCAGTTTTTCAACTATCCAAATTCTATTCTTAACTTAGCTCCTCCTGAAACAAAATTTAAATTCGAGAAAAATGACATCCATTTTGGTATAAAATTGTCTGGTCAGTTCATGATAAGTGCATTTTGTGAACTTATTTGGACCATATAACTAAGACTTTATGTCATGAAAATGTCGATTTTTATTTGGGTTTATTTTCGTTTATGTCAGTAATGGACCTGTTTCTAAGCAAGTGGAAAAGAAAAATGCTGAAACCAAAGTATGAGGGCTAAATTGCAACATTTCAATAGTTAATTCGGACCACAAAATGAAGATCACAGATGTTACGGGTTCAATTGGATGCAATTAGAAATTGAAGGGATGTAAGAGAGAGAATTTAAAAGAATCAATAATCAAATTTGGGGACTAAAATACAAAATTTGAAAGTTGACATAACTGGGTGACTGCCCTATCATATTTTCCAGGCGATTGCCCAACCATAAAAACTAATTATTTAGGTTGAAAGGGATGCCTGAGCGACTGCCCGAGTTTTCCCTAGGAGTTGCGAGGCCAATCGTGACGAAAAAATTGGTTTTGTTTCAGAATTTCAATCCTATAAGGAAACTTCATCTTGGGCCAATTTTGCATGAATTCTAGGGACTTTTGGGACTTGTTAAAGAGTACTATAAATATCAATTCCCAACACATAATTAGGGTTGTGGAGATTTAATTGCAAAAGGTGACAAAGAACCTATCAAGAATCAAGAACATCAAGATTGCATTGTGCACAGTACAACGAACCTTGTAATATGAGTTTTTAATCTTTAGTTTTAAATATTTGACATTGAAAACACAATTTTGGATTTTAAATGATTTACACAATTATCTTTTTTCTACAGTTATTGTGTAGAATAGTTTTATGAATTTGGTGTAAATTGTTTATGAATACAATAGGTGATAGAACTATATTGCTATACTCTATGTGAATCTTTAAGTGCTCATAAAAATTCATGCCCTGTCCATTCGCATATGTAATAAAAACATAGTTGGATAATATATGAGAGTATGTTTAACATTACTCAAGAGAGCTTGTTGAATAAAATTCTTCAAAATTCAATCATGTTGTCAAAGTGTAAAACTAAAGTTAAAAAGCATTATTGCATGAGAATTCGGGATTTTAGTGCGCTTATCATTCATTAAACCACATCAACTTTTACTTAGCATAATTTGCATTTAGTTAGTTAATTCACTCATAATTGCATAAGTAGCTTCTTTTAGTTATAACTTCGTTACAAACGTATATCTTATTATTCTTGTTTCGGTTAAGGTTGCGATAATTAAAATCGAACTAAATCAATCTCCGTGGGACGATATTTGGACTCAAATCCACTTTATTACTTGTTAATGAATCGTACACTTGTGGTGGTTTTAAATCGAAAGATAATTTTCGCATAACACACAACACTAATAACTCTTCTTATTTTCTTTGTACCCCAAAAAATACGTATTACACATGGATCAATGTTTGTTTACTAGTTTTTATGAAGATGAACATAAGCTACACATCCAAATATTTGCAGTGAAAGCATCAAGATGGAAGGCAATGGTACATGATGAGAAAGAGCATGTAGGGAGTTTTAAAGTCCAAAACTCGAGATGGCATTTGATTCAACAAGTAAATAGAGGTAACTGCATATGTCTAATAGCACCAGGTGCATGTGATGTAGTTTGAAAGAGCTCCAGTTATTTTGAGGATACGTCTATTATTTCGCTTCACAATTCCCCTTTTTTGTTGTGTTTAAGAACAAGTGGTCTCGTGATAAGGAACATGTTCTTGGAAAGAAGTATTCTCGTAACTCATTGTCATATTCCTTACAATTATCAGATGAAAGAATTTGAAGTTTAGCATATAATTGTGTCATGACCATAATAAGGAAATATAAAAAAATATTCCAAACAGCTCATTCTTATTTTTCGTCAAATAAATTCACATCATACTTTTGCGATCACCTACAAAACTCACAGCCCATCTAACAGCCAAAGAAATTAAAATGGAAGCAGGACCCGAAACATCCGAATGAATTAATGAGTTTATAAATTTATTGGGTAGTACATGATGACTCTAGGCTAGAATGAAAGTTTCACACCTAAAATCTGTCTCATGTAAACTGGAAAACAAACTTGTAAACAAATGCTCTAAGTAAGAAAGTGATGGATGCCCCAATCGATGATGCTAACACCAAATCTATGGCTCTTTGTAGCCAGTGAGATGTATAGTATGTTTCCTACTAATGCTAAAAATCATCCATATAGTATCTGTTTTATTACCGTGACCAATAATCTCTTAGTTCGGATCTTGGAATAGACAGAAAGTATCAATCAATGGATAATAATCTAGTTTTTCAATACATTGGCCTACAGATAATAATTTACCTGAAAGGGATGGAACTAATAAACTATTTGGATTAAGAAAAAAAGAGGTTGAAAGAGCCACTTTTCTAGCTCCTGTAACTAGATATTTCACTTTATTCCATTTTGGTAGATCCACAGTCAATAAAATCTTGTGCATAGAATATCATGTGGTCAATTGTTCCTTAATTTGATAATTCAACCATTGGAAGTCTCTTGTTTAGAGAAAAGCAGAACATAATCATTTTATATGAATCACTAAGAGCCACATATTTATCTGCAGTAGCAAAAGGAGATTTCCCTTACGGTATTAGGGATATTTAAGGTAAATGCTCATGAATGCGGCTCGACCAGGATTCTCGTTTGCACAAACCTCACATTTTCTCTTTTCCATGAGTTCGTACCACCACACTAGAAATGCATTTTACTCTAAACATGTTCCTCGAGTATGTTTCACTCTCCCATAATTTGTGCAACGTCCACCATCTACTTGTGATTTCGACTTTGTTGTTGTGTTAGGCTTCCCACTAGACAAGAGGCTAGAGTGAACACTGTTAATGTCATTTTGTCCTCCTTTCAAGAGAGAGCATAATAGCACTAGGCTTGGTATCTCCTCTTGTTAATATTATTGCATGCCTTAGATCTTTCCTATGACTATGTGCATATGCCTACTCTACGGTAAAAATGGTTGTATTTGAAGCACATCTCCTCAGATCTTGCTAGACAATCATCTAGTCCATCCAAGAATGTATAAGCCCTATCCTCCTATAAATTAGAGTTATACTTCTGTATCACATCTTCATATTTCATTGGATTTGGGCGCCAAAAAATTATTTATTTCCATAGGCCTTAAAGATTGTTGTAATAAGTTTCAATAGATCCTCCGCCTTGTTTGAGCCTCATCACTTTCCAATTAAGATCATAAACTTGTACGGTGTTCAAAATATATTGAGGCAATAGCCTCCTGTACTACTTTCACAATTGGAAATCCTATAAGTTGCTGATCAGTTTTGGATCCATAGAATTTTGAACTTACGATGTGGTATCTCCCCATTTATATATCCCGACTTGTCTTTTCCTGAGATATGCATCTCAACAACTTGGGATTAAACTTATAATTATTGAAAATAGATTCATGACTTCGTGGTGTTGGTGTATGGTTTGAAGAGTAATTGGTCATTGTTGGTTTAGATATGTTCTACCAAGGGATTTCGTTCTCCCATTGCTTTCAATCTCTCTAAGACACTTTTCCTCTTTATATTATTCCACAAAAAAGAAATAAGAAATTATAGGTCTCAGAATCTACGCTCGATACCATGACTAAAACGTTTACTTGAATTAATTTTCTAGACTATAAGAGGATGCTTATAGTGGAACCAGAAATAGATCAGAATTAGTTGGTCATCTTTGCAAGCCTTTGCAGATTATTTAGAAGTACAATCTAGCCCCCGTTTGAGCCCCATTCTTTGATATTATAATTTTTGGAATAGTGTTTTTTGGAGAATGAGTGGTTGAAAAAAAAAGGAAATTTTTTATTCATGTGTAATATTATTTTATTGGAGAATATATGGTTAAAAAGAAGAAAGAGAAAAATATATTGTAAATTTAGCGGGGCTTAAATGGAGGCTTAATTTGATAAAATGGATTTAGACAAAGAATAGAATGTGCTTGGAATTGTGGCCAACAATGACCAATTACTCTTCCTTAAATTTCATATCCATATATAAAACTTTTTCTAAATTTTCTAAATTGCAATAGTCTTAGTTCGTGTGCAAGTTATTGTTTTTAGGTAAATGTTCATGTTTGGTGAAATTTTACCAGCATATGAGATCATTTACAAGTAACAGTTTTACGAGTAAAAATATTGTCCCACGAGGAATCAGTTCTAAGTTGAAATGTTTTAATTCGATTAAAAATTAGAATGTAATTGAAACAAAAGAGATTTTGATAGTTTGTTTGGTTAACTACTAATATTATTATCCTAATAATCTAAATATGAGTGAGTTAAAAATGAATGTGTAAATCATCCATATTTGAGGAGTGAGTTGTATTCTCCTAATAATCTAAATTTACGTGAAGATTATGACCTATGTTCTCAAGTATAATTTACGTATAACTTAAGCATGAAAGAAAATATCCCTATCCGGAATTCGCATGCAAAATAATTCATTTAATTTCTCGATTACCTATTTGATTGCACAAGTCATAAACTATTATTCTTAACATTTATTGAGCCTTGTATTCATTTTGATCTTCAATTCCAAATTTTTGTAACCTTGTTCTCCATGAAGTAAAATGATGAACATCAAAATTGGAGGCCTAAAGTAAGTTAAATCGTTTTCTAAATTGCTTTCCAAGATTGCACGAAACTTCGCCTGGATTTATGTGCACTTTGTTTCTTTTTTGCTTCTAAACATGACCTTGCAATCGCAGGGCTCAACTTTGATCCTTGTATAGTTTAGTCCTTGATTTCTATTTTTCAGTCGCTCACGTCGTTTATATTTGCAATTCAATCCTTGATCTTCCAATTCTTTTCTAGATAGTCTCCTATTTCATGATTAAGCACAAAATCCATCTTTTTAGCTTGTTTTTGTTCATTTTCTGCAAAATCACTTCCAGCATCAAGTTTTACCTAAACAAATGATATTTAAATGAGATTAAGCAAGAATTCCCTAAAAGCGCTCCCAAATATCTATGTTTAATGGTTTAGATATGTTCATAAAATACAATTATCAAATACCACTAAGAATCCAAACCTAGTATTGGAATTTCCATGTCAAACCTATAAAGAAAGCTTTAAAGTCAAAATACGAATCTAAAGTTGATTAGAATGTGCGAAGAATCAAGTCAAATATCATGAATTCACAAGTTGATTCAATTTACGACCCTCAATGATTAAACATATCATTTCCTCACTCGTAAGATATAGACCACTAAACTCACAATTTCAAATCGGTCATTGACTATTTAAGAGTTTTACATGAAATTGAGCAAAAGGTTATTGGAGACATCAAAGCCTATTTCATGAATTAGGTACAAATGTTGCTCCCTTGTGCCCAATCCAGTGTTTCATCATATAGAGATCAACATACAATTTGTCAAGAAGAAGTGGGAAGTGCTGTATATTTCTACATAAAATCATGTGGGTGAATAATATTTTTATGAAGGAACAGCCTTTAGCTCAGTTTGAGAACCCACATGACAAGCTTACTTCTTGTTCTTTCCAGTCGACTGTTGTAAACTTCTTCTATTTTTTGTAATATAAATATCAAACTTCTTCTATTTTTTGTTGCAATATAAATATCAAACTTCTTCTATTTTTTGTATTCTAGTTTCTTCAACAAAAAATGCCGATAGTAACAAAGGGTTCCATGGGATAAACAAGACAGCATATTATGACAATATTGTATAATTTATTCTCATTATTACATTACATTAGAATCATATTATGAGAAATGTATAATGGGAAGACAGCAGATTCTAGATTTGACAAGCATCCACCACTTATGCAACTCATAAAATGGTAAGAAGAATGCTAAATTGGTGAGATCAATCCATGAGAAAGTTCGACTTCAAATTGAGAAGAATAAACACTATACATCTCAAGCTAATATAAGATGGAGGCATGTTTCATTTGAACTAGGTGATTGAGTTTGGGAACATATGAGAAAAGAGTGTTTTTCCAGCTCAAATGAGGTCAAAATTGCAACTAAGAGAATATGGATGGACCGTTTCAAATGTTTGAAAAGATCAATGACAATGCCTATAAATTGGATCTTCCAGGTGAGTGTAATATTTTTGCTACTTTCAATGTTTCTGATTTTTATTTGTTTGATATGGGTGGAGATTTGAGGACGAATCCTTTTGAAGAGGAGGGAATGATGAGAACCATGGGATGAAGGCTAGCAAGGATCCGTTTATTGTGGAAGAAGACCAACGATGAGATCGCGATCAAAGAAAATCAAGAAAACCATGGGATTACTTGTCCAAACAACGTAGGCCAAGAGTTTGAGTGCAACGAGCAATATACAAAATTTCTAGATGAGCATAAAAGAATAACCAACCTTAATGCACTTAATTCAAGTTAAGTCAGAAGAAGCGGACCCTAGAGTGCACCCGGAAAGTGGCGCAAACGCACAAGCAAAATAGGTCACGTGTGCACGAAAGCAAAATTTCAATTCGTAGCCAAATCAATTGAATGGAATGGCAGTACAAAAAACTGAATGTGGTTTGATTTTTTCTTTTTCATCTAGAACTCTATTTGTTTGATATTTTCTCGATGTTTTACGAGTTATCTAGGATTTCTTTGTCATTGCAAGCTCTCTATCTTTTCTCTCTTGTGGCTCTATTTTCTCTATTATTCTCCCTTTTTCTTGAAGTTTTACTTTCATTCTCTCTCTCTCTCTCTCTCTCTCTCTCTCTCTCTCTCTCCTTCCTTGCCTTTTAACTTCAATTGATCCTCATAGACTTGTTTGGTGTTAAACAAACTACTGTAACTAATTTCCCATCTTCGAAAAGCTATACCTATTCTTAAATCCATCATATATTACCTTCTTCTCATACTGTCATAGCATTCCCAACAAGATACGCATAGCATGCATAGGAACCATATCACACATCACCTTATCACTCTATCTCCCAAGACTTGCTTATTAACCAAGATCTCTCCACATTCATTCAACCACTAAAACTTATAGGGAGGATGTTTTAGCATACATAAGCCCAACTTTTCAACGAGGGCAATACTACATTTATACAACTCCCTCCATCTACAATCATACTATACACTTTATTGTTATCTAGTATGAAATATATTTTCTCTTTGCTACTCCATATCATCCACCTTAATTTGTATATTAAGAGCATACCTTACAATAAGTGTTTCATCTTCTACTGGGTACTCTATCTTCCAACTCAAGCATCCCATCACTATCACTCTGATCCTTAGTTACCACTTTCCCATTATCACTCATAGTCATTGCCCTTTTATTTGGGCATTGGGAAAGCCAAAACTTGAATTTAAAGCACTTGATATCCCTATTCCTAGAAGGTTGAAAAATTAGACTTTGGTTTATTTTTGCTTGCTATCTCTTCTTTTTCGCTAGGTGGTTCGGTCTTACTCTTTGAAATAGCCACATTACTCCTATTATTATTACCCCACTTCGGTCTCCAAGGAGGATTAGAACTAGAAGAATATTTTGGTACTCTTTTTCTTTTTATTGACTCTCCACCTTTATAGCCATATTCATAATGTCCTCCAAGTCTACATAATACTTTAACTCAGTTACATTGGCTATGTGCCTATTTAACCCATTCAAAATCCTCACCATTGTGGCCTCCTAGCATCCTTGATAGCCCTAATTAGCCATAGCTACCTCCATGTCGTTATAGACCTCTCATGATTCGTTCTCCTATTTGTCACCAATTGATCCTACCATATTATTGCGTAATCAATAAATTCTATTACAGTAGCTTCACTTTCTTCTCGTTAGAATAGTTATTGCAATCAAAGAACAATTTTAACTTCTTCTCCAACACTAAATAAACATCAAGATCTTTTCTATCTTGGATTGAAGGAATTTTCGTCATCGTACTACCCAAATTTCAATCAACTCTATCTCTATCTCGCATCAAAGTCTCTAGAGTTCCCTTAGGCCTCCTTTCCCACCTATCTCCTCTATTTCTCATCCTACCCACTTCTGCCACCTAGATTTAGTCATCTTCATTCTCACTCTCCACTTCATTCTCATTATCAAATTTAGCCTAGGATCGCACCTCCTCCTAACATTAAGAACTCTTTTTGGTAGTCCCCTTTATATGTTTGCAATTACTGTATATTATCCCTAATCTCTCGAAACTCTACATTCATCCACTCAAATTGTTTCGCATTTCTTTCAACATGAAGAATTGTTTGTTCTCCTCCCTTGATGTAGATTCTCCTTTATTAAACATCTTAATATTGCATAATCAGTGAATTCAATCATTGCTAGCTTCACCTTTTTTTTCCTTAGAATAGTTATGGCAATCAAAACATTAACTCCAACATTTTCCTCCACTCCAAATAACCTTCAGGATCATTTTTACCTTGAAAAGAAGGTAATTTCATCTTAATACTACTCAAAATTGGATCAACACCACCTCCACACTTACCTCTTCTAAGATGGGCATGAATGTAGAAGAAACAACCTTAGTCCTTTTGATCCAAGTGAAGGAATAAGAAGGATGTACAAAAACGTGCATAAATTTCAGCTTGGGTTACAATCCGAAAGCATATTTCAATTTTGTACATTTTTGTCAGATGACAATGTCATACTTTCAAACTAAATTTCATTGCTAGGGGTCAATTTTAGCATTTTTCTGTTTTGAGTTAGTTTAAGGGTATTTTCATTATTTCGCAATATTTTATTTTTATTCAGATTTGTTTTTACATTGTTTTTAGTTTAAGTCAAACTCTATTTTATCATGTTTATCTAGTTATTTTACAAATTTATTAGGATTATTTGAGTCCACTATATAAGACATATTCATTGTACAAAGAACAACACATTATTTGAGAGATTAATTATAAAGTGAGATTTTCTCTTTCTGTCTTGTTCTTAATTGAACTATCCCGAACTTATCAAGGATTTTCAATCTTTGTAGCATTCCACCATTCCAGCCTCGGTTTTTGATTCAAGAAATCATTGGGTCAAGGTTCTTCATCTTATTTTAGCTTCCTTTGGGTTCTATCAAATTTTGTGTGGGTTCCCTGGTACATCCTACAATGAGGTTCACATCAGTTGGTATCAAAACGTTGGGTTTCAAATCAGGTTTTTGTTCTTTATCTTATTTTATTTTTTTATTTTCTAGTTCCAATTCTTCTTGTGTCTTCTTCATCGAGCCTTCATCACAATCTTTGAGCCAATCACATTAAAACAATCACATTCTAACATTGAAGAATTTTTTAGTGCATGTTACCAACACAAATTTTTTTTTTTGCTTCGGTTTCTTGCCTCTATCCGTTAAGTTTGTATAAAAAAAAAAATAAAACAATAAAAAAAATTTAAAAAAAAAGAAGAGCAAAGAAAGTTCAAGAAAGTATATCAATTACAAGAAACCCTTATTGGAATTCTTGTGGTGTTAGTTTCAAAGAAACACCATCTTTATTACTATTTGATACATATATCAGCCTTGAGAATTGCTATTGTTGTAAAAAGGCATAAACCAATTTCAAGAAACCTTTTTTAGAATTCTTAGGGTTCTCTTGATCTTTCCTTCTTGAATCCTTTCTCAAGTCTTGTTATTCTTCTTGTTTCTTGAATTCTTGTTGATTTGAACATTACAAAGACTGAATTCTTGATTGAGTTTAATTAGTTCCTTAAAGAACTTGACAAAGAAAGCATAGACAGGAAAATGGCAAGAGTGTGTCTTTTATCGGGAAAAGCCAATATTGAGTGAAAAAAATTTGTGCAAACACATGAGGAATTACTTTTCCTCATTAAAGTGTTTGACAAAGGAGAATCTACGTCTAGAGTGGAGAGAAAATAATTCTTCATGTTGAAAGTAATATCACAACAATTTGAGAGGACGATGTAGTATTTGTATCGTTAGAGAAAGAATGTACAAGTAGACTACAATGATTATAACTTACAAAGGGGACAACCAAAAAGTGTTCGCCGTGTTATGGAGGCAATATTAGTGTGATCCTAGAGCTGAATTTGATGTTGACAATGAAATAGAAAGTAGGGATGAGGATGACCAAATCTCGGTGGCTTAACTGGGTAGGATGAGGGATAGACGTGAAAGAGTGCTTAGAGGAGTTTCTAGAGACTTTAGTTGTTGAGAGATAGAGTTGATCGAAATTTGGGTAGTATGAAAATGAAAATCCCTTCATTCCAAGGTAGAAACGATCCCGAAGTTTATTCGGAGTAAGAAAAGAAGTTGGAATTGATCTTTGATTGCCGTAATTATTTTAAGGAGAAAAAGGTAAAGTTAGCAATGATAAAATTTATTAATTATGCTATTATATGGTCGGATCAACTGGTGAAAAATAGGAGGAAATCATGAGAGACCTATAGAAAAAGGGGGTGAATTGAAAGTTTTACAAGGTGATTTGTACCTAGTCATTACTATGATTAGTGCTAATGTTGAGGAGGATAGAGAGGCCACAATGGCCAGCTTTTTGAATGGATTAAATTGGGATATAACCAATGTAGAGTTGGTGGACATGATCTATATTGCTATGAAGATGGAGAGGCAATTAAAAAGAAAAGGACAAGCAAGGTATTCCTTGAGGTCTAATCATCCTTGGAAACCAAAGTAGATAAATTAGTGATGGGGTTGTTTCAAAGAGTTCGAACCATCTAGGAAAAAAGATGATACTGCAGCAAAAATAAACCAAAGTTAGATTTCAAACCTTCTAGGAATAGGAATATCAAGTATTTTAAATGCTTAGGTTTGTGGGGGCACATAATGCCCAAATGATGAAAATCATGGAGAGCAAGCTAGCATGTATCGTTTGCATGTTTAAGAAGGATATCAAAAGCAAAGAAGATCGAAGAAGCCATGAAAAGACTTGTCCAAGCTACGTAGGTCGAGAGTTTGAGTGAAACAAGCAAAACACAAATTTCAAGATAGGCATGAAGAAATAACAACGTTAGTGCATTTGATTCAAGCCAAGGAAGAGGGAGTTAAATCAGAAAGCCATGATAGTAAGGCTTTAATTTCTTTGCTCCCGTGAACATCAAAATTCAAAACTCGAGAGCAAACTCATTGTGCCATATGCTTGCAGCAAATATAACCAATCCTAAAATTTTGTTTTTCAGTTTTATTTGGACTATATTTGTTTAAGTTTACGACTAAAATAGGATTTCTTTATTATTGTCTATATATATGAGGCATTATTCATTGTACAAAATTACCAAGACATTATTTTAGGTGTTGGCCACTCCTTGATGGTTTTTAGAGTTAAATGTTTCATTAGCCACCGAACTTTGGACCATGTCACGGTTTACTCACTGAACTTTTAAAACTGCCTCATTAACCACTGAACTTCACTCCGTTAGTGTCCATTACTCACCGGGTTGAATCTGTTAGTAAACGTGCTGATGTGGCTGACGAAAAATTGAGGTGGCAAGTTAAATTCACACAAATGTAAAATGTTTGCCAACTCATCGCCACGTCATCTAGCTAAAAACACGCCTTCATTAAACAGCTATACCATTTTTATAAACACGCAATAACATATTCAAAATTCACCATCATGGCACAGCTTGAAGTCAGTTTATCCCCATCCCAAATCTCTCAAAGCCTAAAGTGCCTGAACGAAGAAGAAGACTGAAATTCCCAAATCAATTGGCTAAGCTCCATCCCTAAGTCCCCAAATGACTATGAAATTTACCCGAGCTCCCCCCTAAAACCAAAGCCCCAAATTCCCCGAAACCCGAAGCACTCGATTACCCAAACTCCATCCCAGCATTGTCGACCACGCGAAGAGGCCAACCCACATGTGAAGAAGCAGCACCCATTTCATTTCTATATTTCGATCAAGACTAGTTGGCGAGCACCTGGATGAATCGATTGAAGGTAAATGTGAAAAACCTTTTCTTTCATATGGTGCTATGGAGAATTCTTAATTAATTTTGCATTGGAGAATTCAGTTGCATACCTGTTTCTTTTGGTGAAATTTTGTTTCTTTGTTGGTTAGCCCAGTGGGGCTTATTGTTTACATTTCCTGAAATTGGCTAGATATTGAATGTGATGATTTTAATGTAATCTGGTTTTAAACAGTTGACATTGCATGTTTCTTAGTTAGTTATCATGATCTATCGCTCAGCTTAAATTATCACTCCATTTGCACACAATGCAACACAGAGGTGGATGAACAAGTAAGTAAACGCAATTTCATTTATTTATACTTCTAGATAGACGTAAAATTTTACGAAATTAGAAGGTTAGAACTTGGTTGGTTTTCACAACTAGATGGAGAGACTGGTTTTTGAGTTTTAGCAGAAAAAATAATAATAATAATAATAATAATAAGTAATAACTCGATAAATCATGACAAGTTACCTATTTCTTGTGATCATGTGAACGTCAATTTCATTTAGTTATACTTCTAGCTATTGGCTAGATTATATCAACTAATAAATGTGGTTTATGTAAAAGGTATAATGGTTGCCCAAAGAGGGCAGAGAGCTTCATCAGTGATAAATGCTGCGGACGATCAATCTTCCCAAATCATGCCGATCCCCATGGTAAAGCGCTCATTGCGGTCAGGATGAATTTGATCTGGATCAGCAGCAATGTGAACTTTGACAAAACAGTTGGTGAATTACAGAAAATTGAAGAGGCCGAATTTGCCAATTTGAAGTCAGCAAGGGCGCGAGAACAACGACGTGCGAAATCTGCTAAATTGAAAGATGCACATCTTTGAGTGTTAAGTTATTTCATAAGTGTAACTGCATTACATTTACTTCAATTTCCACACCTTTGAACAATATAATTTTGAACAACTAGCAACTTTTTGTTATTCCAGACATCAGTACCTCACAAGTGAAAATCTTTTTTTGCTTTCTCAGATTGTTAAGCGAAACTCTTTTCACTTGCCAACATCAGTATCTTAATTAGTATGGTCTCATTAAGCATATTCAACCAACAAATACATTTAAGTTCTCTCTTTTAATATGTAACTTGTCTAGCTTGACATGGGCATTTGACAACGGTGACACAATGCTTTTCCACCAAGAAGCATATTCAACCGAGAACACAAATAAAAATAGCCATTAAGCAATGACACAACAAAGAAACACATGAAAAACTCTAGCATGGTAAGCAGTATTCTAGACAAGTTAAACCAGGTCATTGAACAAATATATCTATTGACCACGCCAAGAACAATTGAAAATGGGAAGGCGCGAAGATTATGTTCTCCAAGCATAATAATACATCACAATATCTACTTCATATTAATTGATACAAAAGACCATTCCATATTGGCAATTCACATTGTTCGAACTTGTTAATAAATACATATGCGGTAATGATCCAATAACATATCACGATTACAATGAACTTTGTACACCAAGAACAATTACAATCAACATTGTTTTATAAAATAACATAGGCAGAAACATTTTATGTAGCTCCTTCCTTCCGTTTCCCTTTCTTTTCCATATCTCATCTTCTCTTGTGGATAGTAATATTTAGGATAGAGACCTCAACATCACGTTCTTCAATTATTTTAGCAGTAATCTTCAACATAGAAGACAAATCTTCAACTTGGATTGCCCTTGGGTAAACAGGCTTTATGACATGGATTCTGCAGAATAACAAAGTTCCTAAATTCATTTTGATCTCCATTTAACAGAGAAACGAGAGAAATTAAACAGATAAATTCATACTCATATCTCAATTCATATTCATCTCATTTTCATAAATTCATATCTCAAGTTAACAAATAAAAGAAAAGAAACATGAAAATAACAGAAATGGAAAGGGAAACAACAAATAAATAACAGATATGAAAGAGAAATGGAAGAATAATGGGAAAAAGGTGAAATTAACATGTAAAAGAAGGAAAACATTTTTCCCAAAATTTCCCTCTACACTCTACACCTTCGGCACCATGTCACTTACTCGCTCAAGCTGAAATTGGTAACTTGAAGAGTTGAAATTCACCTACCCAGCACATTGGCATTTCCAAAAAACAAAAGATGGAAATTTATTTTATTTATTTGTTAACTTGAGATATGATTTGGCCTCTTCGCGTGGTCGACAACGACGGGATGGAGTTTGGGTAATTGATTCTATTTATTTGGTGCTTTGAGTTTCGGGAGATTTGGGGAATTTGGGGCTTAGGGTTTAGGGGAGCTTGGGTAAATTTTATAGTCATTTGGGGGATTTAGGGATGGAGCTTGGCCAATTGATTTGGAGATTTTCATCATCTTCTTCGTTCAGACACTTATGACTTCAAGCTTCGCCGTGAATGTGGATTTTGATTTTGTTATATCGTGTTTTATGAAATTAGTATAGCCGTTTGATGAAGACGTGTTTTCAGTTAGATGACGTGGCGCTAAGTTGGCAAACATTTTACATTGGTATGGATTTAACTTGCCATCTCAATTTTACATCAGCCACATCAGCAAGACTACGAACAGTTTCAACCCAATGAGTAATGGACACTAACGGAGTAAAGTTCAATGGCTAATGAGACAATTATGAAAGTTTGGTGTGTAAATCGTGACATGGTATAAAGTTCGGTGGCCAATGAAACATTTAACTCTGGTTTTTACTTTCTCTTCATCTACTTCAATTCCTTTTGCATTAATAACATAAAAAGAAAAACTACTTTCTCATGTAGAATGTACACTTCTTAAAATTAGCATAAAGTTGCTCTTGTCTTAAAACAAGAAGCAAACATCTCAAATGCTCATCTAAACTCTTGCTATATATTAGGATGATGATAAACTACTTGAATTTACCTATGAATGCACACACAACATTGTTCATTAATCTCATGAAAGTACTAGGTTCATTAGTAAGTCCAAATGGCAAAACAAACCACTCATATAACCCATATATAATCTTAAAAATAGTTCACTTATCTCCTCCTTTCATTCTAATTTCGTGATCGCCACTCTTAAGATCTACTTAAGAAAAAATACATGATCTGTATAATTCATCAAGCATATCATCTAACATATGTATGGAATGGCGATACATTACCATTATGTTGCTAACTACCCTGCAATTGATGCATACGTTCGATCCTTTTTTGGTACATCATTGGCACTGCACATGGACTCATACTCTCCCTCACGTACCCTTTGTTCATTAACTCCTCCACTTGCCTTTGAAGCTCTTTTGTCTCACGGGATTACTTCTATAAGCTGGTCAATTTGGAGTAAAAGCTCCAGGTTTAAAATCAATTTGATGTTGAATTCCTCGAATGGGTAGCAATCCACTATTACCACTAGGCATCTCCCCAACGAACATGTCCTCAATTTTTTGCAATAAAAAAATAGCCAAACTAGAGATCGATTGGTTTGTTTATTCAAGATTAATAAAGGATTCCTCGTAAATAAGCAATATCAAAGGATCATTTTCCATGAAAGCTCTGTCGGCCCTCTATCTTCTCTCTTGTTGATCTACTCTCTCTCTCTCTCTCTCTCTCTCTCTTTTTCTTGAAATTTCAGTTTCACTCTTATTTTACCTCTCTTTTTCTTCTCCTTCTCACAATTTAATTTTAATTGATCCTCATAGACTTGCTTCGGTGATGAAGTAACAAGTGTAACTAATTTTCCATCTTTCACAAAGCTGTACCTATTTCTAAATCCATCACGTTACCACCTTCATATCATACTGCCATGACCTTCCCAACAAGATATGCCCAACATTTATAGGAATCACATCACCTCATCACTATTCCTCCCAGTAGTGCTCACCGGGACTTGCTTGTTAATCTTGACCTCTTCACATTCATTTAACCATTGCAAATTATAGGTTCTAGGAAGTTATAACATAGACAAGTCCAACTTCTTAACAAGAGCTACATTGGTACCACTCTCCCCATCTATAATCATAATACTTACCGTGTTGTTAACATAACAACTAGTATGAAATATGTTCTCTCTCTACTGCTCCACATCATCCACCTCAATTTCAGTAAGAGCATACCTCACAACAAGTTCTTCACCTTCTACTGGGCACTCCACTCCATCACCATCAACTAGCACCCTCCAACACAGGTATCTCAGTACTATCACTCTTACTCTTAGTCACCACTTCTCCATTGTCACGAATTCCTTTTGTTTGGGCATTGAGAAGCAATGTGCCTCAAACTCAAGCATTTAAAACACTTGATAAGCTACCTCTTCTTTTCTCCTAGGTGGTTCGGTCTTACTATTTGAAACAGCGCCATCACTCTTATTATTACTTCACTTCGGTTTTCAAGGATGTCCTCCAACTCCACATAATATTGTAACTCAACTACATTGGTTATATCCCTAAATATCCATTAAAAATCTAGCCATTATGGCCACCCGATTCGCCTAAACATTAGCCCTAAGCTACCTCCATATCTTTTGGTAATCCTTCATACTCCTTTAACGTTGACTAAGGCTTTGTAATTTTACACAAAGGTCTCTATAATAATTTTTTATCTCACCATATTATTGCATAATTAGTAAATTCTATCACTGCTAGATTTACCTATTTCTCCTCAGAATAATTATGTCAATACAAGATCAACTCTAAGTTCTTCTCCCCTTCAAATAAACTTTAAGGTCATTTCTACCTTGGAATGAAGGAATTTTCATCTTAATACTGCCCAAATTATGATCAATTCTATCTCCATCTCGACCACCAAAATCTCAAGGATCTCTTCTAGGCACCTTTCACGCCTATCTATTCTATTCCTCGTGCTACCCACTTCGGCCATTGAGATTTGGTCATCCTCATTCTCACTCTCTACTTCATTATCATCATCAAATTTAGCCTCTGAATCACACTTATCTTGCCTCCTAACATTAGGAACTCTTTTTCGTTGTCCCCTTCGTAAATTTGCAATGTATCCTGCATATCCATCCTATCACTAGTTTCTTCAAGCACCACATTTCAAGACAACTGAATAACCAGAAAAAAAAATTGGTTGTTCTGCCAAGATGTAGATTCTTCCTTTCTAGACATCTTAATAACTACAAAAAAAAATAATTCTCACATATTTGCAGTCAAGTGTTTCTCTCAACATTGACCTTTTTCCTATTAATAAGCACTCTTGTCTTTTTCCTCTCTATGGTTTCTTTGTCAAATAAGGACTCAAGAAGGAAAGATGAAAAGAAAAATGAAAACACCCCATGAATTTCAAGAAATGATTCCTCGAATTTGGTTTAAACCACATCACAACAAGAGTGATCCTCACGGAATATATATATATATATATATATATATATATATATATATATATATATATATATATCAAATAGTTACTATAAAATAGTGTTTCTTTAAAAATAACACCACAAGAATTCAAAGAAGTGGTTTCCTGAAATTTAATATGCAAAATCTTGAACTTTCTTTGCCTTTTTCTTGAATTTTGTTGCCTTTTCTTAAACTTTATTTTCTTTGCTCATCTTTTGAATATTTTTTGCTTTTTTTTTCTCGAATATCTTTTTGGAAACAAACTTAATGAAATGATCGAAAAAAGGTAAGAAAAGAAAAAAAAATGTTTTGGTGCACTAGGGTTAATGCACTAAATAATTCTTGAATGTTTTTGGAGTTACTATTTTGACATGAATGACTTAAAAAAATGGGATGAAAGGTTTAATGAAGAAGACCCAAAGAATTGGAATTGGAAAACAAAAATCTGATTTTAGGGCCAAAACTCTTATACAAACTTATGTGAACCCCATTGTAGGATGTACCGTGAAACCCACACTAGATTTGATAGAACCCCATGAAAGCTAAAATCTGAGTTATATCCTTAACCCATTGATTTCTTGAATCAAGAATCAAGGTTTGAAGGGTTGAATGCCACAAAGATTAGAAGTCTTTGATAAGTTTGGGATTAAGAATATGAAGGAGAAAATTTCACTTTGTATTAATCTCTCTTCATTGAACTCAATTTTGAACTTATCAAGGATTTCATCTTTGTGACATTCGACAATTTCATAACAAGGTTCATAATTTCTGTGATTAAGGAGTTCAAGTTCCTTTATATTGGTTCAATAAATTATTGGGTCAAACTTTAAATCGGGATTTTAGCTTTCTTGGGATTGTGATTCAATCTTGTGTGCGTTTCAGAGCTACAACTGTTATGTGGGTTCACATAAGTTGGTATTAGAGTTTTATCACTAAAATCAAGTGATGAGAACCATGGGACTTAAAGCAAGGATCCATTGATCGTGGAAGAAGGACCATTGACAAGATCGTGAGCAAAGAAGATCAAGGAAACTTTGGGATTACTTGTCGAAGCTACGTTAGCCAAGAGTTCGAGTGTAAGGACCAATATACAATGGTTCAAGATGGGCATGAAAGAAAAACCAACCTTAGTCTCAAGCTAAGTTAGAAGAACCCACCGCTTGGAGTGCAATCGGAAGGAGACATGCACACATGAAAAATAGGTCATGCACATACGGAAGCAAGATTTCAACTTATAGCAAATCAATTGAACGGTATGCACGCAAGAGAATACACGGTGTGCGTGAGCAATACAAAAATTTGAAGACGATTTAGTTTTTCATTTTTCATTTGGAACACTATTTCTTTAATGTTTTCTTGATGTTTTACAAATTATTTAGGGTTTTTTTTTTGGGTTATTACCTATATATATGGCCTCATTCTTTCATTGTCAATTAACAAATTATCGAGAGATTTAATCAAAGCAAAGTTGCTTTCTTCTTGTTCTTCACTAAACTCAAAAGGCATGTGAGGGAAACCATGAGCAAAGGGTATGTGATGGAAAACATGAGTCCATGTGTCGTGCCAATACTAGTACCTAAAAAGAATGGGACTCGGAGAATGTACATTGACTATAGGGCAATCAATAATATAACGGCAAAGTATCGTTATCCCATACCTAGGTTAGATGATATGCTTGATGTTGCATGAATCATGTATATTTAGTAAAGTAGATCTTAAAAGTGGATATCACCGAAATATGATGAAAGAAGGAGATGAATGGAAAATTGCTTTTAAGAATAAATATGGATTGTATGAGTGGTTAGTTATGCTATTTGAACTTACTAATGCACCTAGAACATTCTTGATATAAATGAACCATGTTTTGCGTGAATTCATAGGTAAATTCGTCATAGTTTGATTTGATGACAAAACTTTTGAGAATGAATGTGATGCCTCAGGTATAGGAATTGGAGCTGTTTTAATGTAGGATAGGGAGCCAACAGCTTATTTCAGTGAAAAGCTAAGCGGGAGAGCTTTGAATTATCCTACATATGACAAAGAGCTTTTATGCACTTGTTCGAGCTTTGGAGACATGGTAGCACTACCTTTTGCCGGAGTTTGTATCCAATCATGAGTCATTGAAACGTCTAAAGGCCCAAGGAAAATTAAACAAGTGGCATGCGAGATGGATAGAATTTATTATCATTCGGTATAAACAAGATAAAGATAACATTGTAGCTAATGCATTATCAAGGAGGTATGTACTTCTTACTTCTTTATGTACAAAGATGCTTGGGTTTGAATATGTTAGGGTGTGGTATGCTAATGATCCAGATTTTTCTTGCATGATGGATATTTTTTTGAATAAAATAGGTTATGTTTTCCTAAGCGTTCTATATATTAATTGCTAGCACGTGAAGCACATAGTGGGGGTTTACTAGGACATTTTGGCATTAAGAAGAACTTAGAGATGTTGCATGAACAAATATATTGGCTTAAAATGAAAATAGATGTTAATGGCATTGTAGTAGATGCATTGTAAAAAGGCTAAGTCTAAGGTTTTCCCACAAGGTTTGTATACACCTTTACTTGTTCCTAATGAAACTTGTCATAAAACTGATGAAGCCATGAACGTAGTTGTTTTATTCTTTAAGGAAATATTGCGACTCCACGAAATACCTAGGTGTATTGTGTCTAATAGAGATTTTTCTTTAGTCATTCTTGGAGGTTTTTGTGGGGGTAGTTAATAGGACATTGACACAACTTTTGCGCACTATAATCAATAAGAAATTGAAAAGTTGGAAGGATAGCTAGCCATTTATAGAGTTTGCATATAATAGGGCCAAACATTCTACTCCTTTTGAAATTGTATATGGTTTTAATTGTCTAACTCCTTTCTATTTAATTCCTTTACTTGTTGATGAAAGAGGTAGTCTAAATAGTAAGAAGAAGGCTGAATTGGTGAGATCAATCCACGATTTCAAATTGAGAAAAAGAATGAACACTATGCATTTCAAGCTAATAAAGTACGCAGGTGTGTTAAATTTGAAACATGTGATTTGGTTTGGGTAAATATGAGAAATGATCATTTTCTAGCACATAGGAGGTCAAAATTGCAATCGAGAAGAGACAAAGGATCTGTTGGTTGTAGAAAAAGGGCCAATGACGAGATAGCGAGCAAAGAATATCAAGTAAGCCATGGATTACTTGTCCAAGCTCGCCAAGAGTTCGAGTGTAACGAGCAATACACAAATAGATCGTGAATGCACGATTTTGTGGCGTTCAACAATTTTATAGCAAGGTTCATAATCTTTGTGATTAAGGGGTCAAGTTCCGTTATAACTTTGGTTCCTTGATTCAATAATTTTTTTGGGTCAAGCTTCGAATCAAGGATTTTAGTTTTCTTGGAGTTGTGATTCAATCTTGTGTGGGTTTCGGAGCTACTATTGCTACCCACGTTCACATCAAAATGGAGATAGTTAATTAGGGCAAATGTTGATGAGGATTGGGAAGCCACAAATGCTAGGTTTTTGAATTGTTTAAATAGGAAGATAGCCAATGTAGTAGGATTACACATTATGTGGAATTAGAAGACATGTTACATGTGGCTATGAATGTGGAGAGGCAAATTAAAAAAAAAATGAGCTGCTTATTCTTCAAGTTCTTCGTGTTCTAATCCTTCTTAAAAATCGAAGTAGGATAGTAATAGAAGTGATGAGGCTGTTTCAAAGGTTAAGACCGAACCACCAAGCGGAATATGGATTCCCAATCCCCTAGCAAAATAAAACCCAAGACGGATTCCCAACCTCCTATCAGGTATTTTTGATACTTGGGCTCAGGGCACATTGCTTCTCAATGCCCTAAAAAAGGGACATTGATCTTACATGATAATGGATGGGAAAGTGGTGAGTGATAATGATAGCAATGAGATGCCCGAATTGGAGGAGCTAGTGATGGTGATGGAGTAGAGTACCCAGTGATAGGTGAAACACTTGTTACAGGCCATGCTCTCAATACTAGGTGCCATGTCAACAATAAGGAATGTAGTTTGATTATTAATAGGGGAAGTTGCACTAATGTTGTAGAAAAATTGGGATTGACCGTAAAACATCCTAGACCCTATAGGTTACAGTTGTTGAATGGATGTGGAGACGTTAGGGTTATTAGGCAAGTCTTGGTGAGCTTCACAATTGGGAAGTATAGTGATGATGTGATATGTGGCATAGTTCCTATGCATGCTAAGCATACCTTGTTGGGAAGGCCATGACAGTATGATAGAAAAGTGATACATAATAGGTACAAAAATAGGTACAGCTACTATTAGGATCAATTGAAATTGAGAGGTGAAGAAGAATAGTAAAACAAAGAGAGGCAAAAGGAAAGTGACACTGTACTTCAAAAAAGAGAGAAAATAGTGAGGTTACTGAAAATAAAGAGAAAGGAGTGGAGCCACGGGAGAGGGAAAAAAAGAAGTCAAAAGTGAGTTTCTTTACAAAAAAGAGTGATATCAAGAGGGCTTTAGTGGAAAACCATTCTTTGATATTGTTGGTCTATAAGAAATCATGCCTAAATTTTAAGAAAACTAACCCACACCTCCCTAGTTTGGCTATTTCTTTTTTTTTTTTTTTTGTGGGAATTTGGAGACTTTTTCCCTGAAGACATGCCTAGTAGTAACCCATTCAAGGCATTGAGCGTCAGATTGATTTTATACCTGAAGTTGTTATTCCAAATCGGCCAGGTTATAGTAGTAATTCCGAAGAGATAAAGGAGCTTTAAAGGCTAGTGGAAGAATTGATAAGTAAAGGGTATGGGAGGGAAAGTATTAGTCCATGTGTCGTGTCAGTGCTACTTTGTACATAAAATGATGGAACTTCGAGAATATGCATTAATTGCATGGCAATAAACAACATAACGGTAAAGTATCGTTATCCCATGCTTAGTTTGGATGATATGCTTAATCAATATGGATCATGACATGTCTATGGACTTTGTGTTGGGGGTGCCTAGGACAAAAAACTGTAGAGATTCCATATTCGTGGTAGTGGATAGGTTTAATAGGATGGCACATTTCATTCCATATTCGTGCGACTCCACAGGATAGATGTACTGTCTGATTAGGGATGTTAAGTTCCTTAGCCACTTTTGGTGGGTTTTGTGGGGGTATGTTGGGAACTAAGCTTTTAGTTTCAACTACTTGTCACTCACAAACAGATGGACCTTTGTACACTATAATCAGTAAGAATTTAAAAAGTTGGAAGGATTATTTACCATTTACAGAATTTGCATATAAGGTAATTCATTCTACTACTTATTTGCTTTTTGAAATTGCGTATAGTTATAAACCACTAACTCCATCATATTTAATTCATTTATCTATTGATGAAAGAGCTTTAGATGGGAAGAAGAAGGCTGAATTGGTAAGAAGACGTGTACCATTTGAATCAGAAGATTGGGAATGTACGCACATGCAAAAAGAATGTTTTCGAGTCTAAAGAAGATCTTAATTGCATCCTAGAGGAGATGGACAATTCCAAGTCATTGAAAAGATTAATGATGGCCTACAAATTGGACCTTCCAAGTGTGTATAATGTGCTTCCTACTTTCATCGTTGTGGGACCAAAAAATTTAACCGATGAGAAATGAAGTGAACGCATGCACAACAATACACTGTGTGCTCGCAGTACAAAATCTGAAGATGGATTATTATTTTTCCCTTTTCCATTTAGAACTCTATTTGTTCGATGTTATCATGATATTTTACGAGTTATTTACGATTTCTTTACTATTGCCTGAGGTATTATTCAATGTACAAGGACACCAATAAAAATGCTCATGCAAAATCTGTAAGGTTTTCTTAATACCAAAATGTCCCATTAAACCCCACTAACTACTTCACATAGTAACAGAATCGTATAGAAAAATTACAAGTGCATAACCTATTTTTCTCAAACAAATATGCATCATAATTATAAAACTTATCAATTCAATTGAACCTTTGAACCATTATCACACACACACACACACACATGTTGAAAAATCTGGATCATTAGCATGCACGTCCTTGACATATTCAAACCTATTTTTCTCCTTACCTTATTTATACCGAATGACATAGGGAAAGATCTCAATAAACTCCATCCACCCTTGCATGCCTCTTGTTTAATTTACCTTGGCCTTTTAGATGTTTCAATGACTCTTGATCGATGTGGATTACAAACTCCTTAGGCCAACAAAGGTAATGTTCCCATGTCTCAAAAGCTCGAACAAGTACATAAAGCTCTTTATCATATATATTAGATAATTCAAAGTTGCCCCACTTAGTTTTCACTGAAATAAGCTACTAGCCTCCTATTCGACATTATAACAGCTCCAATTCAATCTCAAAAGTTTTGTTAAAATTAGGTAGTGTTAAAATAGGTGCAGAACACAAACTGTCCCTAATAGTATTAATTCAACGTCCTAGTGGAATCCTACACTCTTTTTCACAATCTCAGTGAGTGGTGTTGTTGCTAAACTAGGAAAACTTCTCAACTCAGTTACGCTCTTTTAGGTGTTGGCCATTCCTTGATGGCTTTGACTTACTCCTCATCCACTTCAATACCCATTGTACTAACAACATTGTTGACCTATAGTTAACTTCATCCTTCAAGTTTTGATTACTAACAAATAATGTTTATTTCTAACAAATTGAATTCAAGTCATTGTACCTTTTATTGCAAGTTGATAAATTGAAGACTCAAAGATTGCAACCAAGAGAATTGCATTGTGGAGAAAAATTGGTGATCAATCGACATAAAGACAGAAATGCTTACTCACGACGAAATACTTTGAAGAAATTAGACATAGACATTTTGAATACATAAGTAAAGGTAAAATGCATTAATTTCTGGCAAATGAATCATAAAAAGCTCAAAATAGACTTTTATGAACTAGAAAAACTTTTTATAAAAATGTTTGTATAAATTTTTTTTTTCAAAGGTAAAGATCTCAACTTTATATTTAAAAAGTGGTACTTACATTGAAAAATCAAGTAAAAACATCCTTCAAAAGATTACATTTTTCAAAAAAAAAAAAAAAAAAGGAAAAAAAACTGTTGTATCGGACGGTCCGGTTGGCCTAATTTGTCCAACGGTCAAATTTTTAACCGTTTTGAATTCTGGCTTACAACGGCTACTAGACTATGTCCAGTACATTAGCGGACGTCCAGTGGATTCGTTGGACATAATTTTGACCCTTTTGCTGCTATAAATATCACCTCACTTGTCCAGTACATTCAGTGAGACTTTTGAGCTTGATCTTTACACTTAGATTACCTTTATTAATTCATTTACTTTTTAAAAAATTTTGATTGAACTTTTGAAAATCATTCAACTTATCAAAGTTTTTCAATCCTTAACACTTGAGCTTTATTCATTGTTATTCATTAAAGTGTTAGCCTACTTCTCTCTTTGTACTTAACTTTGAATATATCTTTTATTGTGGAGGAAGTATAAAATTGTAAACTCTATTCAATAAACTTGTGGGTCGTGTTGAGGTCTCTTAATGCTCAACATTGTAAAAGGATCGGTGCTCATTATTTACTAGTCACCGGAAGTATTTGTAAAGGGTTGGATTGCACCATAAGTCAATAAACATAGTGAAAAGGCCTTGCTCATTCCTGAGAGCTTGGTAACGGAGGACGTAAATCATTGCTTTGGATCGAACCTCCACAATTATATCGTTTGCATCCTCCTCTTTTACTTATCGCATTTATATTATGCTTATTAGTTGTCCTTATTTGCTTTCGTATTTGTACGTATTTGTTTAATTGTTCCATTTGCTATCACATTAATTTTAAACCTAGAATTGGTTCTCGAAATTTTTTTGAAAACTAATTCATCCCCTCTTGGTTAGTCACTCTTGGGATTTCAACAATAACCAAGAAAAACAATTTTTTTCATGCTAAATGTACACTTTTAAAAGTTAGCATTAAGTTGTTCATGCTTCAAGATAACAAGCACAACCTCGAATGCTAGATGCTCATATAAGTTCTTACACTAGAATGTGATCATCAAAGTAAACTACTACGAGTTTACCTATGAATGCATCCAAAACATGGTTTATTAATCTCATGAAAGTACGTTCTAATGTAAGTCCAAATGGCATAACTAACCATCATTCATTCATCTCATTCCCTCATCCTAATTTGGCGATATCCACTTTTAAGATCTATTTTACCAAATGTACATGATCTATTATGGGATGACGATACTTTATCGTTATATTGTTGAACGTCCTGCAGTCAAATCACATTCACCAAATCCAATCCTTTTTAGTTACAAGTAGCACTAGTACGGCACACAGATTAAATCTGATGCTCAATGCCTCGAATGAGTGGTGACCCACTAGACAGGTCTTCTGGGTACAAGTCTCCAAATTCCTACAACAAAGAAATAGCCAAACTGGTGAGAGGTTGGTTAGTTTCCTCAAAATTGAGTTATGATGAATCAAGGTAGACAAGCAATATCAAAGGCTGGATTTCCACTAGGTCCCTTTTTATTGCACTCTCTTTTGCAAAGAAACTCACTCTCCTTTTGCCTCTCTTTCTTTTTTCTTCTCTTCCTTGCCTCTTAATTTCAATTGGTCCTCATAGATCTGTTTTGGTGTTAATGGAATAAGAATAACTGATTTCTCATCTTTGACCAAACTGTACCTATTTTTGTATTTGTCATGTATCACTTTCCTATTGAATTGCCATAACCTCCCCAACTATATATACCTAACATGCATTCCACATCACACATCACCTCATCACTATACTTCTCAATTGTGAAGCTCACAAATACTTGCTTATTTCTAAGTCACATTCATTCAAGCACTGCAACCTATAGGGTCTAAGATGTTTTAGCAGTGTCAAACCCAATTTTTCTACAAGGGTAGTCCTAGCAACATTGGTACAACTCCCTCCATCGATGACCATACTACATACGTTGTTGTTGCTCCTTTTGTTACTCTACTCTGTCACCATCACTAGCATCCTCCAATTCAAGTATCTCATCATTAATTACTTCTCCATTATCACGCAAGATCATTGCCCTTTTGTTCGGGCACTGATAAGCAATGTGCCCTAAACCCAGGCATCGAAAACACTTGATTTCCCTCTTTTTCCCTTGTTAATTCGGTCTTAACCTTTGAGACAACCCCATCACTTCTATTACTATCCCACTTCAATTTTCAAGAAAGATTAGAATTTGTAGAATACCCACTTGCTCCTTTTCTTTTTAATTGCCTCTCCACCATCTTTGCCACATGTGAAATGTCCTCCAACTCCACAAAATGTTGTAATTCCTCTACGTTGGCTATCTCCCTATTCAAACCATTCAAAACCTAGTCATTGTGGCTTCTCGATCCTCCTCAATATTTGCTCTAATTTGATAAGTTCGAAATTAAATTCAATGAAGAACAAGATTAAAGCAAATCTCGCTTTACTAATTCTCTCAATAATGTGTTTTTTTACAATGAAAAGAATGAATCATATTTATAGTGAACCCATGAAAACCTAATTAAAAATAAATTATATAAAAAAATATACATAACAAGAGTTCTACCGCATAGTTATAACTCCCGCAATAGTGTAGAACAACCAAAAATTCACTTCTTTGTTTCGCATAGTTATAGCATCCTATTTTTAATACTACAAATATCTGATTGGTCTTTGTTTTCATTTGCTTGAATCAAGTTCAACAATTGGGGTTCCTCTTCCACCCAACAGGAAATTTGATGTTTGATCGTTGCAACCGAAGTCTCGGCCCATGTAACTTGAACTAGTAATCCCATGGCTTTCTCGATCTTCTTTGCTCATGATCTTTTCGTTGGTCCTTCTTTCACAATCAACCGATCCTTGCTAGCCTTCGTCCCATGGTTCTCATCATCGAACCTTGACTTGGGCTTTGAAGTTTTCGATAATAATCTCTTACTCATGACAACCTTTAACTCACCTCATGTTTCAATAGGCCTCTTATGATTTCTCCTCCTATTTTGTTACTAGTTGATCCCATCATATGATTGCATAATCAGTCAACTCTATAATGCTAGTTTCATATTTTCTTGTCAAAATAGTTATGGCTGTCAAAATCAACTCCAACATCTTTTTCCACTTGAAATACACCTCAGGATCATTTTCTACCTTGAAATAAATGAATTTTCATCTTAAAGATACCAAAATTCCAATCAACCCTATCTCCACCAAAGTCTCTAGGATCTCTTCTAGGCCTCCCTTCATGCCTATCCCCTCTATTTCTCATCCTAACCACTTTGGAATAATTGATCATCCTCATTCTCGCTACTCAAATCTTTCTCATCATCAATTTCAACTATAGGATCATGCCTACCTGGCCTCCTAAAATTAAAAACTCCTCTAGGTTGGTTCCTTTGTAAGTTTGTAACCATTGTATCCCGTCGATCAATTCTATCTCTAATTTCTCCAAATACCACATTTATCCCCTCAAATTATTGTTGCATGGCTTTCATCATGATTGCTTGATTGTTTCCTTCTCTAGATAATGATTCTTCTTTATCAGACATCGTAATAACTAGAATTTATATGTCTCACATGTTTGTACTCGTGATTCACTCAATTTTACCTTTCCCCTAATAATCTCTCCACTCTTGCCTTTTTCATGTCAATGCTTTCTTTCAAGTTCTCTAAGGAACGAATTGATTTCAATAAAAAAATTTGCCCATGTGAGGTTCAGACCGCAAGAACGAGGGATTGAAGAATAATAATGGCTCAAGATAAAGGATCCAAGAAATGAAGGAATAAAGAAATTGAATGATTTCGAAACTTCGTTCACTGTAGTGGGATTTGTGTCAAAGTAGAGATTTGTTGAATTTTGACCCATATATGGTGTTTTGGATGAAGAGGTCTTGAAGAGGTCCAAATTTGGATCAAGGACAAAAAGTCGACGATTTTTCGATTGTAAATGTCCAGCTTACGCAAGTGCTCTAAACAGAAAGCCTATCGCTCGCTTACTATGAGCCGGGGCACTTAAGCACCTCTAGTCACATGCTGTACACGGGCTTTGTCACTTGGGTACCTGTATCATCCAGTCCACCGCTTGTTTCGTGATTTGACGAATTTTAGGATGTTCTTTCCATCTAAAGCACTATTTTTAGTGTTCAACTATATTTGTATATAGTTGACTACTCTTCATTGTATAAAAAAGAAGTAAGAAACACTACATCTCCTATTCTTTCATCTTATGTTGAATTCTCCTCTTCTGCCCGTCGTGTTTTCACGTAAATCTTATTGTTCTTCATTCTGTTATTTTCATCTTGCCATATTACTATGTTTATCGAATATAAAAAGAGGTATAAAAGAAAATTGGTATTGCCTTGTTTTATAACACGTTTTGGCATTAATAATTTATAGGTGTGATTTTAAATCTTTCTGTTTTGTATGATTACGATAAATTCCTATGGAAAGAGTGAACATGACATGTAACAAATAATTGTAACTCTAACAACTATCATCTCATAGAGCTGTGACATTCATGTGATAGTAGTTCATATAGACATAAATGGTTGCCAAATTTGGCATTATTATTTGACGAGAAGCCTATCAACATACAATTATGAATTGTATGAATCTTATTTCTTCTATATTGCAAAGTTGTGAGCACAAAATTTGTGGTCCGTCTGATCGTGTAAGTAGAAAGATAATGGACATTCTCCTTAGTACAATCAAACGAAATTATGAAATGAATAATAATAATAATAATAATAATAATAATAATAATAATAAAAGTGAACATATCGTTTAAATTATTATAAATGAAATTATGAAATATTTGAATTAAATATATTTCTAAACATTTTATTTAATTTTGTTTCATTAATAACTTAATTTGCCGAGAATTAAAGTTAAATATTCTATAGGTCTAATTTTCTATTTAGGTCTTGCTTGATTGTTGATTGAGGCGTGGGCCCCAACTAAAGGTGTGCATGTCCGACTATTACCAATGATTGTTTGAGTCAAATTCATAGAGCAAAGGGGATAAGGTTTTGTCCCTGGTTATTACACTAAAAATTGGGGGAGAAGCAAAAAGGGATACATTAATAAACTATTGCTCCAATTTATCTTGTGTTGGAGTGATTTCTATTCAACTTCTTTATCAACAAAATTGGAAGATAGTATCGGATTTAGTTAGTATAAAAAGGGGTTTTACTATGTGCTTAATCACGCAACTAGGATCTCAGGTTCACATCATTATATATCCATGCAACATTTAAATTATTCTGCTATACATCTCCTACCTAAACGTATTTTTATCATTCTCCCACAAAAAATCCCCAACCTACACATTTTTGTGAGCAAAGAAAATCTGTAACAATTAAGATGAATATTCCTCCAAGGTATAGTCTTGAACACACACAGATCAAGAACTCATCCTTTTTTACCTCGTGAAAAAGGCGAAAGACCTATTAGTGCCATTTTACCAAGTTGAAATCTGGCAAGAAAAGAAATGAAAGAATGCTTGGTTGTGGGACATGGGGTGGCCAAACTGTGGCTAAAATAATCAAGAACTACAATGGTGAAATAATAGGGTCTAGCAAAATGTTGAGTTTCGAAGCAAAGGAAGACTCAGACATAATAAAGAAGAATTGTGATCGTTGGATTAATCAAAGATTACATGATTTATGAGATGACAAAAATCTTGACTGCATCAAGGGTTCTACTCATCGTTGGCCGGTTCACAAATGAAATTGGAACAGCCATGGGGGGTGGTGAAAATCCAAGAATCTTTTGATAACATGCAAGTGGAATTTGGTTACTTGGATCTTCTACTGCCAAAGAACCATTTCTGTTTCAGATTGCCATTGATGGGCAAAGAAGTTTTTAGTGAGTACAAAAAAAAAAAAAAAAAAATAAAATACTATAAAACATAAAGGTTGGTTAATTGCTTGATTGGTCCTTGAACTTTACATAAGGTTTTAAGGGTCAATAAATTTGAATAGTTGGGAAAACTAGTACAGCTTCAGGACATTGAACGTGGAAGAAAATCAAAATGATTACAATATTGAATTAGATGGGGCACAACTACCATATATTCTAGTTGAGACTCAACCAAGATATGATGACTATTAAGATATTCTAGTTGGAACTCAGTCAAAGGCTCTTATGGAACACTAACGATAACAACGGACACAGAGAAGAAAATTATGGCGTTAAGATTAGCAGTAAGCAACCCAACACTTACACTTTAGTACGAAATGAGTCTCATGAGAATACTCATCAGGTACAATCCGTAAACTCTTCTCCCAGTAATAAATATATAGATGATTCTATTGGCTATAAATAAATACCTTTTAGACAAAATCATGGTTAGCCATCAAATCTATACTCACCAAACCATGAAGAAATAATGTCGAAAGTACTCAGTTGCCAACAAACCAGAGATTGTCACAACCTCTCAAAGCCTTTGTGTACGCATTTTCTTCTGATCATGTTCCAAGTATGATATGAGAAGTCTTGAATGACGATAAGTGTAACGATCCAGATTTTTTTCTTTGGTATCATTATACTTGTACCATAAAAGAATATTTTCATAAACGAAGAAATATATAATACTTTTAAACACATGAGGATTTAAAATTAGTTTTAAAAAAATAATGAACATCATTAAAATCTTTAACTACTTAAAATTTATTCTTCATTTTTCACCCACACAAGTAGAATCCACCTCCGATCGCCTCGAACCCGTCATTTTAGTTACCTATAAAATATTTAACATATACATGTGAGACATGAATCTCAGTAAATGATATGAACCCACGGGAAGAGAACCAAGCTAGAAAACCCTAGCTGAAAATTAACCCTAACCAAATAATATGTGGCAGGAACCCCCCCTAAGTGGATACAATAAAAGTTCTTTTGAAACCCTAGCTAATAAAACATAAGAAATATATGGGCTAAGCATCATTAAGCCCATTTATTCTAAACTAATAAAATAAATCCTTTAACAAAATTGGAGGCCATAATAACAATAGGCCCTAGATCCTTATCATGTCTTCCAGAGTTTGGATCAAATGGATCAAAACTGGTTCTCCTTCTTTCAAGCCCATCTTGAGTGTTGGGCTTTTGCTAGCTTCATCCCAAGTGGATTGCACCAATTCTTGCATTGCTTCCTTGATCTTCCTGGCTCTTGATCTTGTAATTGGCCCATCTGGAAATTGAAAAGGATCTTCAAGAGTAGGCCCGCCTTGGTTCCCATCAGTAAATGAGCAATAACGAATTGTATCTCATATAAATACGTAAAAACATAACATACATATGGAGACACCGGAATTAAAATCCAAACTTCATAGCTCTAATTCCCGCGCGTAGCGTTATTAAACTCCGGGTTTAATCTTACACATATAGTACCCGTATCATAATCATAACATGGAATTTCGAATCATGCCTTTGAAGCTCCTTTGTCTCCTAAGGATTACTTCTATAAGCTGGTCGGTTTGAAATAACAACTACATGTATAAAATCAATTTGATGCTCAATGTCTCGAATATGTGGTAACACACCGGGCATGTCTTTAGGGAATAGGTCTCCAAATTCCCGCAACAAAATAATGGCTAAGCTAGGAAGGGATTGGTTAGTTTCTTCAATTGAGGTATGATTCCTTATAAACCAACAATATCAATGGTTTGTTTTCCACTAAAGCCCTATTTATTTCACTCTCAAGCAAAGAAACTTGCTGACCTAAAAAATGTACCTCTGACGGGTCAACAAATCCTCAGGGCCTCTCACGTCCAGATAAGCATTTCTTCCTGCACACTAAGACAAACCATTAGCCACACGTGGCCTTCTTCGGTGGGTTGGAGCTGGCAATGCGCATTCCTACGGTCAAGTCAGTAGGAGTGGAAAAATGTATGATAATGGGAGGGCTAAAACGTAAGCCTCCAAAGTACAAGTAAGGGGTTCAGCCTTAGTAAAAGTATGTAGTAAAAATAAGGGGTACAAACTTGCATTACCCTTGAATGACACTAAGTGTGAGCTTTTATGGTAACCTTCGACGGATGAGGACCGTTGGATCCTCACGTGACCTCATCCTGGCGGAAGGGACCTCCCGTCACAGTATCAATCCATTTAATGTTATGGCAATCCGCCGCCCTATATATGACATGTAAGACTAGGATTGACTTGTGGAGTTGATTAGAGCAATCAATGCAGTGTGTTGTCCCATCATCCACTTGGTATGAAATCTTCACACAAGATTTTCCTCAAAACACCCTTAATGATTCTACCTTAAGAGGCTCGGTCCTATGATGGTTCGGCACTCATGGGCATAGCTCAGCTACATGAGGCTTGATTTCACGAGGGTTCGGCTCAGAGGGTTCGGCCATTGGCGTATGATGACGTTGAAAAACCATACGTGGAGGCGGTTGGGGCCCCTATTTATAGGAGGCGTAACAATAGTCCCCGAAATCTATGTATGATTATTTATATAATGTGTAGACTTGAAGGTCGGCTGATAGAAAAGAAAATGAAGTGTAACAATAGTCCCCGAAGTTCATGTATAGTTATTTATATAATGCACGCTTGAAGAGTCGATGTTGTTGTGAGGCAAACCTATAAACTGAAGAGGCGATGCCCTATAAGTGAGCCTTATAATTGAAGAGGCGAGGCCGTTGAAAGGCGAGCCTAAATAATGAAGAGGTGATGTCGTTGAGAGGCAAGCTTAAAAAATGAAGAGGCAAGGCTGCATTGGCGAGCCTAAATAATGAAGAGTCAAGGCCATTATAGGCAAGCCTATAATGAAGAGGCAATGCGGTTGAGAGGTGAACCTAAATAATGAAGAGGCGAGCCTAAATAATGGAAAGGCGAGACCGTATAGGTGAGCCTAAAAATGAATAGGTCTCTCGTATAGCGCCATTGAGAGGCGAACCTAAATAATGAATAGGAAATGTCGTACAAGGGTCCTAAAAAATGAAGAGGCGAGGTCGTATAGGTGAGTCTTATAATTAAAGAGGTGTTCCGTTGAGAGGTGAGCCTTATAATTGAAGAGGCGAGCATAAATAATGAACAAGCGATGCCGTTGGGAGGCAAGCCTAAATAATGAAGAAGCGAGGCCGTATAGGCGAGCCCGAATAATTCAAGAGGCAAGACTAAATAATAAAGAGGCGAGGTCAATTGAAGAGGCGATGTCGTTGAGAGGCTAGCCTAATAATTGAAGGTGCAGTACCGTTGAGAGCCGAGCCTAAATAATGAAGAGGCGATGCCGTTGAGATGCAAGCCTTTATAATGAAGAGCCAAGGCCATAGAGGTGAGCCTTATAATTTAAGAGGCGATGCCGTTGAGAGGTGAACCTCATATGTGAGAGTGTTGTCGTTGAGCGGCTAGCCTAAAAAATGAATAGGCGAGCCCAAATAACGAATAGGCGATGCCGTATAGGCGACTCTAAATAATGAAGAGGCAAAGCCCTATAGGCAAGCCTAATTAATCTGTGGCGAGGCCATATAGGCGAGCCTTATTAAAGAGGCGATAGGTTGAGAGGCAAGCCATAAAATCGAAGAGGCGATGTCATTGAGAGGCGAACCTAATAATTGAATAGGCGATGACGTTGAGAGACGAGCATAAATAATGAAGAGTCGAGGCCGTTATAGGCAAGCCTTATAATTGAAGAGGTGATGTTGTCGATAGGCGAGCCCAATAATTGAAGAGGCGATGCTGTTGAGAAGCGGACCTAAATGATGAATTAGTAATGCCGTTGAGAGGTGAGCCTAAATAATGAAGAGGCAAGGTCGTTGAAAGGTGAGCTGAAATAATGAAGTGGCGATGCCGTATAGGCAAGCCTAAATAATGAAAAGGCGAAGCAGTACAGGCGAGCCTGAGTAATAAAGAGGTGATGTCGTTGAGCATGCAAGCATAAATAAGGAAGAGGCGAGGCCGTTATAGGCTAGCCTTATAATTGAGGAGGCGATGTCGTTGAGAGGGGAGCCTAAATAATTAATAGGCGATGTCATTGAGAGGCGATACCGTTGAGAGACAAGCCTAAATAAAGAAGAGGCGATGCCTAAATAATGAAGAAGCGAGGCCGGATAGGCTAGCCTAAATATTGAAGATGCGAGATCGTATACACGAGCCTATATAATTAAAGGGGTGAGGTCGTTGAGAGGCGAGCCTAAATATGAAGAGGCAAGGCCGTATTGTAGTCCTCATAATTGAAGAGGTGGTGCCGTTGAGACCCGAGCTTTAAAATTTAAAAGGTGATGCCGATGATAAGAGAGCCTAAATAATGAAAAGGTGATTTTGTTGAGAGGCGAGCCTAAATAATGAAGAAGCGAGGCCATATAGGCTAGCCTAAAACATGAAGATGCGAGGCCATACAGGCTAGCCTAAATAATGAAGAGATGAAGCCATCTAGGCGAGCCTAATAATTGAAGACGCGATGCCATTGAGAGGTGAGCCTAAATAATGAAGAGACGAGGCCGTATAATAATGAAGAGGCGAGCCTAATAATTGAAGATGCGATGCCGTTGAGAGGCGAGCCTAGTAATTGAAGAGGCGATTCCGTTTAGAGGCGAGAGTAAATAATAAAGAGTCGAGGCCGTTATAGGTGAGCCTTATAATTGAAGAGGTGATGCCGTTGATAGGCGAGCCTAAAAGATGAGAGACGATGCCGCTGAGAGGTGAGTTTAAATATTGAAGAGGTGATGTCCTTGAGAGGCGAGTCTAAATAATGAAGTTGCGAGGCTGTACAGGCGAGCCTGAATAATGAATAGGCGAGATCATGTAGGCTAGCCTTATTATTTAAGCGGGGATGGCATTAAGAGGCGAACCTAATAATTGAAGACGTGATGTCGTTGAGAAGCGAGCTTAAATAATGGAGAGACGATGCCGTATAGGCGAGCCGAAATAATGAATAGGCGAGGTCGTTGAGAGGCAAGCCCAAATAATGAAGAGACGAGGCTGTATAGGAGAGGCTAATAGTTGAAGACTCGATGTCGTTGAGAGGCGAGCTTAAATAATGAAGAGGCGATGCATTGAGAGGCTAGCGTAAATAATGAGGAGTCGAGTTCGTTATAGGTGAGCCTTATAATTGAAGAGGCGATGCCATTGTGAGGTGAGCCTAAATAATGAAGAGGCGTTGCTACTGAAAGGTGAGCCTAAATAATGACGATGCAACCCTAAATAATGAAGATGTCAAGCCATATAGACGAGCCTAAATAATGAAGCGGCAAGATTGTATAGGCGAGCCTAAATAATGAAGAGGCAAGGCCGTATATGCGAGCCTTATAATTGAAGAGGTGATGCCGTTGAGACCCCAGCCTTATAATTGAAGAGGCGAGATCATTGAGAGGCGAGGCCGCATAGGCGGGCCTAGTAATTGAAGAGGTAGTGCCGTTGAGAGTTGAGCGTAAATAATGAAGAGGCAAATCCATATAGGAGAGCCTAAAAAATGAAGAGGTGAGGCCGTATGGGCGAGCCTAATAATTGAAGAGGCGATGCCATTGAGAGGCTAGAGTAAATAATGAAGAATCGAGGCCATTATAGGCGAGTCTTATAATTGAAGAGGTGATGCCATTGATAAGCGAGCCTAATAATAGAAGAGGTGATGCCGTTGAGAGGCGACCGTAAATAATGAAGAGGTAAGGCCGTTATAAGCTAGCCTTATAATTGTAGAGGTGATATCGTTGAGAGACGAGCCGAAGTAATGAAGAGGTGATGCCGTTGAGGGCGTGAGCCTAAGTAATGAAGAGGCGAGCCTAAATAACGAAGAGGCCGTATTGGCAAGCCTAATAATTGAAGAGGCGCTACCGTTGAGAGGCAATGTCATTGAGAGGCGAGCCTAAATAATGAAGAGACGAGGTCATATATGCGATGTCATTGAGAGGCGAGCCTAAATAATGAAGAGACGAGGTCATATATGCGAATATTATAATTGAAGAGACGATGTCGTTGAGAGGCGAGCATTATAATTGAAGAGGCGATACCATTGAGAGGTAAGCCTAAATAATGAAGATGTGAAGCCGTTGAGAGGCAAGCCTAAATAATAAAGAGGCATTGCCGTTGAAAGGCGAGCCTAAGTAATGAAGAAGCGAGGCCGTATAGGCGAGCCTAAATAATGAAGAGGTAAGACCGCATTGGTCATAATTGAAGAGATGGTGTCGTTGAGACCCGAGCCTTATAATTTAAAAGGTGATGCCGATGATAAGCGAGCCTATATAATGAAGAGACGTTTTCGTTGATAGGCGAGCCTAAATATTGAAGAAGCGAGGCCATATAGGTTAGCCGAAAAAATGAAGAGGCGAGGCCATATAAGCTAGCCTAAATAATGAAGAGACGAGGCCATATAGTTATTGAAGAGGCGAGCCTAATAATTGAAAACACGTTGTCGTTGAGAGGTGAGCCAAAAAAATGAAGAGGTGATGTCGTTGAGAGGCGATCCTAAATAATGAAGAGGCGAGGCCATATAGGCTAGCCTAAATAATGAAGTAACGAGGTCGTATAGGTGAGCCCAAATAACGAAGAGGCTAGATCATATCAATAGGCGAGGTTGTTGAGAGGAGAACTAAATAATGAAGCAGCAAGGCCCTATAAGTTAGCCTGAATAACGAAGAAGTGAGGCCATATAGGCTAGCCTAAATAATGAAGAGGCGAGGCCATACAAGCGAGCGTTATTATTTAAGAGGCGATATCGTTAAAAGGCGAGCCTAATAATTGAAGACGAGATGCTGTTGAGTGGCAAGCCAAAAAAATGAAGAGTTGTTGCCGGTGAGTGGTGAGCCTAAAAAATGATTAGGCGATGTCGTATAGGTGATCCTAAATAATGAAGACGCGAGGCCGTATAGATGAGCCTATAATCGAAGAGGCGAAGCCGTATTGGCGAGACTTATAACTAAAATGGCGATCCAACGAGAGGCGAGCCTTATAATTGAAGAGGCGATATTTTTAAGAGGCGAGCCAAATGATTGAAGAGGCGATGCCGTTGAGAGACGAGCCCAAAGAGGCGATGTCGTCGAGAGGCGTGCCTAAATAATGAAGAGGCGAGGCCGTTTATGCGAACCTAAATAATTCTGTAAGGGCGAATAGACGACTCTTAATTATTGAGTAGACGATGCCGTTGATAGGTGAGCCTAGATATCAAGAGGCGATGCGATTGAGAGACCACTCCAAATAATGAACCTACAAGACCGCATAGGTAAGCCTAAATAAAGAGGAAGCGAGGTTGTATCGCGCCTTATAATGAAGACGCGAGGCGATATAGCTAACCTAAATAATCGAAGAGGCCAGGCCGTATAGGCGAGCCTTATAATTAAAAAGGCGATTCGTTGTGCAGCAAGCCTTATAATTGAAGAGGCATTGCCATTGCGAGACGAGCCTAAATAATGAAGAGGCAATGCCATTGAGAGACGAGCCTAAATAATGAAGAGGCGAGCACGTATAAACGAGCCAAGATAATGAAGAGACGATGTCGTTGTGACCCGGTCCTTAAAATTGAAGAGGCGATGCCGTTGACAGGCGAGCCGAAATAATGAAGGGGCAAGCCTAATAATTGAGTAGACGATGCCGTTAAGAGACGAGACCGTAGAGGCGAGCCTAAATAATGAAGAAGGGAGGTTTTACAGGCAAGCCTTATAATTGTAGAGATGATGCAGTTGAGAGGCCAGCCTTATAATTGAAAAGGCGATGCCGTTTAAAGGAGAGCCTACACAATGAAGAGGTGAGACCGTACAAGCGAGCCTAAATAATGAAGAGGCGAGACCCTATATGCGAGCCTAAATATTGAACAGGCGAAGCTATATAGGGGAGTCTTGTAATTTGAGAGGCGATGCCATTGAGAGGTGCGCTAAACATGTGAAGAGCCGTTGTCGTTGTTGAGCGGCGAGTCGAAAAAATGAAGAGTCGATGCCGGCGAGAGGCGAGCCTAAATAATGAATGGACGATGTCGTATAGGCGACCCTAAATAATGAAGACGCGAGGCGATATAGTTGAGCCTAGGTAATCGAAGAGGCGAGGCCGTATAAGTGAGCCTGATAATTGAAGACGCGATGCCGTTGAGAGGTGATCTGAAATAATGAAGAGGCTATGCCGTATAGGTGAGCCTAAATATTGAAGACATGAGGTCGTTGAGAGGTGAGCCTGAAAATAATGACGAGGCTATCGCGAACCTAATGAAGAGTGAAGACCTGATGCGAGCCTTGAAGAGGCGAGCCTGAGTAATGAATTTAAGAGGCCACCGTCGTTGAGGGCGAGCGCCTAAATAATGAAGAGGCGAGGTCGATATGTGGCGAGCCTTATAATTGAAGAGGCGTTGCCGTTGAGACGGAGAGACCAAATAATGATTAGGTGATGTCGTTGAGAGGCGAGCCTAATAATTGAAGAGGGTGATACCGTTTAGAGGCCAGCCTAAATAATGAAGAAGCGAGGTCATATAGGCGAGCCTAAATAATGAAGAGGAGAGATCGTATAGGCGAGCCTAAATAATTGAAGAGGCGAGTCTAAATAATGAAAAGAGGAAGATGCCGTTGAGAGCCGAGCTTGAAAAAAAGAGACGATACCGTCGATAGGCGAGCCTAAATAATGAAGAGGCGAGGCCGTTGAGATGCGGGCCTAAAAAAATGAAGAGGCGAGACGCCTTAAATTGAAGTCTCGATGCCGTTGGGAGGCGAGCTTAAATAATTAAAAGGCGATGTCGTATAGGAGGAGCCTAAATAACGAAGAGTCGTATAGGCGAGTCCTAAATAGAGAAGAAGCGAGCCGTTGAGAGGCGCGCCTAAATAATGAAGAGGCGAGGCCGATATAGCGAGCCTAGTAATTAAAGACGCGACGCCGTTGAGAGACGAGAGGCCATAGAGGCTAGCCTAAATAATAATGAAGAGGCGAGGCCGTATAGGCGAGCCTAATAATTTTAGAGATGAGGCCGCAAGAGGCGAGCCTTATAATCGAAGACCGTTTAAAGGATGCCTAAACAATGAAGAGGTGAGACCGTACAAGCGAGCCCTAAATGAAACGATGCTGTTAGGGGAGACCCTATATGCTGAGCCTAAATAGGCAAGTGGAAGAGTTTCTTCTGTTTCGCAATTGAGATCGTGCATCCTTCCCTAACATGTGAAGAGCCGTTGCACTGTTGTTGAGAGGAGAGCCGAAAAAATGAAGAGTCGATGCCGGCGAGAGGCGAGCCTAAATAATGAATGGACGATGTCGTATAGGCGACACTAGATAATGAAGACGCGAGGCGATATAGTTGAGCCTAGGTAATCGAAGAGGCGAGGCCGTATAAGTGAGCTTGATAATTTGAAGACGCGATGCCGTTGAGAGGTGATCTGAAAATAATGAAGAGGCTATGCCGTATAGGTGAGCCTAAAAATTGAAGACATGAGGCCGTTGAGAGGTGAGCCTAAATAATGAAGAGGCTCTCGCGAACCTAATGAGTGAAGAGCTAGATGTCGTATGAGAGGCGAGCCTGAGTAATGAAGAGACCACCGTCGTTGAGGGCGCGCGCCTAAATAATGAAGAACGAGGTCGATATGTGCGAGCCTAAATAATTGAAGAGATGAGGCCGTTGAAAGCCCAGCCTAAATAATGAAGAGGCGATGTCGTAGAGAGGCGAGCCTAAATAATGAAGAGAGTCGATACCTGTTAGAGGCGAGCCTAAATAAATGAAGAGCGAGGTCATAAATAGGCAAGTAATGAAGAAGAGTTTCTTCTGCGAGCCTAAATAATTGAAGAGAGCATCGTTGAGTGGCCCTAAATAATGAAAAATTTCAGAGGCCTGTCGTTAGAGGAGAGCTTGAAAAATGTGAAGAGACGATACCGTATAGGCGAGCCTAAATAGAATGAAGAGGCGAGGCCGTTGAGAGGTGGACCATAAAAAATGAAGAGGCGAGACCATATAATTGAAGTCTCGAAGTGACGAAGCTATATTTGGCGAGCATAAATAATTTTAAAAGGCAATGTCGTATAGGCGAGCCTAAATAACGAAGATTGTCGTATAGGCGAGTCTAAATAATGAAGAAGCGAGGCCGTTGAGAGGCGAGCCTAAATAATGAAGAGGCAAGGCCGTATAGGCGAGCCTAGTAATTAAAGACGCGACGCCGTTGAGAGGCGAGGGCCATATGGGCTAGCCTAAATAATGAAGAGGCGAGGCCGTATAGGTGAGTCTAAAAAATTAAGAGATGAGGCCGCAAAGCCCAGCCTAATAACTGAAGAGGCGATGCCGTAGAGAGGCGAGCGTAAATAATGAAGAGTCGATGCTGTTATGGGCGACCCTTTGCTGAAATAAATAGGCAAGTGGAAGAGTTTCTTCCGTTTCGTCAATTCAATCGAGCATCCTTCCCTAAATTGTAATTTCAGAGGCACTGCCGTTAGAGGAGAGCCTAATATGTGAAGAGTCGATGCCGGTGAGAGGCTAGCCTGAAGAATGAATAGACGATGTCGTATAGGCGACCATAAATAATGAAGAGGGGAGACCATATATGCGAGCCTAATAATGAAGTGACGAAGCTATAAAGGTGAGCATCATAATTTAAGAGGCGATACCGTTGAGAGGCGAGTCTAATATATCAAGAGGCATTGTCGTTGAGTGGCAAGCCAAAAAAATGAAGAGTTGTTGCCGGTGAGTGGTGAGCCTAAAAAATGATTAGGCGATGTCGAATAGGCGACCCTAAATAATGAAGACGCGAGGCCGTATAGATGAGCCTATAATCGAAGAGGCGAGGCCGTATCGACGAGACTTATAATTAAAGTGGCGATCCATCGAGAGGCGAGCCTTATAATTGAAGAGGCGATGCAGTTGAGAGACGAGCCTAAAGAGACGATGTCGTCGAGAGGCGTGCCTAATTCATGAAGAGGCGAGGCCGTTTATGCGAACCTAAATAATATAGAGGTAAGGCCGAATGGACGACTCTTAATTATTGAGTAGACGATGCCGTTGATAGGTGAGCCCAGATATCAAGAGGCGATGCGATTGAGAGAGGACTCTAAATAATGAACCTACAAGACCGCATAGGCAATCCTAAATAACGAAGAAGCGAGGTTGTATCGCGCCTTATAATGAAGACGCGAGGCGATATAGCTGAGCCTAATAATTGAGTAGACGATGCCGTTAAGAGACGAGACCGTAGAGGCGAGCCTAAATAATGAAGAAGGGAGGTTTTACAGGCGAGCCTTATAATTTTAGAGATGATGCAGTCGAGAGGCGAGCCTTATAATCGAAGACCGTTTAAAGGAGAGCCTAAACAATGAAGAGGTGAGACCGTACAAGCGAGCCTAAATAACGAAGAGGGGAGACCCTATATGCGAGCCTAAATATTGAAGAGGCGATGCCATTGAGAGGTGCGCTAAACATGTGAAGAGCCGTTGTCGTTGTTGAGCGGCGAGTCGAAAAAATGAAGAGTCGATGCCGGCGAGAGGCGAGCCTAAATAATGAATGGACGATGTCGTATAGGCGACACTAGATAATGAAGACGCGAGGCGATATAGTTGAGCCTAGGTAATCGAAGAGGCGAGGCCGTATAAGTGAGCTTGATAATTGAAGACGCGATGCCGTTGAGAGGTGATCTGAAATAATGAAGAGGCTATGCCGTATAGGTGAGCCTAAATATTGAAGACATGAGGCCGTTGAGAGGTGAGCCTAAATAATGAAGAGGCTCTCGCGAACCTAATGAGTGAAGAGCTGATGTCGTTGAGAGGCGAGCCTGAGTAATGAAGAGACCACCGTCGTTGAGGGCGCGCGCCTAAATAATGAAGAACGAGGTCGATATGTGCGAGCCTTATAATTGAAGAGGCGATGCCGTTGAGACGGGAGACCAAATAATGATTAGGTGATGTCGTTGAGAGGCGAGCCTAATAATTGAAGAGGGTGATACCGTTTAGAGGCCAGCCTAAATAATGAAGAAGCGAGGTCATATAGGCGAGCCTAAATAATGAAGAGGAGAGATCGTATAGGCGAGCCTAAATAATTGAAGAGGCGAGGTCGTTGAGTGGCGAGTCTAAATAATGAAAAGGGAAGGCCGTTGAGAGCCGAGCTTGAAAAAGGAAGAGACGATACCGTATAGGCGAGCCTAAATAATAAAGAGGCGAGGCCGTTGAGAGGTGGGCCTAAAAAATGAAGAGGCGAGGCCTTAATTGAAGTCTCGATGCCGTTGGGAGGCGAGCTTAAATAATTAAAAGGCAATGTCGTATAGGCGAGCCTAAATAACGAAGAGTCGTATAGGCGAGTCTAAATAGAGAAGAAGCGAGGCCGTTGAGAGGCGAGCCTAAATAATGAAGAGGCAAGGCCGTATAGGCGAGCCTAGTAATTAAAGACGCGACGCCGTTGAGAGGCGAGGCCATATGGGCTAGCCTAAATAATGAAGAGGCGAGGCCGTATAGGTGAGTCTAAAAAAATTAAGAGATGAGGCCGCAAAGCCCAGCCTAATAACTGAAGAGGCGATGCCGTAGAGAGGCGAGCGTAAATAATGAAGAGTCGATGCTGTTATGGGCGACCCTTTGCTGAGCTAAATAGGCAAGTGGAAGAGTTTCTTCTGTTTCGTCAATTCAATCGAGCATCCTTCCCTAAATTGTAATTTCAGAGGCACTGCCGTTAGAGGAGAGCCTAATATGTGAAGAGTCGATGCCGGTGAGAGGCTAGCCTGAAGAATGAATAGACGATGTCGTATAGGCGACCATAAATAATGAAGAGGGGAGACCATATATGCGAGCCTAATAATGAAGTGACGAAGCTATAAAGGTGAGCATCATAATTTAAGAGGCGATACCGTTGAGAGGCGAGTCTAATATATCAAGAGGCATTGTCGTTGAGTGGCAAGCCAAAAAAATGAAGAGTTGTTGCCGGTGAGTGGTGAGCCTAAAAAATGATTAGGCGATGTCGAATAGGCGACCCTAAATAATGAAGACGCGAGGCCGTATAGATGAGCCTATAATCGAAGAGGCGAGGCCGTATCGACGAGACTTATAATTAAAGTGGCGATCCATCGAGAGGCGAGCCTTATAATTGAAGAGGCGATGCAGTTGAGAGACGAGCCTAAAGAGACGATGTCGTCGAGAGGCGTGCCTAATTCATGAAGAGGCGAGGCCGTTTATGCGAACCTAAATAATATAGAGGTAAGGCCGAATGGACGACTCTTAATTATTGAGTAGACGATGCCGTTGATAGGTGAGCCCAGATATCAAGAGGCGATGCGATTGAGAGAGGACTCTAAATAATGAACCTACAAGACCGCATAGGCAATCCTAAATAACGAAGAAGCGAGGTTGTATCGCGCCTTATAATGAAGACGCGAGGCGATATAGCTGAGCCTAATAATTGAGTAGACGATGCCGTTAAGAGACGAGACCGTAGAGGCGAGCCTAAATAATGAAGAAGGGAGGTTTTACAGGCGAGCCTTATAATTTTAGAGATGATGCAGTCGAGAGGCGAGCCTTATAATCGAAGACCGTTTAAAGGAGAGCCTAAACAATGAAGAGGTGAGACCGTACAAGCGAGCCTAAATAACGAAGAGGGGAGACCCTATATGCGAGCCTAAATATTGAAGAGGCGATGCCATTGAGAGGTGCGCTAAACATGTGAAGAGCCGTTGTCGTTGTTGAGCGGCGAGTCGAAAAAATGAAGAGTCGATGCCGGCGAGAGGCGAGCCTAAATAATGAATGGACGATGTCGTATAGGCGACACTAGATAATGAAGACGCGAGGCGATATAGTTGAGCCTAGGTAATCGAAGAGGCGAGGCCGTATAAGTGAGCTTGATAATTGAAGACGCGATGCCGTTGAGAGGTGATCTGAAATAATGAAGAGGCTATGCCGTATAGGTGAGCCTAAATATTGAAGACATGAGGCCGTTGAGAGGTGAGCCTAAATAATGAAGAGGCTCTCGCGAACCTAATGAGTGAAGAGCTGATGTCGTTGAGAGGCGAGCCTGAGTAATGAAGAGACCACCGTCGTTGAGGGCGCGCGCCTAAATAATGAAGAACGAGGTCGATATGTGCGAGCCTTATAATTGAAGAGGCGATGCCGTTGAGACGGGAGACCAAATAATGATTAGGTGATGTCGTTGAGAGGCGAGCCTAATAATTGAAGAGGGTGATACCGTTTAGAGGCCAGCCTAAATAATGAAGAAGCGAGGTCATATAGGCGAGCCTAAATAATGAAGAGGAGAGATCGTATAGGCGAGCCTAAATAATTGAAGAGGCGAGGTCGTTGAGTGGCGAGTCTAAATAATGAAAAGGGAAGGCCGTTGAGAGCCGAGCTTGAAAAAGGAAGAGACGATACCGTATAGGCGAGCCTAAATAATAAAGAGGCGAGGCCGTTGAGAGGTGGGCCTAAAAAATGAAGAGGCGAGGCCTTAATTGAAGTCTCGATGCCGTTGGGAGGCGAGCTTAAATAATTAAAAGGCAATGTCGTATAGGCGAGCCTAAATAACGAAGAGTCGTATAGGCGAGTCTAAATAGAGAAGAAGCGAGGCCGTTGAGAGGCGAGCCTAAATAATGAAGAGGCAAGGCCGTATAGGCGAGCCTAGTAATTAAAGACGCGACGCCGTTGAGAGGCGAGGCCATATGGGCTAGCCTAAATAATGAAGAGGCGAGGCCGTATAGGTGAGTCTAAAAAATTAAGAGATGAGGCCGCAAAGCCCAGCCTAATAACTGAAGAGGCGATGCCGTAGAGAGGCGAGCGTAAATAATGAAGAGTCGATGCTGTTATGGGCGACCCTTTGCTGAGCTAAATAGGCAAGTGGAAGAGTTTCTTCTGTTTCGTCAATTCAATCGAGCATCCTTCCCTAAATTGTAATTTCAGAGGCACTGCCGTTAGAGGAGAGCCTAATATGTGAAGAGTCGATGCCGGTGAGAGGCTAGCCTGAAGAATGAATAGACGATGTCGTATAGGCGACCATAAATAATGAAGAGGGGAGACCATATATGCGAGCCTAATAATGAAGTGACGAAGCTATAAAGGTGAGCATCATAATTTAAGAGGCGATACCGTTGAGAGGCGAGTCTAATATATCAAGAGGCATTGTCGTTGAGTGGCAAGCCAAAAAAATGAAAGAGTTGTTGCCGGTGAGTGGTGAGCCTAAAAAATGATTAGGCGATGTCGAATAGGCGACCCTAAATAATGAAGACGCGAGGCCGTATAGATGAGCCTATAATCGAAGAGGCGAGGCCGTATCGACGAGACTTATAATTAAAGTGGCGATCCATCGAGAGGCGAGCCTTATAATTGAAGAGGCGATGCAGTTGAGAGACGAGCCTAAAGAGACGATGTCGTCGAGAGGCGTGCCTAATTCATGAAGAGGCGAGGCCGTTTATGCGAACCTAAATAATATAGAGGTAAGGCCGAATGGACGACTCTTAATTATTGAGTAGACGATGCCGTTGATAGGTGAGCCCAGATATCAAGAGGCGATGCGATTGAGAGAGGACTCTAAATAATGAACCTACAAGACCGCATAGGCAATCCTAAATAACGAAGAAGCGAGGTTGTATCGCGCCTTATAATGAAGACGCGAGGCGATATAGCTGAGCCTAATAATTGAGTAGACGATGCCGTTAAGAGACGAGACCGTAGAGGCGAGCCTAAATAATGAAGAAGGGAGGTTTTACAGGCGAGCCTTATAATTTTAGAGATGATGCAGTCGAGAGGCGAGCCTTATAATCGAAGACCGTTTAAAGGAGAGCCTAAACAATGAAGAGGTGAGACCGTACAAGCGAGCCTAAATAACGAAGAGGGGAGACCCTATATGCGAGCCTAAATATTGAAGAGGCGATGCCATTGAGAGGTGCGCTAAACATGTGAAGAGCCGTTGTCGTTGTTGAGCGGCGAGTCGAAAAAAATGAAGAGTCGATGCCGGCGAGAGGCGAGCCTAAATAATGAATGGACGATGTCGTATAGGCGACACTAGATAATGAAGACGCGAGGCGATATAGTTGAGCCTAGGTAATCGAAGAGGCGAGGCCGTATAAGTGAGCTTGATAATTGAAGACGCGATGCCGTTGAGAGGTGATCTGAAATAATGAAGAGGCTATGCCGTATAGGTGAGCCTAAATATTGAAGACATGAGGCCGTTGAGAGGTGAGCCTAAATAATGAAGAGGCTCTCGCGAACCTAATGAGTGAAGAGCTGATGTCGTTGAGAGGCGAGCCTGAGTAATGAAGAGACCACCGTCGTTGAGGGCGCGCGCCTAAATAATGAAGAACGAGGTCGATATGTGCGAGCCTAATAATTGAAGAGGGTGATACCGTTTAGAGGCCAGCCTAAATAATGAAGAAGCGAGGTCATATAGGCGAGCCTAAATAATGAAGAGGAGAGATCGTATAGGCGAGCCTAAATAATTGAAGAGGCGAGGTCGTTGAGTGGCGAGTCTAAATAATGAAAAGGGAAGGCCGTTGAGAGCCGAGCTTGAAAAAGGAAGAGACGATACCGTATAGGCGAGCCTAAATAATAAAGAGGCGAGGCCGTTGAGAGGTGGGCCTAAAAAATGAAGAGGCGAGGCCTTAATTGAAGTCTCGATGCCGTTGGGAGGCGAGCTTAAATAATTAAAAGGCAATGTCGTATAGGCGAGCCTAAATAACGAAGAGTCGTATAGGCGAGTCTAAATAGAGAAGAAGCGAGGCCGTTGAGAGGCGAGCCTAAATAATGAAGAGGCAAGGCCGTATAGGCGAGCCTAGTAATTAAAGACGCGACGCCGTTGAGAGGCGAGGCCATATGGGCTAGCCTAAATAATGAAGAGGCGAGGCCGTATAGGTGAGTCTAAAAAATTAAGAGATGAGGCCGCAAAGCCCAGCCTAATAACTGAAGAGGCGATGCCGTAGAGAGGCGAGCGTAAATAATGAAGAGTCGATGCTGTTATGGGCGACCCTTTGCTGAGCTAAATAGGCAAGTGGAAGAGTTTCTTCTGTTTCGTCAATTCAATCGAGCATCCTTCCCTAAATTGTAATTTCAGAGGCACTGCCGTTAGAGGAGAGCCTAATATGTGAAGAGTCGATGCCGGTGAGAGGCTAGCCTGAAGAATGAATAGACGATGTCGTATAGGCGACCATAAATAATGAAGAGGGGAGACCATATATGCGAGCCTAATAATGAAGTGACGAAGCTATAAAGGTGAGCATCATAATTTAAGAGGCGATACCGTTGAGAGGCGAGTCTAATATATCAAGAGGCATTGTCGTTGAGTGGCAAGCCAAAAAAAATGAAGAGTTGTTGCCGGTGAGTGGTGAGCCTAAAAAATGATTAGGCGATGTCGAATAGGCGACCCTAAATAATGAAGACGCGAGGCCGTATAGATGAGCCTATAATCGAAGAGGCGAGGCCGTATCGACGAGACTTATAATTAAAGTGGCGATCCATCGAGAGGCGAGCCTTATAATTGAAGAGGCGATGCAGTTGAGAGACGAGCCTAAAGAGACGATGTCGTCGAGAGGCGTGCCTAATTCATGAAGAGGCGAGGCCGTTTATGCGAACCTAAATAATATAGAGGTAAGGCCGAATGGACGACTCTTAATTATTGAGTAGACGATGCCGTTGATAGGTGAGCCCAGATATCAAGAGGCGATGCGATTGAGAGAGGACTCTAAATAATGAACCTACAAGACCGCATAGGCAATCCTAAATAACGAAGAAGCGAGGTTGTATCGCGCCTTATAATGAATACGCGAGGCGATATAGCTGAGCCTAATAATTGAGTAGACGATGCCGTTAAGAGACGAGACCGTAGAGGCGAGCCTAAATAATGAAGAAGGGAGGTTTTACAGGCGAGCCTTATAATTTTAGAGATGATGCAGTCGAGAGGCGAGCCTTATAATCGAAGACCGTTTAAAGGAGAGCCTAAACAATGAAGAGGTGAGACCGTACAAGCGAGCCTAAATAACGAAGAGGGGAGACCCTATATGCGAGCCTAAATATTGAAGAGGCGATGCCATTGAGAGGTGCGCTAAACATGTGAAGAGCCGTTGTCGTTGTTGAGCGGCGAGTCGAAAAAATGAAGAGTCGATGCCGGCGAGAGGCGAGCCTAAATAATGAATGGACGATGTCGTACAGGCGACACTAGATAATGAAGACGCGAGGCGATATAGTTGAGCCTAGGTAATCGAAGAGGCGAGGCCGTATAAGTGAGCTTGATAATTGAAGACGCGATGCCGTTGAGAGGTGATCTGAAATAATGAAGAGGCTATGCCGTATAGGTGAGCCTAAATATTGAAGACATGAGGCCGTTGAGAGGTGAGCCTAAATAATGAAGAGGCTCTCGCGAACCTAATGAGTGAAGAGCTGATGTCGTTGAGAGGCGAGCCTGAGTAATGAAGAGACCACCGTCGTTGAGGGCGCGCGCCTAAATAATGAAGAACGAGGTCGATATGTGCGAGCCTTATAATTGAAGAGGCGATGCCGTTGAGACGGGAGACCAAATAATGATTAGGTGATGTCGTTGAGAGGCGAGCCTAATAATTGAAGAGGGTGATACCGTTTAGAGGCCAGCCTAAATAATGAAGAAGCGAGGTCATATAGGCGAGCCTAAATAATGAAGAGGAGAGATCGTATAGGCGAGCCTAAATAATTGAAGAGGCGAGGTCGTTGAGTGGCGAGTCTAAATAATGAAAAGGGAAGGCCGTTGAGAGCCGAGCTTGAAAAAGGAAGAGACGATACCGTATAGGCGAGCCTAAATAATAAAGAGGCGAGGCCGTTGAGAGGTGGGCCTAAAAAATGAAGAGGCGAGGCCTTAATTGAAGTCTCGATGCCGTTGGGAGGCGAGCTTAAATAATTAAAAGGCAATGTCGTATAGGCGAGCCTAAATAACGAAGAGTCGTATAGGCGAGTCTAAATAGAGAAGAAGCGAGGCCGTTGAGAGGCGAGCCTAAATAATGAAGAGGCAAGGCCGTATAGGCGAGCCTAGTAATTAAAGACGCGACGCCGTTGAGAGGCGAGGCCATATGGGCTAGCCTAAATAATGAAGAGGCGAGGCCGTATAGGTGAGTCTAAAAAATTAAGAGATGAGGCCGCAAAGCCCAGCCTAATAACTGAAGAGGCGATGCCGTAGAGAGGCGAGCGTAAATAATGAAGAGTCGATGCTGTTATGGGCGACCCTTTGCTGAGCTAAATAGGCAAGTGGAAGAGTTTCTTCTGTTTCGTCAATTCAATCGAGCATCCTTCCCTAAATTGTAATTTCAGAGGCACTGCCGTTAGAGGAGAGCCTAATATGTGAAGAGTCGATGCCGGTGAGAGGCTAGCCTGAAGAATGAATAGACGATGTCGTATAGGCGACCATAAATAATGAAGAGGGGAGACCATATATGCGAGCCTAATAATGAAGTGACGAAGCTATAAAGGTGAGCATCATAATTTAAGAGGCGATACCCGTTGAGAGGCGAGTCTAATATATCAAGAGGCATTGTCGTTGAGTGGCAAGCCAAAAAAATGAAGAGTTGTTGCCGGTGAGTGGTGAGCCTAAAAAATGATTAGGCGATGTCGAATAGGCGACCCTAAAAATAATGAAGACGCGAGGCCGTATAGATGAGCCTATAATCGAAGAGGCGAGGCCGTATCGACGAGACTTATAATTAAAGTGGCGATCCATCGAGAGGCGAGCCTTATAATTGAAGAGGCGATGCAGTTGAGAGACGAGCCTAAAGAGACGATGTCGTCGAGAGGCGTGCCTAATTCATGAAGAGGCGAGGCCGTTTATGCGAACCTAAATAATATAGAGGTAAGGCCGAATGGACGACTCTTAATTATTGAGTAGACGATGCCGTTGATAGGTGAGCCCAGATATCAAGAGGCGATGCGATTGAGAGAGGACTCTAAATAATGAACCTACAAGACCGCATAGGCAATCCTAAATAACGAAGAAGCGAGGTTGTATCGCGCCTTATAATGAAGACGCGAGGCGATATAGCTGAGCCTAATAATTGAGTAGACGATGCCGTTAAGAGACGAGACCGTAGAGGCGAGCCTAAATAATGAAGAAGGGAGGTTTTACAGGCGAGCCTTATAATTTTAGAGATGATGCAGTCGAGAGGCGAGCCTTATAATCGAAGACCGTTTAAAGGAGAGCCTAAACAATGAAGAGGTGAGACCGTACAAGCGAGCCTAAATAACGAAGAGGGGAGACCCTATATGCGAGCCTAAATATTGAAGAGGCGATGCCATTGAGAGGTGCGCTAAACATGTGAAGAGCCGTTGTCGTTGTTGAGCGGCGAGTCGAAAAAAATGAAGAGTCGATGCCGGCGAGAGGCGAGCCTAAATAATGAATGGACGATGTCGTATAGGCGACACTAGATAATGAAGACGCGAGGCGATATAGTTGAGCCTAGGTAATCGAAGAGGCGAGGCCGTATAAGTGAGCTTGATAATTGAAGACGCGCGATGCCGTTGAGAGGTGATCTGAAATAATGAAGAGGCTATGCCGTATAGGTGAGCCTAAATATTGAAGACATGAGGCCGTTGAGAGGTGAGCCTAAATAATGAAGAGGCTCTCGCGAACCTAATGAGTGAAGAGCTGATGTCGTTGAGAGGCGAGCCTGAGTAATGAAGAGACCACCGTCGTTGAGGGCGCGCGCCTAAATAATGAAGAACGAGGTCGATATGTGCGAGCCTTATAATTGAAGAGGCGATGCCGTTGAGACGGGAGACCAAATAATGATTAGGTGATGTCGTTGAGAGGCGAGCCTAATAATTGAAGAGGGTGATACCGTTTAGAGGCCAGCCTAAATAATGAAGAAGCGAGGTCATATAGGCGAGCCTAAATAATGAAGAGGAGAGATCGTATAGGCGAGCCTAAATAATTGAAGAGGCGAGGTCGTTGAGTGGCGAGTCTAAATAATGAAAAGGGAAGGCCGTTGAGAGCCGAGCTTGAAAAAGGAAGAGACGATACCGTATAGGCGAGCCTAAATAATAAAGAGGCGAGGCCGTTGAGAGGTGGGCCTAAAAAAATGAAGAGGCGAGGCCTTAATTGAAGTCTCGATGCCGTTGGGAGGCGAGCTTAAATAATTAAAAGGCAATGTCGTATAGGCGAGCCTAAATAACGAAGAGTCGTATAGGCGAGTCTAAATAGAGAAGAAGCGAGGCCGTTGAGAGGCGAGCCTAAATAATGAAGAGGCAAGGCCGTATAGGCGAGCCTAGTAATTAAAGACGCGACGCCGTTGAGAGGCGAGGCCATATGGGCTAGCCTAAATAATGAAGAGGCGAGGCCGTATAGGTGAGTCTAAAAAATTAAGAGATGAGGCCGCAAAGCCCAGCCTAATAACTGAAGAGGCGATGCCGTAGAGAGGCGAGCGTAAATAATGAAGAGTCGATGCTGTTATGGGCGACCCTTTGCTGAGCTAAATAGGCAAGTGGAAGAGTTTCTTCTGTTTCGTCAATTCAATCGAGCATCCTTCCCTAAATTGTAATTTCAGAGGCACTGCCGTTAGAGGAGAGCCTAATATGTGAAGAGTCGATGCCGGTGAGAGGCTAGCCTGAAGAATGAATAGACGATGTCGTATAGGCGACCCATAAATAATGAAGAGGGGAGACCATATATGCGAGCCTAATAATGAAGTGACGAAGCTATAAAGGTGAGCATCATAATTTAAGAGGCGATACCGTTGAGAGGCGAGTCTAATATATCAAGAGGCATTGTCGTTGAGTGGCAAGCCAAAAAAAAATGAAGAGTTGTTGCCGGTGAGTGGTGAGCCTAAAAAATGATTAGGCGATGTCGAATAGGCGACCCTAAATAATGAAGACGCGAGGCCGTATAGATGAGCCTATAATCGAAGAGGCGAGGCCGTATCGACGAGACTTATAATTAAAGTGGCGATCCATCGAGAGGCGAGCCTTATAATTGAAGAGGCGATGCAGTTGAGAGACGAGCCTAAAGAGACGATGTCGTCGAGAGGCGTGCCTAATTCATGAAGAGGCGAGGCCGTTTATGCGAACCTAAATAATATAGAGGTAAGGCCGAATGGACGACTCTTAATTATTGAGTAGACGATGCCGTTGATAGGTGAGCCCAGATATCAAGAGGCGATGCGATTGAGAGAGGACTCTAAATAATGAACCTACAAGACCGCATAGGCAATCCTAAATAACGAAGAAGCGAGGTTGTATCGCGCCTTATAATGAAGACGCGAGGCGATATAGCTGAGCCTAATAATTGAGTAGACGATGCCGTTAAGAGACGAGACCGTAGAGGCGAGCCTAAATAATGAAGAAGGGAGGTTTTACAGGCGAGCCTTATAATTTTAGAGAGATGATGCAGTCGAGAGGCGAGCCTTATAATCGAAGACCGTTTAAAGGAGAGCCTAAACAATGAAGAGGTGAGACCGTACAAGCGAGCCTAAATAACGAAGAGGGGAGACCCTATATGCGAGCGAGCTGCTAAATATTGAAGAGGCGATGCCATTGAGAGGTGCGCTAAACATGTGAAGAGCCGTTGTCGTTGTTGAGCGGCGAGTCGAAAAAATGAAGAGTCGATGCCGGCGAGAGGCGAGCCTAAATAATGAATGGACGATGTCGTATAGGCGACACTAGATAATGAAGACGCGAGGCGATATAGTTGAGCCTAGGTAATCGAAGAGGCGAGGCCGTATAAGTGAGCTTGATAATTGAAGACGCGATGCCGTTGAGAGGTGATCTGAAATAATGAAGAGGCTATGCCGTATAGGTGAGCCTAAATATTGAAGACATGAGGCCGTTGAGAGGTGAGCCTAAATAATGAAGAGGCTCTCGCGAACCTAATGAGTGAAGAGCTGATGTCGTTGAGAGGCGAGCCTGAGTAATGAAGAGACCACCGTCGTTGAGGGCGCGCGCCTAAATAATGAAGAACGAGGTCGATATGTGCGAGCCTTATAATTGAAGAGGCGATGCCGTTGAGACGGGAGACCAAATAATGATTAGGTGATGTCGTTGAGAGGCGAGCCTAATAATTGAAGAGGGTGATACCGTTTAGAGGCCAGCCTAAATAATGAAGAAGCGAGGTCATCATATAGGCGAGCCTAAATAATGAAGAGGAGAGATCGTATAGGCGAGCCTAAATAATTGAAGAGGCGAGGTCGTTGAGTGGCGAGTCTAAATAATGAAAAGGGAAGGCCGTTGAGAGCCGAGCTTGAAAAAGGAAGAGACGATACCGTATAGGCGAGCCTAAATAATAAAGAGGCGAGGCCGTTGAGAGGTGGGCCTAAAAAATGAAGAGGCGAGGCCTTAATTGAAGTCTCGATGCCGTTGGGAGGCGAGCTTAAATAATTAAAAGGCAATGTCGTATAGGCGAGCCTAAATAACGAAGAGTCGTATAGGCGAGTCTAAATAGAGAAGAAGCGAGGCCGTTGAGAGGCGAGCCTAAATAATGAAGAGGCAAGGCCGTATAGGCGAGCCTAGTAAATTAAAGACGCGACGCCGTTGAGAGGCGAGGCCATATGGGCTAGCCTAAATAATGAAGAGGCGAGGCCGTATAGGTGAGTCTAAAAAATTAAGAGATGAGGCCGCAAAGCCCAGCCTAATAACTGAAGAGGCGATGCCGTAGAGAGGCGAGCGTAAATAATGAAGAGTCGATGCTGTTATGGGCGACCCTTTGCTGAGCTAAATAGGCAAGTGGAAGAGTTTCTTCTGTTTCGTCAATTCAATCGAGCATCCTTCCCTAAATTGTAATTTCAGAGGCACTGCCGTTAGAGGAGAGCCTAATATGTGAAGAGTCGATGCCGGTGAGAGGCTAGCCTGAAGAATGAATAGACGATGTCGTATAGGCGACCATAAATAATGAAGAGGGGAGACCATATATGCGAGCCTAATAATGAAGTGACGAAGCTATAAAGGTGAGCATCATAATTTAAGAGGCGATACCGTTGAGAGGCGAGTCTAATATATCAAGAGGCATTGTCGTTGAGTGTGGCAAGCCAAAAAAATGAAGAGTTGTTGCCGGTGAGTGGTGAGCCTAAAAAATGATTAGGCGATGTCGAATAGGCGACCCTAAATAATGAAGACGCGAGGCCGTATAGATGAGCCTATAATCGAAGAGGCGAGGCCGTATCGACGAGACTTATAATTAAAGTGGCGATCCATCGAGAGGCGAGCCTTATAATTGAAGAGGCGATGCAGTTGAGAGACGAGCCTAAAGAGACGATGTCGTCGAGAGGCGTGCCTAATTCATGAAGAGGCGAGGCCGTTTATGCGAACCTAAATAATATAGAGGTAAGGCCGAATGGACGACTCTTAATTATTGAGTAGACGATGCCGTTGATAGGTGAGCCCAGATATCAAGAGGCGATGCGATTGAGAGAGGACTCTAAATAATGAACCTACAAGACCGCATAGGCAATCCTAAATAACGAAGAAGCGAGGTTGTATCGCGCCTTATAATGAAGACGCGAGGCGATATAGCTGAGCCTAATAATTGAGTAGACGATGCCGTTAAGAGACGAGACCGTAGAGGCGAGCCTAAATAATGAAGAAGGGAGGTTTTACAGGCGAGCCTTATAATTTTAGAGATGATGCAGTCGAGAGGCGAGCCTTATAATCGAAGACCGTTTAAAGGAGAGCCTAAACAATGAAGAGGTGAGACCGTACAAGCGAGCCTAAATAACGAAGAGGGGAGACCCTATATGCGAGCCTAAATATTGAAGAGGCGATGCCATTGAGAGGTGCGCTAAACATGTGAAGAGCCGTTGTCGTTGTTGAGCGGCGAGTCGAAAAAATGAAGAGTCGATGCCGGCGAGAGGCGAGCCTAAATAATGAATGGACGATGTCGTATAGGCGACACTAGATAATGAAGACGCGAGGCGATATAGTTGAGCCTAGGTAATCGAAGAGGCGAGGCCGTATAAGTGAGCTTGATAATTGAAGACGCGATGCCGTTGAGAGGTGATCTGAAATAATGAAGAGGCTATGCCGTATAGGTGAGCCTAAATATTGAAGACATGAGGCCGTTGAGAGGTGAGCCTAAATAATGAAGAGGCTCTCGCGAACCTAATGAGTGAAGAGCTGATGTCGTTGAGAGGCGAGCCTGAGTAATGAAGAGACCACCGTCGTTGAGGGCGCGCGCCTAAATAATGAAGAACGAGGTCGATATGTGCGAGCCTTATAATTGAAGAGGCGATGCCGTTGAGACGGGAGACCAAATAATGATTAGGTGATGTCGTTGAGAGGCGAGCCTAATAATTGAAGAGGGTGATACCGTTTAGAGGCCAGCCTAAAAATAATGAAGAAGCGAGGTCATATAGGCGAGCCTAAATAATGAAGAGGAGAGATCGTATAGGCGAGCCTAAATAATTGAAGAGGCGAGGTCGTTGAGTGGCGAGTCTAAATAATGAAAAGGGAAGGCCGTTGAGAGCCGAGCTTGAAAAAGGAAGAGACGATACCGTATAGGCGAGCCTAAATAATAAAGAGGCGAGGCCGTTGAGAGAGGTGGGCCTAAAAAATGAAGAGGCGAGGCCTTAATTGAAGTCTCGATGCCGTTGGGAGGCGAGCTTAAATAATTAAAAGGCAATGTCGTATAGGCGAGCCTAAATAACGAAGAGAGTCGTATAGGCGAGTCTAAATAGAGAAGAAGCGAGGCCGTTGAGAGGCGAGCCTAAATAATGAAGAGGCAAGGCCGTATAGGCGAGCCTAGTAATTAAAGACGCGACGCCGTTGAGAGGCGAGGCCATATGGGCTAGCCTAAATAATGAAGAGGCGAGGCCGTATAGGTGAGTCTAAAAAATTAAGAGATGAGGCCGCAAAGCCCAGCCTAATAACTGAAGAGGCGATGCCGTAGAGAGGCGAGCGTAAATAATGAAGAGTCGATGCTGTTATGGGCGACCCTTTGCTGAGCTAAATAGGCAAGTGGAAGAGTTTCTTCTGTTTCGTCAATTCAATCGAGCATCCTTCCCTAAATTGTAATTTTTCAGAGGCACTGCCGTTAGAGGAGAGCCTAATATGTGAAGAGTCGATGCCGGTGAGAGGCTAGCCTGAAGAATGAATAGACGATGTCGTATAGGCGACCATAAATAATGAAGAGGGGAGACCATATATGCGAGCCTAATAATGAAGTGACGAAGCTATAAAGGTGAGCATCATAATTTAAGAGGCGATACCGTTGAGAGGCGAGTCTAATATATCAAGAGGCATTGTCGTTGAGTGGCAAGCCAAAAAAATGAAGAGTTGTTGCCGGTGAGTGGTGAGCCTAAAAAATGATTAGGCGATGTCGAATAGGCGACCCTAAATAATGAAGACGCGAGGCCGTATAGATGAGCCTATAATCGAAGAGGCGAGGCCGTATCGACGAGACTTATAATTAAAGTGGCGATCCATCGAGAGGCGAGCCTTATAATTGAAGAGGCGATGCAGTTGAGAGACGAGCCTAAAGAGACGATGTCGTCGAGAGGCGTGCCTAATTCATGAAGAGGCGAGGCCGTTTATGCGAACCTAAATAATATAGAGGTAAGGCCGAATGGACGACTCTTAATTATTGAGTAGACGATGCCGTTGATAGGTGAGCCCAGATATCAAGAGGCGATGCGATTGAGAGAGGACTCTAAATAATGAACCTACAAGACCGCATAGGCAATCCTAAATAACGAAGAAGCGAGGTTGTATCGCGCCTTATAATGAAGACGCGAGGCGATATAGCTGAGCCTAATAATTGAGTAGACGATGCCGTTAAGAGACGAGACCGTAGAGGCGAGCCTAAATAATGAAGAAGGGAGGTTTTACAGGCGAGCCTTATAATTTTAGAGATGATGCAGTCGAGAGGCGAGCCTTATAATCGAAGACCGTTTAAAGGAGAGCCTAAACAATGAAGAGGTGAGACCGTACAAGCGAGCCTAAATAACGAAGAGGGGAGACCCTATATGCGAGCCTAAATATTGAAGAGGCGATGCCATTGAGAGGTGCGCTAAAACATGTGAAGAGCCGTTGTCGTTGTTGAGCGGCGAGTCGAAAAAAATGAAGAGTCGATGCCGGCGAGAGGCGAGCCTAAATAATGAATGGACGATGTCGTATAGGCGACACTAGATAATGAAGACGCGAGGCGATATAGTTGAGCCTAGGTAATCGAAGAGGCGAGGCCGTATAAGTGAGCTTGATAATTGAAGACGCGATGCCGTTGAGAGGTGATCTGAAATAATGAAGAGGCTATGCCGTATAGGTGAGCCTAAATATTGAAGACATGAGGCCGTTGAGAGGTGAGCCTAAATAATGAAGAGGCTCTCGCGAACCTAATGAGTGAAGAGCTGATGTCGTTGAGAGGCGAGCCTGAGTAATGAAGAGACCACCGTCGTTGAGGGCGCGCGCCTAAATAATGAAGAACGAGGTCGATATGTGCGAGCCTTATAATTGAAGAGGCGATGCCGTTGAGACGGGAGACCAAATAATGATTAGGTGATGTCGTTGAGAGGCGAGCCTAATAATTGAAGAGGGTGATACCGTTTAGAGGCCAGCCTAAATAATGAAGAAGCGAGGTCATATAGGCGAGCCTAAATAATGAAGAGGAGAGATCGTATAGGCGAGCCTAAATAATTGAAGAGGCGAGGTCGTTGAGTGGCGAGTCTAAATAATGAAAAGGGAAGGCCGTTGAGAGCCGAGCTTGAAAAAGGAAGAGACGATACCGTATAGGCGAGCCTAAATAATAAAGAGGCGAGGCCGTTGAGAGGTGGGCCTAAAAAATGAAGAGGCGAGGCCTTAATTGAAGTCTCGATGCCGTTGGGAGGCGAGCTTAAATAATTAAAAGGCAATGTCGTATAGGCGAGCCTAAATAACGAAGAGTCGTATAGGCGAGTCTAAATAGAGAAGAAGCGAGGCCGTTGAGAGGCGAGCCTAAATAATGAAGAGGCAAGGCCGTATAGGCGAGCCTAGTAATTAAAGACGCGACGCCGTTGAGAGGCGAGGCCATATGGGCTAGCCTAAATAATGAAGAGGCGAGGCCGTATAGGTGAGTCTAAAAAATTAAGAGATGAGGCCGCAAAGCCCAGCCTAATAACTGAAGAGGCGATGCCGTAGAGAGGCGAGCGTAAATAATGAAGAGTCGATGCTGTTATGGGCGACCCTTTGCTGAGCTAAATAGGCAAGTGGAAGAGTTTCTTCTGTTTCGTCAATTCAATCGAGCATCCTTCCCTAAATTGTAATTTTCAGAGGCACTGCCGTTAGAGGAGAGCCTAATATGTGAAGAGTCGATGCCGGTGAGAGGCTAGCCTGAAGAATGAATAGACGATGTCGTATAGGCGACCATAAATAATGAAGAGGGGAGACCATATATGCGAGCCTAATAATGAAGTGACGAAGCTATAAAGGTGAGCATCATAATTTAAGAGGCGATACCGTTGAGAGGCGAGTCTAATATATCAAGAGGCATTGTCGTTGAGTGGCAAGCCAAAAAAAAAATGAAGAGTTGTTGCCGGTGAGTGGTGAGCCTAAAAAATGATTAGGCGATGTCGAATAGGCGACCCTAAATAATGAAGACGCGAGGCCGTATAGATGAGCCTATAATCGAAGAGGCGAGGCCGTATCGACGAGACTTATAATTAAAGTGGCGATCCATCGAGAGGCGAGCCTTATAATTGAAGAGGCGATGCAGTTGAGAGACGAGCCTAAAGAGACGATGTCGTCGAGAGGCGTGCCTAATTCATGAAGAGGCGAGGCCGTTTATGCGAACCTAAATAATATAGAGGTAAGGCCGAATGGACGACTCTTAATTATTGAGTAGACGATGCCGTTGATAGGTGAGCCCAGATATCAAGAGGCGATGCGATTGAGAGAGGACTCTAAATAATGAACCTACAAGACCGCATAGGCAATCCTAAATAACGAAGAAGCGAGGTTGTATCGCGCCTTATAATGAATACGCGAGGCGATATAGCTGAGCCTAATAATTGAGTAGACGATGCCGTTAAGAGACGACGATACCGTAGAGGCGAGCCTAAATAATGAAGAAGGGAGGTTTTACAGGCGAGCCTTATAATTTTAGAGATGATGCAGTCGAGAGGCGAGCCTTATAATCGAAGACCGTTTAAAGGAGAGCCTAAACAATGAAGAGGTGAGACCGTACAAGCGAGCCTAAATAACGAAGAGGGGAGACCCTATATGCGAGCCTAAATATTGAAGAGGCGATGCCATTTGAGAGGTGCGCTAAACATGTGAAGAGCCGTTGTCGTTGTTGAGCGGCGAGTCGAAAAAAATGAAGAGTCGATGCCGGCGAGAGGCGAGCCTAAATAATGAATGGACGATGTCGTACAGGCGACACTAGATAATGAAGACGCGAGGCGATATAGTTGAGCCTAGGTAATCGAAGAGGCGAGGCCGTATAAGTGAGCTTGATAATTGAAGACGCGATGCCGTTGAGAGGTGATCTGAAATAATGAAGAGGCTATGCCGTATAGGTGAGCCTAAATATTGAAGACATGAGGCCGTTGAGAGGTGAGCCTAAATAATGAAGAGGCTCTCGCGAACCTAATGAGTGAAGAGCTGATGTCGTTGAGAGGCGAGCCTGAGTAATGAAGAGACCACCGTCGTTGAGGGCGCGCGCCTAAATAATGAAGAACGAGGTCGATATGTGCGAGCCTTATAATTGAAGAGGCGATGCCGTTGTGACGGGAGACCAAATAATGATTAGGTGATGTCGTTGAGAGGCGAGCCTAATAATTGAAGAGGGTGATACCGTTTAGAGGCCAGCCTAAATAATGAAGAAGCGAGGTCATATAGGCGAGCCTAAATAATGAAGAGGAGAGATCGTATAGGCGAGCCTAAATAATTGAAGAGGCGAGGTCGTTGAGTGGCGAGTCTAAATAATGAAAAGGGAAGGCCGTTGAGAGCCGAGCTTGAAAAAGGAAGAGACGATACCGTATAGGCGAGCCTAAATAATAAAGAGGCGAGGCCGTTGAGAGGTGGGCCTAAAAAAATGAAGAGGCGAGGCCTTAATTGAAGTCTCGATGCCGTTGGGGAGGCGAGCTTAAATAATTAAAAGGCAATGTCGTATAGGCGAGCCTAAATAACGAAGAGTCGTATAGGCGAGTCTAAATAGAGAAGAAGCGAGGCCGTTGAGAGGCGAGCCTAAATAATGAAGAGGCAAGGCCGTATAGGCGAGCCTAGTAATTAAAGACGCGACGCCGTTGAGAGGCGAGGCCATATGGGCTAGCCTAAATAATGAAGAGGCGAGGCCGTATAGGTGAGTCTAAAAAATTAAGAGATGAGGCCGCAAAGCCCAGCCTAATAACTGAAGAGGCGATGCCGTAGAGAGGCGAGCGTAAATAATGAAGAGTCGATGCTGTTATGGGCGACCCTTTGCTGAGCTAAATAGGCAAGTGGAAGAGTTTCTTCTGTTTCGTCAATTCAATCGAGCATCCTTCCCTAAATTGTAATTTCAGAGGCACTGCCGTTAGAGGAGAGCCTAATATGTGAAGAGTCGATGCCGGTGAGAGGCTAGCCTGAAGAATGAATAGACGACGATGTCGTATAGGCGACCATAAATAATGAAGAGGGGAGACCATATATGCGAGCCTAATAATGAAGTGACGAAGCTATAAAGGTGAGCATCATAATTTAAGAGGCGATACCGTTGAGAGGCGAGTCTAATATATCAAGAGGCATTGTCGTTGAGTGGCAAGCCAAAAAAAATGAAGAGTTGTTGCCGGTGAGTGGTGAGCCTAAAAAATGATTAGGCGATGTCGAATAGGCGACCCTAAATAATGAAGACGCGAGGCCGTATAGATGAGCCTATAATCGAAGAGGCGAGGCCGTATCGACGAGACTTATAATTAAAGTGGCGATCCATCGAGAGGCGAGCCTTATTATAATTGAAGAGGCGATGCAGTTGAGAGACGAGCCTAAAGAGACGATGTCGTCGAGAGGCGTGCCTAATTCATGAAGAGGCGAGGCCGTTTATGCGAACCTAAATAATATAGAGGTAAGGCCGAATGGACGACTCTTAATTATTGAGTAGACGATGCCGTTGATAGGTGAGCCCAGATATCAAGAGGCGATGCGATTGAGAGAGGACTCTAAATAATGAACCTACAAGACCGCATAGGCAATCCTAAATAACGAAGAAGCGAGGTTGTATCGCGCCTTATAATGAATACGCGAGGCGATATAGCTGAGCCTAATAATTGAGTAGACGATGCCGTTAAGAGACGAGACCGTAGAGGCGAGCCTAAATAATGAAGAAGGGAGGTTTTACAGGCGAGCCTTATAATTTTTAGAGATGATGCAGTCGAGAGGCGAGCCTTATAATCGAAGACCGTTTAAAGGAGAGCCTAAACAATGAAGAGGTGAGACCGTACAAGCGAGCCTAAATAACGAAAGGGGGAGACCCTATATGCGAGCCTAAATATTGAAGAGGCGATGCCATTGAGAGGTGCGCTAAACATGTGAAGAGCCGTTGTCGTTGTTGAGCGGCGAGTCGAAAAAATGAAGAGTCGATGCCGGCGAGAGGCGAGCCTAAATAATTGAATGGACGATGTCGTATAGGCGACACTAGATAATGAAGACGCGAGGCGATATAGTTGAGCCTAGGTAATCGAAGAGGCGAGGCCGTATAAGTGAGCTTGATAATTGAAGACGCGATGCCGTTGAGAGGTGATCTGAAATAATGAAGAGGCTATGCCGTATAGGTGAGCCTAAATATTGAAGACATGAGGCCGTTGAGAGGTGAGCCTAAATAATGAAGAGGCTCTCGCGAACCTAATAATTGAAGAGCTGATGTCGTTGAGAGGCGAGCCTGAGTAATGAAGAGACCACCGTCGTTGAGGGCGCGCGCCTAAATAATGAAGAACGAGGTCGATATGTGCGAGCCTTATAATTGAAGAGGCGATGCCGTTGAGACGGGAGACCAAATAATGATTAGGTGATGTCGTTGAGAGGCGAGCCTAATAATTGAAGAGGGTGATACCGTTTAGAGGCCAGCCTAAATAATGAAGAAGCGAGGTCATACATATAGGCGAGCCTAAATAATGAAGAGGAGAGATCGTATAGGCGAGCCTAAATAATTGAAGAGGCGAGGTCGTTGAGTGGCGAGTCTAAATAATGAAAAGGGAAGGCCGTTGAGAGCCGAGCTTGAAAAAGGAAGAGACGATACCGTATAGGCGAGCCTAAATAATAAAGAGGAGAGGCCGTTGAGAGGTGGGCCTAAAAAAAATGAAGAGGCGAGGCCTTAATTGAAGTCTCGATGCCGTTGGGAGGCGAGCTTAAATAATTAAAAGGCAATGTCGTATAGGCGAGCCTAAATAACGAAGAGTCGTATAGGCGAGTCTAAATAGAGAAGAAGCGAGGCCGTTGAGAGGCGAGCCTAAATAATGAAGAGGCAAGGCCGTATAGGCGAGCCTAGTAATTAAAGACGCGACGCCGTTGAGAGGCGAGGCCATATGGGCTAGCCTAAATAATGAAGAGGCGAGGCCGTATAGGTGAGTCTAAAAAATTAAGAGATGAGGCCGCAAAGCCCAGCCTAATAACTGAAGAGGCGATGCCGTAGAGAGGCGAGCGTAAATAATGAAGAGTCGATGCTGTTATGGGCGACCCTTTGCTGAGCTAAATAGGCAAGTGGAAGAGTTTCTTCTGTTTCGTCAATTCAATCGAGCATCCTTCCCTAAATTGTAATTTTAGAGGCACTGCCGTTAGAGGAGAGCCTAATATGTGAAGAGTCGATGCCGGTGAGAGGCTAGCCTGAAGAATGAATAGACGATGTCGTATAGGCGACCATAAATAATGAAGAGGGGAGACCATATATGCGAGCCTAATAATGAAGTGACGAAGCTATAAAGGTGAGCATCATAATTTAAGAGGCGATACCGTTGAGAGGCGAGTCTAATATATCAAGAGGCATTGTCGTTGAGTGGCAAGCCAAAAAAAATGAAGAGTTGTTGCCGGTGAGTGGTGAGCCTAAAAAATGATTAGGCGATGTCGAATAGGCGACCCTAAATAATGAAGACGCGAGGCCGTATAGATGAGCCTATAATCGAAGAGGCGAGGCCGTATCGACGAGACTTATAATTAAAGTGGCGATCCATCGAGAGGCGAGCCTTATAATTGAAGAGGCGATGCAGTTGAGAGGCGAGCCGTTAACGAGCCTAAAGAGACGATGTCGTCGAGAGGCGTGCCTAATTCATGAAGAGGCGAGGCCCGTTTATGCGAACCTAAATAATATAGAGGTAAGGCCGAATGGACGACTCTTAATTATTGAGTAGACGATGCCGTTGATAGGTGAGCCCAGATATCAAGAGGCGATGCGATTGAGAGAGGACTCTAAATAATGAACCTACAAGACCGCATAGGCAATCCTAAATAACGAAGAAGCGAGGTTGTATCGCGCCTTATAATGAAGACGCGAGGCGATATAGCTGAGCCTAATAATTGAGTAGACGATGCCGTTAAGAGACGAGACCGTAGAGGCGAGCCTAAATAATGAAGAAGGGAGGTTTTACAGGCGAGCCTTATAATTTTAGAGATGATGCAGTCGAGAGGCGAGCCTTATAATCGAAGACCGTTTAAAGGAGAGCCTAAACAATGAAGAGGTGAGACCGTACAAGCGAGCCTAAATAACGAAGAGGGGAGGCGAGACCCTATATGCGAGCCTAAATATTGAAGAGGCGATGCCATTGAGAGGTGCGCTAAACATGTGAAGAGCCGTTGTCGTTGTTGAGCGGCGAGTCGAAAAAATGAAGAGTCGATGCCGGCGAGAGGCGAGCCTAAATAATGAATGGACGATGTCGTATAGGCGACACTAGATAATGAAGACGCGAGGCGATATAGTTGAGCCTAGGTAATCGAAGAGGCGAGGCCGTATAAGTGAGCTTGATAATTGAAGACGCGATGCCGTTGAGAGGTGATCTGAAATAATGAAGAGGCTATGCCGTATAGGTGAGCCTAAATATTGAAGACATGAGGCCGTTGAGAGGTGAGCCTAAATAATGAAGAGGCTCTCGCGAACCTAATGAGTGAAGAGCTGATGTCGTTGAGAGGCGAGCCTGAGTAATGAAGAGACCACCGTCGTTGAGGGCGCGCGCCTAAATAATGAAGAACGAGGTCGATATGTGCGAGCCTTATAATTGAAGAGGCGATGCCGTTGAGACGGGAGACCAAATAATGATTAGGTGATGTCGTTGAGAGGCGAGCCTAATAATTGAAGAGGGTGATACCGTTTTAGAGGCCAGCCTAAATAATGAAGAAGCGAGGTCATCATATAGGCGAGCCTAAATAATGAAGAGGAGAGATCGTATAGGCGAGCCTAAATAATTGAAGAGGCGAGGTCGTTGAGTGGCGAGTCTAAATAATGAAAAGGGAAGGCCGTTGAGAGCCGAGCTGAAAAAAAAGGAAGAGACGATACCGTATAGGCGAGCCTAAATAATAAAGAGGCGAGGCCGTTGAGAGGTGGGCCTAAAAAATGAAGAGGCGAGGCCTTAATTGAAGTCTCGATGCCGTTGGGAGGCGAGCTTAAATAATTAAAAGGCAATGTCGTATAGGCGAGCCTAAATAAATAACGAAGAGTCGTATAGGCGAGTCTAAATAGAGAAGAAGCGAGGCCGTTGAGAGGCGAGCCTAAATAATGAAGAGGCAAGGCCGTATAGGCGAGCCTAGTAATTAAAGACGCGACGCCGTTGAGAGGCGAGGCCATATGGGCTAGCCTAAATAATGAAGAGGCGAGGCCGTATAGGTGAGTCTAAAAAATTAAGAGATGAGGCCGCAAAGCCCAGCCTAATAACTGAAGAGGCGATGCCGTAGAGAGGCGAGCGTAAATAATGAAGAGTCGATGCTGTTATGGGCGACCCTTTGCTGAGCTAAATAGGCAAGTGGAAGAGTTTCTTCTGTTTCGTCAATTCAATCGAGCATCCTTCCCTAAATTGTAATTTCAGAGGCACTGCCGTTAGAGGAGAGCCTAATATGTGAAGAGTCGATGCCGGTGAGAGGCTAGCCTGAAGAATGAATAGACGATGTCGTATAGGCGACCATAAATAATGAAGAGGGGAGACCATATATATGCGAGCCTAATAATGAAGTGACGAAGCTATAAAGGTGAGCATCATAATTTAAGAGGCGATACCGTTGAGAGGCGAGTCTAATATATCAAGAGGCATTGTCGTTGAGTGGCAAGCCAAAAAAATGAAGAGTTGTTGCCGGTGAGTGGTGAGCCTAAAAAAAAATGATTAGGCGATGTCGAATAGGCGACCCTAAATAATGAAGACGCGAGGCCGTATAGATGAGCCTATAATCGAAGAGGCGAGGCCGTATCGACGAGACTTATAATTAAAGTGGCGATCCATCGAGAGGCGAGCCTTATAATTGAAGAGGCGATGCAGTTGAGAGACGAGCCTAAAGAGACGATGTCGTCGAGAGGCGTGCCTAATTCATGAAGAGGCGAGGCCGTTTATGCGAACCTAAATAATATAGAGGTAAGGCCGAATGGACGACTCTTAATTATTGAGTAGACGATGCCGTTGATAGGTGAGCCCAGATATCAAGAGGCGATGCGATGAGAGAGAGAGGACTCTAAATAATGAACCTACAAGACCGCATAGGCAATCCTAAATAACGAAGAAGCGAGGTTGTATCGCGCCTTATAATGAAGACGCGAGGCGATATAGCTGAGCCTAATAATTGAGTAGACGATGCCGTTAAGAGACGAGACCGTAGAGGCGAGCCTAAATAATGAAGAAGGGAGGTTTTACAGGCGAGCCTTATAATTTTAGAGATGATGCAGTCGAGAGGCGAGCCTTATAATCGAAGACCGTTTAAAGGAGAGCCTAAACAATGAAGAGGTGAGACCGTACAAGCGAGCCTAAATAACGAAGAGGGGAGACCCTATATGCGAGCCTAAATATTAAATAGGCGAAGAGGCGATGCCATTGAGAGGTGCGCTAAACATGTGAAGAGCCGTTGTCGTTGTTGAGCGGCGAGTCGAAAAAATGAAGAGTCGATGCCGGCGAGAGGCGAGCCTAAATAATGAATGGACGATGTCGTACAGGCGACACTAGATAATGAAGACGCGAGGCGATATAGTTGAGCCTAGGTAATCGAAGAGGCGAGGCCGTATAAGTGAGCTTGATAATTGAAGACGCGATGCCGTTGAGAGGTGATCTGAAATAATGAAGAGGCTATGCCGTATAGGTGAGCCTAAATATTGAAGACATGAGGCCGTTGAGAGGTGAGCCTAAATAATGAAGAGGCTCTCGCGAACCTAATGAGTGAAGAGCTGATGTCGTTGAGAGGCGAGCCTGAGTAATGAAGAGACCACCGTCGTTGAGGGCGCGCGCCTAAATAATGAAGAACGAGGTCGATATGTGCGAGCCTTATAATTGAAGAGGCGATGCCGTTGAGACGGGAGACCAAATAATGATTAGGTGATGTCGTTGAGAGGCGAGCCTAATAATTGAAGAGGGTGATACCGTTTAGAGGCCAGCCTAAATAATGAAGAAGCGAGGTCATATAGGCGAGCCTAAATAATGAAGAGGAGAGATCGTATAGGCGAGCCTAAATAATTGAAGAGGCGAGGTCGTTGAGTGGCGAGTCTAAATAATGAAAAGGGAAGGCCGTTGAGAGCCGAGCTTGAAAAAGGAAGAGACGATACCGTATAGGCGAGCCTAAATAATAAAGAGGCGAGGCCGTTGAGAGGTGGGCCTAAAAAATGAAGAGGCGAGGCCTTAATTGAAGTCTCGATGCCGTTGGGAGGCGAGCTTAAATAATTAAAAGGCAATGTCGTATAGGCGAGCCTAAATAACGAAGAGTCGTATAGGCGAGTCTAAATAGAGAAGAAGCGAGGCCGTTGAGAGGCGAGCCTAAATAATGAAGAGGCAAGGCCGTATAGGCGAGCCTAGTAATTAAAGACGCGACGCCGTTGAGAGGCGAGGCCATATGGGCTAGCCTAAATAATGAAGAGGCGAGGCCGTATAGGTGAGTCTAAAAAATTAAGAGATGAGGCCGCAAAGCCCAGCCTAATAACTGAAGAGGCGATGCCGTAGAGAGGCGAGCGTAAATAATGAAGAGTCGATGCTGTTATGGGCGACCCTTTGCTGAGCTAAATAGGCAAGTGGAAGAGTTTCTTCTGTTTCGTCAATTCAATCGAGCATCCTTCCCTAAATTGTAATTTTCAGAGGCACTGCCGTTAGAGGAGAGCCTAATATGTGAAGAGTCGATGCCGGTGAGAGGCTAGCCTGAAGAATGAATAGACGATGTCGTATAGGCGACCATAAATAATGAAGAGGGGAGACCATATATGCGAGCCTAATAATGAAGTGACGAAGCTATAAAGGTGAGCATCATAATTTAAGAGGCGATACCGTTGAGAGGCGAGTCTAATATATCAAGAGGCATTGTCGTTGAGTGGCAAGCCAAAAAAATGAAGAGTTGTTGCCGGTGAGTGGTGAGCCTAAAAAATGATTAGGCGATGTCGAATAGGCGACCCTAAATAATGAAGACGCGAGGCCGTATAGATGAGCCTATAATCGAAGAGAGGCGAGGCCGTATCGACGAGACTTATAATTAAAGTGGCGATCCATCGAGAGGCGAGCCTTATAATTGAAGATAATTGAAGAGGCGATGCAGGCGATGAGAGAGAGACGAGCCTAAAGAGACGATGTCGTCGAGAGGCGTGCCTAATTCATGAAGAGGCGAGGCCGTTTATGCGAACCTAAATAATATAGAGGTAAGGCCGAATGGACGACTCTTAATTATTGAGTAGACGATGCCGTTGATAGGTGAGCCCAGATATCAAGAGGCGATGCGATTGAGAGAGGACTCTAAATAATGAACCTACAAGACCGCATAGGCAATCCTAAATAACGAAGAAGCGAGGTTGTATCGCGCCTTATAATGAAGACGCGAGGCGATATAGCTGAGCCTAATAATTGAGTAGACGATGCCGTTAAGAGACGAGACCGTAGAGGCGAGCCTAAATAATGAAGAAGGGAGGTTTTACAGGCGAGCCTTATAATTTTAGAGATGATGCAGTCGAGAGGCGAGCCTTATAATCGAAGACCGTTTAAAGGAGAGCCTAAACAATGAAGAGGTGAGACCGTACAAGCGAGCCTAAATAACGAAGAGGGGATGCGACCCTATATGCGAGCCTAAATATTGAAGAGGCGATGCCATTGAGAGGTGCGCTAAACATGTGAAGAGCCGTTGTCGTTGTTGAGCGGCGAGTCGAAAAAATGAAGAGTCGATGCCGGCGAGAGGCGAGCCTAAATAATGAATGGACGATGTCGTATAGGCGACACTAGATAATGAAGACGCGAGGCGATATAGTTGAGCCTAGGTAATCGAAGAGGCGAGGCCGTATAAGTGAGCTTGATAATTGAAGACGCGATGCCGTTGAGAGGTGATCTGAAATAATGAAGAGGCTATGCCGTATAGGTGAGCCTAAATATTGAAGACATGAGGCCGTTGAGAGGTGAGCCTAAATAATGAAGAGGCTCTCGCGAACCTAATGAGTGAAGAGCTGATGTCGTTGAGAGGCGAGCCTGAGTAATGAAGAGACCACCGTCGTTGAGGGCGCGCGCCTAAATAATGAAGAACGAGGTCGATATGTGCGAGCCTTATAATTGAAGAGGCGATGCCGTTGAGACGGGAGACCAAATAATGATTAGGTGATGTCGTTGAGAGGCGAGCCTAATAATTGAAGAGGGTGATACCGTTTAGAGGCCAGCCTAAATAATGAAGAAGCGAGGTCATATAGGCGAGCCTAAATAATGAAGAGGAGAGATCGTATAGGCGAGCCTAAATAATTGAAGAGGCGAGGTCGTTGAGTGGCGAGTCTAAATAATGAAAAGGGAAGGCCGTTGAGAGCCGAGCTTGAAAAAGGAAGAGACGATACCGTATAGGCGAGCCTAAATAATAAAGAGGCGAGGCCGTTGAGAGGTGGGCCTAAAAAATGAAGAGGCGAGGCCTTAATTGAAGTCTCGATGCCGTTGGGAGGCGAGCTTAAATAATTAAAAGGCAATGTCGTATAGGCGAGCCTAAATAACGAAGAGTCGTATAGGCGAGTCTAAATAGAGAAGAAGCGAGGCCGTTGAGAGGCGAGCCTAAATAATGAAGAGGCAAGGCCGTATAGGCGAGCCTAGTAATTAAAGACGCGACGCCGTTGAGAGGCGAGGCCATATGGGCTAGCCTAAATAATGAAGAGGCGAGGCCGTATAGGTGAGTCTAAAAAATTAAGAGATGAGGCCGCAAAGCCCAGCCTAATAACTGAAGAGGCGATGCCGTAGAGAGGCGAGCGTAAATAATGAAGAGTCGATGCTGTTATGGGCGACCCTTTGCTGAGCTAAATAGGCAAGTGGAAGAGTTTCTTCTGTTTCGTCAATTCAATCGAGCATCCTTCCCTAAATTGTAATTTTAGAGGCACTGCCGTTAGAGGAGAGCCTAATATGTGAAGAGTCGATGCCGGTGAGAGGCTAGCCTGAAGAATGAATAGACGATGTCGTATAGGCGACCATAAATAATGAAGAGGGGAGACCATATATGCGAGCCTAATAATGAAGTGACGAAGCTATAAAGGTGAGCATCATAATTTAAGAGGCGATACCGTTGAGAGGCGAGTCTAATATATCAAGAGGCATTGTCGTTGAGTGGCAAGCCAAAAAAATGAAGAGTTGTTGCCGGTGAGTGGTGAGCCTAAAAAATGATTAGGCGATGTCGAATAGGCGACCCTAAATAATGAAGACGCGAGGCCGTATAGATGAGCCTATAATCGAAGAGGCGAGGCCGTATCGACGAGACTTATAATTAAAGTGGCGATCCATCGAGAGGCGAGCCTTATAATTGAAGAGGCGAGCCAAATGATTGAAGAGGCGATGCCGTTGAGAGACGAGCCTAAAGAGACGATGTCGTCGAGAGGCGTGCCTAATTCATGAAGAGGCGAGGCCGTTTATGCGAACCTAAAATAATATAGAGGTAAGGCCGAATGGACGACTCTTAATTATTGAGTAGACGATGCCGTTGATAGGTGAGCCCAGATATCAAGAGGCGATGCGATTGAGAGAGGACTCTAAATAATGAACCTACAAGACCGCATAGGCAATCCTAAATAACGAAGAAGCGAGGTTGTATCGCGCCTTATAATGAAGACGCGAGGCGATATAGCTGAGCCTAATAATTGAGTAGACGATGCCGTTAAGAGACGAGACCGTAGAGGCGAGCCTAAATAATGAAGAAGGGAGGTTTTACAGGCGAGCCTTATAATTTTAGAGATGATGCAGTCGAGAGAGGCGAGCCTTATAATCGAAGACCGTTTAAAGGAGAGCCTAAACAATGAAGAGGTGAGACCGTACAAGCGAGCCTAAATAACGAAGAGGGGAGACCCTATATGCGAGCCTAAATATTGAAGAGGCGAAGCTATATGCCATTTTGATGAGGTGCGCTAAACATGTGAAGAGCCGTTGTCGTTGTTGAGCGGCGAGTCGAAAAAATGAAGAGTCGATGCCGGCGAGAGGCGAGCCTAAATAATGAATGGACGATGTCGTATAGGCGACACTAGATAATGAAGACGCGAGGCGATATAGTTGAGCCTAGGTAATCGAAGAGGCGAGGCCGTATAAGTGAGCTTGATAATTGAAGACGCGATGCCGTTGAGAGGTGATCTGAAATAATGAAGAGGCTATGCCGTATAGGTGAGCCTAAATATTGAAGACATGAGGCCGTTGAGAGGTGAGCCTAAATAATGAAGAGGGCTCTCGCGAACCTAATGAGTGAAGAGCTGATGTCGTTGAGAGGCGAGCCTGAGTAATGAAGAGACCACCGTCGTTGAGGGGCGCGCGCCTAAATAATGAAGAACGAGGTCGATATGTGCGAGCCTTATAATTGAAGAGGCGATGCCGTTGAGACGGGAGACCAAATAATGATTAGGTGATGTCGTTGAGAGGCGAGCCTAATAATTGAAGAGGGTGATACCGTTTTAGCGGCCAGCCTAAATAATGAAGAAGCGAGGTCATATAGGCGAGCCTAAATAATGAAGAGGAGAGATCGTATAGGCGAGCCTAAATAATTGAAGAGGCGAGGTCGTTGAGTGGCGAGTCTAAATAATGAAAAGGGAAGGCCGTTGAGAGCCGAGCTTGAAAAAGGAAGAGACGATACCGTATAGGCGAGCCTAAATAATAAAGAGGCGAGGCCGTTGAGAGGTGGGCCCTAAAAAATGAAGAGGCGAGGCCTTAATTGAAGTCTCGATGCCGTTGGGAGGCGAGCTTAAATAATTAAAAGGCAATGTCGTATAGGCGAGCCTAAATAACGAAGAGTCGTATAGGCGAGTCTAAATAGAGAAGAAGCGAGGCCGTTGAGAGGCGAGCCTAAATAATGAAGAGGCAAGGCCGTATAGGCGAGCCTAGTAATTAAAGACGCGACGCCGTTGAGAGGCGAGGCCATATGGGCTAGCCTAAATAATGAAGAGGCGAGGCCGTATAGGTGAGTCTAAAAAATTAAGAGATGAGGCCGCAAAGCCCAGCCTAATAACTGAAGAGGCGATGCCGTAGAGAGGCGAGCGTAAATAATGAAGAGTCGATGCTGTTATGGGCGACCCTTTGCTGAGCTAAATAGGCAAGTGGAAGAGTTTCTTCTGTTTCGTCAATTCAATCGAGCATCCTTCCCTAAATTGTAATTTTAGAGGCACTGCCGTTAGAGGAGAGCCTAATATGTGAAGAGTCGATGCCGGTGAGAGGCTAGCCTGAAGAATGAATAGACGATGTCGTATATAGGCGACCATAAATAATGAAGAGGGGAGACCATATATGCGAGCCTAATAATGAAGTGACGAAGCTATAAAGGTGAGCATCATAATTTAAGAGGCGATACCGTTGAGAGGCGAGTCTAATATATCAAGAGGCATTGTCGTTGAGTGGCAAGCCAAAAAAATGAAGAGTTGTTGCCGGTGAGTGGTGAGCCTAAAAAAATGATTAGGCGATGTCGAATAGGCGACCCTAAATAATGAAGACGCGAGGCCGTATAGATGAGCCTATAATCGAAGAGGCGAGGCCGTATCGACGAGATTAAAGTATAATAATTAAAGTGGCGATCCATCGAGAGGCGAGCCTTATAATTGAAGAGGCGATGCAGTTGAGAGACGAGCCTAAAGAGACGATGTCGTCGAGAGGCGTGCCTAATTCATGAAGAGGCGAGGCCGTTTATGCGAACCTAAATAATATAGAGGTAAGGCCGAATGGACGACTCTTAATTTATTGAGTAGACGATGCCGTTGATAGGTGAGCCCAGATATCAAGAGGCGATGCGATTGAGAGAGGACTCTAAATAATGAACCTACAAGACCGCATAGGCAATCCTAAATAACGAAGAAGCGAGGTTGTATCGCGCCTTATAATGAAGACGCGAGGCGATATAGCTGAGCCTAATAATTGAGTAGACGATGCCGTTAAGAGACGAGACCGTAGAGGCGAGCCTAAATAATGAAGAAGGGAGGTTTTACAGGCGAGCCTTATAATTTTAGAGATGATGCAGTCGAGAGGCGAGCCTTATAATCGAAGACCGTTTAAAGGAGAGCCTAAACAATGAAGAGGTGAGACCGTACAAGCGAGCCTAAATAACGAAGAGGGGAGACCCTATATGCGAGCCTAAATATTGAAGAGGCGATTTGCCATTGAGAGGTGCGCTAAACATGTGAAGAGCCGTTGTCGTTGTTGAGCGGCGAGTCGAAAAAATGAAGAGTCGATGCCGGCGAGAGGCGAGCCTAAATAATGAATGGACGATGTCGTATAGGCGACACTAGATAATGAAGACGCGAGGCGATATAGTTGAGCCTAGGTAATCGAAGAGGCGAGGCCGTATAAGTGAGCTTGATAATTGAAGACGCGATGCCGTTGAGAGGTGATCTGAAATAATGAAGAGGCTATGCCGTATAGGTGAGCCTAAATATTGAAGACATGAGGCCGTTGAGAGGTGAGCCTAAATAATGAAGAGGCTCTCGCGAACCTAATGAGTGAAGAGCTGATGTCGTTG